>CM059035.1:17784096-18438471 GCA_030279155.1 Forsythia viridissima | reverse complement strand
TTTCAAAATGTATTTTCATCATATATTTGCTTTGTCAGGTAACTCAACAAACTAAAAAATAACAATGTCGAGCTGCTCGAACACGTCAATCCCATAAACAATTAGGAAATATATTTCATGCTTATAATAATAACCATGAAAAATTATATTTAATAACCCAAAAAATTAAAAATTTCTAAACAAATATAATAACAAATCATTGGTTTTTATTTAACAAAAAACAAATCATTAAAGAAAACAATATTTTACAATTCATTCATCCATTAACTCGAAAAAAAATTCACGTTTTATAATTTTTTATTTCATGGCACATTTTCATCAAGTTACTCGATAAACTCACATTTCAGTTTATCGAGATCCTCGAATAACTCATGACATACATATTTCCTTTTCTTTAGTTTTATTTTTCTGTTTAAATTATACATGATATCTTATAATAAATACATAAAAACATTTTTTTAACATAAATTAACACGTGTATTTATAGTTGTTACAAATCAATTGTACAACATAAAATCTAAAATTACTTATTTAATGTATTTGACACAAAATAATCTAATTTTATGATTTTTGCTTGTCTATCACATTTTTCATAAAGTAACTCGACAAACTCATATTTGAGTTTTTCGAATTACTCAACTGACTCATGAAATGCAAATTATGCAATTTTTTCTTCTTCATTTTTATTCAAATTATACATCTTTTGACTTTTATCTAATTTTCCTTTTATTTTATATTTTCCTATACAAACTTATTTTATTTACATCTTAATATAATACAAATATGTTACATATGTTTGCTTTGTCAAGTAACTCGACAATATTTGGTTGTTTGATTTATTTATTTATTTATTTATTTTAATGTTGTCTAGCAACTCGACAATATTTGGTTGCTTGAAATTATTTTATTTTATTTTTTTTGTTAGTGTTGACACTAAGTCATTGGAAATGTTTTTTTTTTTTTTTTTTTAGTGTTGTCGAGCATCTCGACAACACTAAGACATTAGATTTTTTTTTTTTGTTAGTGTTGTCGAGCAACTCGACAACACTAACAATGAAGTCATTGAAAATGGGCTTTGGACCAATTTCACTTTTGTTAGTAGTTTTTTTTTTTTTTAATGGTGCCTTTCACTTTTTTAATTTTTAATTTTGTATTCATTTATTGTAGGGTGTGCAAATTAGTCCATTTTGACAACAAATTTTTTTTTTTAATTTTTTTTTCTTATTTTTTTTTCTTTTACACCTAATTTTTATTCAATGTTTTACTTTTTTTTATATTAACTTTTAAATCTACTAATTATTCTAAATAAATGCTATTAATTTTTTCCTTTTACTATTCACACATAGTGGTGTCAATCCGGGTCAGGCGGGCCGGGTCGGCCCGCCTCCGATGAGGCCCGGTAACGGCCCGCGTTCGAAAAAGCCCGCGCCACTACGGGTTGCGGGTCGGGTCGGCCCAGCCCATGAAATTTTTTCAAAAGCCCGGCCCACCCATTGGCCCATACGGGTCGAGCCCATATGGGTCGCGGTTCGATCCGGTTCGGCCCGTATGAATAAAAAATTAATTTTTTTTTGAAATTACTAAAAAAATTTAGTTACTTATTGTAATTCAAAAAAAAAATGTTTACATATATAACAAAAAATGTGTTAAATTACTAAATAAAAAATAAATAACAATGATAAATTCACATTTGTTAATTTTTTAATTCAATTTCTATTTTTTATTTATATATTTAAAGACTAAAACGTGATGCATTTGTCACATCTTTTACTTTAAATGACTCTCTGCCATTTGTTTTTTTATTTTTTTTTAAATATCATTTCAAATATGAAAGTTTAAATTTTCTGACCAAATTTTTTTTTTTTTTAAAAAATCAAAGCGGTTCACGGGCCGGCCCGCGGGTTGGCCTCTTCGGCCCGTGAACGGCCCATGGGTTGGCCTTCTCGGCCCGTGAACAGCCCGCCCGGTTCACGGGTCGGCCCGCGGTTCCGGGTCGAGGCGGGTGGGCCGATGCCGGTTCGGTCGGCCCGCCCGTCTTGACACCTCTATTTACACACATTCGTCAAGATTAAAAGTTGTAGGACTTCATTTGTAATGTTATTTTATTTTATTGTTTTTTTTATGCTGCATTTATTTAGAATAATATGTAAAAAAAAATTTGAAAAATATAAAAAATTTACCTTACAATTCAAATGGTAAATTGAATTAAAATCGAAAATAAAAAAAAAAAGTCGAGTTATCTGTCAAATTTTTGTATTTTTTTCTTTATTGTATTTTTTTTAGATTTACTCAAAAAACCAAGACCAAATCTTAAAAAAAAAAAAAATAGCAAAGTTAACAAAAGCTGATTTTATAAAAATTTAATGCAAATATGTACGACAAAAGGGTGATAGTTGGATGGCCAATGTCCAAAAACAAAAGTTAGGATAGATTAGTTACAAATTTGAAAGGTTTGGACCAAAAGTGCAAATTAAAAAAATGAAAAAATGTCAAAATCAAAATGGGATACTTTTTAAAAGTTGTAGGACTTCATTTACATTTTTATTTTATTTTGTTGTTATTAGTTTTTTTTTTATTTAAAAAAGAGGACAAAATAAAATTTACAACAAAATTCAAAGTTCGGGGATGACCAATGTAAAAAAAAGGGTTAGGGGTAAATTTGTTATAAATGATAAGGTTGTGGACTAAAAGTGCAAATTACTAAAAAAAAAAAAAAATACACATATTCAAACAGGCTAAGTGAAAAAAAGAAAGAAAAAAAAAAAACAAAATTTTCATTTTTGCTTTCTCGAGGACTAAAAGTGCAAATTACAAAAAAAAAAAAAAAAAAACACATATTCAAACAGGCAAAGTGAAAAAAAAAAAAAACAAAATTTTCATTATTGCTTTCTCGAGTAACTCGAGAAAGCAAAAATGAAAATTTTGCTTTCTCGAGAAAGCATTAATGAAATTTTGGTTTTTTTTTTTTTTCTCGCGTAACTCGAGAAAAGTTTTTTTTTGTTTTTTTTTTTTCTAGTTACTCGAGAAATTAAAATAAAATATATATTGTATAAATTTAATATATATCTTAATCAATCAATACAATATATCATATATTGTTTTATTATGATTAATTTATCTAGTAACTCGAAAAATCTAAATTTGAGTTCCACGAGTTGGTTAAAAAATAACACGAAAAAACTAAAAAATAAAAAAATTTAAGTGTATTACATAATTTAAATACAAAAAGTAAGCTATAAAATGAGAAATATGCATTGTTGAAGTTACTCGACTAACTCGACAAACCCAAAATCACGTTTGTCGAGTTACTCGATTAAAATTGTGATACGAAATTAATCTATTCAATAGTTCAAGTAGCTCGACAAACTAACAATCGAGTTGCCCGAGTTACTCGACGAACGAATGAAATCTAAATTTTCCATTATTTTGTTTCCCTTTTTTATTTAAAGTATGTCATACAATTAAATAATTCTTTATTCTTATTTAGTGGTGTTATGTTTCAAGAAACTCGTGAGTCTCAAAGTTGGATTTGTCGAGTAAGTTGATAAATAAAGCATATATAAAATTTTATTTAAAGTATCATTTATTAGAACATAGTAAAATAAAATATATATCATATAAATTTAATATATATCATAATCAATTAATACAATATATTTTATTTTATTTTATTTTAGCAATTAGTATAACATATTATAACTAAAAATTGTTATAATAAATTTATAGCATAATAAAAGCAATTTTGTAGTAATATATTATTAATCAATTATTACATTATTATAATAATCTAGTGATTATAATAGAGACCTTTGTGCAATTATTCTTTTAAAAACCAAAACCAAAAAAAAAAAATAAAAAAATAAATAACTATTCATTTTGGCAATCAATTGATTGTCGAGCCATCTCGGCAATTGATTGCCGAGCTAGGCACATATTTTTTTTTTTTTTTTTTTTTTTTTTTATTTTTTATTTTTTTTTGGTAAATTGTGTCAAAGAAAATGGATTTAAAAAGATACTCATTAGGTTAAGTGGATACTGCATGAAAGGACAAGAAAAAAGACTGTATTATTAAAATGTTTTGTAGATATTATTGGAGAGATAAATTTTATTGATGATTTAGCTGAGAAAATTAATTACTTTAATTAATATGCCTCATATTTTTGAAACGTGTGTGTTAATCTCAATAATGGTACTTAAAGTGATAAGTAGTTTATATTACTATTAGGTCTATGCTATATTATTCAATTAATAAAAATGTATTCCAATTTCATTGAATATATATAATATGGCATTGCTCATACTGCACAATAATGTTTCTCTAATTAAGCGTAATTTGGTGAACATACATTTAGGATAATATATGGAAATCATTAAACATGTAAACAAAATAAGTAACATGCATGTTTATTATCAAATTATTTATATTAAAATCTAGTTATTTATTTTAATGTAAGTATCTTGCTCAAAAGGAAAATTAAAAAATGAAACACTTGCATGCTTGATGGCATATTCCAACTATTTTAAAACAATAGAGACCTTTTGTGCAATTATTCTTTTAAAAAAAAAAAAAAAAAATATCATTTGGCAATCAATTGATTGCCAATTGGGCTCAAATTGAGCCCAATTGGCAATCAATTGATTGCCGAGCCAGGCACTTAATTTTTTTTTTCTTTTTTTTTTTTAATTGTGCCATCTCGGCAATCAATTGATTGTCGAGATTTTGATAAGCAAATGTTGGGCACCAAGTGTTCCATTAAATGAAAGATGTGTAACTATAATGCAAGTTATTAGAAATGCATCTAATACAATATATCTGAGAATTATTATACTTATAGACCATAGAAGTGAGGAGTTCTATTCACTGGTTTAAGATGTAAACAATTTATGGTGCATGTTTATGACACAATAGGGACTTTTGTGCAATTGTTCCTTATTTATAAAAAAAAAAAAAAAAAAAAAAAATTTACATGGCAATCACATGGGCAATCAATTGATTGCCCTGGCAAATTGATTGCCGAGCCATCTCGACAATCAATTGCCGAGATGGCTCGGCAACTATTAAATATAATTTTTTTTTTTTTAAAATGTGTCAAAGAAAAAGGATTTAAAAAAAAAAAACCTTAAGAACAGTAAAATACAATATTTAAATCAGAATTCAAAAAATTAAACACCCAAAATTTTAATCAATAGTTAAAAAAATTAAAAAAGGGATAGCCGAGATGGCTCGACAATCCCATTTGATTACTGAGCCACCTCGACAATCAAATCTTTAGATTGTAGCATAGAAAGCTTTTGTCCTGTACGTTTAGATTTCATTATCTGGATTTATTCATGGAAAAATGGCCTTAAAGCTTTAAATGTACAGAACACATTACAGTATCATGCAAAAAATGGCAAGGTATTGATTTGAGTCAAAACTTTTCCATAACGAGTATTTCTGGATTGTATATAAACATTTGATAACTCAGCAATCAAAAGTAAAAAAAAAAAAAAAAACTATTTTTTCCACTGGATTGCCGAGATGGCTCGGCAACCAAAATTGGTTACCGAGCTAGCTCGGCAACCAGGTCTGGTTGCCGAGGAACCTCGGCAACCAAAGATGGTTGCCGAGCAATCTCGGCAACCAGTTGTAGTAAAATTTTTTTTTTTTTTTGTTTTTTTTACCTTAGAGCAATCTCGTCAACCATGTAGTAAAATGAATAAACACTCATTTTGTATACTGGTGGCTAAGGAATATATATTTGGCTCAGCTTCCCGTATGATTTTCATATCCTTTGAGAGTTATTACAATTTTTAGATCCAGTTCTTTGATCTTAAAATTGCTGTTCAAGTTTAGAAAATATGAAACATGTTAACAACCAATGATGGTTGCCAAAATTATCAAAGAGCATGAAGCAGACACAACAAGGACAAGAGGAAAGGAACATTTCGATTTACAAAAATCCAACTGAAATAGGTAAAAAATCAATGATAATTGTAAAAGGTAAACAACAACTGCACCTTAAAAATTATTGTAATAATACTTCCAATTAACACTAAAAATTAAAACTGCTGTAATAATACCTACAAATCTTAACTGTAAGATATCTTTCACAAAACTCAGCTCCCAGCTCCAAAAGTAATAGAGAATAAAACAAATTAGGATTGAAGTTGTAAAAAAAGACAAAACTCCTCCTTGAATGAATCTAAATTTCAACTGAATTTAATGTAATTCCAATTGTAATCCTAGTCAATAAAAGTGTGCTAAGCTTCAAAAGCAACTTAAAAAATATTACAAAATGACGGTGTAAAAAGAAGTTGAAAAACGACGTCGTGTAAGACGAAAATGTGAACAGTAAAAAATTTAAGACTCTTATATTATTGTAAGGATATATATATATCCAAATCAAAGTTCAAATCTCAATTTTTTCAAAAGTGTTCTTCAAATTCATTTTGCTTGATTTTGAACTTGCATTAAAGGTTTGATTACTCTTGCAAACTATTTGCTTTTAAAGCCTTCAAGCATTTATCCCAATGGCGGCAAATATCATTTAAGGACAGCGATTCAAAATCGTGTTCAAACTCTTTCTTTGATGATTTAATGTTCTTGTTTGTTCTTCATCCTTTTAATTGTTCAACATTATGCAATTATACCATACTTTTTTCAATCAACAATCTCATTGGAAATGCTCTTATCCCTCCGTCTCCATTATACTTGCCACATGTACAATAATTTATATTGTTGCATAAAATATCTCCAATGCATTCTATGAATTGTCATCTAGGTGGCATGAATGTTGCAAGACTTTCGATTTACGTAATATTAATGTATAATGAATAAGTATTCAAGTTTAAATTTGGTCTTCAATACATTTTATGGATTGCTATCTATGCGTATTTTATGTTATTAAAATAAAATCAAAATTATATTTAAATATGAATAGAAAGTTTAAATTTACATAGGAGCTCTAAATTTTACAGAGTCAACGTGTCTAACGAAGATTTTAAATTTAGACAGAGTTCTAGACACTGTCTATTTTTTTTTTTTACTATGTCAGTTTGACATAGTCCTTGACAATTTGCATTGGAGAATAATTTTCTTAAAAATTATCTATTTTTTTATATGATCAAAAAAAATAATAATCTATGATTGCGTTAGATATTCTTAGCACCTGTTTAAGTAGAGGGAAATGATCTCCTCCCCATAGTGAGTAAGAGTTATAAAGGCCACAGAACACGTGTTCTGTGGCCATTAGACATGTGATTGTGTTATGTGGCCATTAGAAAAAGAAAAAGTGACAGACTTATGTCAATCACATGTCTAATGTGTTCTGTGGCCTTTATAATTCCTCATGGTGAGTTATGTGGTATTTATAACTCTTTCTCATTATGAGGAGGAGATCATTACCTTTAAGTAGAAGACCACCTTTAATTGTTGAGTGCGCTATTTAGCACGGGTCGAGTCCATCACTTCGTTGTCCAATCCCTCACAGTCACATAAACTAATATTTAGCACCACAAAATTACATTATTCTATTCTTAATTGCTCAATAAATATGTCACCTAGATTTTCGGCTTGAGTCAGATTATTGATTGATTTATGTCAATAATTAAGATTCTGGTTCTGATTTTATGAGTTCGGTGGATACTCCAAATAAAATAAAATAAAAAAAAATTCTAATATCAATCATCTAAATTAACAAACTCTCGATTTATTATTGGTCTAATAATTTGTGGGAATCTCAAAGAAGTATAATTTATTAAGAATTTAAAATAAATTTAATTATTGAAATTTTTTCATAAATAAACTACTTTTTGAAAAGAATCACAAATATTCATTCTTGTTCTATATATTTTTAAAATATTTTTTTAAAAAAAACTATTATTTTAATATTATAATATATATTAAATTTAGTAACTGAATCATTAAAAATGGATTTGATGGAAATAGTTAAATTATATTAAATAATCTTTTTTATTATAGTTTAATGGAAATACTTAAATTATATTAAATAATCTTTTATTGTTATAGTAATCGAATCTTTAAAAATCGAAATTGATTGAAATATATTTATTACAGAATCTTTTATTGTTATAACTATCAAATATATATAATTTGTGTCAGAAATAATTGTAACAAATACAAACAGAATTCGTGATCCTTTCAATTTCAACATTTGTAACAATCTGTATTACAAATTGAGATGTAACATATAATATTAGTTTTCACATAAAAAAACTCATGATATACTCAAATATATCATCTGTATCATATTAAATATCAATATTACAAACATCTTATTAAACAATAATGTACCAATAACAAGTAGTATCATCTGTATTATTAATTGTTACATAATAACCAATTATGTAACATATGTTATATAAGGGCTTTGATCAACTCCCCACTATGGGAATTTCTTATAACCCCCACTGGACAAGTCCAGTGGGGATTGGACAAGCAATTGACTTTTAATTTTCACCACTTTTACTTATCCAATCCCCACTGAACATTTGTCCAGTTGGGGAGGGGTTATAAGAACTCACCATGGTGGAGAGTATATCAACTCCCTGTTACATAATATCACATAAAAATCAATGTTACAAAATAGTGTATTGTAACATCTTTATCATTCAGTGTTACATAATAACCTATTGTGTAACATTTGTTACATAATATCACATTAAAATCAATGTTACAAAAATAGTGTATTGTAACATTTTTTTCATTCGGTGTTACATAATAACCTATTGTGTAACATTTGTTACGGAATAATCAATCGTCATAATAACAATCTATATTCTACAATAATCAATCGTCGTAACAATCTATATTCTGTAACAATTGTTATAATAATCAATCGTCATAATAATCTATTGTGTAACATTTATTACTGGTGAAATGTAACAAAATCTATATTATGTTACAAAATGGTGAAGAATATAATGAGATTTTGTGAAGATTTGGGGTTACAGATATTTCGTAAAATTTTTTGGAGAGGATTTGCGTTGATTTTGTAAAATTTTGGTGTTCTCGATTTGGAGGAGATTACCTTAATTTGAGGATGCGAATTTCAATTATAGAAATGATTGTGTATTAAATATATTTTGTTTTGATTTTTAACCATTATTTTATTTATTAATATAATAGTATAAAAATAATATTTTTAAAATAAAATAGTTAAGTTTGCAAAAGTATAAATATTATTATATAATGGTAAGCAGTTAATGTAATTTTCACTTAATTATTTCACTAAATTTATTTGTGTTAAACTAACAAAAAAGTCTTACGCAGAGCTAACTAGAGCTGGCAAACGGGTCAGACCAAACCAGCCCACTATATCCAGACCACACTTGAAACTGGCCCCAGCCTGACCTGACCCGACCCGACCCAACCCGATTTTGTGTAGGCCAGCAATATGCTGACCCAGCCCAGTCCATACATTGCCCTAATTTTATTTTATTTTATTTTTATTTTTTTTAAATATTTTTTTTACTAAAAAGATAAATAATATATTTTTTATGTTAAAAATGTGTGTTTATAAGTTGAAAACAAAATTTGGAAGTTAATAGGAATCCTGAAAAATATTTAAAATCACTTGTACCAATTAATCATCTCTTAATTGCATTATTTACATACACTTCTTTAAATTTCCCACTTTCACATATTTTAATTTCATTTTTCCAATCAAACTAGAATTTATTAATTATAAAGCATATTTAGAAGACTGAATGTTAAATATGAAGATGATAAATAGTTATCTAAAATACGTATCATATTGTCAACTAACCATTGAAGGTTAGAGCTTAATTGATTATCAAAATAATGTCATTTTAATTTCCTTTTTCCATTCAAACTACGAAAAAATATATTTGCGAGCCAGCCTGTTCCAAGCCTGACTGGCCCGCAGGTTATTCGGGCTGGGCCATATATACTTGATTTTGTTTAAACCAGCATTTTAACAGGCCAATTTAACCTAAAATCTGGATTATACGAGTAAGCCCGTCGAATCGGGCAAATTTTATCGCCCCTAAAGCTAACCTCTAATGTAGGTGGCTTAATGGAAATAAAAAAAAAATAGGGCAAACTTGACGAGAGTCTTACTTTTTGTAAAAAAAGTTGAAAAATATATCTTTTTTCTCCTAAAAAAATACCCTATTGTAATTGTTTGCTTTAAAAAATACCCCAATTCATTAAAATCAATTTTTTATAATTTAATAAAAAATACATATTTTCATTTAAAATCTACATTTTAGTTTTTCATTATCTAAAGTTATATTAATTTTTTTAAAATTAATATTTTAATTTTTCATCATCTAAAATTATATTATTTTTATCTAAACATATTATATTTGTATACTATTTCAAATATAATAATAATTATAATTATATTTTACAATTTATTTTCTTTGATAATTGTTTTAAAAACATTATTTTCATTAAAATAAATATTTTAATTATTTTCATTTAAAAAACAATATTCTTACACGAGTAACATATGTGTTACTTCATTATTTTCAATGAAATCAATACTTTATAACTTATTCATTTTATTATTTTTTTTTTAAAAATGTATTATTTTCATTTAAAATTAATATTTCAATTTTTCATTGAAAAACAACATTTTTACACGGGTAATATATATGTAGTTACTTCCTCATTTTTCATTAAAATTAACATTTTACAATTTCTCTATTTTTATAATTTTTTTAAAAATATATTAATTTTATTTAAAATCAGTCTTTCAATGTTTTCATTTAAAAACAACATTTTTACACGGTAACATACGGGTTATCATATGTTAGTTCCTTATTTTCATTAAAATCAATATTTTAAAATTTGTCTCATTTTATAATTTTAAAAAAAAAATACATTAGCTTCATTTAAAATCAATATTTATTATTATTTTTATTTAAAACCAACATTTTTACATGGTAACATACGTATTACTATATGTTTATTTCCTCGTCTTCATTAAAATCGATAATTTATAATTTATCTTCTTTTTATAGTTTTTAAGAAAATACATTATTTTCATTTAAAATTCATATTTCAATTTTTTGTTTATAAACAATATTTTTACACGAGTAATATATATGTTACTTCTTCATTTTCATTAAAATCAATAATTTTTACACTGGTAACATATGCGTTACTATTACCAAACGCCTTTTACCACTACTACCACTCGTTTTATACTACTAACACCACCACCACCATTTACCCTATTCTACCACTACAACTAATTTAAATTAGGGAAAATTGCATCAAAAGTCCCCCAACGTTTCAGAATCGTTAGGGATATGCCCCTAATCCAAAATAATAGCACTAGGCATTCCCAACGTATGAAGAAATAGGCATAATAGGTCCCTATTGACAGTTTCTATCAATTTTCTCCGTTAAAACCAAATTTTGGAATGCACAAGCTATATATCCCTAAAAAATACAAGTGAGAATGGTGCCAGCACAAGTCCACCATAGACATTGACGCCGGATATTATTTTTCCGTTCCCGAGCTTGATGTTGGTAGGTAAGTCACGATCGATATTTCCAGCGCCCACAGTGGTGACCCAGGGAACGACATTGGTGACTGTGAGTCCTCTGGGCCCACCGTTGCCGGTGGAGGCGGACACGAATATTTTGACGTCGGAAGCACCGAACGCTCCGATTGCTATAGCGTCAAGGTAGTACGGCACAACAACTCCACCGATGCTTAAAGAGATTACGTCAACACTGCCAGTCATAGCGACGTCAAATGCTGCCAGAATGTTAGAATCATAGCAACCGGCGTTCCAACAAGATCCGACCCAAAATTCGATTCCTTCAACAGCCCAGCACTGTCACTAGTCTTCAAGCCAAGAAATTCTAGGAAACGCGTAGGGTACACGTGCCTCACTTGCTCAGGAATCACTACTATTATCCCAGATAAACTCTCAATTTTTTGAGCTTTTGAAGTAGAGATCTTAGAAAAAAAACCAATGGAAAACAGTTTCGTAAGTATGAATTACACTGCTTGCATCAGTAGAATCTGACAACTTGCCGTCAATTGCAATGGTGGAGAAGAATCTGAGCGTTCATACCAGTGCTTATGGATAGGGAAAATGGATGGTTTTGCATCACGTTCAATGCAAATTATAAAGGTTTTTCTATGTTTTTCAGCATCTGCTAAAGTAATTACTATAACTATTAACAGTAATGTGAGTGAAGATTTTGACATTGGAGAGGTAGGTTGGTGGGATGGAGATTGGCACTGTTTTAGTTGAGCTGTCGAGAGTGTTTTGAGAATGCACGATGGTCTCAGTAGATCTGAGCCGATTATTCTTCTTCTTTGCAAGCTTCAATTCTTGGTTGTAGGATGACAGTTGTTGTGCATCTGTTGTTGCTGTTGTTGAAGATTGATGAGAAAAGAACTCATCGAAGAGTCTAGTAGAAGCTCGATGAACAGTACATTGTCGTTGGATTTTTTGTTCAATTAGCTCCAATCTCACTTGCATTTTTTGGGGATATATAGCGCGTGCATTCTGAATTTTAGTTTTAACGAAGAAAATAGATGAAACTGTCAATAAGGACTTATGATGCCTATTTCTTTATACGTTAGGGGGGGAGGGGGGCGTTTGGTGCTATTTTTTAAGGTTATGGACATATTCCTAATGATTCTGAAACGTTTGGGACTTTTGATGTAATTATCCCTTTAAATTATGATAACACATATCTTACTTTAATTTAAATTAGATTAATACGTATTACCATCACCAACTATCATATTTGTATACTATTTCAAATATAATAATAATTATAATTATATTTTACAATTTATTTTCTTTGATAATTGTTTAAAAATACATTATTTTCATAAAATCAATATTTTAATTTTTCATTTGAAAAACAATATTTTTACACGAGTAACATATGTGTTATTTCATTATTTTTATTGAAATCAATACTTTATAATTTATTCATTTTATTTATTTTTTAAAAAATATATTATTTTTATTTAAAATTAATATTTCAATTTTTCATTGAAAAACAACATTTTTACATGGTAATATATATGTAGTTACTTCCTCATTTTTCATTAAAATTAATATTTTATAATTTCTCTCTTTTTATAATTTTTAACAATAATATTATTTTCATTTAAAATCAAATTTTCAATTTTTCATTGGAAAACAGACTTCGTGTTACGTCATCATTTTCATTAAAATCAATACTTTACAATTTATATTATTTTATAATTTTTTTTTAAAAAATACATTAGCTTTATTTAAAATCAATCTTTCAAATTTTTTATTTAAAAACAACATTTTTACACAGGTAACATATGTGTTACTATATGTTATTTTCTCGTCTTAATTAAAATCAATAATTTATAATTTATCTTCTTTTTATAGTTTCTAAGAAAATACATTATTTTTATTTAAAATTTATAATTCAAATTTTTTTAAAACAACATTTTTACACGAGTAACGTATATGTTCATCATTTTCATTAAAATCAATAATTTTTACACTGGTAACATATGTGTTGCTATTATCAATTGCCTTCTACCACTACTACCACTCGTCTTATACCACCACCACAATCGAGTTAATATCTATTACCACCATCCACAACTATAATCACATCCACCACAAATGTGGTAACACGTGTTTTAAATTAGGATAACGCAAGTATTACCACCACCAACACAGCCGCCGCTTCACCACCACTAATTTAAACTAAGGTAATACTTGTTTACTATAATTAAAATTAGAGTAACACTTATGTTACAACCACCACAATTTTCTTCAACTACTGTGTAGCTCTAGTATTACCATTTACCCTGCTTTATTACCACAACTAATTTAAATTATGATAACACATATATTACTCTAATTTAAATTAGATTAACACGTGTTACCACCACCACCACAACAACAACATGTGGTCTCTACCAACAATCAAATCATCACGACCAACATCAACTGCCATAAACTACCACCATCAAGCACAACCACCTCTATTAAACTCATCACCACAAAATCACCACATTTTTGCCGCTGAACATTACTACAAGATATAGAAATGGATAAATCAAATAACGACTCACAATCGGGTCAATAACACATCGGCCCTGGTGCAGCGGGGCTGAGTCAACTCCGAATGACAAGAACTCACCATCTATTGGTCTGACATCGTCTACCGAAACTAAGTTTAAATCCATAATTGGAACACATACTACCAACAATAAACATTAAAGATTGTAATGATATATTCAGAACTACCAGAGTTTCAACGGTAGGATTTCTAAAACCTAGCACGAGCTCCACGGCCACCAAACTTCTTCAGCTCATAGTGGCGTGGATCAGCCACAAGTAGAGTCATATCGTATCTAACAAGGACGTCCTTAATCTCCTTCTTCGACTGCTCGTCTACGTATTTCTGGTAAAAGATCACGAAGGCTTTGGCAATTGATTGACAGATAGCGTAGATATGGGAGATGTGACTGCCGCCCTTGACTCGTATGCGCATGTCCAGTCCGGTGAAGCGGTGGCAGCCTAGGAGGAGGATATGTTCGAACGCCTTGTACCGGAGGATCTCCGGCTGGACTAGCTCGATTGGGACGCCATGGATCTTGATCAATCTACGTCCCTTCTTGCAGTGGGTCACGACCACCATCGTCTTCTTCCGGCCGAAGTATTGCATGGATTCGGTTTTAGCAGCCGCCATGGTTGGGGAGAGTGGATGCTGGTTTTTTTATCTTTTCTCTTCGGCGTTTGGAATTTCTGTGTGGATTCTGTGGACTGTGATGCCAAACTGCACAAAAATATCAGCAACGAATGTTTATGGATGTGTGAGGTGTGCGAACAGACGCCGGCCACCATCACTTGCAAGGCGAACGCCACCGCGCTCTGAATCACCTGCGATCGTGACATACACCCGCCAACCCCTTCTCCCACTGCCACGAGCAGTCCCCGGTGGTTCCGTTCTTTAACACTGCCGAGTCTGTCGTAAAGTCCACCGCAATCACTAGACATTTGAATCTAGTTTTTAGATCTGAAATTAGAACTAAAATTTTTGAATGGAGAAGGTGACAGCAAAGAAGGAAAGAAGGTGGTGATAATTAGTGGTGGAAGCATCGGCAGTGGTGGCTGTGGAAGTAATCGAAAATGATGGAAGGTGGAGGTAGTTGGAGTATTGAATATTTTGATTAGGGAAGTAATTAAATTAGAATTGTGGTTTGACAAATATTTGTATAATATAAAAGAGGTATTTTTTATTAAATATTTTATTTTTTTGTTTAGGGTATATATTAATAAGATTTACAATGAAGTATATTTTGATTTTTTTTTTTTTAAAATAGGTATATGAGCTAATTAGCTCAACAAAATAATAATACAGAGCTGGACAAGTTCAGTGTGAACACCAATTTTTGACCCTTAATTTAATTACAATAAAATATCAATAAATAAATGTTTGATAAATTAGTAATCTGGTCCCAACTCAGCCAGTATACTAAAATAGATAATCTTTCTAAATACATAAGAAAATAATTTTATTTCAAATGTTTTAAGGCCCAACTAAAATATAAAATAATAATTAATTAACTACGTAAAAAATTATAATACATGTTAATGAACTTTTTACTTTACAACCCCTGTTTTTTCAATTCAGATTTTTTTTCTGAAAATATGCTTCTAAGTTGTTTCCGTTTTCTTTATGCTCAAGTCCAACTCAAAGTCATCCCTAATTATTTGCAATTCATATACCACATTTGATTTATTTTTTTTTTAGTGAAAAATAAAATCTCCACTTTTTCTAAATCAAAATTTTTAAATATACTAGTCTTGATGAATTTTATTATTTATACTTAATATTATTCACATAAATATTGATCAATAAATAAATATTATTTTATTTTTATATTATATAAAAATATCTAATTTGATAGTTCCTAAAAATCAGGGACTAGATCACATCCCTTAATTTAATTGATTAAATCTCACAAGTTACTAAAGATATGCACTGATAGTGAATCAACCCACTACGTCACTTTTGCTTAAGGGAAAAATTCCGAAGGCGAAACTCTCTACCTGTGTCATAGGCCCCTTGACCAGGCGAGTTTTAAATTGAGGGATGTGCACGAGTGGCAGGGATTTGAGGGAGAGAGCCAACATGCCAACCCCCAAGACAGCCTCCCACAATATTTCAGTAAAAATCTGCCCCACACGGGAATCAAACCTGCATTGCCGGATGATTTCTCCCCACATCACCTCAAACCTTACCAACTCGCCTATGCCCTTGGGGGCAACCCACTACATCACTTAATATCATTTATGACGGGCGGGCCGGCTGAACCCGTATCGGCCCACCCGTCTTGACCCAGAACTGCGGGCATGCCCGTGAATCGGGCCGGCTGTTCACGATCCGAGTAGGTCGAACTGCGGGCCATTCGCGCGCTAAGGAGGTCGAACCGCCAGCCGGCCCGTGAACCGGGTGGACTGTTTACAGCCCGGGCGGTTCGACCTTTAACCGCTGGCCTGTTTTCTTTTTTTTTTTTTAAAAAAAGAAAAGACAGAAAATTCAAATTTTTATATTTGAAATGATATTTAAAAATAAAAAATAAAAAAAACAAATGGCAGAGAGCCGTTTAAAGTGAAAGATGTGACATATGCATGCTGTTTTAGTCTTTAAATATATATAAAAATAATATAAATTGAATTAAAAAATCAACAAATGTTTTAGTCTTTGTGGACTGAGTTGACTCGGTCCACAACTCGCGATGGTGCGGGCTTTTTCTAATGCAGGTTGTCACCGGGCTTTATCAGAGGCGGGCCGTGTGACCTGAATTGACACATCTTCCTTCACAGAGCTCAAGAAAATTTTCTCATCTCTATTCATTTTTCAACAGAATGATTTCTTCAAAATTTACCACTTTTGCTCAATTACCACCAGATATTTTGACATGTATCTAAGTATGTTATAATGTTATTTTGATTTCTTTGTTTTTACCTTTCAATCGTTGTTAATGCCACGATTTTCGAACCAAATTATTTCGTTTTGGTACTAGGAACAAATCATACATCTGAAATCTTCATTTTTTCACTGATTCATCATTTCAGATAACTGAACATGGCATCCACACCTAGTTGCAGCAAAAATAGAAACAATGGCAGGGATAGAAGAAAATTGTCTTCCGCACAGGTGTTGCTGTTTATGGTGAGTGATACACATACATGTAAGGTAGTGACTATGACTCACTTAAAATAAATGACCATACTATCTTTTGTGATTTTGACCAAGTTCACCAATCTACAACAATATGACATGCATATAATGTGATCATTTGCTAATTCTTATATTGATACCTGTTATTGTTGAGTTTTTGACACACTGTTGAATTGTAACATTGTATGTTAACATGTCATAGTTGTATTGCATTTATTGTAATATTGAATGTTAACCGTACGTGATACACATACATGAGATGATATTGTCTTGATAGGACTGGCAAAAACATGTCGCTATCGTGATCTTATGTTGTAACCCAATAATGCAAAATCATTAATGTTACTCGTCCGAATATCATCGAATTTCGAAAATTTTAAAAATGAGGCATATATGTAATTTTTTCTTTTTTTAATTTGTAGAAATATCATTAAGGTTTTGATCGCTTGATGGGCTTTTTTTTTTTTTTTTAGAAATAGTTAGTAAAACACAATTATAATTTGGATCGTGATCATATTCGACAGGTGTATTCACTACTTCTTGAATAATATCGTCATTAATAATTCAAAATATACTCGACACCCATCACATTTTTGTAACTAGACTAACAGAAAAAAGAATACGAATAACCAACTCCTTAAAGAAGTAGAAATAGTACTAACTAAACAATAATAAAATCCTATAAATATTAGGAATACTACTCAAATAGTCCTACGTCATAATTAACAAATATGAATATTATCGATAAATATATAAATTGTTTATTTATTAATAAATTAATAACATCTAAAGTAGTAATTTTTATTAGACCCAACAATATTATTTTGTATTATTTTTACTGTAAAATTAATTGTTTTGATATTTTCAAAAAAAAAAAAAAAAGGTTCATATATGACATGTATGTATATACACAAATATAAATTTGACTATATCAACCTCAAAAGTTTAAAATTTGTTTTGTTTCAACTTTGAAGTGTATCATAATTGTACTTTAAAGCATTGTAAAATGTTATATAAGAAAGGATTTAAATTTTATGAGTTCAAATTTTAATGGGGCACTGGCTAAATAGTTTGGGAGGGATGTTTTTTCTTTTATATTTTCATATTGTTTTCTTTGAATACAAATGATATATATTATTTTCACCAAATATAACCCATCATTTGTAAAAATATTTCACCAAATACTTTATGCCACAACGATACTAATTCATCCTATTTATAATTAATTTTGTTCTCTTTTATTGAACCTTAATCGATAATTAAGATTATACTGTCATTTTTCATTCTAATATTGTGATGCATCATCAATGAGGAGCAAGTTTTTTTTTTGGAAATACATATAAACTTATATTTCAATTAAAAGTAATGCTATTTATTATTACTGGGACGATCAACCGTCTATGTGTCAATGAGGTCCACTGGCAAAAATAGGCTGGCCCATTGGGCAGTCCAAATAACCCAAAATCTGGACCGGGCCGACCCAATAAAATGTTAGTCAAGTAAAAATCGGACTTATTTTGTCCGATACAACTAATCCACCGAGTTAATCGAGTTGTAGCTGGGGGCTAGCATAATTATTTTGGGTTAACCCGGTAAAATTTTTTGACCCAAATCACCCACTGCACACCCATTCTCTCTGGTACGATTTGCAGCAACTTGGGGAAATTTCTCCCCAACCTAACCCAACCCAATCCAAACCAATCCAACCGAACTCAACCCAACCCAACCCAAGTTTACTGCGAAATTTCCCTGGTTTCAAGAGGCGACCACGGGTGAGAAATATCCCCCTCGCACCCTCCTCCTCCTCCTCCCCCTCTTCCCCCCAGATTTGGTGGAGGTTGTTCTTTTTCTTTAAAAAAAATTGTTTTGAAAAAATTAATTAAAAATTTATGTTGGGCTGACTCAGTAGTCCTGTGACCCAAAATCGAGCTAGGTTGGCATAACAAATACGGGCCAGTGTAAAATTGGGCTGGGCTAACCCAACCTAATTTTTTGTGTGGCCCGTAAAGGTTTGGATTTGGCCAATCCATATGGCCCATTTGCCACATCCAACTATAATTCATTAGTTTGAGGATATAAGACAATTATATAGCACTAATCAATTGAAGTAGACATCACTACTACATACACTGATGGTCGTTACCAATTGACGATAAATTTTTTTCTTCTCTTCTGAGCACAGCGGCGACAGTGGTGGAGACTTGCAAAAGGTGGCGGGGCTTCTTTCACCCTTGTCCACTCCGATGTGATAATTAGTATATGATTATATCATATGTGTAGAATAGAAATACAAAGAATAATATAGTTGATTTTTACTTGGTGATTAGCCTCTATTTACAGGGGTGGCCTGCAGTTACGAGTTTTAATGGTCTTTAATGGAAGGTGACCATTCATCTATCTCATTATTAGAAGTTAATGAGGGACGTTACATCTTCCCAATCGCCAGTGGTAACTATCATTCTGTGGGTCGCCTGTTTGGCTAACCCAACGACAGTTGGTTTATTGATGTCCACATGTCAGATGCGAGCCATGAGACCATGCAGGCGAGCCGGTGAGGCCGGCATGCCACTATTGGTAGACAACATATAACAACTGTCATCGTTTCTATCATCATAAGCCCCTCTACTTTCTATAAACTATCGTTAATGAGAAGTAGAAATAATCTACCGCACTTCTCTAACTTTTTCAATTTTCTATTGAGACGAATATTTTTTATATGTTGTGTGCTCTAAGCGTATATCCCTAGTCAATATTGCGACGGTGAAATAGTTTGTAAAAATTGGTACGAGTAGGGAAGATGAGGGGTAATGCACGCCCGTTTGGGGAAGGGCGTGCCCACCTTTGATGGGAGGCCATTTGATTCGAACTCGCGAAGAATTGAACTTCTGGAACCCACAAAAGGTTTGATCTGAATCCCAAGAAAGCTAAAATGTAGTTACAAGAACTTTACCCGATGATTACATGAACTAAAGAACCAGAGTTATGAACGCCACAAAGGTTTGCGAAATCTTTGATAAGTTTTATGTTAGTTCGGTTAAGAACTTGGAAGAAAAGTGAATCCTCACTTTTTAATTAATATCTCAAAAATAAAAGTTGTGATTCTTTACAATGAAAGTGCTTAAATAGTAAACATTAAAGAAATCCTAATCTAATTAGAAAATATACCTAAAAACTCATTAAAATAGTGTTCTAAATGAAAAATGAAACAAAAATTGCCAAATTCAGAATTCTCCTCAAAATCAAGCCTGGGTGATCGCCCAATAGATTTATGTTCTTTAATCAGAAGGTGGGGCGATCGCCCACCTATTTTGCCTAGGAGATCGCCTAGGCAAAAATCGTCATTCTCTTCGTTTTGGCCCCCGAACTTTGATTCTTGCTATTTTTGGTCCTCTATCCTCCCATTAGTCTCCGATATATCTTTAAGATAGTCCTTAGCTTGAATCAAGTTGGCACTTCATTTGTCATACTCATTTTGAAGGTTGATATAGTACTTTGGATATCAGTTTTGGCCTATTAGCTTGAACAAGATCTTGTATGTCTTCATTGATTTTCTTGGCTCTTGATCTTGTTAATGTTCCCATCGGAATAAGTATCGAGTCCTTGCTAGCTGGTTCGTGGCTCTAGCTCGCATCATCTCCTCATTCCTCAAAAGGATTCAACCTCGATTCATCATTTGCATCAAAGGGAGAAAGATCAAAAATATTGAAAATAGCATAAACATTATACTCACCTAGAAGATCAAGTTTATAAGAATTATTATTTATCTGCTCAAGGACTGGGAACGGTCCATCTCCCCTAGGTTGTAGTTTAGATCGTCGACGGGCAAAAAATCTTTCCTTTCTCATATGTATCCAAACCCAATCATCAAGTTTCAAGATAACTTGTCTATGGCTTTTGTTAGCTTTGGCTGCATACTGTTTATTCTTATTTTCAATTTTTTGCCGCACACTCTCGTGGAGCTGCTTTATTACATCTGCCTTCATGTGTCCATCCAAGCTATTCATTTCATCAACAAGTAAATGAATCAAATCTAAAGGGGTTAGTGGATTAAACCTATACAGAATTTTAAATAGAGAAAGATTCGTAGTATAATGGATACTTCTATTATACACAAATTCAATAAATGGCAAATAATCCTTCCAATTATTTAGATTCTTTTGTATTACAGTACGTAATAAAGTATATAAAGTTCTATTTACTACATCGGTTTGGCCATCCGTTTGGGAGTGACAAGTAGTTGAAAACAACAACTTAGTCCCCAACTTACCCCATAAGATTTTCCAGAAGTAGCTAATAAATTTAACATCATGATTAGACACAATACTCTTTGGAACACTATGTAGTCGAACAATTTCACGAAAGAACAATTCAGCTATGTTAGTTGCATCATCGGTTTTATTATAAGATATAAAATGTGCCATTTTTGAAAACCTATCAACAACTACAAAGATTGAATCCTTTCTTTGCTTTGACTTAGGCAAGGCTAAAACAAAGTCCATAGAAATATCTACCCAATGCTCATTAGGTACAAGTAAAAGAGTTTACAAACCATGAGGTAAGACTCTAGATTTGGCTTGTTTACATGTGACACATCTTGCACACAATCTCTCCACATCACGTTTCATTTTAGGCCAGAAGAAGTATTCATGCAATACATCCAAGATTTTTCTCACACCAATATGTCCCATTAAACCTCTCTCATGTGCCTCACACACAAGTAACTCTCGTAAAGAACTATAATGCACACACAAATTATTTTCTCTAAACAAGTAGCCATCTAGTCTATAAAATTTTCCAAAAGTTGTCTTATCACAAGCCCCATATACACAAGAAAAATCATTATCATTAGCATATAAATCCTTAACACACTCAAATCCTAATAACCTGGCATTTAAAGTAGCAACGAGGGCATACCTTCTAGACAACGCATTAGCCACAACATTTTCCTTACCCTGTTTGTAGTGGATGACATATGGAAAAGTGTTAATGAATTCCACCCACTTGGCATGCTGCCTATTCAACTTACCTCGCCCTTTTAGGTGCTTTAGGGACTCATGATCGGTATAGATAACAAACTCCTTCGACCATAGGTAATGTTGCCAAGTTTCCAAGGATCTTACCAATGCGTAAAGTTATTTGTCATATATTGGGTAATTCAGGGCTGCCCAACCTAGTTTTTCACTAAAATAATGTAACGACCACGGACTTTCCCCTACAGGCCTTTCGCCCAGGGGCTATTCTGTGCGTCGTTAGTTTACGTACTATTCACTAGAGATTGGGCTCCAAATTGAATTTCTTTTGCGTGTCCAGCGATTCGAACCCTTAACCTCCCATTAAAGAGAACTTATAGATAATGCTAGTACCAATTAGACAAGTCGCTCAATTGGTACCATCATTCTCTATAAGTTTTCCTTAATAGGAGGTCAAGGGTTTGAATCGCTAGAGACGCGAAAGAAATCTAATTTGTAGCCCAACCTCTAGTAGATAGTACGTAAGCTAACGGCGCACGGAATATCCCCTGGATGAAAGACATGTAGGAAAAAGTCCGTGGTTATAAAAAAAAAAACGCGTTTCGCCCAGGCGCTATTCTGTGCGCTGTTAGTTTACGTACTGTCCATTGGAGGTTGGGCTCCAAACTAGATTTTTTTCGCGTCCCCATCGATTCGAACCATTGACCTCCCATTAAGAAGAACTAAGTGGAATACTGGTACCAATTGGGCAAGTTGCTCAATTGGTACTAGCATTCACCATAAGTTCTCCTTATGGGAAGAGGTCAATGGTTTGAATAATTGGGGACACGAAAGAAATCCAGTTTAGAGCCCAACATCCAGTGGATAGTACTTAAGCTAACAGCGCACGGAATAGCCCCTGGGCGAAAGGCTTGTAGGAAAAAGTCCGTGGTCATTTCAAAAAACGCGCATTTTTTTGTAACAACCACAGACTAACCCCTACAAGCCTTTCGCCCAGGGGATATTTCGTACACCGTTAGCTTATGTACTGTCCACTAGAGGTTGGGTTCCAAACTGGATTTCTTTTGCGTCTCCAGCGATTCGAACCCTTGACCTCTCATTAAGGAAAACTTATAGAGAATGCTGGTACCAATTGGTACCAGCATTCTACTTAAGTTCTTCTTAATGGGAGGTCAATGGTTTGAATTGCTGGGGATGGAAAATAAATCCAGTTTGGAGCCCAACCTCCAGTGGACAGTACGTTAGCTAATGGCGTACGGAATAGCCCTTGGGCGAAAGGCCTGTAGGAAAAAGTCTGTGGTCGTTACTCACCCAATTGGTACCATCATTCTCTATAAGTTCTTCTTAATGGGAGGTCAAGGGTTCGAATCGCTGGGGATGCGAAAGAAATCCAGTTTGGAGCCCAACCTCCAGTTGACAGTACGTAAGCTAACGGCGCACGGAATAGCCCCTGGACGAAAGGCCTGTAGGAGAAAGTCCGTGGTCATTACAAAAAAATGCACTGGAGGTTGGTCCAATTAGTACCAGCATTCCACTTAAGTTCTCTTTAATGGGAGGTCAATGGTTCGAATCGCTGGGAACGCGAAAGAAATTCAGTTTAGAGCCCAACCTCCATTGGACAGTACGTAAGCTAACGGCGCACGGAATAGCCCTTGGGCGAAAGGCATGCAGGAGAAAATCCGTGGTCGTTACAAATAGGCTATTGGTCTTTTCTCCTCCGTTAACATGGCTCCAATACCTATTCCTAAGGCATCACATTCAATCTCAAAAATTTTATTAAAGTTAGGTAGTGCTAAAATAGGTACAGAACACAATCTGTCTTTAATAACATTAAAAGCATTTCTTCATCAAGTCCCCAATTAAACCCAACACTTTTCTTTACAATTTCAGCAAGTGGTGTAGCAAGTGTGCTAAAATCTTTAACAAAGCGCCTATAAAAGCTAGGTAAACCATGAAAGCTACTCACCTCAGTGATAATTTTTGGTGTTGGCCATTTCTTAATGACCTTAATCTTTTCCTCATCTACCTCAATGTCATTTACACTAACAACATAGCCAAAAAAAAATAATAATAACTTGTTTCATGCAAAAGGTACACTTTTTAAGATTAGCATGCAATTTTTCATTCCTTAAACCATCAAGCACACAACGCAATTTTTCAATATGCTCATCTAAGTTTTTACTGTACACTAAAATATCATCGAACTAGACTACCACAAATTTGCCTATGAAAGCACGTAAAACATGGTTCATTAATCTCATAAAAGTGCTCGGGGCATTAGTTAACCCAAAAGGCATTACTAACCACTCATACAAATCATATTTAGTATTAAAAGCAGTTTTCTATTCATCTCATTCTTTCATTCTTATTTGGTGATATCAACTCTTAAGATCAATTTTACTTAAAATACAAGATCCATGCAATTTATCAAGCATATCATCTAATCTAGGTATGCGATGACGATACTTTACCGTTATGTCATTGTCTGCCTTGTAATCAATACACATTCTCCAGGTCCCATCTTTTTTGGACACAAGTAGCACTGTCACTGCACATGGACTCATGCTTTCTCTCACGTACCTTTGCCCATCAACTCCTCAACTTGCCTTTGAAGCTCTTTTGTCTCATCTGGATTACTTCTGTACGTTGGTCAATTTAGAATAATAGCATCGGGTACAAAGACAATTTGATGTTCGATGCTTCTAATGGGTAGTAAGATATTAGGCATCTCTTCAGAAAACACGTCCTCAAATTCCTGCAATAAAGAAATAGCTAAACTGGGAAGGGATTGGTTAATGTCGCTAATTACAAGGTTGGATTCCTTGTATACCAACAAAATCAATGGTTCATTTTCCATGAGAGCCCTCTTAATCTCACTTTCTTTTGCAAAGAAACTCACTTTTGTTTTCTCTCGTGATTTCAAATTATTTTCAGCAACACTCATTTTTTTCTTCACTCCTCTTGTGTTCTTGTACCTCTAACTCACTTTTTTTTTCTTTTGATCTGCCTCGCTTTTTAATTTCAATTGGTCCTCAGAGACCTGTTTTAGTGTTAATGGAACAAAAGTAACCGGTTTTCCATCTTTGACAAAGCTATACCTATTCTTAAACCAATCATGTAACTTTTCTATCATACTGCCAAGGCCTCCCCAACAAAAGATGACCAGCATGCATAGGAACCACATCACACATTGCATCATCACTATACTTCCCAATACTAAAGCTCACTAAAACTTGCTTATTAACCTTGACCTACCCACATTCATTCAACCACTGCAACTTATAAGGCCTATGGTGTTTTCACATAGACAAACCCAATTTATCAACAAGGGTGGTACCACATTGGTGCAACTTCCCCTATCTATTATCAGACTACACTCTCTGTGATTAACATAGCATCTAGTATGAAATATGTTCTCTCTTTGCTGTTCCGTATCAACTATCTTAATTTGTGCATTAAGTGCGTGCTTCGCAGCTAGAGCTTCACCTTCTACAGGGTATTCTACACCAATATCTTCCAATTCAGGCATTTCATCACTATCACTCTCAACCTTAAATACCACATCCCCATTGTCACACAAAATCATTACCATTCTGTTTGGGCATTGTGATACAATGAGCACGACACCCAAACATTTAAAAAATTTTACATCCCTATTCTTAGAAGGTTGGAATTCTGATATGGGTTTGTTGTTGGTAGGTACTACAATGTTTCCATTAGGTGGTTCAGTCTTCCCCTTCGAAACAGTCTTCTCATTCCTATCATTACTTTCCATAGAGGGTTAGATCCCGAAGAATACAGTGCTGCTCCTTTTTGTTTCAACTGCCTTTCTACCTTCATAGCTATGTGCACCATGTCTTCCAACTCCACATAATGCTGTAACTCAACTATATTGGTTATATCTCTATTTAATCCACCCAAAAATCTAGCCAAAGTGGCCTCCATATCCTCATCGATATTAGCCATAATCATAGCCATCTCCATCTTTTTATAGTAATTCTCTACAATATTTGATTCTTGAGTAAGGCTCTGCAATTTTTGATAGAGGTCCGTCCGTATAGTAATGACTAGGTACAAATCTCCTTCTCATGAGAGCTTTTAAATCATCCCAAGTTTCTACAGGCCTCTCATGATTTCTCCTTCTATTTGTCACTAATTGATCACATCACATGATAGCATATTCAGTGAACTCAATTACTGCTAATTTGACATTCTTTTCTTTCGAATAGTTATGACAATCAAATATTAATTCCATCCGTATTTTCCACTCTAAATAGGCGTCAGGGTTATTCTTACATTGGAATGAAGGTATTTTCATTTTACTATTTACAAGGTATCTATCTATTCCACATTGGCCTCTATAATCTACCGTCCTAGGTGGCCTTTCACACTATCTCCTCGACGTCTCATTCTACCCATTTCAGCCCCATAGTTATTGGCTTCATTATCTTCACTCCCTACTACAGTCTCATTCTCAAAATCAGCCATAGGGTTATGATTATGCCTACCATGTCTGCTATCATGAGCAATCCTGAGTTATTGTTCTTCTAGTAAGGTTGTAAACATTGTATCATGTATTTCTACCATAACCCTCAATGCATTATTGCTCTCTCTCATCTCGTCAAACACCATGTTCATTCGATCAAATTGTTGTTGCATGGCCCTTAACAAATTGTTTTCACCCCCATGTGTGGTTACTGAATAATAATAAAATTAAATAGAAAAAAGAAAAAAAATTATTTACCTCACGTGTTTGCACTCGTGTTTCACTCTATATGACTTTTTTCCGATAATAATCTCACAACTCTTTCATTTTTCCTCTCTTGTTTTTCTTACCAAGTTCTCTAAGCAACTATATAAACTCAATCAAAAATTCGGCTCCTGCGACGTTCAAGAACAAGAATTAAGGAGGACACAAGAAAGAATAAAGATGAAAAGCAGAACAAGAATAAAAAATAAGCACCAAATGACAATTATGACACGAGAATTTCAAAGGAAAGTGTTACTTGATTTTTTCTTATCTAATATAACATAAGAAATTCAAAAGAATACGTTTTCCTAATTTTTGTTTTGAATTTTTTTTTCCAACACAAAGGATAAAAAAATTAAAACGAGAAGAAAAATTTATTGATTTTGGTGCCTTAATGGAATTTGTCTAAACAATTCTTGAAGAAGATGAATAACCAATGAGAATTTTTTTTATATGATTCAAGATGAATCCGATGAAACAAAAATTGAAAGATATAACCTGACTTTGGATTCAAAGCTCTAATATCAACTAATGCAAACCCGCAAAGAATTGAATTATCGGAACCTATAAAAGGTTTGATCTGAACCCAAAGAAAGCTAAAATCTAGTTGTAAGAACTTGACCTGATGATCACTTGAACCAAAGAACTAGAGTTATGAACGCCACAAAAGTTTGCGAAATCTTTAATGAGTTTTAGGTTAGTTCAATTAAGAACTCGGAAGAAAAGTGATCCCCACCTTTTAATTAATCTCTCAAAAATAGAAGTTGTGATTATTTACAATGAAAAATGCTTAAATAGTAAACATTAAAGAAATCCTAATCTAATTTGAAAATAAACCTAAAAACTAATGAAAATAGAGTTCTAAACGAAAAAGGAATAAAAAACTGCCAAATTCAGAATTCTCCTCGGAATCAAGTCTGGGAGATCGCCCAGTAGACCTAATTTAGGTTATGTTCTTCAATCAGAAGGTGGGGCGATCGCCCACCTATTTTTGCCATTCTCTTCGTTTTGACCCTCGAACTTTGATTCATGATTATTTTGGTCCTCCATCCTCCCATTAGTCTTCGATATGTCTTTAAATATATATAAAAATAATAGAAATTGAATTAAAAAATCAACAAATGTTTTAGTCTGTGGGTTGGGTTGACCCGGCCCGCAACCCGCGATGGTGCGGGCTTTTTCTAATACAGGCTGTCACCGGACTTCATCAGAGGCGGGCCGTGTGACCTAGATTGACACCTCTTCCTTCATAGAGCTCAAGAAAATTTTCTCATCTCTATTCATTTTTCAACAAAATGATTTCTTCAAAATTTACCACTTTTGCTCAATTACCACCAGATATTTTGACATGTATCTAAGTATGTTATAATGTTATTTTGATTTCTTTGTTTTTACCTTTCAATCGTTGTTAATGCCACGATTTTCGAACCAAATTATTTTGTTTTGGTACTAGGAACAAATCATACATCTGAAATCTTCATTTTTTCACTGATTCATCATTTCAGATCACTGAACATGGCATCCACACCTAGTTGCAGCAAAATAGAAACAATGGCAGGAATAGAAGAAAATTGTCTTCCGCACAGGTGTTGCTGTTTATGGTGAGTGATACACATACATGTAAGGTAGTGACTATGACTCACTTAAAATAAATGACCATATTATCTTTTATGATTTTGACCAAATTCACCAATCTACAACAATATGACATGCATATAATGTGATCATTTGCTAATTCTGACATTGATACCTGTTATTGTTGAGTTTTTGACACACTATGGAATTGTAACATTGTATGTTAACATGTCATAGTTATATTGCATTTATTGAAATATTGAATATTAGCGGTACGTGATACACATACATGAGATGATATTGTCTTGATAGGACTGGCAAAAACATGTCGCTGTCGTGATCTTATGTTGTAACCCAATAATGCAAAATCATAAATGTTACTCGTCCAAATATCATCGAATTTCGAAAATTTAAAAAATGAGGCATATATGTAATTTTTTCTTTTTTTAATTTGTAGAAATAATTATTTAAGGTTTTGATCGCTTGATGGGTTTTTTTTTTTGTTAGTAAAACACAATTATAATTTGGATCATGATCATATTCGACAGGTGTATTCACCACTTCTTAAATAATATCGTCATCAATAATTCAAAATATACTTGACACCCATCACATTTTTGTAGCTAGACTAACAGAAAAAAGAATACGAATAACCAACTCCTTACAGAAGTAGAAATAGTACTAATTAAACAATAATAAAATCCTATAAATATTAGGAATACTACTCAAATAGTCATACGTCATAATTAACAAATATGAATATTATCAATAAATATATAAATTGTTTATTTATTGATAAATTAATAATGTTAGTTTTAAATCTAGATAACAATAAACCTAGAAGGGAGATTGAATATGTTGTAACTAAAAGTCTGAAAATATTTTTTTTAAAACACAACGTTAATTTTAATGTTCTGATATTGATGAAAGATTGTTGAACGTCAGAACACTTCATTGAATGTTTTCGCAGTTTCGAGACAATTAATATATAAGACGATTAAAACATTGATTAACACCAGATATAACGTGGTAAACCTCTAAGGAAAACATCAACGGGCCCCACTTGCCACGGGTAAATAAATCCACTATTTTGGAATAGGTTACACACGTCTCAACTTTTTGAAATTACAATTTTAGATCTAATCTAAAAATTTATCAGTAATTTACAAAAAGTTAGTTAAGAACTATAATAAAACTTTCCTATTTTATAACTTCTTCAACTAGTCAAGGAATGCAGTCAAGTAATTCGGTCTTGATCTTGGTTCATTCCACAAGTGTCCCCGAATTGATTCCACAAATTGGAATAAAGACCCAATCCTTATCTTGCCGCCGAAATGCCGTTCTCTCTTACAATGGATTTCTATAAAACTCAATTCTTCAGAGCCGTTCTCAAAAATAGAATTTTGATCGGGCTAGGACTTTTTAATATTTCTTTGAACTCTCAACTCATAAATGATTTGCTCTTATATGCTTGAGTATCTTTGTTTTCAAAGTCCGTAGAATTCTTGGAATACCACCTGTCTTATTTATAGCATAAGAAGTTTTTCTAAACTTAATGACTTAGTATTTATCTTATACAGAGATAAGATAAAATAAGTCTTTAAGTTTAAATAAACTCTATAAAAGATATGGTGAGATATATCACAAGAATATAAAAATAAATCTAGATATATATTTTCATTTAAGTAGATAAATAAAAAGATAATATTTCAATATCTTATCTACTTAGAAACCTAGTTCAATTAAAATACTTAAACATGCAATTTACTCAATCACTTATTTAACTGATAAGGAACAAGAGTTTTAGAATAACTAAAACTGATAAATAGATTGGGATAAATATAGCATTAAGGTTTCCAATTTTCATACAACTACTAGATAATCATTGAATCCTAATCAGCTCATATCAATAAATAAAATATAATTAAGTATGCCAAAACCGGATTATCCAACAATCTCCCCATTTGGCATTTTTTAATTACAAAACTTATATAAAGTTGTTTTTTAGGTGAGCAAGCAGGCAAATTAGATTCAAGAACATGAGATTCATTAAAAGCAATAAATCCTAGTTACCAAAATTAAATGCAAACTGTTTAATTTAAAGCAATTCCTAATTACCAAGCAAAAGCAATTCCTAATTAAGCAAAAGTATTTCCTAATTTATCACTACTCCCCATTTTTATAATAAAGAGGGGTCAAAGCAAAAACGAAAGCAACGAAAGAAACTAATTTAAAGAAAGTTCTGAAGGCAAAATGGAGAAAACAACCAACCACATGATACTTAGTGTTTAACCACTCTTGCGGGTCCTCTTTTTTCGAACCACCAGTCTGGGTTCTTTTCTTGCGCTTGGTGGACGAAGGCAAAGGAGTAGCATCTGGATGTGGAGACATGTCAGCTTCAAGGTCAGTACGCGGAGAATGCTCAAGACCAGTGTCAGGATGTTGAGTTCCATTAGGACCAATATTAGGATTTCGAGGAGGATCCATGATAGCATCTTGATATTCTTCTGGTATAGGAGTACCAGTCCGCTCGGCCAAGGCCACAAGTAAAGCCTTTATGAATCTGTGATGACGTTCAAAATTATCAGATAGTGTATTGACCAAAGAAGTTAAATCCCTCACCTGAATTTCAAGAGAACTAATGTGATCTTCAAAAAAGGTTGGTCTTGCAGGAGGCATTGGTCTCTTAGTGACTTTCTTTGAAGGACGAAGGACCGGAATTTGTGCGGTGAAAGTGTCACCCTAAAGAATAGGAACCTTGTGATGCTGGAGATAGGCATGAAGTAAACCAGGAAAAGGCAACATCCTGGAGTGTGCTTGAAGGGCCACCGCGAACACAATTTTGTCAAAAATAATTGTAGATTGCCCAGTTTGTACAGAAACACAACCTTATCCATTCCAATGTCTGACCTATGCTGAATTGGATCAATGTTGTGCAAGGCAATTTTGTGAAGCACCTTATACTTCGGGGTTAGCATTGCGGCAGTCATTTTTCCCGTAGGCCAAGGATTTCCAGTGAGTTCTAATGCCAAAGTATCAGTGGCTGCTTCAAATTCATCATCCTTGATTTTTTGCTGATTTATATCTTTGAGATTGTTTCAAAAAATTTCCAAACTGTTTGGTAACTAATGCAATATCAATATCTGAATCACATTCATCTTTTTCTTCCTCAACTCAAAATGCTATGCCTATAGTTTTTTCTTTCTTTCTTGTGCCAAGGTTTAGTTCATAAGTCATTAATGACCCAACCAACTTTTCAATTTTTATTTCATCTATGTCCTTGCTTTCTTTAATTGCGGTCACCTTGAAGTGAAACCTATTTGGTAAAGATCGTAAGACCTTTGACCAATTTTGACTCTGAATATTTTTCTCCAGGGGAATGTGTTTGATTTGATATGTCACACAACCGAGCATAAAAATCTTTGAATGCTTCATCGTCTGTCATGCGTAGGTTTTCAAACTCTGTGGTGAGCATTTGTAGTTTAGGCGATTTTACCTTGGATGTTCCTTTATGGTTTTTCTATTTCAATATCATTTTCAATGATAGTGGGGAGGACTATATCATCTAATGATAGAATGCCATGATTTTTCATCTAAAGCTTGAATGTAAATAGTCATACATATTTTTCAATAATTATAGTTCGTTCCATCCAAGATTAGTGGTCGAAAAAAAGCACTGTCCATACCTAGATTCATAGGATCTCACTTTCTAGAAGTGAACCCGCTCTGATACCAATTGTTAGTTTTAAATCTAGTTAACAATCAACCTAGAAGGGGGATTGAATAGGTTGTTACTAAAAGTCTGTAAATTTTTTTTTTAAAACACAACGTTCACTTTAATGTTCTGATATTGATGAAAGATTGTTGAACGTCAAAACATTTCACTGAACGTTTTCGCATTTTCTAGACAATTAATATGTAAGACGATTAAAACATTGATTAATACTAGATATAGCGTGGTAAACTTCTAAGAGAAATATCCACGGGCCCCTATGTCATGGGTAAATAAATCCATTATTTTAGAACAGGTTACACACGTCTCAACTTTTTGAAATTACAGTTTTAAATATAATCTAAAACTTTATCAGCAATTTACAAAAAGTAAAACTTAGTTAAGAACAATAATTAAACTTCTCTGTTTTATATCTTCTTCAACTAGTTAAGGAATGCAGTCAAGTACTTAGGTCCTAATCTTGGTTCATTCTACGAGTATCCCCGGATTGATTCCACAAATCGAAATAAGGACCCAGTCCTTATCTTGCCGCCGAAATGCCGTTCTCTCTTACAATGGATTTCTATAACACTCAATTTCTCAGAGCCGTTCTCAAAAATAGAATTTTGATCGGGCTAGGACTTTTTAATATTTCATTTAACTCTCAACTCATAAATGATTTGCTCTTAAATACTTGAGTATCTTTGCTTTCAAAATCTATAGAATTCTTAGAACACCACCTGTCTTATTTATAGCATAAGAAGTTTTTCTAAACTTAATGACTTAGTATTTATCTTATACAGAGATAAGACAAAATAAGTCTTTAAGTTTAAATAAACTCTATAAAAGATAAGGTGAGATATATCATAAGAATATAAAAATAAATCCAGATATATTATTTTTATTTAAGTAGATAAATAGAAAGATAATATTTCAATATCTTATCTACTTAGAAACTCAGTTCAATTAGAATACTTGTACATGCAATTCACTCAATCACTTATTTAACTGATAAAAACCAAGAGTTTTAGAATAACTAAAATTGATAAATAGATTGAGATAAATATAACATTAAGGTTTACAGTTTCCATACAACTACTAGATAATCATTGAATCCTAATTAGCTCATATCAATAAATAAAATATAATTAAGTATGCCAAAACCGGATTCTCCTACAAATAACATCTAAAGTAGTAATTTTTATTAGACCCAACAATATTATTTTGTATTATTTTTACTGTAAAATTAATTGTTTTGATATTTAAAAAAAAAAAGGTTCATGTATGACATGGATGTTATACACAAATATAAATTTGACCATATCAACCTCAAAAGTTTAAAATTTGTTTTGTTTCAACTTTGAAGTGTATCATAATTGTACTTTAAAAAATTGTAAAATGTTATATAAGAAAGGATTTAAATTTTATGAGTTCAAATTTTAATGGGGCACTGGCTAAATAGTTTGGGAGGGATGTTTTTTCTTTTATATTTTCATATTGTTTTCTTTGAATACAAATGATATATATTATTTTCACCAAATATAACCCATCATTTGTTAAAATATCATACAAATGGACTTTGACGGTAACCTATCTACTTTATGTCATAACGATACTAATTCTTCCTATTTATAATTAATTTTGTTCTCATTTATTGAACCTTAATCGATAATTAAGATTATACTTTGTCATTTTTCATTGTAATATTGTGATGCATCATCAATGAGGAGCAAGTTTTTTTTTTTTGGAAATACAGACAAACTTATATTTCAATTAAAAGTAATGCTATTTATTATTATTGGTGAAGATTATCCATCTATGAGTTAGTGAGGTTTACTGGCAAAAATAGGCTGGCCCATTGGGCAGCCCAGATAACCTAGAATTCGGGTTGGGCTGGCCCAATAAAAAGTTAGTCAAGTATAAATCGGGCTTATTTTGTCCGATTCAGCTAACCTACCGAGCTAATTGGGTTGTAGCCGGCTGGCCTAATTATTTTGGGTTGACCTGGTAAAAAATTTTAACCCAAATCACCCACTCCACACCCTTTCTCTTCGGTACGATTTGCAGCAACAGGGGGGAATTTTCTCCCCTCGTTGCCGGTGCTGAAAACAATGGGGGAAATTCACCTCCCCATCCCTCCCCAACCCAACCATATTCAACCCAACCTAAGTTTGCTGCGAATCTCCCTAGTTTTACGAGGCGACCACAGGGGGGAAATCTCTCCCTCGCCTCCTCCCCGTGGAGGTGGAGGTGGAGGTGGAGGTGGAGTAGTTCTTTTTCTTCAAAAAAATTGTTTTGAAAAAGTAAATTAAAAATTTATGTTGGGCTGGCCTAGTAGCCCTGTGACCCAAAATCGAGTTGGGTTAGCATAACAAATACAGGCTCGTGTAAAATTGGGCCCGTGCTAATCCAACCCAATTTTTTGTGTGGCCCGTCAAGTTTCGGAATGGGTTAATCCGTATGGCCCATTTGCCACATCCAACTATAATTCATTAGTTTGAGGATATAAGACAATTATATAGCACTAATGAATTGAACTAGACATCAATACTACATAAAACGATGATCGTTACCAATTGATGATAAATATTTTTCTCCTCTTCTGAGCACGGCGACGATAGTGGCGGCGATAGTGGTGAAAACCTATAAAAGGTGGCGGGGCTTCTTTCTCCCATGTCCACTCCGGTGTGATAATCAGTAAATGATTATATCAGAATGCAGAGAATAATATAGTTGGTTTTTACTTAGGGATTAGCCTATATTTATAGGGGTGGTCTGCACTTACGGTCTTTAATGGAAGGTAACCCTTCATTTACCTCATTATTAGGAGTTAATGATGGACATTACATCTTTCCAATCGTCAGTGGTAACTGTTATTCTATGGGTCGCCTGTCTGGCTAATCGAACGACAGCTGGTTTATTGTTTTCCACATGTCAGATGCGCTATGAGACCATGCGGGTGAGTCGGTGAGGGGGCGTACCACTATTGGCAGACAACATATAACAACTGTCATTGTTTCTATCACCATAAGCCCCTCTACTTTTCGTAGACTATCGTCAATGGGAAGTAAAAATAATCTACCGCACTTCTCTAACTTTTTTAATTTTCTATTAAGACGAATATTTTTTTATATGTTGTGTGCTATAAGCATATAGCCCTAGTCGATATTGAGATGGTGAAGTAGTTTGTAAAAATTGGCATGAGTAGAGAAGATGAGGGGCAGTGCACACACGTTTGGGGAGGGGCGTGCCCGCCTTTGATGGGAGGCCATTGGTTGGTGCCTGCCCATTAGTTGGGGCGAGCTGCACTCGCCCATTGGTCGGGGATGGGGTGCACCCACCCCTTAGTTGGGGTGGGATGCACCCGTCCATTGGTTGGGGGAGGGCGCACGCCCACTCCTTGATGAGAGAGGCGGGCGTCCGTCCTTTGTTGGGGTTGGTGCGAGCGGGCACGTGTTTACGCCCACTCCTAGTCACAGGTCTTCCCTTTTATTTTGTTCTTGTTCCATTGGAGTTTTGGTTATACTAGAGCTATAAGTGCATATAGCCCTAGTCAATATTGACTAAGGTTCATCGCCTTTATTTTTAGACAGATGCTTATCGCCTTGATTTTTAAACAAATGCTCAGCGCCTTGTTTTTTAACAGAGGCTCATCGCCTTGATTTTCAAACAGAAGCTCATCGCCTTGATTTTCAAACAGAAGCTCATCGCCTTGATTTTTAAACAGAAGCTCATCACTTTATTATTCAAATAGAGGCTCATCACCTTTATATATATATATTAGTTTTTGATACGTGCGTTGCAAGTAGGCATTACTTGAATATGTATGTATAAAAAATATTAAATGTATAATACGTAAATAATAAATATGAAAAATATATTTTTGAACATACCATTTAATACAATTAATTAAGTAAAATGTTGAAATTCTATTAAGAAAAGCAGAACCAAACAAACGCATAACTCGTATAAAAAAAATTAAATAACTAAGATTTGTAAACGACTTTGGATGTTCGTAAAGTGATATGGTAAAGTACCATTATATTTTTATTCAATTGCACCACTTCGAGATTTTAAATATGACCAAACAAATCCTCATTCTTCAAACTCAGCTCCAAGTTTTTCAACTTTTTTACTAATGACCCAAAAGCCAAATAATAAAGAATTGTGTACAATTTGCTTATAACATAAAAAAAAATAAAAAAAAAAGATTAATGAAAAATTGAATGAAAATCTGGATGAATATGTGAATAGTAAAAGAAAAAAATTAAGGAAAAAAAATCACAGCATTTTTTTAGAATATCTGTAATATTATAAGATAAAAGAAAAAAAATTAGTAAAAAATTGAATGAAAAAGTGTAAAAGAAAAACAAATAAGAAAAAACATTTGTGATTGGTACACACCATAATAATTTGACTGTCTCTCACTTATCTAAGTAATATAATTCTGCTGAAAATGAAAAAGGAAAAAGGAAAAATGAAAAGGGGTGAGGCGGGGTGAATTTTTTAGGAAGATGAAGTTATTTTGTACTTTTTAAAAGTTGTAGGACTTCATTTACAAATTTATTTATTTATTTTAGATTTTTTTTATATTTTTGTTTATTTAAAGAGGATGGAAAAACCGTCAAAATATGTCAAAGAACGTGATTTGCAACAAAATTCAAAGGCTGTGGATGGCCAACGCTAAAAAAAGGTTAGGAGTACATTTGTAATAAATTAAAAAGATTGGGGACCAAAAGTACAAATTATAAGCAAAAAAAATAGGAAGTGGGCTAAAGCCCACACAATACATTTATAAAGATAAAATTAGTTTCTTGTCGAGCAACTCGACAAGAAAACCAAAAAAAAAAAAAAAAAAAAATGTTGTCGAGTTAAAGTAACTCGACAACATTTAAAAATAAAAAATAAAAAATAAAAAATGAAATGTTGTCGAGTTAGAGTAACTCGACAACATTAAAAAAACAAAAAAATCAAATATTGTCAAGTTAGAGTAACTCAACAACATAAAAAAAAAAATCAAAATCAAAATGTTGTTGAGTTACTCGACAAACAAAAAAAAAATCAAATGTTATCAGCTCGACAAAAAAGAAATCAAAATTAAAATGTTGTCGGGTTGTTCGACAATATTAAAAATAAATAAAAAAATCAAATGTTATCAGCTCGACAAACATAAAAAAAAATTCTAAATCAAAATGTGTTTGTGTCGAGCTGCTCGACAAAAAAAAAATATCTGGTCAATGATAAGATGCTCGACAAAGAAAAAAATAGAAAAAGAATTGGGTACAATTTGCTTATAACATCAAATAAAAAGATTTGGTAAAAAATTGAACTAAAATACGAACGAATAAAAAAATTGCTTTGTGCGCTCGACAAGCACAACTACCAAAAAAAAAAAAGAGAAGTGCTTGTCGTGCTGCTCGACAAGCACACAAAAAAAAATTGTGAATTTGTCGAGCTATACAGTGCTTGCCTTAAAAAAAATAAGAAAAAAAAAAGAAAAGGCAAAGATTGCGGCGGTAAAATTGGGCTAAGATTCACTTAAAGTTGGAAGCCAAGGCACTAATTCAATAGTAATAAAAAAAACACACAAAAGTCAAAAATTGCGGTTGTTTTCAATGTCAAAACGATGGCGTATTAGACGAAAAATCTACAGTAAAAATTTAAGACTCATATTATTGTAGTGATATATATAAATTAGCATGGGATCATAGCCTTGTTTTACACTTAATAATGAATATAGTAGAAATAAGAAGTTGTCGCAAATCTAGTCCATTAGGTACACCAGGACTTCTTAGCTAGCATGATCCTTTCTTGGTACCCTTATCATTTATCTGCCTTAGATGGTTCATTTTCTGCTTGTCTATGTTATCTCGAGGTTCAGGCTCATCCCGAGTCTTCCTTTTGTTAGACTCAGGTTCCATTCGTTCTTTCATGCTTTTTGTAATAAAATATATTTCTTCAGCGTTCACATACTTATCCCTTCTCCTTAGTAACTCATTCATCGTATTTGACGAGTTTTTGGAGAGTGACATCTTGAAATGGTGAATTCGAGTTCCACTCATCATGGCAGTGACTACATTAGACATTTGGAGATCATTGATCCCCATGGTGGACCTATTGAACCGAGCAATGAAATCTTTCAACAGCTCGTCTTTATGCTGGGTCAATTGCATCAGTCCAATAGATGTCTTCTTAGCCCGTTTGCTATTGTCAAAGTATGCAGCAAACTGCTTAAAAAAATAATCAAACGTGCGGATGAATTTTGGGAGAAGGGTTCTCACCTATTCTCTTGCCTCCCACCTAAGTGTCGGCTAGAAGGCCCTGCACATAATTGCATTGGGGTGGCTCGCAACCTCATCAAGTTGACAAAAGTCTTGAGGTGATCGACTAGATTAGATGATCCATCGTACATCTCCATCTTTGGCTATTCAAAGTTTCGTGGCAAGGGAACAACCATCACCTCTAGAGAAAATTGATCTTTTTCTAACACTACAGATTGTTGCTTACTACTTTTCTTAAACATAGCCTCAGCTATTTTGCGACCCATCATATCTTCTATTTGTTGTTCCAAACTTAACATTGGTGTCTCAATCAGCATAGGCGTAGGCACCTATGACGATTGTCCCCATAGTGGATTTAGGCCAGAGGTCAATGAATGAATGTGGTATGCAAATGATGAAGCTAAAGAACCTAGGGCCAGTAGCGGAGCCAGTTAGGATCCTGGAGCGGAGCACCTATCAGTGACGGTCCCACCAATGGAAGACTAGGAGCCTGGGGTATAGCCCCTGGCAATAATGGTCATACCAGTGGAAGACTATGAGCCTGGGACGGTTGAGACGTCACAGTGTTTTGATTCTGGAGTTGAGCCGCCAAAGTCTCCACATGCGCTTGAAGTGCTGCTAGTTGAGCGGCAGGGACAAACTCTTGTTGTGGGTGGTTAGTGGCGGCGTTGGACTCTGTATCAACATCCCCAATGAGAGCTGGGGGTGGTTACATTCCTAGCTCTTCTAGTTCAAGCCATGACTTTTTGTGCGGTTTTCCACAGACGGCGTCAAATGATGATAAATATTTTTCTCCTCATCCAAGCACGGAGGCGACAATGGTGGAGACGTGCAAAAGGTGATGGGGCTTCTTTTCCCCATGTCCACTTCGTGTGTTAATCAGTATATGATTAAAGTAGATGTGCAGAATAATATAGTTGATTTTTACTTGGGGGGTTAGCCTCTATTTGTAGGGGTGGCCTGCAGTTACGGTCTTTAATGGTCTTTAATAGAAGGTGGCCCTTCATCTCCCTCATTATTAGGAGTTAATGAGAGACATTATATCTTTCCAATCGTCTGTGGTAACTATCATTCTGTGGGTCGCATGTCTGGCTAATCCAACGATAGTTGGTTTATTGTTGTCCATTTGTCAGAAGCGAGCTATGAGACCATGCGGACGAGCCTGTGAGACGGTCGTGTCACTATTAACAGACAACATATAACAGCTGTCATCGTTTTTATCATCACCAATGATATTAAATATCATTATTCTTCAATCAATATCAAACTTAAATGAAGTAATGTTTTGGCTAAAAGCTTAAAACTATTGGTGGTTAAACTTATACAAAATTTCAATTGGGTTTTTATTTATTTATTTTTTGTTTCAATCACGTTGGGGTTATTTCTCATATAGGAACCTATGCTTTTTTTATTTTATTTTTTTGCATTTGGATCCCAATCCTTCAATTTTCGAAGAAATATCATTTATCATTTAGCTATTGTGCTCAACACAAGCGGATTTAATGATTTTTTTCATTAAGAAAACTCTTAAAAAAGATCAAATTCCTTTTGAAGATTAACATTTGGGAACCTAATGCTAAGGGAAAAATTATAGAATCAAGACTCCAAACTCGTTTTTGTGGGACAATCACATTGTCGCAGTTAATATGTTCAAGAAGGGTAAAAATATGTGAGTTAATTTCAGCAATGATGACTAAAGTTTTTTAAAAATTTTAAAATAATCATTGAAGTAATTTTTTTTATAGTAGTGGTTACTCAAATTTCTAATAATTAGACTAGTGATCACTCAGTTGGAAATATTAACCGAAAATCCTTCGTGTCACTATTAAATACAAATTTGGATACAAATGGAATTAACTAGTACGACACGTGAGATAAAAATACCCTACCTTTAAAAGTTCACCAACATAATATAAATTTTCACCAACTGATTGCTTATTAAAATTGAAAAAATATGATAAAATGTGTTTTGACAATATTTCTTTTTTGCTGCAATTAACACATACTCTGTCTAACGTGGCGTGGCATATTAGTTAAAGTTCTTTGTGTCCATGTTGAAATTTAATAATGATACATAAATTTTTTAAGTGAACGTTTCCAACCGAATAACCACTAGTTTAAATATTAGAAACTTGAGTGACCACTACTCTAAAAAAATTATTTCAATGACTATTTTAAAATTTTTAAAAAAATTCAATAACCATGGTTGAAATTAACCCAATACATGTTTAGTGTAACAATGAAATTTCTAGTTAGTAAATAAAGTTAAATTTGTTCTAAATCAATCACCATACCACCAACTATTAATTAATTGGATAATTAGCACATTTCGACTTTATCGTTTGCTCCTATTATGCAAAATGTTTATATCGTTTGGATTCATTTGAACCCTTAAATAAATTTTTTTTTGCAAAAAAGGTCTATGTCGCCCATATATGTTAATATTTGCAGTTAAAATTAACAAAATGGTTAATTTGTACAAATAGAATGAACGAGAGAGATGATTTGTGCAAAAAATAGTGAATGATATGAACATTTGTGCATACAACATTTAAAGCCAGATTATGAATCTTCTTCTTTCAGCAATTATAAAATTCCATATAAACAGATAAAATTACATACATTATAATATTACACTTAAACATAGTGAAGAAAACTCATACATATTATAAGAATTTGACACATTCAAACAAAATGTAGGTTGTGGCTTCTTTGCATGATGTGACCCGCCGACGTGTCCCAGATCTATAGAGATAATACTTAGTTTGCTTAGATCCAAGAATGCAAATGAAGAATAATTGTTAAATTTGTAAAAAGAGAAAAAATTGTTCAATTTTAGAACATAGTGTTTAAATTTTCTGTGTAGGTTACTTGTAATGTAGGTTATAAAAACTCTTGAAGTATTAAAATATATACGACGGCATAGATATGTTTGGATGTGTCAAATTCTTAAAATGTGTATAAATTTTATTCATTATATTTAAGTGTAATATTGAAATGTTTATGATTTTATCTGTTGCTGAAATAAGAAGACCTAAAATCTAACTTTAAACATTTGTGTACAAATAATGTACATATGGTTCACTGGTTTTTAGGCAAATTATCCCTCTCGTTAAGATTTATTTGCACAAATTAATTTTTTATCAAAGAAACGTTTATTTAAGAATTCAGATGTCAAAATTCAAACGATAGAGATATTTTGCACAATGAAAACAAAGATAGAAACTAAATTTATAATTACCCTAATAAAAGTGATGACCAATTTTATACATTTAATCGTTACGTGATCACAAATGTTAATGCACTATCCCGCATAGAGGCATTTGCAGGAGTCGATCAATCTAAATCATGTACGATTTTTGTTACCATAGAATATAATACATATATACGAATATGATTAAAAAACTTAAACATGAAATCATAAATGAATAATTTAATAGTAAATATAACTGTAAATAAAATTAATACAACAAGATAAATGAATCAATATGTAATTCTCACTCTATGACTCTCCATACGTAAAAAATAAAATAAAATAAAATAAAATTTCATATACAAATCCCAGTTTATATGCTGTACTCCATAGTATACGAGTCGTTGAATCCTCAGAAATATGAAAAACCATGAATAAAATAATCTAGTTCTTGATGAGGGCCAAGATAGACAGAACCAATGAAGAACTCACAACCGCGGCAGAAACTGGCAAGGAGTATCCTGCACCGTGGTCAGGCGCCGGCGCCGGCGCTGGAGACATTCCGAACTCATCCTGAGCCATTACAGCAGACAAAATTGACATGATGGCTACAAGCATAAACATAGCCCTCAGAGCCATACCGATTTATATTTGCCCAAAATGTGAAGGAAGGATGGGAAGAGGAAGACTAGAAACCAGAAAGTGCAGAGAAAAATGTGGTGCGTTTGTTGGGGGTATAAATATAGGTTAGGGTGTGTATCCGTGTATGTAAAGCGTGTGGGGCCAGGGAAAACATGGACAACTGGTGATTTGTGGACACTCCACGCTGAAGCAAAGTGAGGACAGACAATATAAAGATGAGAACAGAGAGAAGGTCGCCGCCGTGTTGGGTAACTTGGCGGCGACACGTTTCGTGGGTGGTGATGGACGGCACAGGTTTGCTGCAATCCGTTTATCTAATCCAAGGTTTATACCGACTTCAGAAATCCGTTTACCTAATCCAAGGTTTACGCCTCTGAAGTCGGTATAGTAATTTAGTCGATTTTGATTTTTTCGAATAATTAGGATTGTGCTACATATTTTATAAGTTGGGTAATAAATTTTACTTACATATATTTTTTTTAGAGAAATTTATAATTTTTGTCCCCAATTTTTTTATAATATTTATTAATCTATTTTGAACCAATTGTTATAGTACCAGATATCTCCAATATTTCAATTAATTGCAAATTACGTTTCCACTGATAAATAATGATGGATTTGCCCTTCATTTTAAATGAACAAAAATGAAATAAAGTTAAAAACGACCAAAAAATATAAAATATTATAAAAAAAAGTCTAATAACTTTTCAAAAAGTACAAAATATTTTATTCATCACCCACAACCAACAAGATGAGACAATAAAGAAGAACATCATTTAAAGATTCATATATAGTTTCAAAAATTTAAACATACATCAAGAAAAAGGTGTGTGGAGGTGATAAAAAAGAACACAATTCTCCCATCTTAAATCTGTCATTAATGACATATTGAGGAGTTGTGATGTGTTGGTGGCGGCGTGGAGGTAGTGGTGGTGTGGTATGGGGTGGAGTGGGTGTAAAGTGTGTGAGAAAGAAGATATTTTGTACTTTTTTAAAATGTGTGAGATTATTTTTTTTTTTTTTGCAATTTTTTTTTTTTTTTAGCTTTCTTTTATTTTTATTTTTTTTAAAGAGGATTGCAAATTTGTCATTATCTATCATTAGGGACCTAATTTGTAATTAATTGAAATATTGAATATGTTTGGTAGTATAGAAAATTGGGTGAGAATAAATTAGTAACATATTAAAAAGATAGTGGACTAAAAATTTTCAAATATACCTTACACTTAATATAAGGAAATATGGCGCATGTGGTCTTTAATCTTTGCCATCAGTGAGAAAATAGTTTCTAACTTTTATTTTTTGGCACGGGCATTCTTAACTTTTATTAATATAAGGAAATATGGTGCAATTGGTCCTTATTTGATGAAAAATGATAATATGCCCTTAATTAATTAGAATAATTTTCAGTTGAGAATAAGTTTGTTACCTTTATTTAAAAATATTTAATTAGTGTACTAAAAATTAATTAAAATTTTCAATAAGAGAACAAATTTAAATTTATTGTGCTATGTGATTTAAAATACTTGAATAAAAATTAAGATACATAAATAAATAAAATGACGTAAATAATTAATGACATTCAACCATTCTTATTATGTTTTTATTTAATATAAAAATACTGGATTAATTTGAGTTTTAAAAGAACAAAAATTCAATAAGTGTTATGCTAGATTAGTCAGTGCCGGTTTTGGACCCAGGTGAGTGCCAAAACTGAAGGGATCCCATTTTCATTAAAAAAAATATTTGTGATTTCTGAAGTTGTAAAAAATATATATATGGGAAAATTACATATATGACTAAAAGAAATTGGAAACTCACAAATTTACTGTTTTTTGAAAAAAAAAACATTCACAAAAATGAATTTAAATGCAGAATGTTACTGGATAATTATTACCTCATAAATTCTCCCACTAACCATCTCAAATGAGCGTTACTTTTGATCAAATTGGAAGGGACTTATCTCCAACTACAATTGCAATTCGAATTTCAAAATTCAAAACCTCCATCTTCATCAACAATTTTGAGTTGCAGAGTTAGAAAAAACTTTTTTTGAATTTTATAAAAATGCCTGACCAATCAGAAGGAAAAAGATAATTGCTAACCATTTTTTTGTTTTGTGAATTGACTGCATATAGTGATAACAATTGTAGTAAACTTCTCAAGAATACGAAATTGCTACTTCGAAAAGGATTCCATAGATTTTTGTATTTTTCGATCTTGTTGTAGATCATGTGGTTTTCGTTTCAAAAAAGATTCAGTGTTGCTGAGGAAATTATGTCCGGTAACAATTGTATAAAAAGGTAACAGTTGTAGGAGAACTTATCAGTATATGACTGTTGCTCATCTTATTTTACAAAGGAATTGTATCTAGCTGCGTACACCGGAACAATATCCCCCATCGGTAACAAATTAGGTTCGAATGTGCCAAAGGAAGTTGAAAATATGTTGGTGCTGCCACCTACAACGAAGAGAAGTTTTGGACGACCACATGATGAAAAGTTTTCGGTCAGTGGGTGAGGATAAAAAGGTAACAAAATGTGAGCGTTGTTCGGAATACGATCATAATAGAAGAAACTGCAAATCCTACGCCATTGCACTCGGTTTCAAAACTGAAAATGAAGGCATTGAACGGTGTGGATAGTAAGGTAAAAATTTAGCTATAATTTTTGAAGTACTTTAGCTATAATTTTTGAAGTACAATTTATAATCTTGATAAAATTATAGCACCATATACTATGAATATGTATACTTATGGACCTTGGATGGCTACTTGTTTGCAGGGAAGAGGCGACAAGAGATTTTATATTGATTATGCAAATCTGTAGTTTTATTGAAATTCATAGATGTAGTAACTTGTGGGATATTGTTTATTCGCTTCAGTTGGTGTATCAATTATGATTCATTTATAATTAAATAATATTTGAAATGTTTCGTAACATTTTGACTTGAATTAAATATATTGAGAATTATATGGTATAGATAGATGATGTGTTTTCATGTAAGAGGATGTGTAAATAGATATGTTTCATGCTGTTATCACTAATACAAGTTACACATAACACCAATAATATGTTAACAATTGTTAACATAAATTGTGAAAGCAGGTTAATATATACAGATCAAATCAAGAGATAGAAAATGATGTTTTCTTAATAGACAATGGAACCAACCACAATTCTATCCACGCATCCTAGAAATGATATCCTTAGTAACAACAGAAGGTAACAATGTTTAAAATTAATGATATTCATGATGTTTCCTTAGCAAACAAGGGTAACAACGACAAGTCTATTCATGCAACATGAATGACACGACACATTGTTAACATATATTGTTACAGCAACATATTTATTCACTGAAGATTTCTTTGCAGACATAGGTAGCGAATGTCATTTCTATCAACACAAGTGAGTATCATATCGCATAAACAAGTGTTAATAACAAATTTTAAGTACCAACAGGTGTCATCCACAAAGTGTACTAAACACAAGTATTGTGAACCGCATACAATTCGAGTACAAGGAAACTTGACTTCAATATAAATTCTTCGCAATTCTGGTAAAGATGTACAGGTCAAGCTCATAATACAAAATAAGTACCGTCAATATGTCAAATGACGAACAATACAAAAGCATGAGTCTAAGATTCAATTCACAAAAGCTACAATCAATGAAAATGAAAATAAATCGGTCCAAATGACATTTGGTCTAATTTCTCTTCCCCGACAGAGTTATATCTGGTTTTTCCATAGTGTATTTGTATAACTGAACGGCCATGTTCAATCGCGCAAGCTTCGTGTCAAATTTTTTTGGCACGTCCTTGATCTTGTTGTGAAAAAAGTATTTAGCATACTTGACACAAAATAGGCAGCAATCACCGTTACAAAAAGAACAAGTGAACATGAGAAACTCATACATTTGTGAAAACGATAAACAATGAACTGAACATTGATTGTTACATCGTTCCACAAGTCAAAGCAACTTATTAAATTGAGACAATAATAAGCAATCAGTTAGCAAACTAACACGTTAGTTTGCTAGGGAATTTCTTTAACTATCCTATACCCCCAATGGCTCGTTGAATACTTTAAATTTGAGGACATTTGATTGCCACAAAGAGGTGTGGATGAATTGTTAGCATTGGCTCAACTGCATCGAGAACAACAACGTATCTAATTGATAGGTATCAAGAATTGTTGACATCCAAACAACAGTTTGATATATCAAAAATCTTCCAAGATCCAATGACAACGTTTATCCATGCATAAGGAACTCTTCCCAATTAGTGTTTAATTGTATCGTATGTCCAGTAAGGGGTAAATTTAATAAACACTCACTGAACTTTGAAGATGTAACCACTTACTCACTATACTTTGCAGCGTCACCAATAACTCATTGATCTTTGGTTTATGTTCACCATCCACCACCCGTTATCTTACCGTTTGAATTTGTTGACAGAAAAATCCGACGTGGCTAACGGCTCGTGACATGGCTTTCAAGTTGTAACTATTTACTTACTAAACTTTTAAGTTGTAACTACTTACTCACTGAACTTTCAAGTTGTAACTATTTACTCACTGTACTTTTCATGTCATCAATAACTCACTCATCTTTGACTTATGTCCACCATCTACCACCCGTCCGCCACGTAAAAATCGCATTACCTAAACACGTTTTTCATCCAACAAAAGGCAGATGGTGCTATGTATTTTTTGCAAAGTAGTTCAAGTTTGTTTGCAAACTATTGGTATTTGTAATTTTTATTAGTTGAAGGTCAGGTAATCCATCTAAATGATAGTGTAATTCATTTTGATTTTCATAATTTGAGGCTACACTGCCATGTGAAGTTCATTTTTGTGCAGTTACAGTTATTCCATTTCACTTGATCATTTTAGTACATTTGAAGTGCTATGTAGGTGGGCCGCCATTTAATATGAATTCAACTGCAAGTTCATTTAAGTTCACATTGTCATTCTACCATTTAACAATCAGATTCATGAAGTGAAATTGAACTTGTCAAAATCAGGGAGAAATGTCATCTTTATTCAAATAACATGATACATAGATATAAGAAAATATGAAACAACATATCTGTACGATTGGCTATTCTTTGAAACTGAACAAAAGAAAACATCCAACAATATGGATCAAATTATTAGCAGCCCTGCCTCTTCGTCCCTCATTTTAGTTCAAATATTATACACACTATCCCCTTACAATTCTTTTACTCTCTAAATCAAATATTATACACTACCCTTAGATTTGAGCATAGTCATCCACGTTTTCCATCACCACTTGCCTATTGTTGGATGAAAAACGTGTTTAAGTAATGCGATTCTTACGTGGTGAACGGGTGATAGATAGTGGACATAAGTCAAAGATCAGTGAGTTATTGGTGACATGAAAATTATAGTGAGTAAATAGTTACAACTGGAAAGTTCAGTGAGTAAGTAGTTACAACTTGAAACCTACGTCACTAGCCGTTAGCCACATCAGATTTTTCCGTCAGCAAATTCAAACGGAAAGATAACGGGTGGTGGATGGTGGACATAAGCCAAAGATCAGTGAGTTATTGGTGACACTGCAAAATATAGTGAGTAAGTAGTTACATCTTCAAAGTTCAATGAGTATTTATTAAATTTACCCGTCCAGTAAGGTACAATAACAGCGAGCTCTGTTTGACAATAGCTTAGCAATCTGGTGTGTACTTGTTAAATAAACCTCTTACCTTTAAATCAAAGTTACATTTTGTAGACGTCGCCCTCATTTTCTTGCCACCTTTATCAAAAAAGTGGTATAACAAGGTCCATTACAAACTTAAATGCACTGAAAAATAATGGCTAAGAGTATTACACCAACAAAAAATATGTAATTGAGGTTAAAAAACCAAATCTGTATTAACAACGGAAGGTAACAATTCCCACAATGAGGACTCTTCTAATTTGCTTGCATAATTATCAATTTTAATTTCGGTGAGCATTAAAAAAAAAAACCAAAATTGCTTATAAATACTCAATCCAAAAATGTATAATAATAGAAAGAAATTTACAAAACAGCCGAACATTAAGATACACATTGAGCTGGAGACAAAATTTGATGTTATTAACAGATATTCTAATGAAGATGAGATGCATTCATTGACATAAGAGACGGAAAAAAAAAATGCCCAAATGCAGGAAAAAATTTTTGTCAAAAAATACAGTCTATCCTTCAGGAACTGAAACCATGGTCTTCTTCTTCTTCGTTCTGTTGGGATTTTTTCTTTGATGTTTATTCTTGGTCCCTTATAAAATTTTCCGCTTACTCTTCCGATTGTGACTATTCTTGCCACTGGATGGTGTGGTAGTCATGACCAATAATCTGAAATTTGGAAATCTTAAGTAAATTGAAGACTTTATGTACAAATATTCTTCGTGTTCTCAAAAGAAAAAAAAAAGGGTCGAATAAAATCAAAAAATGTAGTTTATTTGACAAAACTCGTATAGTCATGAACAAATAGTAAATCATATTTACCAAAATGTAAGTAAGTGACCTGTAAATCACTCTTATTCTAAATAATTTCTGAAATCGGACTGGTAGGAATCACGATGAAATTGGTGGGTATTTTGTCTTCTTGATTTGCTTTGAAGAAAGAGATTGTAAGGATGGAAACGTATTGAACTGAAAATCCATCAATGTAGTTTGCAGAGTCCAAGATGGTCATTTGTGAGATTTTCTCCAGAAAATCAGTAAGATTCGTTTTGATCCCTAGAGATAAGCAACTTGATAAGTATATGTTTTTAAAGTTATATAATAAATGAAATAATAAATTAAAATATTTAAGACTAGTATATTTCAAAATATTGATGTAAAAAAGGTAGAGGTCCTAATTTTCATAAAAAATATTTGTGTAAAAGTTTGAAGCACAGCAAAACAGCGTGAATTTTTTAAATGGCCGTGTCAAACGCGATGAATCGCAAAAGAGCCTAACTTATACCAAATAAATTTTAAAGGCCTCTTTTAAGTAGAATAGACTAAAATACCCTTATTTTATAACATTAGTTAACAGACCATCGGTTAACAGACCATCTGTTAACAGGTTGGTTAACAGATGGTCTGTTAACCGACCATTAATAGGTCGGTTAACAGGCCTTGGGGTCTGTTACGGCTAATTTTGGCCTTAACAGGCAATGGGCCTGTTAACAGGTGTGTTAACAGACTATGAGTCTGTTAACGCAGATTTATATGATTAGAACTGATTTTTTCAATTAATCCATATCAAATCAACTCAGAATTGCAGGAATTTAAAGTAAAAATCATAATTCATACTCAGGTTTATACATTTTTTTATGATTTATATTACAAAATCCACAATTTCTACCGTGAATTAAAAGAAAAAGATGAAGAATGATGAATTTCTACTTTGAAATAAAATTTCTTACATAAATGAAATGAATTGAATTCTTACATTGAAATGAGTTAGATTCTAACCTTGAAATCTTCTCTTTTTTACAGACAAATGAATTTGAAATCATTTGAAATGGTTATAAGCGGGGAAGAAGGCAGGGTTATATTTGGTAATTTACACACCAAAATTGGTCAACGGCCATTTTGGAAAATTGGCCGGGTCACCCAACCATTCAGCACTATTCCCACAGCCAAACAAAGCAAAGCAAGCTGCATTCCATGAAGACCATGGCTATTATTAAGTCATTAAGTAGTGACCCAAAATTGAAATGACCCATTTTTAAAAAAAAAACATTGAATCTCATCACACTAACATCCCTCTGTATGACTTATTAGATTTTGCTTTCAGGGCCTCATTTTTGGACTTCGTCTCGATTCCAAAATTTTAGAACCGGCCCTAAAATTAGTTTAGGTAGTTTTTCTTTAAAAAAATGTTGAATATAATTGATCAAAAATTATTAGAATAAATTGAAGTGCGGACTAAGAGCTGTTTAGCGGGATAAACCCTATGGGATAATAGTTCTTTTAAGGCATACTTCATAGATTAATGTCTGGTTAAATAAGAAGAATGTGGAAATGGAAAAAGCAAACGAAAATGGTAAATTGAGCTACTGTCGTTCAATACTTTGGCTGTCGAAAAACAGCGTTGGCTGTCGAAATTTTGAAAAAAAAAGACAATTGAATCTGTAAAATATATATATATATATATTACCGTTGACCAACAGTCAACTGTCGATCATAGAGTTTGATTGTCGATTTTTTTTTACAGATTAAACTATCATTTTTCTTCAAAATTTTTACTGTTAAACTGTCGAGTTTTTATTTGTATAATAGTTTAATTTTCGAAATGAAAAAAAAAAAAAAACTAATAACAGTTCAAATGTTGTTTTGTCTACAAAAAGGTTAGTCGATAACTTCTCTTGGAAGGCAAAAACAAAAACTAGTCATCTTCAAAAAATGGTATAAATGATTTTTTGTGGTTAAAAGTTACTATTTTTGCAAATGTTATTAAAAGTTAATTTTCTCCAAATTACTTTTTGCATTTGACTACATTTATAAATTCCCATAAAATAAAAGTACTTAAAGTTATTGTTTTTTTTTTTTTTTTTTGGTTATAACCATAAAATAAAATTTTAAATTTTAAATAATGCAATTACTTAATAATAAAATTAATAATTCTATTTAACACGTTTATTAATGATTATGAGCTTAAATTTTTGTTATTTCATTAGTTTGTAAAATATTCAAAATAATTTACGTATATTATCAACTTGATCAATAAAGTCTTAATTCAAAACAAAAAAAGAACTCATTAGTTTCATTTAACTTTTAATAAAAATAAAGACACCGAACTCATTTGCACATTTTGTAAAGAATAGAAATTTAACTGAAATTTTCCTTAATAAAACGAAGAACATATTAATCTTTTATATCAAATATGGACCAATTTGCGCACCAAAACACATAGGTTAAGTACATTCATGCCAATATCTAAAAGTTAGGGACCATTTCCACACTGAAGACAAAGGTTGGGGGCCATATATGTGTAGCCACGAAATGATTGAGAATGGAAAGAATGAATGAAATTGATCTCGAAGAGAAGAACTCGACATGGAAAAGATGGACCTTACCAAACAAGAGAAATGTCATGATCCGCAGCAAGCAGTTGTTGCTTGCTTCCTGAGCCTATACCTAGTGAACTCCCAGGGACTGAGAAGAAAGCTTAGAATTCGATTGGAACATTTCCTTATACGCTATATTCCCATAATATAATAGTAATCCATACTTTTTAAAAAAAAAAATAACAAGTGACATTAAATAGAGGCAGGTTAAAGAGCTAAGAAATCAACTATACTTTCAACAAGAAAAGAAAAGTGACCTATAATTTAGAACATATGAAAAAGAAAAATAAGTTTATTTTTGTGAAACGGGTGGAGTATCAAATTCTATTTCCTGTCTTAACTAGTATGTTATAACGGTATATGAGATAATTTTTAATTTACTTTTTACATAATTTGTTGATACCAAAGTAAATGGTCAAGTTTCAGAGTGGGAAAATTGAGGACCAAAAAAAATAATTAAATGACACGTCAGGTTATCACTACCTTACTGAAGCACGGCTATCCAAGTCGGACCCTGGGAGACGTCATTGTAGGAACATCATCGTTACAATTTGGATAAAATATCAAGTCAATCGGAGGCACCTCTCAAATCCACCAATCGGAGCAAGTGATAAGACAACCTAAAAATTAGGCCCCTACCCCTATGGCCGACCCCAATAACCGATCACCTTCTCAACACAAGAATTATGGCACAAGTCTGAAGAAATGACACTGTAGCTTGATTAGACTAGGACGGTCCTCATCAGATGGTCCTTTCTATAAAAAGAGAAAATGGAAGAAAGAAAGAACAAGCCTTTTAATGCTCATAAAAATACAAAAATTGGTTACTAATTTGTCTAAAATTGTGTACTACCAACATAATTATAATTCAAATATAATATATTTACATACAAATATAAAGATCAATGTCTTTTATGCTAATGTTTATGGCTGAGAACAATAGACTAATAAATTGAACTATTATCAAAGTAGGAAAAACTCCTAATTTGAAAATGTAGAATAATTAAGACCCTGCAACATATTCTATTAAAGTTGTTGAAATGAAGTTTCCTAGAAACAAATAAATACTTGGGTAATTTGCACTTTTACTCTCCAACCTTTACAGTTTGTTACTAATCTATCATCAGTCAATTTTTATAGCACCAGACATCATCAACCTTTCATTTAATTACAAATAATGTTCTCATTGACAGATTTTGACGAATGTGCTCTCTTTTTTAAATAAAAAAATAAAAATAAAGATAAAAAAGTAAAAAATAAAAGAAAATTACAAATAAAGTCACATAACTTATAAAAAGTACAAAGTAACTTCTTTCTTCACCTACCCCATCTCATCATACCCCATGAATGATTATCTCTTTTGATCATGATTATCACCTTAGTGTTTTTGGTATTGAATATGATTTATAGATGGTAGAATTGCAGCAACGATCAACCGCCGCCCATGAGAAATGAGACAATTCCTGGTGGCCTTGCCGCTGTGTACAAAGGATAAAGTGGCACCCTATGTGGTGCTAGAAAGTGGGCCTTCCAGCACCCGATGGGTGCTGTCGTAGTACCTTGGTGCTGCAGCGCTAATGCAATGCTCTACGGTAGTGTCCCGTTTTGAGGGTCTTCTGTAGCACCAAATTTCACTGCCTCAATGGTTAGCAACTGTTCACATAGACAGCAGCAACCTGATTGCTGCATCAATGCCCTTTGGGACTTGTAGCGACGATCAGGGTTGATGTCATTGTGACGGTCAAATTGTGTGACCTCCGACAATGGTGATGATCTCCGGTGAAGGTGAGTCCTGTGGAGATGGTGTAGAGGTTGTGGCTATGTTGGAATGAATTGGGGTAGGATGAGGTAGGGTGGGTGGATGAAGAAGTTATTTGTACTTTTTAAAAGTTATGGAACTTCATTTGCTATTTTCTTTTACTTTTTGTTGTTTTTAGATTTTTTCTATTTTTATTTATTTAAAGAGGAAGACAAATTCGTCAAAATCTTTCAATGAGGATGTGATTTGCAACTAAATGAAAGGTTGAGAATGTTTGATACTTGTTACTACACGATTACGACATAGCTGCCACGTCAGCACAGGCCCCATCCAAGCCCAGTAAGGGCCCAGTTCATAATCTATCAAGAACCCTATCTGGGCCCTGCTAGGGCCTTGGAAGGGCCCGTCACACGCTTGGGTCTTCGGCAGCCAGAAATCCACGAGTCATGTGGAGGGCCTCGGCGCCCGCATGTGAACCATAATGCCTCGTCAGGCCTCGCATCATTCGTAACCAGCGAGCAACTCGATATGTCGGGGTAACCAGAGAAGTAATTAAAGAAAGATTGCGTTGGATTGGACGCACGAATCTCCACAAGGAAACACAATCATGATCTCCTAAAATCATGCAACGTGATAAAATCAAGGAAGGAAGACAATCTCGGGTATCTTTATCACATAAGAAAGGAGGATCCGATTGAAGACCGAATTGATTTGTCTTCCAAATCAATTAGAATTCTTGTGCTATAAATACAACGTCTCCGGTTGTTCCAAGGTACGCACTTTTTACGCTTAAGAATCCCACCCTAAACTCTGCTCAAATCTCTGCCTGCTTGTCACTCCCACACCCCTTTTTGTTCCCGTCCCCGTGTATTCCTCATATACCGGTAGTTGACTTGATCGTCGGAGTGCCAACGATCGCCGGACCCTTTTTCTCCGGAGATCTTGGTGCTTAACGGTCGTCCTAGTGTGCAGGTAACATACGAGCTGGCAGAGGAGTGACTGGAGATCTGTTGGCACGTGGACTGGTGCAGGTGACTAGAGAACTACCCGAGACCCTGTGGTCCTACCGAACCACCTCCCGCACGGCCACAGGCGAAACCCCGTTCTCCATGGCATATGGGGCAGAGGCAATGATCCCCGTCGAGATAGGGATACCCTCGCCCAGACACCTGCACTTCAACGAGGTGGCCAACGAGGATTTACAAAGAGCGGGCCTCGACCTGCTAGATGAGAGACACACGGAGTCGTAACTTCGCCTTGTGGTTTACCAACGGAAGATGGTCCGATATTATAACTCCAAGGTCAGGGGCAGAAGTTTTTGTGTCAATAATTTTGTCCTGAAAAAGATATTCCAAGCTAATAAGGAAGCAGGGACCGGAACTCTAGGGCCCACCTGGGAAGGACCTTACAAGGTCATCGAAGAAATTCGCCCCGGAACTTATAGACTGGAAGATCCTGAGGGACGAGAGGCAAGACACCCTTGGAACATCGTCCATCTGAGGCCATATCACCAGTAATACCGTTTTTAGCATTGTTTTGGTCCTTTTGACAATTCTTTGGCAGACGCCAAGAAAAGCGGCGCCGTTTTATAACATTCGTCCTTTATGAATCCAAAGTGCTCCACATGCGAAGAGTAACAATCAAATCGGCAGCGAGGGAGTGTGGTTCGCGGCCAACTCTAATTAACTCGCTGGGTAAACATTTTACGCGTAAGAAAGCAAATACAATTAACCCGGCAGCGAGGGAATGTGGTTCGCGGCCAACTCTACCAACTCGCTGGATAAATATTTTACGCGTAAGTAAGCAAGTGTAATCGACTCGGCAGCGGGGGAGTGTGGTTCGCAGCCAACTCTATCAACCTGCTGAGTAAATATTTTACGCGTAAGAAAGCAAGTACAATTAACCCGGCAGTGAGGGAGTGTGGTTCGCGGCCAGGTTCGCGGCCAACTCTACCAACTCGCTGGATAAATATTTTACGCGTAAGTAAGCAAGTGTAATTGACTCGGCAGCGGGGGAGTGTGGTTCGCGGCCAACTCTATCAACCCGCTGGTTAAATATTTTACGCGCTATTAATCGAATACAATCGACTCGGCAGCGGGGGAGTGTGGTTCACGGCCAACTCTATCAACCCACTAGGTAAACATTTTACGCGCTATTAATCAAATACAATCAAATCCGTAGCAAGGAAGTGTGATTCGCGGCCAACTCTTTCAAGTCACTAGATAAACATCCAACGCGCATGCGTGCAATTGTGGTTCATTGGGTCGTGAGGGAGCATGGTCCGCGACCAACTTTACTAAGCTCGCTTGGTAAGGTATCAAGTACGCAAACATTCGAAACAAACGTAAAAACTCTCACTAAAATCTCATTACTCGATTACATAAAATATCCATGCAACAGCATGGCTAAAGAAGTATGACCTATACACGTAATCCTACGTTTCGGTATAACCGGGGACCCCCAGTTTTGCTAGGAGGCCTTTAGCCTTCGCTAGCTCGTTCGAAACTTCAGTCAGTTCTCTATCTTTGGCCTATATCATATTTCGGCAAAACTTCAACTGAGACTCGGCCTTCTTCTGGGCAACGATACACGCCTTCTGGATCGTCTGGGCCTTCGTAACGTCGTACGTTGCACGACTCCGCGCGTCTTCTGAAAACGCGAGTCGTGCCCGAAGGCGTTTGATTTCGGCCCTCATCACTTCGGCATTTTCATCCTCTCCAAGGGCAGACTGTATTTCAGCAACCCTCATCTCCAACATTTTATACAACTCGCAATTCAAAACATGATTGCGAGAGGTGTACGTTTCGGCCAGCTTCATCAACTCCGTCACCTCTGCGGTATCTACCGCCTTCCCGAAGGGAGATGTCCAATATTTATGGACTGAAGTAGCTGCAAGGGCAACCGCTGAAGGTAGCTTCTCTACGACTGACGGATCCAGCTCGTCTTGGCGGGCCCCAATGTTAATGTACTCACGCCTGCCGGGAGGGGGAGAAATAGGCGTCCGGGACGCCTGTTCCCCACTCTCGACCTTTGGTTTCTTTCCCGCTGACGGTCTAACGTTCTCGGAAGAGGATCCACGTCTAGCAGGATTTGTCGAAAACGGAACGTCTGCTCTCACCTCCGGCGCAGGAGAAACAGGCGGGTAACCCATCCCCGTCTCTGGGCCCTGCAACACTGTGGGCCTAGAACCAGACACGCGGATGACGCCAAATGGGGAGGAGAGACATCCTCCACTATTCTCCCGTGCCTAATCTTGAATTTAGGGACTATGAAAAAATGGAAGCCTGACATGGCCGGCAGTAATCAAAGGTCCAGGTATGACGGTAAAATGGCTGGGAAATGGTGAGTTAAGAATGCCCTATCGTATTTATAAGCCCAACGGGATACCAGCAGTCGGGTGGGCCGACACGTGGCGTAGAATCAAAAACACATTTGGTAAACCCTAGGGGAATATATCTAAGCGCGTAGGGGCGTGATTTCGCGAACGCTAAATCATGATAACAATACCGCCCACGGTAGGTTAAATTTGTTCGACGTTCGCCCCAACCTCGTCGAAATTTCTACATAGCAAAGGAGTGTTGATCATGACGAGGCCCGAAACAAGTATGTAAAATATGGGCACACACACGCAAATATGGAAGTAACTCGGCACCTTTTTATTAAATACGAAATACAATACAGAAGCATATATAACTGCAATATATTCTAAAACCTCCGCTGCCTCTTTGGGCCGGCACATGAATGGGGTAACTAGATCTATTACACCTATCCCCTGGTTTACGCTGGCATCGTCCAGGTTAGGAAACCTGACTTCACCATGATAGGGGGTCTCCCAAGCCAACCTGAGTTAATTTGGTGGCTAATTAGACCATACTGCTCAAAAAAGGCTGTTGATGCCTTTTCTGGCAGTGGGAGACCCTCCCAGTCCCACCAACCGTTCAGGGGAGGGTCGGGCTAAGGCTGCTAAGCCTAAATCCCCACCCGTATATTTGGTCCCCTGAACGTTGATTGGCCAGATTTTTGGTCTTCTGAATGTTGATTCTCAGATTGACAGACATCTTGGATGCCAGCCCTCCAGCCGCACCACCATCACACGTTTTCTATCTCTATCTCGATCGCACGATAATGGCAGGTTAAATGCAACAGTCTCACGATGGAAGAATCTTGTTAGGCTTGCATCCTATTTATAAAGGACTACGTTGGAAAGAGGTGTAATGCAATAAATACGGTCATAACAGAGAATCTGGAATGGCGCACGGACGTTCTACCTCCCCAAGGCATTAAAGACGCCAACCTTCCGGGTTCTACCGGGTGTCTGCATCATCAATGCTGGGGAATGATTCTCAAATTTAGAGTGCCTTCCCCCCCACGCGCACACAGAATTGAAACGTCGGATAAGCAAAAGGTCAATTCCAATTTTGTTTTCAATTAATTCAGGCAAAAAAAAAAAAAAACATAAGGATTACAAAATATAAATGCCCTGCCGCCTCTTCAAGGGTCGGCACACTGCAAGCCTCCCTCAGTTGGATGGGGTGTCTGATCACCTGCGGTACTGGGCTAGGCGTCGCGAACCAGAGCCTCAGAGGAGTCCTGCCGAAGGGAAGAAAGGTCCCACTCCGGATGAAACTCCATGATGCTCTCCACCACCCGACCCCTTGAAGCCCTCACCCGTCATGAATGATCGGCTTCGGACTTGGGGGACTATATATTGGGGATAGGTCGAATTACTTCTTGCCGAACCACCTTGAGAATATATTTCCCGCGAAGCGCATCAGCATTCCGTTCCTGCGAGGTACATCAACTTGTGGATATCCTCAAAAGTCCCACGCCCATTATAAATAATAGGCTTAGACTTGGGGGACTATTGTTACCACACGATTAAAATGGTTGCCACGTCAGCACAGGCCCCATCCAAGCCCAGTAAGGGCCCAGTTCGTAATCTATTAAGAACCCTATTTGGGCCCTGCTAGGGCCTTGGAAGGGCCTGTCACACGCTTGGGCCTTCGGCAGCCAGAAATTCGCGAGTCATGTGGAGGGCCTCGGCGCCCGCATGCGAACCATAATGCCTCGTCAGGCCTCGCATCATTCGTAACCAGTGAGCAACTCGATATGTCGGGGCAACCAGAGAAGTAATTAAAGAAAGATTGCGTTGGATTGGGCGCACGAATCTCCACAAGGAAACACAATCATGATCTCCTAAAATCATGCAACGTGATAAACTCAAGGAAGGAAGGCAATCTCGGATATCTTTATCACATAAGAAAGGAGGATCCGATTGAAGACCGAATTGATTTGTCTTCTAAATCAATTAGAATTCTTGCGCTATAAATACAACGTCTCCAGTTGTTCCAAGGTATGCACTTTTTACGCTTAAGAATCCCACCCTAAACTCTGCTCAAATCTCTGCCTGCTTGTCACTCCCACACCCCTTTTTGTTCCCGCCCCCGTGTATTCCTCATATACCGGCAGTTGACTTGATCGTTGGAGTGTCAACGATCGCCAGACCCTTTTTCTCCAGAGATCTTGGTGCCTAACGGTCGTCCTAGTGTGCAGGTAACATACGAGCTGGCAGATGAGTGACTGGAGATCTGTTGGCACGTGGACTGGTGCAGGTTCAGACGTCAACAATACTATAAAAATTATTTGAGTGTATATTAGTAACAAATTGTAAAATTTGGAGAACAAAAGTATAAATTACCCTAAAAAATTAAGCTCCTACTGGTTCAGAAAGGCATTTGCCACGTGCTACATGTCAAAGTTTCCTTGAATCACAATCTCTACATGTAATAAGTCTTTGTTTGACAGCTTTTACAAGATTTTATTAATTTTTTAATTGTTCCAATTTTAATTTTAACCACATACTTACTCAGAACTTTTATAATTTTTCAATCAAAATCATCTAAAACTTTTATCAAACCAACCCTAAACAGATGTAAAGAAGAATTCAATTCAATACTCATATATTACAGGAGTAATCACCAATCAGAAATACAAATCCAATGCCAATTTTAAACCTCAGCAAATGAAATTGAAAAGAAATCATTAATCACAATTTGCGCCCGTGAGTCTGCTCTAGTGACTGTCAACGCCAAGCACAAACGACAATCAACGATCAATCTCAAATATTTCAACTCAACCACCTTCATAATTTTAGTTGACACAAACCACATTGTATCCAAACCCATTCATATAAATGCATCTATATCATCAGAATTGACCTAGAATGTGAGTGCAGGCTTTAGTGCCAAAAAGTATTGCGTCCCTCGTCCCTCTTTAAGTAAAATTTTGGTCATGAATTGTGCTTAAGTTCCCAATTATTTGTACGATAAATTTTTCATCTTTTGAATATTTGCAAGTTGGTCCCCATTTCCAAATCTTCGTGCACTTTCAATCTTTTTCCGCCAATTTTATTTTATTTTTCTTCAATTCCATCCGAACTTGAGTTTTGACTTAAAGCAATCAAATTAACACACAATTAAGTAGAAATTCACTTAAGAATACTTACAATTGTTTACTTTTGATGGTCCAGATAAATGTAAAATCACACTTATCAAATACTCCCAAACTTGAACATTTGTCCATCCTCAAACATGACTATTTACCTAAACAATCAAACAAATATTATTAAAATCTACTATAATAGATAACTTTCCGTATTTGCATCGGGTTTTTGAAACATATCACACAATTCATAAGAAACATCTAAATCATGCTACCAAAATCGATGTTTTTACTCATTCGATGCTCGACTGACGCGTGTGTGTGTACATAGTCAATCCAATCACTATAAACCTTTAAGTTGGTAGTATTCTGCCCCTCAATAGTCAAATATTTTATTTCTCTCTCGTAAGGATACACATTCCCATATTTAGGGATGACAATGAGTCGAAGCCTTTGCCAAGATGGGCCTGACTCTCGGCCCGTGTCACAGGCTGAGCCATGGCTCGGCTTGTCCACAAAAGGATGGCTCAGACCGGCCCGTGGAAAACACTAGCCGGTCCGCTGGCCATGAATTTTTTTTTTTTAGTTTTAAAGGTTTAAAAAATATAATTTAAGATAAAAAAAAAATTAGGATCTACAGACTAGTTCATGGGCCGCCTAGCTCGACCTGTCTTATTTTATTCAGCTCGGCCAGGGCCCGTCGTTAGACGTGCCTGGGCCCATAACGGGCCGGGCTTTCATGGGCCCACGGACGGCCTAGCCCTTTTGCCATTCATACCCATATTGATATTCAATCTCTTAATTCTAAAGTTGCCATCAAAACACCTATTTTTTTACCGCTCAAAATTTGGTTAGGTCTAGCCAATACAGTGACTATCTATATCTGTGATGATTCTCTCTTTATTGAGTGCTTCAACCATCAAGCTTCCACTAAGTAAGTCAAACTCACTAGTTATCTAAATCTCCAAGTTTTCTTTAGGTAAGTCAAACCCACTAGTTATCTAAATCCCCAAATTATACTTACAAAGGATCAATCTTGCTTTTGCTTCTGTTCTTTTTTTTTTTTAAATATATGTATATATCTTATGTGTAAGACTTCACTCCCTTAATCATTCTATATGACCCTTGTAGCGAGCTTTAGGCCGATGGCTTCTAGGTTTGATTGACCTTAGGACACCTAGTTTTGAGAACCCCTATGAGTTTTATCACTTGAGTAAAGTAGGCTACGAAGAGAGGTATAAGATAAAGCAAGTGCAATGCATTTTTTTTGTACAAGATAAATAAGCAGGGATTAGATTCCTAGCATTCGGTCAATACATAAATTCCACCTGGCAGCTGAATACACTCCATACAAATATTAATCATACACGGAATCAATACATATCTAAATACTTTCGGTATTGGTTTAACCACATCCAAACTATCATTTCAACTAGTTAAGTAATTGAGTTGTCAATTGGTGGTCATAGTTTTCACAACTTATGTTCAATAATCTTTCATTGTATTCTATTCAATAAACCAACCAAATGTAATGATAATCATGATTATTGTGCTCACACTTTATCATATCTCATATAGATAAGTATAGTATATAAAAGGGCATAAGTAGCATCACCTAATCATAATTCATGAATCGATAACAGTTTCAATTAGGTATCATCATTAGCCAGCAAAGCTATCCAACATACAAACATACAAACAAAAAGATTTATTTTATTTTATAACTCACATAATATTATCAACAGCATGCACAAATATAACGAAAACAATAAATTCAAAGTCACCCCCAAGCTTAAAGTACACATTTTCCTCAATGTAATAAAAGAAAGCAAAATAAATAAATAAAAAAAGAGTGTACTCAATTGTGAAGGCGTGGAGAAAACATCGGATTGTCATTCGATTAGTAAGCATCGGGAGGTAGGAGTGGAAAGTGCTGTTGATTTAGGCATCCAAACATTTCAAGTAATTCTCCATTGTCACGAAAGTCGGTTGGGACATTTTATCAAACATCTTGGGGCAATGAAAAAAAAAAAAACCTATAAGCATAAACACAGATAAAACTTTGAAACTCAATTTGTAAATCAAGAATGCACAATAAGCAACAAGTAAATTTTTTTTTTTGGGAACAATAGGTCAATATTTACCGCGGTCAATAGTAAATTATTTTTTTTGCAAACCTGAACGAAGATGCTTAGCCTAAGTTTAGAAAATTTAAATTTGCTTAATTTCTAAAAATTGGAAAACGTTCTTTAATTCCTATTGCAATCCTAAAATTTTACGTGCAATGCAATAAACAGATAATGGATAAAAAAATTATGGGTTACCTCTAACTAAACACTCGATTTATAGTTTATAGCTCGACTTTTTGCAAGTATTACTCATGGAGGCTCGAATTGTGCTTTGAAAGTCTTGAATGCCTGCAATTACCGACTTTGCAAGAGTTCTTCTTTGCTTTCCATATTTTAAATTGGCCATTTTCATTTTTGATTGCTCCAACTAGTCCACCTATATTCACATCCGGTTTGCAGTTTTCTTGGCCAATTGTCACCATTTCATCAACCATAAAGCACTCTTTGAGGTCGACTGGTTGCTTGAGTACGATGTACATACTAAAGACTGCTCGTTCATCATCTTGTACCCTCAAGATCAGCTCACTTTTTTCAACATCAATAAGGGTTCGACTTGTCACTAAGAATGGCCGGCCAAATATTACTGGCATATCCCGATCCTCTTCGATATCAAGGATAATGAAGTCAACCGGGAAAATAAATTTATCCACCTTGATGAGCACGTCCTCAACCACACCTCGTGGGTGCTTGATTGATCTATCAACAAGCTATAGAGACACACTTGTTGCTTTTACCTTTCCCAAACCTAATCTCCTATAGACAGAAAGAGGCATCAAATTAACACTTGCTCATAAATCACATAAGCGCATTTAAATTATAGAATTGTCCAATTGTGCAAGATAATTTAAAATTCCCTGGATCTTTTAATTTTGGAGGCAACTTATTTAGCATAATAGCTCTACACTCTTTAGTTAAAGCTACTGTCTCATATTCCTCTGGTTTTCTCTTATTGGACAACATTCCTTTATAAATTTTAAGTATAATGGCATATGGGCTAACGCTTTGGCGAAGGGAATGTTGATGTGTAGTTTCTTGAAGACTTCAAGAAAATTTTCAAATTGCTTGTCGAGCTTGTGCTTCTGCAACCTCTGAGGAAAAGGAATTGGTGGCACATAATCTTTGACAGGAATTTGCACCCAAATCTTTGATGATTTAGTAGATTCCTTTGAGTCTTCTTCTTTTTATTTCACATATTGTTTCCCAGCTTCTTCTTCCTCAATTACAAATTGTTTGTCATTTTTCTCTAACCTTTTTACGTAAATCTCTGGCAGTTGTACCCCGCTCCTAGTAGTGATTGCATTTACCTACTCTTTTGGATTTGTCACTGTATTGCTAGACAAAGTGCCTAATTTTCTATCTGACAATTGCAGAGCTAACTTGCCAATCTGAATCTCTAATTTTTTGATGCATACCTGTTGATTCTGATAGTTTGTATTTTGTCATTCCAAAATTTTATCTGTTTTCTGCATATACTGTTGAAACATTTTCCCAAACTTGGTCTTCTCTCTTGCTGAGCATTATTAACATTGTCACTGTTTTGATTCTCAGATCACCTAAAATTTGGCTATTGTTTCCATCCTAGATTTTATGTTTGCGAGAATGGATTGTACTTCTGGCTTGAATTATTTTGCACAAAATTTACTTGTTCGTTTGGATTAGCTAACAACATACAATCTGCAGTATAATGATTTGCCCCCACAATTTTCACAAGTAGAACTTATAAGGACCGTATTCACACCATGTATTTGTGTTTTGACCAATTAACCTGCTTTGTTAATGCATCCATTTGTGCATTAATAGCTGAATGATTGTCAATCTCATGTATACCTGCTACTTTTCTTGGAGTGACACGATCAGATGAAAACATGGTATGTGTATTTGCAATCAATTCAAATAGCTCCCATACTTCGTTGACATTTTTATTTATAATGGACCCGTTTGCTGAAGAGTTCACTATGGATTTGGATTGAGGAGATAGCCCAGAGTAAAAGTATTGAGTCTGTAATCCTTTTTTAATGCCATGATTTGGACATTTTATAGTAGCTCTTTAAATCTGTCCCAAGCTTCATGATATATTTTCCCGTATATTTGTTGAAAAGTAGATATTTCCAGCTTCATCTTGTCTACTTTAGTTGGTGAAAAATACATGTTACAAAATTTTCTAGCTTAGTAATCCTAGGTGGTGATACTAGCATGTGGTTCTGAGTCCAGCCATTCTAAAGCCTCATCTCTTAATGTATACAGAAATAGTCTAAGTCTGATGGCATTATCATTCACCACTTGAAATTGAAAGTTATGGCACATCCGTAGGAATCTGGAAAGATGAGTATTCAGATTTTCATGCCCTTTTCAATAGAATTGCATGTTATTGCTGAAGAGATTAATTAGACCGACTCTTAATTGAAAGTTATGCCGACCAAAAGTATGATAAATTATGCTTGAACGATCAGAAGCTGCTACCGGAGTTAAGAATTGAGTTATTGGCATATTTCTATCATCTCCAACTTCTTCTTCAGCAATTCATCATGTTGCTGAATTTGCTAAGCTGCCAGTCGGGCTGCTTCTACTACAACGGCCTTGACAACTTCTTGTTCGGCTGCTAATCTAACTTGTGCCTCTACCATTGGAATTTGTTGCTTATTTTTTTTGTTTTTGATTGTGTTCTTTGTGACTTCGTCTGAAAGTGCTTTCAATCCCAGAATCGAAAGTCTCAACACCTTTTCTATAGTAAGAAAACGAAGAGGAAAAATAAAAAGTATAATAATAATAATAATAATAATAAATAAAACTAACACTAACACTAACGATGAATCTAAACTAATATCAAATAAGAATAATTTCTGGCAACAACGCCAAAAACTTGTTGTGAGAAATTATTAATTGCATGTGAACAATATCGCAAACAAGTAATAAAGTGGACATATTGGGTCCAGATTATCATTCACACAAAGACTATCCTATTTAGATACTAGTTCAATTAATCTTAATTTTAATTTATTTAAAACACGTTGACTTAACTTGATTTGAAGATTTAAACTATAATTATTAATTCTGGAACAATAGTATGAGTGCAAAAGTCAAGATTTTATCAAAATAATTATTAAAGGATTTGGATTAACGAGTTCACCATAGTTGTCATCTCTAATTTTTCCACTCAAGATTTTTTCCTAATGTTATATTCGATAGAATTCACGAATTTAACATAATTTTACCTCTGTCGAGTTCAAATTAGTCATATCTAATTAAGTCAACTCACTTTATCTCTATTTGAAGTCAGAATGATTCTTAATTAGATACATTAAATCTCATAAAAATTCAATTCTAATAAAAAGTGTATCTCTATCTTTTATCTAATTACTAGATTTTACTACGTTGTCTAAATTAATAACTTACATCTCGGTTTATTACAATCCACAATTCAATGACAAATAGTGATCAATTATTTCAAGTATCAAGAGAAGAAGTAAAATCAATACGTAATTAAATTATAAGCAAAACTTGAAAGTTGAAATTAATGAATTTAAACTAGGTTACATCGTTCATTCAAAATATTAATTTAGCTACTCACAATTCGAGAGAAAGAAAAGATGAAGAGTTTGGAATACATAACTGGATTTAAATAAGGGATGAGAAAAAGTTGAATATCTTGCACCAAGATCTAGCCAAAATTCGTACTTCTTGAATTTGGCGTATAAGTTCTCATTTCTTAATATCTCCAACACTATTCTGAGGTGTTTTTCATGTTGTTCACGATTCTTAGAGTATACCAAGATTTCATCGATGAAATCTATGACGAACTTGTCCAAGAATTCATGAAACACTCTGTTTATTAGGTCCATGAACACTGCTAGTGCATTGGTTAAGTTGAAAGGCATAACCACAAACTCGTAATGCCCATAACGAGTTCTATAAACTATATTTGGTATGTCGCTAGCCTTAATTTTCAATTGATGGTACCCCGATCTCAAGTCAATCTTAGAGAACACTTTTGATCCTCTCAGTTGATTAAACAAATCTTCAATACTTGGAAGATCGTAGTTATTCTTTATCGTGAACTGATTTAATTCTCAATAGTCAATGTACATTATCATTGATCCATCATTCTTCTCCACAAAAAGAATTGGTGCGCCCCACGGTGACACACTTGGTCGGATAAAGCCTATATCCAACAATTCTTGAAGTTGAGACTTTAGTTCTTGTAATTTCTTTGGTTCCATTCTATAAGGTGCTTTAGACATCGGTGCCGCTCTAGAACTAAGTCAATCGTAAACTCCAGTTGCCTGTCCAGTGGAACTCCTTGTAGATCTTCTGGAAAAATGTCCAAAAACTCATGTATTACCTTCACGTCTTCAACAGTTACATCTGGTTATGATTTACCTGAGGCACTGAAAGATTTTCCTTTACTTGACCTTTTAATCCCTAAGAAACAAAACTTCTCTTCTTCTGGTTTTTGAAATACTATTTTCTTTTCGTGGCATTGGATAGACGCATGATTACGTCCCAACCAATCTATGTCTAGAATTACGTCAAAGTCTCTCATTTCTAAGATATACAAATCTACTTCTAGTACCTTTCTTCCAATTTCTATCTAAACTGATTTAGCTAGTTGATTCGTAAAAAGTGACTCACCCGAAGGGATGCTAACTTCTAGAGTACTAGTCGATTTATCACATGCAAGCGTAGCCTTAGTGATAAAAGATGCAGAGATAAAATAATGCGTTGCTCCAGAATTGAAAAGCACGTAAACAAGAAAATGTGACAACATAAGGGTACATGCTATCAAGATTCACGTTTGCTTCTTGTTGGGTAAGGGCAAACACTCGCCCTTTTTCCATTCTTATTCTTGTTTCTATCTCCCTCTTTCTCATTTTCATCTCTTTTTTTGGGTGGTTGTCGACAATTCATGATCATGTAGCCCAGTTTTCCACACAGGTAGCATACATTTATCCAAACAAGCACTCTCCTAGGTGAGTCTTGTTACATTTTGGGGAGGAAAGAGTGTAGGCTCCTGGCTTGACGTTGTTGGATCCGGTATTCGGCTTATTTTCTTGCCATTTTCCTTTTCCTTTGTCCTGTCCACTCTACTTTCTTCCTAGAAAAATCATTATTTTAAGGAGCAGACTGATCTGAACTGGCCTTACGGTACCAAACTGTCTTGGCCCGAGCTAGCATGTCCCTGTAAGAAGTGAAGCTATGGGATATGAGAATTAAGCTTATATCCGTGCTCAATCCTTATTCAAACCTTTTGATCTTTTTAGCTTCTGTATCAACAAGGTGAGGTGCATACTTTGATAATTGTTCAAATTTATGTTCATATTCTGGTAGTGACATGCTGCCTTACTTTAGTTGTAAGAGTTCAGTTTCCTTGCTGTCTCTCAGTAGCCTACGGAAAGTATTTTTCCATCAGCTCTTCCTTGAGCTGGTTTCAAGTTAGAGTGTCATGCTCTGCCTTACTCTTAGTGCGGGACATAGATTTCCACTAGTGACTGGCATCACCGACGAACATGAATTCTGTGCACTTAATTTTCTACGCATAAGTACTTGTCAGCAATCATAAGATATACTCCAACTTACACAGCCACTCCTCTATTGCTAGTGGTTTTGAAGAGCCATCGAATGTAGGGGGTTTGTGCCTATGAAACTGTTCTATCATGCAACATGATTGACAACAATTAGAGTTGTAGATTGGATAAGAGATGGAGAGGGAGGAGCTTGACTTTGTCTGGCCAGGTCCTGCACTGATCTTAGGATATCTCTGATCAGATTATTTTGAGTTGGGAGTGCCATTTTCTTTAGACAAAATAAATGTTGTCCATCAGATTTGTTTCCTCTCAAATACATATCTAGGGATAAAAGGTAATTTTTCTTCAATTCCTTATTCATTATATCTTATTATATGTGTTAACGAGAAAACAACATGGATATAAAGTAAAACTGTTTTGGTCCTTTGAATTGATGTCCTTTGTATAAGAAACTAAATTTTTTGAAAACTCTACGTCGTAAAACATCTTTGAATTAGGAAAACAAAATCCAAATCAAGAAATATAGCGATATCAAAATCTCTTCATAAGAAATAACAAAACCAACTTCAAGTATTGCATATAATTTTTTGGCCATTTTCAAGTATAATAAATAATTTGACCACGTGAAATATTTGAACTTGTTTACCATATAACAAATATCAGAAATAAAATCAAAAAAATACTTAATTAAATAATTGTGAGTAAATAAATACATTAAATTTTTTTTTTATAAATCAAGATTAAAAACAGTGAACTACTCAGTTCGAATGTAAATTTTGCTAAGCCAAAGACACATTTTTGTCTTGTGACATGAGTTTAACTTCTATTAAACGGTGGATTTTGTAATGTTATTTGATTGTGTCTTATTTAATTATACTTTTATTTGTCTTCATATTTGTTACTTTTAGAGTTTTTTCTAGAGTTTTTATAGTGAACTTATGAAGATATTAAATTTTGAATTTTTATTAATTTTATACAAAGTTTTATTTTGTTAACTATTTTTAGTATGATTATTACAGGTCCTCATTTTGATGTGCGATTTAATGTTATAAATGAAAGATGTTTGTAATAAATACATTAGATCAATTTTACAATTAAATTTATTTAAAATTATATGCAATATAACAGTCTATTTACCCTATGAACATCTTAACATCTATTGATAAATTAATTAAAACAAACAATTTGTATTAACTATTGATCATAAATACGATTACATTTTGGTGGATGATGGTTGCACTCCTTGGGATGCCTTCTTCAAGTGTTTGCTAGCCTCGTCGGCCGGCCCGTCCGTTGGTCTCATATGCTCGCCTCTAACAGATAGACATCAATAATCCAATTGACACTAGGTTATCCAAACAGGCGACCCATATAATGACATTTACCATCGACAATTGGGAAGATGAAACACCAGTAATTGGGAAGACGAAACATCCTTCATTAACTCCTAATAATGAGGGAGATAAAGAGGCACCCATTATCAATGACGATTGAAGGTCATAACTGCATGTCATCCCTATAAATAGAGGCCAACCCTCTAGGTAAAAATATAACACACATACTGAATATTCTTATTCTGTATATTTGAGTTAATCACATACTGATTATCACGCCGGAGTAGAAACATAGAAAAGAAGCCCTGCCACCTTTTGTAGGTCTCCACCACTGCTGCCGCCGCGCTCGGAGGAGGAGAAAACATTTAATCGTCATTTGCGCCGTTTGTAAAAAACTACACAAAAAGTTATGGCTCGAACTAGAAGAGCTAAGAATGCAACTGCCGCTATCCCCTGTTGGGGATGCAGACACCGAGTCTAACGCAACTACAAAGCACCCACAACAAGAATTTGCTTCTGCCGCTCAGGTGGCGGCCTTAATGGCTCTACTATAAGATCGGAACGCTACGGTTTCTCAGCCACCACAAGATCCTAGCCCTCTATTTGTAGGACCTTCACTGTTGAATATTATGTCTTAGTGTCCTAACCCTTCACCTACAGGGCCCTCACTGCCAAGGACTCCTCTCTAAGCTCCTAACTTTCCAGCGATTGAAACACCGCCAATGGAAGCTCCACTGCTGGCTCCAGTTTTGTTGGCTCTACCTTCTGCACCCCACTTCAAGTCATTGGTATCTGGCCTAAATCCACATTGGAGACAACCGTCATAGGTGCTCACGCCTACACTGGTTGAGAAACCAGTGTTAAGCCTAGAACAGTGATTAGAAGACATGCTGGGTCGCAAAATAGCTGAGGTTATGTCTAAAACAAGTAGTAGACAGCAATCTATGGTGTTGGAAGGAGATCTTTTTCCCTAGAAGTGATGGCAGTCCCATTGCCACAAGATTTTGAACAGCCAAAACTGGAGAAGTACGACAGATCCTCTGATCTTGTCGATTATCTCAGGACTTTTATCTACTTGATGAGGTTGCGAACCCACCCTGACGTAATTATGTGCAGGGATTTCCTACCTACACATAGGCATAAAGCCTTATCCAAAAATCAATTTGTACATTTGATGATTTTTTCAAAATGTTTGCTGCATACTTTGCCAGTAGCAAATGTGCTAAGAAAACAGCCATCGGCCTGATGTAATTGACCCAGGATAAGGACGAATTGTTAAAAGATTTCATAGCTCGGTTCAATATAGCTACTTTAGAAATTAAAGATCTATAGATATCTGCTATAGCCACTACTATGATGAATGGAACTCGCATTCACCTATTTAAAATGTCACTCTCCAAAGACCCACCTGATTCTATACACGAGTTATTACGGAGAGGGGATAAATATGTAGATGCAGAAGATGCCTTTTTCATTACTAAGGGCATGAAGTATCGAAAAGAGCCTAAGTTTAACAAAAAGAAGACTCGGGATGAACCAAGGCCCCGAGAAGATAAAGGCAAGAAAATTTGATCCATCCAGGCCCTAATCGGCCTAATGCTGGAAAGGATACGTATAGAACACCGCTGCACACCTCCAGAACTAACGTCCTGATGGAAATTCGAAATATGAAAGAGCTTGTATGGCCCAAAAAGATGTGGGCGCCACCACATAGGAGAGATGAGACTAAGTATTGTAAATTTTATCGAGATTATGGACATGATACCTAGGACTGCCAGCAGCTAAAGGAGGAAATATAATGACTTATAAAAAGAGGACACATATCCAAGTTTGAGAAAATAGATAAAGAGAATGAAAAAGAGGCTGAATATCGACAGCAACCACCTCCTCGCGCTGGAGTTATAAATGTCATAGACACTAGTTCAGCACGGAAGAACTATGCCCAGGCTAGTGGATCTACTTCGGTAGATAAAAATGAAAAGTTCAGCCAGAATATCACCTTTAGTGATTAGAATTTGAAAAGTGTTACCTGCCCACATGATGATGCTCTAGTAATAGTGGTCGACATTGTAGATTTTAATGTGAAGAGAGTATTAGTGGACAATGGTAGTGAGCTGACGTTATGTTAGAGGTGTCAAGATGGGCGGGCCGGTCGAATCTGCATCTACCCACCCTTCTTGACCCGAAATTACGGGCCAGTCTGTGAATCAGGTAGGCGGGCCCAGGCGATTCTGTCTCTAACCACTGGCCCGTTTAGATAATTTAAAAAAAATAGCAAATTGAACAGTCCGTAACATTTTGGAATGAAAAAAAACATAAAAAACACAATTGGCTGAGAGCCGTTTCATAAAGAAAAAAGGTGACAGCCGCTGCCAGCAAAATGTGCTAGATTCAGACTGCCAGGTAATTTAAAATAATTAAAAAAATGTGTAAGTGTGTTGTCAAATGTGAACATTTTTGTTATAAATAAGATATAAATTCCATGTAAATATTTTTTTGTTATAAATACCAAATGTGAATTTATCGTTGTTATTTATTTTTTGTTTAGTAATTTAACACATTTTTTGCTATAAATGTAAACATTCTTTTTGAATTACAATAAGTTACTAATTTTTTTTAGTAATTTCAAAAAAAAAAAATTTTTATTCATACGGGTCGAATCGGGTCAAACGCGACCCATATGGGCTCGACCCGGATGGGCTGACGGGTGGGCCAGACTTGTGTTTAATTTTTGTGGGTTGGGTTGTCCTGACTCGCAACTTGCTATAGCACGGGGCTTTTTCAAATGCTGGCCATCACTGGGCTTTATCGGAGATGGGCCGACGGCCTATCTGACACGGATTGACACCTCTACGTTATATCCTGGGGGGGTTTTCCTAAGATTGAAGATATCACCTAGCAAGATCAAACCTGTTACCACTCCACTCCATGGGTTTGGAGGAGCCACCGTTATACCAGATGGAACAATTGAGTTACCGGTGACTTTGGGTACTTACCCAACTAGTGTGGTGATAATGACTAGCTTATTGTTAGTAAAAGCTCATATGGACTACAATGCGATTTATGGTCGTCCACTTTTGAATTCATCTAGGACCGTGGTATCCACGTACCACCAGGTGATGAAATTTTCCACTAGTCGCGGAGTAGGATGTGTTAGAGGTGACCAGCAGGCATCAATGAGGTGTTATGTAGACAGCATACTTATGAAAAATACGGTAATGATGCTTGATGTTGAACAGCCTAAGGGACGAATCAAACTGTTGGAACTCACTGAGGAAGTGGTGATAGCTGAAGGTCAGGTTTTAAAAATCAGAGGTGGGATAGATCATGGGGAAAAGCATAAACTAGTGGCATGTTTATCTGACAATATAGACGTATTTGCTTAGAGACCCCATGACATCGAGGGGATCAGCCCCATGATTGCTCATCATAGACTCGCAATCCCTCATGGAATAAAACCAATCAAACAAAAAAAAAAAGACAATTTGCTCCAAGACGACAACAGGCCATTTCTACGGAGATAACAAACCTGCTATAAGCTGGTTTTATTCGGGAAGTACACTATCCTGAATGGTTGACAAATGTGGTATTAGTAAAGAAATCAAATGGAGAATGGCGGATGTGTGTAGATTACACAGACTTGAATAAAGCTTGTCCCAATTATTCTTATCATCTTCCAAGGATAGACCATCTGATGAATGCGACTTCAAAACTTGAAAGGTTAAGCTTCCTGGATGATTTTTCTGGTTACCATTAGATATCTATGGCTGTAGGTGATCAGGAAAAGACTCATTTCATTACTGACAGTAGAACTTTTTGCTACACCGCTATGCCTTTTGGGCTAAAAAATGCGGGGGCTACTTATCGAAGAATGGTGAATCGGATATTTCATAGACTCATTTGTCGTAATGTTGAGGCCTATGTAGATGACATGGTGGTCAAAAGCCGATTGGCAAAGGATCACATAACGGATCTCCAGGAGGTCTTCGGGTTGCCCAAAAGCTTAAAATGAAGTTAAATCCTAAAAAATGTGTGTTTGGCACATCTGGCGAAAAATTCTTGGGATTTATAATCATACACCGAGGCATTGAAGCCAATCCTGACAAAATACATGCTATCATAGACATGAAAAGCCCAACTACCAAGAAAGAAGTTCAACATTTGACTAGAGGGTGGCAGTTCTCAATCGTTTCATGTCGTGGACTGGGAATAAATGTCATCATTTCTTCAAAGCTGTAGGAGGGTCCAACAATTTTGAATGGACAAAGGAATGTGAAGAGTCTTTTGAACAGTTAAAGAAATCACTGCAGCAACAGCCAATGTTGGCTCGCCCCAACCCCAGTGATAAGCTAAGCCTCTACTTGGCGGTATCTTTTTACGTTGTTAGCGCTGTATCGGTGAAAGACCTTTTGAAGGGACATAAACTTGTTTATTATGTGAGTCAAGTATTGAGAGGGGCAAAAACACGGTACATCATAGTTGAACAACCCATTATAGCTTTAATAGTGGTAGCTAGAAAGCTAAGATCGTATTTCCAGGCTCATCAGATACAGGTGATGACTGACCAACCAATTAAACAGATACTACAAAAGCCAGAGACATTTGGGCGTATTTTGAAATGGGCTATTGAACTAAGCGAGTTTGATATTGATTTTAAACTGCACACAGCTATAAAAGCACAGGCCTTAACAGATTTCATTGCAGAACTCAATCTCCTTGAAACACTACCCATAGGCGACAAAGCAACATGGATAATATATGTGGACGGATTATCTAACAGTGATGGCTCAGAAGCCGGGGTCATAATTCTTTCTCCGGATGTCAAATAACTTGAATACCCACTTTACTTTGAATTTCCAGCTACTAATAATGATGTGGAATATGAAACAGTTATCACAGGACTAGGACTAGCCATACAGTTAGGAGTGACAGTTGTGGAAATTCGTAACGACTCACAATTGGTCGTTGGACAAATTTTGGGAGAATACAAAGCTAAAGATGGCCGCATGGCTGCTTATCAGATAAAAGTAAGAGACTTATAGCAAAAATTCAAAAAGTTCAAGATTACAAAGGTCTCAAGAAAGGAGAACGGGCGGGCTGATGCTCTCGTCAGGTTAGCATCAGCCAATCAAAAACATCTTCCAGTCACAGCTAGTGTTCAGGTACTCAGTTAGCCTAGCACGTTGTTATTAATTGTTGTTCTTGAATTGAATGATGAACCTTGCTGGATAAACTCAATCTTGGATTATCTTACATAAGGTACTCTACCGATAGACTTAACTGAAGCAAAGTGGTTGAGGGTACGAGCTGCAATGTATTATATGATCGATGGAAAATTATATCGAAAAGGATCCTTTGTACCTTATCGAAGTGCCTCAGGTCGACAGAAGTAATTGAGGTCTTATTTGAAATATACAATAGTCTGTGTGGAAATCACTTGGGCAGGGATGTCCTTGCTTTTAAAGCTTTAAGACAATAGTACTATTGGCCATTAATAAAGTAAGAAGCTAATCAACTGGTAAGGAAATGCGATGCGTGTTAAAGGTTTGGCAACATAATTCATCAGCCAGCTGAACCACAGTCGGCAATTTACGCAGCATGTCCATTTTATCAATGGGAGATGGATATCCTGGGTCCTTTGCCATTTGTTAAGGGTCAAAGAAAATTTCTTTTGGTAGCCATAGACTATTTCACAAATTAGGTTGAAGCTGAGCCATTAGCTATCATAACTACCTCCAAGATACAAAGTTTTGTATGGAAATATATAATCGGTCGGTCGGAATACCACGGGTGATAGTCACCGATAACGGAAGGCAATTTGATAACCACAACTTTAAGAATTTTTGTGATAGTTATAAAATCTCACACTGACTCACTTCAGTGTCACATCCTCAGAGCAATGGCCAAACTGAAGTCACTAACCGTACCATACTTTTGGTTTAAAAACGAGGTTGGAAAAAGAAAAATGATCTTGGGCAGATGAACTACCAAATGTACTATGGGCATGTCACACCACCCCTAGGGGGCCAGCAGGAGAGACACCGTTCAAATTATCTTTTGGAATTGAAGCAGTGATACTTGTTGAAGCTATAAATCCAACTTTGAGAATGCAAGTTGAACAGATAGATTACAATATCACAAGGGCAGAAATCGACCTTCTTAAGGAAGTTAGAGAAAGGGCCACAATCAAAACAATGACTTACAAACGCAAGGCCACCAAATATTTCGACCGCCGAGTTAAGCCCAGAAGTTTCCAACCATATGATCTACTGTTAAGGAGCATTGCAGCTGCTGGATACCCACCAGGAGCCTAATTGGCATGGTCCTTTTGAGGTCATCAAGAAGATAGGAAATGGAGCATATAGTCTCAAAGATATGAATGGTAAACTATTGAGAAGGCTATGGAATGCAGAGCACTTGAAGAAATATTATCAGGAATTTATCAGCATTTTTTTTAAAGTAGAAGAAAGTATATGTAGTTGTATTAAATAGTACTCATACATTTGAATTTCAGTTTGATAAAATGTCAAGGCGGATGAATGATGAAGGTGCTACAGAAGGATCAGCCTAGCTGGGAAGTCTTAGTGCATCTACTAAACTCGACCTACGGCAACCATTTGTTATTTACTATAGTCGCTATTAAAGGTTTGTCAAGCAATACAATTATCCTCATCAACTTCTATAACTAAAGCATTAAGGGGATAAGCTTATATTTACAAATCAAAGGCGATGAGCCTTAGTCAAAATGTCAAGACGGTGAGCTTATAGCTAAAACATTAAGGCGATAAGCCTATATCTACAAATCTAAGGCGATGAGCCTTAGTCAAAATGTCAAGGCGACGAGCCTATGACTAAAACATTAAGATGATAAGCCTATATCTAAAAATCATAGGAGATGAGCCCTGGTTCAAAAATCTAGGCGACAAGCCTTCATTTAATGAAGAGCAGTAAGACTTAAACATTAAGGCGATAAACATATATCTAGAACTCAGAAGCAATGAGCCTTGGTTCAAAAATCTAGATGACAAGCATTCATTTAATAAATGGCGATAATTCTTTAAAAAATGGGAATGCCTCTAAGAACCCGCCCCACTTAAGGGGTGGACAGCCCCACCCCCAGGGTAGGGGTGCCGTTTAGGCGGGTACGCCCACCCCACTTAAGGGGTGGGCAACTCCCACCCCTGTAAGGCTCCCAAACAAGAGAAGTATGCCCGCCCCCAATTAGGTGTGGGGGCATGGGCCCCGCCCCTACCCTCGTCCCCGCCTGGGGGACGGGTACGCCCGCCCCATTTGCCAGCGTGAGAAATCCCATACCTTTCCAGCTCTCGACCCAATATTTTCACATAATTTTTTTTCACTTTCCTATGTCTGTCGGAAGGGTATTCCGTCATATATTGCAACCAATAAGTGAAATACAACCAACGATTACAAAGTTAAAAAGTGAAAAATAATTTTATTTTAATAAAAATGAAGATGTATGTTTCACGCTAAACATACAAAACTAAAATTCACAGTATTCAACAATATTCGAAATGAAATAGACTTAATATTATAGTTTTCATTATTAAACAGGACAACCGTCATGAAACTAAAATAAAAAAGAAAAAGCAACAAAAATAACAAATGTCTCATTATCAAGAAAGTCGTCGGGTTGGAATCCAACCCCTCAATGGTTAGTCACTTTGGCCTTCTGAGCAGCTAAATCTGCATCCCGGCTTTTCCTCGGATACCTATCAAATTCATTCGAGTTTATCTCTGAATGATCGTCAACCAGCTATTCTTTAGTCTTTTTGATATAAGCCTTCAAGAATTCTGCACCATACATGTGTAAGCTATTATTATATTCAGCAGACATCTTGTATCTCGCTACAACTTCATCATCTGCAGTCTCCAACTTTTTTGTGAAGCTAGTCAACCTCTTTATGAAGTTGATTGATCTCACTATCTTTTTTCTTAGACGCGGTCGTTGCCTTATCTAATAAAGATTGCACCTCTGCTACGACTTTCTTCTTGTCATGGTCTTTCTCGGCTACACGTTTCTCGAATTTCTCCAAATCACGTAGTACTTTCTCATCCATAACAAGCATCTATACAAAACAATAAGAAGTTGAAATTAAATAGAGGATGAATAATAAATGAGAAAGCAATAGAGCATCGTCAAAATGCAACAACTTATCATGCGGTGGTTGGTATTCATGATACGTCGCAAGGTAGCCGCTTCTTTAGTTTTGAAATTCTCAATAAGTTTTTCATTCACGCAACCCAACATGATCTCGACTTCAATTGTCGAGTCAACATGATAAAATCCAAACTTCTTGAAAGCATGGACATCACTACCTCTAGTAGTATGTGGTGCAGAATGAGGGACAACCGTTGTCTCAGCAGTAGCTTTATCTTTATCAGTCCGTCTTTTCTTTTTGTTTAAAAGACATAGAGACGGGTCTTCAACAACATCGGTGGAGAATCCAGCCACATCCATCACACTTCCAAAATCGAAATGATCCACGTGTGAAAGAGAAAAATAGAGGTTGATACAACAAATACATGCAAAATGAAAAGTAAAAAAGAAGAATAAAGACATAAAAGTAGCCTCCCATCAGGTGATCCAATGTGAACCTGCCGCAAGTTTTCATTAGATAGCACCTCATTATATGCAACCCCGGGAGGCATCAAGTGTAAAAGCTTATCTAGATGTGCTTTCAAGTTATTATCAACATCTAGGGACTCGTTGAAATGCTTGCAAAAAAAAGTTCTCCAACAAGTTTTAAAAGAGAACTGTCCTACCTTAGGCCGAACAAAAACGAAACATTTCTCCCAACCGCTATTTGAATTGGGAAAGTGGGAGAATAACAATCCTACTTTAAGTTGAATATGCGCATAACAGTTAATCCCAATAACAAGAAACATATCAAAAACACTTCTAAAAAGCCTCAGACACGGCTCGATATCATTTGTAAATCACAAGTATAAGAATTAAGTTGATATACGCCAAGAGTTAGGAGTCAATTGACCAGGAGTAACATGAAATTCATTGAAGAAAAAAACGAACAAGGGATGAAGAAAAAACCTTAAACCAGCTGTCATGCTGTCACGGTCATACCACCTCCCTAGGGTCTGATCCTGGAATCCGCTCACTAGGATGGAGGGGACTCGATATAAGTGACTAGGAGGCCATTCATATTTTTTCAACATTTTCACAAAGCTTTTAGGATTGTAAACACAAGCATCCTTTGGTAGATTTAGCTTTATCAAATTATCACTTAGAGAACGTCCCGTTTGAACATTGAGCAGACGGAATACAGTAGAAGAATTGGCGTCAGAATCTACAAACCTAATAGAGGCAGAAAGTTCAAGTAATGGATCTATGTCAACCAATGGTGGGCTAACACACGAAGGACTCGCCTGCACACCCAAGGTAATGGTGGGCGAGGCAGCCTGCCCCCAGCTGAAGATGGGCGAGTCCGCTCGTCCCTAACAGGGAGCTGGTGTGGACGCCCATCCACAGGAAAGGCTGTTACTGCGGTGGCCGCCTCGTTTTCATCTCGAGTCGAATGGTTTTGGGCTATGGATGAATCTCCCTCATCCAATCCTACCTCAATTTCATCAATGAGTTCATTCAAACATCAGGGTCCACCATGTCCTAAAGAACTAACAAATGTCCATTTTTCAACAGAAGGGAAATTATCATATCTTCCTATAGATAAGGTGCGATAAGAGGGTCTCTAAGATTGCTATCAGATTTATTGGTTGAAGAGCTACTACTAGAAGTGATCACCGTCTTATACATTTAAAAAGAAAAAAGAAGAACGCCAAAAAATTTAAAGAAGAACAAAAGTGAAAAGATTAACTTAGATGAAAGAAGAAAAAACATCTATAACTCATTTAGGAAAAGAAAGATCGGTCTTAAAAAAATTCCAACCAAGCAAGGAGATATGAGAATACTACAAATAATATCCCCATCTACCTCTCTTATATAGAAAAAAAAATCTCTCCTAAATGGAGATGGGATTTAAGCCTATATCAGGTTTAAATTAGGCCCAAAATATCTAGTTTATATTTGGCTGGCCATACGATAAATCATTACCTGACCACGCCTCGCCAAGTGACACGCTTCTATATGATTTTCGTACAAATAAAAAATAATAATAACAATTAATTAATAATAATAAATATATAATTATTTATTACATATTATTTTTTGACTTGTTGGTCAGGAATAGTTACTTGAAGGACAATATTTCTACTTCTCATTGACAGTGGTCCATGAATAGTAGAGAGGCTTATGATGATAAATATGATTACATATTGGTAGATGATGGTTGCACTCCTTGGGACACCTTCCTCAAGTGTTCGCTCGCCTCGTCGGCCCTCCCGCCCGCCCGCCCGCCCGCCTCGTTGGTCTCATTAGTTCGCCTCTGTCAGATAGACATCAATAACCCAACTGCTATTAGGTTAGCTAGACAGACAACCCATAGAATGACAGTTACCATCGACAATTGAGAAGATGAAACACTAGCAATTGTCTCATTTAACTTCTAATAATGAAGGAGATGAAGAGGCACCCGTTATTAATGACCATTGAAAGTCATAACTGCAGGTCATCCCTATAAATAGAGACCAGCCCTCTAGGTAAAAATATAACACACATGATTAATATTGTTATTCTGCATATTTAAATTAATCACATACTGATTATTACGCCGGAGTGGAAACAGAAGAAAAAATCACTGCCACCTTTTATAAGTCTCCACCACTGCTGTCGCCGCGCTTGAAAAAAGAGAACATTTAATCATCAACTATTTTTTGACATTCGAATGCATTTTTAAATATTATTTTTATAATACTTATAAAACATTTAAAATAACTAGTTCAATTGTGACTATAACTAGTAACGTTTTCTAATTTTCCTCTAGTTGTTAACAACACTATATTTAGAGTGTATTTAATTTTAATTAAAATTAAATTTTTGTGTAAAAGTTGATAAGATATATAATTAAAAAGTTGTAAAAGATTGTGTACCAATGAAATATATGATTAAAATTAATTGTTGATTTTGATTTTTAATTTTTAACAAAATTTTAATTAATTTCAAATGAAACGTTAATTTTCTATATATATGAGTGGTGACACTTGTAAAATAGATCCGAATAAAATTGAAAAGCTAATATTAAAGTTGCATCAAATAATCAATATGTCACAAGGCTAATAATAAAATAGATGTATGTCACAAGGCTCCAGTATCACATAAGAAACAATATAAATGAAAGAAAATGATCTCCTGCCCCTGGGGGCAGTTTGAATTCCTGCCCCCAGGGGCAGGAGATCACCCCTGTATAAATGAATCAATATGTAATTCTAAATCTACCACCCTCCATCCATCCGAAAAAAATGGAAAATCTCATACAAATGTAAATAATCTAGTTCTTGATGAGGGCCAATAGAGAGAGAACTAATGAAGAGCCCACAACCGTGGCGGAAATCGACAAGGAGTATCCTGCACCATGATCAGGCGCCGGAGCCGGAGCCATTCCAAACTCATCCTGAGCCATTGCAGCAAATAAAGTTGCCATTATGGCCACACGCATAAAAATAGCCCTGAGAGCCATACCGATTTGTATTTGCCTAAAATGTGAAGGAAGGATGGGGAGAGAATACTAGAAACCAGAAAACGAAGAGAAAAATGTGTTGGGTTTTGTTGGGGTTTGGGGTGGGGGTATAAATATCAAATATAGGTAGGGTGATGGGGTTACGTAAAGGCATGTGGGGCCAGGGAAAACATGGACACCTAGTGATTCGTGGACACACCACGCTGATGGAAAGTGAGGACAGACAATAAAAAGTTGAATTCAAGGAAAAGAGAGAGAGGCGCTACCGTGTTGGCGTGTTGGGTTGTAGAATTCGGCGGCCACACCTTTCCTGTGTGTTGATGGCCCATAACGACAAGTGTCGTTGTAGCCGTTTACATACCTTTTTAACCCATAAAAGAAGTCAGTAGGTAATTCAAAAGGAAGAGTCGGTACAGTAATTTAGCATGTTTAGTTGGATAGTAATTAGAAGAGGCGTGGTTGAGACATGTGTATTTTAAAGAGGTATTAGGATTAAAATATTTATATTTTTTTTGTTTTTTTATTTATTTATATATATAATTTTTATTTTTTAAATAAAATAGGAGTTGCTTGCAAAGATCACGTTTCTTGTCCTCACCTCTTCGACAGACTGGAATGAGACATTTAGCCAATAGCAATCCTTAATATGATCTAATAGTTCGTTTTTTGATATTATTTCCAATTAATTCCAAATCACTTTCTAATTTGTATGACTATCAAGACACTTTTTTATTTGTTTCTTTTATTTTAGTCAATTCTTTACTAATTTTTTTATTATTACTTCAAGTGGGTCATGATTATTTCTTGATTTATACCTGTTGACAATGGATTCTGCACTATCTACATGTCAACAGATATTTAGTCAATCATTTGCCAACATGTATGTTACATACACACCAGGACGATCGTTAGACACCAAAATTATCAGGAAAAAAGGGTCTGACGATCGTTGGTATTCCGACGATCAAGCCAACTGCCGGTATATAGAATAGTATACGGGAGAATATAAAATGGATGTAGGAGGGATAAGTAGGCAGAGATTTGAACAGCGTTTAAAAGAAAGAATAATGCGTACCTTAGAACAACCAGAAATATTATGTTTATAGCCTTAGAGTTCTAATTGATTTAGAAAAATAATCAATTAGATATCTGATTAGATCATCATTCCTTATGAGATAAAGAAAATTGGTTGTCAATGCAATCTCTCAAATTCTATCATTTATTTGAGTTGATTCTCATTATTACGTTGCCTAATCTTTAGAAGATTGATATTTGGTTTCTTTGTGAGAATCCATGTGCCAATCAAACACAATCTCTCTTTAAATATATCGCTAGTCATTCTAGAATATCACAATGCCCACGGATCTGTGACGGACTCAGTTGCTGGCAAAGCACCCAGGGTCAGCCATGAATGTCGAGCTCTTCACGAGCTTCGTTATTCTTAATTCGATGGTGCCAATGTGTTGTCGGGCCTTAAACGTATTCACGAGGCCCTCGCTAGGTATATGAGGATTTTAAGAATCTGGAAGGCCAACGCTGGGCTTATGAGGCCTTAGCGATGCCTAACTTGGGCCTACATGTGGTCTTTACTGGGTCTTTGCTGATTGGAGGCCTTATCAAAATCTGATGGTAACAATAGTCCTCCAAGTCCAAGCCTATTATTTATTGTATGCGTGAGACTTTGAAGTAAAAGAATATTTTATTTTTACGAAGGCGTCAGATTTCACAGTGGGTCCTCGTGAAATCTGAGATTGTTTGGTGGAGTCCTTCGCAGATGCGTGCTTGAATTACTTATACAGTATAGTTCTCCAAGCCTGAATCCTGTTATTTATAGCTAGTGAGGACTTCGATTGGTTGTATTCAGGTGACGTGTCTGGGGTAGGTATGATTCTAGTCAAGCCGTCAATCAGACATGTCACGTACAAAATGATGAAACGTGGTGCGTGGTGGACGTTTGGGGCGTGCGTGGCGCGCGTCACTTTCCTTCAGGTTTTGGTTCCCACCTTTTGTCCTACTTCTGAAACGTGCATGCTGAACGGGTGGTTGAGATTTCATCTTTTCAATTCGACGGTGGGGATTGAGGTGAGTCGTCTATATAAACTGTTCTTTGCTTCCACTTGATTTTCTTTTACTTCTGCATCTTTCTTGAAACCGATTAAGTGTTCCAGCGAAAACCAAGAAAGTTCAAGGCATTTCAGTGACTGGAGAGTTCAACTGTATTTTTAAAGTTAACACTATAGAGGTTGTTGTACTTTATTACGTGAACCGCCTTTGTTGTTTTTCGATTTCTTAGTTTGGACACTGTTTCTGCTATATTTTCTGGTGACTGTGGGGATATCTTTTTATCGAGAAAAAAAGCAATGTCGTCTGAACACGTCGGCCGTCGGGACAGATCATGACATTATGGGTAAAACTTCCTCTTCAACATCGTCATCTTCTTCAGTCGAAGGGTAAGAAGAAGCTGATCAGGGACCCCCCAGCATCCATGAATGGAAGGGAAAAGAACCCAAAGGTGTCGTCGAAGGCGAAGGTGAAGGTGAAGGCGAAGGCGGGTAAGAAACAACTTGGTGCTGGGGTCACTGAAATGAGAGGGTCGCTAGACAAAAAGGATGTCCCTACTGCTCGGCGACTTGATAAGAAACTGAAACGTTCGGCCACCGAGGCCTCTATGGCTCGTTCCAAGGTCAGAGAGGCTGACTTGGAAGACATCAAACTTTGTTACGATGTTCTAGCCTCAGTGGAGCTCAGAGCCCCTGGTCCCGAGGAACGTGCCGACGACCTACCTAAAGAGTTCATCGCTATTATTGAACCGGTGATGCAACAAGGCCTCCGCCTGTCTATGCGTCACTTCTTTCGCGAGGTTCTACGAGATTGGAATATGGCCCCATGTCAGATAACACCAAATGGTTGGGGCCAAATGATGGCGGCAAATGTTGGTTGCATTTGTTTTTCAAATAGGTTGTTTGTGGAACTTGGGGTTTTTGTCCAATACCTTCGTATAATCTCTTTAATTTTTCCGATGGAAAGAATATTTTGGGAATGGTTGAGCCATGATGTATCTCTTTAGGAGTGTGTTGATTTCATGCTTGTTGAACATGTACGTACAGTAGTTTTGGCTAACCAGTGGAAACTCGGTAATGACCATATGCTTAGAATCTAATCCCTATATAAAAGTTTGTTGGTTTTTCTCAAGACGGGTTTACTTTTGCTCTATTTTTAATTTGCTTACCTCATTTTTAGCCGTTTTGACTCGAGTGATTAAGTCCGCAGGGGTATCTCAAAGCCCGGTATCCTTTGGTTTTTTTTAAAACTGAGGAATTATTGACATAAAGCTCATTACATGGGTCAACTAGAAAGTTTAAGAGAGTGAGGTTGCATCAAAAAAATAAATTCATGAAATATTCAATGCAAATCTTGCAAGTTTGAGCAATCGTGACTAATTTTTGGGATTTAGATGACTAGTGGGTTTGAATTATTTGGTGAAAGTTGGATTGTTGAACTACTCAAATTTTTGGAGAATCTTCACAATCCAAGTAGTTACAACCCTTAGCTAAGCCCAACCAAACTTGAGCGGGAGAGATTAAGTGATTTGAGAGAAACCATTGAATAGACACATCGAGTTAGAGAGAAAATATCAAGTTCGGGAGAGCATTCGACGAGAATGAAAAGAAATTTTGACCATTGAGGGTTTGGTATTCACTAATTTTTGTTTTGCAATGATTCAAAGTGACTATGCGCGCACACACACACACACACATCTAACATGGATTAAGTTGAAAAGTTTCTTTTGTTTTAGCATTTTTGTAGACTTTTCATGAATTATAAGCAAATTTCAAAAAGATCATGGTAAGGTGGCAAAGTTTCTAACTTTTTTGCATGTTTGTAGTCTTTTTATGCTTTGACTATACTTGTGTGTGCTTGCATGATGTTTGTGATAATTTTTGTTTGAGGACAAACAAAGATGCAAGTTTGGGGGTATGATAAGTGTGGGTATTGTACTTATTTTGGCCACTAAAAATGGATATTTGTGAGTTCTTTTAAGTAGTTTACCACTTATTTATGTTATTTTGATTGTTTAGGTAAAAACCCGAGCTCGGTTGGAGATTGGAAGAAATTCATATAAAAAATGGGCAAAAAGGACTAATGTTGTGCAAATCGATAATTTTGGAGACCAAAGGATAAATATTTCAAAAGATGGAGGACCTTAGTTGCAATTTATAGAGGACCTGTCTAAAAGATAACAAAAAATTCAAGGACTGAAATCAGCATTCCACAAAGTATAAGAACTGGAGCTGCAATTTAATCAGGATCAAGCTGCAATCGCATGGACAAAATACCATGTGATCGTAGAAGGCCTATTTTTCCAGCAGTATTGTTTTGAGTATTACAATGCGATCGCAGAGAATAAAGCCATGCGATCGCAATGTTCATTTGTCTGACAGTCCGCGTTTTTGAACTAGTTTTTGAGGAGTATTTTGGTAATTCACTTATCACGACTTCTAGGGTTAAATGGGCCGTTATTCTGTAGAACTTGGTCATTCTTCCACATTAGAAAGCTCTCAAAAGAAAAGATGGAAAATTGGGATCTATGGAAAATTTCATGAAAATGAGTTTTCTTTGATTTTGTACGTCATTGTTGAGCTATTTTTGTGAAATAGGGGAAGATGAAAGATGATTCATATTGGGCAAATGGAGACAACCATGGGTTCAAGTTTAATAATCCACTTCTCTAAATTTCATTAAACCCGGTGATGTACTTTGTATCTATATTTTATTTTGTTCGTATAAGGATGATTAGCTAACTTTATTTCACTAGGAATGAGATGAATCCATTTATGAAGCTTTAAAGTTGAATTCTTTTGTTATTGATTCCATATTCTTGATTTTTATGGTTGTTTATTATTGAGTTTTATTGTGTATTGAGATGATTGATCACCATTGAAATACTTTTGTGGCCTAGTTTTGCTACCCAGAGGTTGAAATTAGGCTTAGCACAATTAATTAACAACATAAAGTTTATGGAATGTATGAATACACTTTTATACTTTGTGCAATCTTGAATAAGTGCTCTTGAGTTTTATTGATTTTTTACATATGTGTTCTCTCGGTAGGAATGCTTGAGAGTCTTGTGTGAAAATAGGTTTGGCTCTACTCGGGAGAGATTGCTAGATATTTTAGGAGCATTGATTGCCATAAAAGATCTCGTTTTGGAATCGATCTTGGATAATGAAACTTTAAGGTGGAGTAATTGGTGAAGTCAAATTCCTAGTGTATTTTTCTAGTTGATTTTATTTCCAACAAATTCTCTTTTAGTAAATTTCAATTTAGCTTATCTTCATCAACTCTTAATTTGTAGTTTAATTATCAAAACAACATATTTAACTGTGTGTTTAAAATAGAGCTAGATTGAATTGGATTTCTAACAAAATTATCTATCTTCATGGGTTCAACACTCTCTCATCACTTTATTATTGACGCGGCCCGTGCACTTGCGGCACACATTTTAGCGAACAAGTTTTTGGTACCGTTGCTGGGGATTTAATTTATTTAGTTAGATCCTTGTTATTTCTAGCTTTATTTTCTTACTTTTGTTTCATTTTTTTTTTCTTTAAAAATTCAGTGCTGCCTCTGTTCATTTCAGGCATTTTATTTTTGGTGGATGCAAATTTTGGAAAATCTTGAGAATTTGGTGTTTGACCCCAAAATTGATAAAAAAAAATTAGACACCGAAGAAGAGAACAAAGAGAAGCACGACAGAGAGTAAACACCATGGCAGAAGACGAAGATCAAATGGTTGGGGGATATTATTACTCCAGCTATGGTTCAAAGCCAATCAAGTATAGAATATCCAACTTATTGAGACCGGATGTCATCAACCTCTTCCAGAATACTCTTCAATTCTATGGGCGTTCAAATGAAAACCCTCACATGTATCTATCACGCTTCTTGGAAACAGTGAGCAAGTTTGAATATCAAGATGTCAACATGGAAGCTATCAAGCTTAGATTATTTCCACATACTTTGAGAGATGGAGCAAGAGAGTGGTTGGATTCACATTCTACGGGGAGCATTACCACTTGGAATGACCTAATTCAAAAATTCACGAATAAATACTTTCCTCCTGCCAAAGTTGCAAAGTTGAAGCATGACATCTCCATATTCAGGCAGCAAGACACAAAAATTTTTCATGAAGCTTGGGAGAGGTTCAAAGAGATGCTTCGAAAGTGCCCTAATCATGGTATCAAAAAGGCTTTGCAAGTTCAATACTTCTATGCCGGATTACTTCTCTACTATCGTTCCATTGTTGAATCATCTTCAAGTGGGTCAATCAACACAAAGACAATCAAAGAAGCATGTCTAGTATTTGAAAGAATGGCAGAAACAAGTTCAAATTGGTCGGCTGATAGGTGAGTAGAAAAAATGGCAATAGGAATGCATGAGGTTGATGTTATATCTGCTCTTTCTGCACAGATGGCAGCTATGGAGAAAAATATGATGGATACAATAGCTTATAATCAGTCAGCTCATGCTATTCAGACGCCTAATCTTGAGTGTGATGGTTGTGGAGCAAATCATTCAACTGAAAATTGCCCACTGTTGACTAGTTCTTCGACATCCACTGAGCAAGCATATTATGCTCAGAATCATCCCAGTCAGCAGGGTAATATCTATTGAGACAACAATCAAATTTTCAACAGAAAGGAGGTTAGGAAGAAGCCATGGCCTAGTTAGCACAACAGTAGTTAAAATTTCAAGAACGGACTGAGAAATCTATTCAGAGTATCAGAGCATCTGTGAAGGGTTTGGAGAATCAAATGGGTCAGATGGCAAAAATTCTCTCTGAAAGACAACAAGGGCAAGCAACATTGAGACCAACCTAAGAAAGCAGCTTAAAGCAATTACTACAATAAGTGGGGTTCAGTTGCCTGAGATAGAAGTAAAGAGAAATGTTGTCACTCATGACAAAACACCCTCCATTAATGAAGAACAAGTGGACCAATCTAAAGCACCACAAAGACGCTAGTCAAGAGAAAGATATAGATACTCCACATACGAAGACAACTCCTTATGTTAAGGCATATTGTGCCTCCAATCCCATTTCCGCAAAGATTGAAAAAGTACAAGTTTGATAAGCAATTTGATAAATTCTTGGAAGTTTTTAAGAAGTTGCAAATCAACATCCCATTCGTCGATGCTTTAGCTCAAATGCCTAGCTATGCAAAATTTATGAAAGAGATCTTATCTAACAAGAGGAAGCTAGAGGAGCACGAGACAGTAATGTTGACCGAAGAGTGTAGTGCTATCTTGTAGAACAAATTTCCACCTAAGCTTAAAGATGCAGGAAGTTTTACTATTCTTTATAGAATTGGTGATGTTGATTTTGATAAAGCACTTTGTGATTTAGGTGTAAGTGTTAACTTGATGCCATTTTTTGTCTACAGGAGATTAGGTTTGGGAGAAGTAAAAACAACAACAATTTCTCTACAGTTAGCCGACTGCTCAATCAAATATCATAGATAAATCATCGAGGATATCTTAGTGAAAGTTGACAAATTTATTTTCTTTGTCAACTTCATCATTCTGGACATAGAAGAAAACAAATACATTCTTCTGATATTGGGCAAACCATTTTTGGCTACTAGAAGAGCTTTGATCGATGTCCACAAAGGCCAAATGATATTGAGATTAAGTGATGAAAATGTGATATTCAATGTCTTCAAGGCAGTTAAGTATCTAATGGATTCCGACAGTTGTTTCATGGTTGATGTGCTAGACAAAATGGTGGTAGAATCGTTTGCACTATATCATCATCACGATCCACTTGAGACATGTTTAATCCATTCTTTCACCAAGACATTTGATTTAGAAGAAACCAAACTTATGGTGCAGCAATTAGAGATACATCTAGCTTACAAATGGCAACCAGATTTTCAAGAGCTTGGGGCAAATTCAACAAAATTGCCACCATCTATTGAAAAGTCTCCAAAGTTAGAACTTAAGCAATTGTCATCTCACTTACGTTATGCTTATCTGGGTGACGATTACAAACTTCCAGTTATTATTGCAAACTCCATCAACGATTTGGAAGAGGAAAAACTGCTACGAGTTCTTCGAGAGTACAAAATTGCAATATGATGGTTTATCTCAACTATAAAAAGCATTAGTCCTACCGTCTGTCTATACAAGATTCTCATGGAAGATGATTTTAAGCCATCAGTGCAGTGTCAAAGAAGATTGAATCCAACATTGTAAGAGATAGTCAAGGTTGAGGTGATAAAGCTTTTAGACGCAGGGATCATTTTTCCTATATCAGACAGTGCTTGGGTTAGTCCAGTTCAAGTGGTGCTCAAGAGATGAGGGATCACAGTGGTGCCTAATGACAACAATGGGCTCATTCCGATCAAGACAGTTATGGGATGGCTAGTTTGTATTGATTATCGTAAACTCAATACCGTAACTCGAGAGGATCATTTTTATTTGCCATTCATCTATCAAATGTTGGAGAGGTTAGCCGGGCATTCATACTATTGTTTTTTGAAAAAGTACAGTTGGAATTGGATAAGAGGGCCCTTCAATTCAAGTTGGATTTGGTGGTGACCAAAGAGGCTGATATGAAGGCTAAGTACGAGATTGAGCTGAAGGCCGCGAATGAGAGTTTGAAGCATGCATGTGATTAGAAGAGAGCTGCCGAGGCCTCTCAGAAGCAAGCTGAAAAATCTCAGAAATTGGTTGAAGATCGAGCCTTCGCAGCTGAAACTGTCGTTGCCACTGCCAACATCAACTTGGAGGGTATGGTTGTAGAAAAGAATAGACAACCGGCCGAAGCTAGAGAATATGTGGAGAGGGTCAAGGCAGAGCGTGTCGATGCCGCGATGGCAGTTATGGCGTACCAAAATGGGTTTGAATACACCCATGAATACCAGGAACTCGCCAATCGCTTTATAACGGCAGGCAGGGAGTAGCTGGTTGAGAGGATCGGAGAGACTCATCCAAAATGTGACATTTCAATTCTCAGGTATGCTCCGGATGATGATCCTCCAGCTGTCAAAATTTTTCAGAATTTGGAAGATTAGGATGGGAGAGGAGCCCAAACTACTACTCCCGTTATAGGGAAAGGTCCGCAATGTGTCGACCCTAAAGAGGCGACGGGACAGTAGGACTTAAAAATTTCTAATTTTTGTTTTTGTATCTGTTCCAACATCAGTAATGAAATGTGTTTTCTGTTGTTTTCCTTATATGAAATTTGATTTTAGTATTGTGCATGATGGATTACTTGTGACGAGGCTTTTTTGCCGAGGATGATATCCTTTGTCAAGAGTACAAATATTTTCTGCAATTTGTCCAATTGGTTCCAGTATTCAACTTAAATGTCTCATAAAGGGAATGACAGAAAATCAATGTTCAGAGGACCAAGTATGTTTGTACAAACGTCCCAATCATACTTCAGATCAGTTAGGTGTATTGGATACTGTGGAAGAAGTTGGGACTAGTAGTCTTAGCGAGAAGTTCTCAAATGGTACCTCCACAATGGACATCGATAATAAATTCTTCGATAATCCTAATTCGAAAAACGAAGTTGAAAGCCATCTACCAAAGGTGTCAACGGTATTTTTTGAGCAGTATGGCCTAATTAGTCACCAAATCAACTCATATTGATTTGAGAGACTTCCTATCATGGTAAAGTTAGACTTGTGCTGCCGACGAAGCCTGACAGAGCCCATGTAGTCATGAAGACTAAAAATTAACTAGGTAGACTATGGACCCTTCTTTGTACTGACCTTAAAGAGGCGACGGGGTGGTAAGATGTTGTTTACGTTCATTCCCTTTCATTTTGTAATCCATACATTGATAAATAAATGGAAAACCAATTTTGATTATCCTTGTCTGTTGTAGTATTGAGGTTAAAATGAGTTATTGCGAATTGTAATCTAACATGTTCGTCCGTCGAAGCTTAAAAAACACTTTTGTGAATTGTACGAGGCTTTTTGACTTGATCCATTTGGGAACAGTGCATGGCTCTTTGATCGGGATATCTTTGCAAGATATGCGAAGCTCTTTGATCAGGATGCCTTCGCCATTGATGTGAGGCTCCTTGATCAGGAGGCCTTCGTTGGATGTGCAAGGCTCTCTGATCTGGATACCTTCATCAGATAAGCAAGGCTTGTTGATCAGGATGCCTTCGCGAATATTTTCGTGCATGATGTAGGCTAGTGGCGTCATCTTTGAGTAATGAAGGTACAATTCAATATGTGTATTTAAGTCGTGCAGCTTTCACGCTTTCCTAGGGTTTTTTGGAGTGCATCTCCCTACACATGTCTCTTATCTGACGGTCTGTATTCTGGGATTTGCATTAACGGCTGGGATCAGGTGTTTCACCTATATATATGTTTGTACAGCTTCTTATTGTTCCCTTCATTTTCTTCTTCTTCTCGTAACTTTAGAACTCAACCATTGCCATTCATGGCTGGTTTTTATTTTTCTAAAATTCTAGTATTCTAAATAAGAAGTTGGGGAGTTGTGGGTGAAAAAGAGGCTATTCCTTCGCAATCTCTGATACCATGTACGGCGCCTGTTCCGGTGGCTACTGTTCCATTGGCGCCGGATGTGGCTGTGGACGTTTCGTCCACCATCTCTCTTGAAGAATCTCTACCTCAGTCTGTAAATGTCCAATGACCAGACAAAGGAAAGAGGATTGCCAATGATGAAGGAGAGAATATTGTGCCAAAAAGGCCATGGAAGATGGAGATGACGCGGAGGATTCCAGAAGGGCCAAGTGAAGTCGGAAGACTCCTCCTTAAGAAATCGGAGAAAACCATTCTCTCTCTTCGAGGTGTGATGCGGACCTCCATTCTTTCTCTCCACAGCTGGACCGAACGCATCAATATTGGTCTCGTCAGGATGAATTAGATCCAGCCATTTTAGAAAAGTTATCGGCCTCTTCTGCTATAGCAGAAGCTTCAATCCATAAATATTGGACTTCCGCCTGGGCGAAGGCAATGGACAATGCGACCTATTGGAGATGTTAAAATTAGCATAGATGAATATCTCCTGGGGCCACGTACTCAATTGGAAATTATACAAGGTACTGGCAATAAAAATCGATGAAATGCACTCAACAGTTATGGATGCAGAGGATATTGATGAGTTGCATTCAGAAAACAAGATCCTTCGTTCAAAGCTTGCAGTTTCTGAGGATGCCAGGGCAAAAGCCGAGTATAAGATAACCATGGCCGAAACGATCCAAAGGTTGTCTGCCAAGGCTCGGAAGCAAGTTGAGTTGAAACTCAAGGAGTGCAAAGATATGACTCATGCTAAAAACAAAGAGTTGACGGAGACCTTAGCGGAGCTCTCAAAGGCCAAGAATTGTTGGCCAAACTAGGGGTCTCTAGTTTTACCGATCCCAAAGGTTCGGCGGAGACGTAGGAACCGTAATTTCTTGTAATATTTATCTATGTTGCTTTCATCAAATTCATAAACGAAAAAAAATGTTAATGTTTCACATTACTTGTAGTTATTCGACATTTTACTTTCGTTACATAAATGTACACGCGTTGAATGTTTACCCAGCGAGTTGAAAGAGTTGACTGCGAACCACACTCCATCGCTGTCGAGCTTTCTTTACTTATTTGAATACACGTTGAATGTTTACCCAGCGAGTTAAAGAGTTGGCTGGGAACCACACTCCTTCACTGTCATGCTTCATTTACTTATTTGTATGAATACGCGTTATATTTTTTACCCACCGAGTTAAAAGAGTTGGCCGCGAACCACACTCCCTCGCTGTCGTGCTTCCTTTACTTATTTGTATGAATACGCATTATATGTTTACCCTACGAGTTAAAAGAGTTGGCCGTGAACCACACTTCCTCCTTGCCGTACTTTATTTACTTGTTTAGATACGCATTGAATGTTTACCCAGCGAGTTGAAAGAGTTGGCCGCGAACCAAACTCCATCACTGTCGAGCTTTCTTTACTTATTTGGATACGCGTTGAATGTTTACCTAGCAAGTTGAAAGAGTTGTCCGCGAACTAAACTCTATCGCTGTCATGCTTTCTTTACTTGTTTGTATGAATACGCATTATATGTTTACCCAGCGAGTTAAAAAAGTTGGCCACGAATCACACTTCCTCGTTGCCGCGCTTCATTTACTTATTTGTATGAATATGCATTATATGTTTGCCCAGCGAGTTAAAAGAGTTGGCCGCGAACCACAATCCCTCACTACTGTGCTTCCTTTACTTATTTGTATAAATACGCGTTATATGTTTACCCAACGAGTTAAAAGAGTTGGCCGCGAACTACACTCCCTCGCTGCCGTGCTTTCTTTACTTGTTTGGATACGCGTTGAACGTTTACCCAGCGAGTTGAAAGAGTTTTCTGCGAACCAAACTCCCTCGTTGCTGAACTTTTTATACTTATTTGAATACGAATTGAATGTTTACCCAGCGCGTTGAAAGAGTTAGCGTGAACCAAACTCCCTCACTGCTGTGCTTTCTTTATTTGTACATCTGGGCAGGGAGTATCATAACTCAGAAAATACTGAACTTTATTGAAATAATGTAGCGGCTGAACAAAGTAAAAAAAAAACATTGATATTCGACTTAACGCTGACAAAACAAAACAAAACGTAATAAAAAGTACTAGTAGTATGGGATTACATGAGTGATGTTCCAGGGGTGCTTCGTTTCGCTTCTCTCTGAGTCCTCCAATCTATAGGTTCGGGGTTGAACCTTCTCGATGATCTTATAAAGTCCTTCCTAAGTGGGTTCGAGGGTCCGGCCCCTACTTCTCTATTAGCCAAGAAAACCTTTTTGAGAACGAAGTCGTTGATGTAGAAAGTCCTGTTCTTAACTTTTGAGTTGTAGTACCTGGCCATCTTCCTTTGATAAACCACCAGATGGAGTTGTGAGTTGGCATGCTTTTATTCTTGCAAGTCAAGGTTTGCCCTGCATAGATCCGCATTGGTCACCTCGTCGAAATGTAAGTGTATTGGGGAAGGTATTGCCACATCTATGGGAATCATCGTATCTTCTCCATATGTGATAGCGAAAGGGGTTTTGCCAGTTGTCATCCAAGATGTGGTTCGATATGACCATAGAGTCTCGGGTAGTTCTTCGGCCTATTCTCTTTTAGCGGATTCTAATTTTCTTTTCAGAGTGTGCTTGATAATCTTGTTGACGACATCCACTTGGCCGTTGGACTGGGGGTAGTAGGGAGTGGAGAAATCTCTCTGAATGATAAGCTCTCCGCAGTTGGAGTTAAATTTCTTCCAAGCTTTTGTTGAACTGCATACTTTTGTTGGAAACAAGTGAATGAGGTATCCCAAAATGACAAATTATGTTCTTCTAAACGAACTTCCACGTGTTCTCCTCCGTGATTTTAGCCAGAGGCTTAGCCTCGCACCACTTGGTGAAATAGTCCATCTCTACGACTGCGAAATTGATCCTACCCCTTCCAGTCGGGAGGAGACCTATGAAATCAATTTTCCATTAAGGCCATGTACTGGTGATTGGGGTGAGGTTTTGAGCTGGGAGCTTTGGCACAACGGTGAATTTCTGGCACTTGTCACATTTCTTCGCATAAGCATGCGAATCATTCTTCACAGTTGACCAATAGTGTTGACCAATAGTATCCTTGTTTTAGAGCATTTTGTGCTAGGGCCACCCCCTGAGTGATTACTATAGATTCTTTCATGTATCTTCGTCATCATGTAATCTGCCTCATCCTAAGTAATACAACGCAAGAATGGGTGGCTGAAACCTCTCTTATATAGGATCCCGTCTCTTAGGACAAACTTCGTAGCCCTCCTACGAAGTTTTTGGGCTTCTTCTTTATTGTCTAGAAGGGCTTGATCAGTCAGGTGCGCGACGATATCCTTCATCCACCTAGGAGATTCAATTATCATCATGGCGTTCTGTGGCAGAGCCTCGTCAATGGGCAGTCGACAGATCTTTTCAACCAGAGTGGCCATCATCAAGTCAGAGTCTTTACTACCTGCCAACTTGGAAAGAGCACCGGCGTAGCCATTCTCAATCCTGGGAATCTGGAATACTTCAAATACCTCAAAATGGGATAGGAGATCTTTGGCCTTCTTCAGATAGGCCACCATAGATTGCTCGCGAGCTGTGAAGGTTTTGTTAACTTGGCTAACTACTAGCTGCGAGTTGTTGTAGATCTAGATTTTCCTTGCCTTCATCTCTTGTGCTAGCCTTAAGTCTGCTAGGAACGCATCGTATTTGGCAGCATAGTTTGAGGCTTTGAACTCCAGACAAAGTGTGCAATTGAGATTATGGCCGTCAGAGCTGATTAATAAAATCTCGACTCCAACTCCAGCCTTGCCTGATGATCCATCAACATACAGTTTCCATGTTGGTACCTCATGAGATTTGGCTTCAAGCAACCCTTATAGGATGTGGGAGAATTCAGCCATAAAATCTGCTAAAGCTTGTCCCTTTATGGAAGGTCTCGGCTTATACGAAATGTCGAATTGGCTGAACTTGATCGACCATTTCATCAGTCTCCCCAAAGTATCCAGCTTCTGGAGAATCTGTCTTATAGGGAGATTTGTTAAGACATCTATATTGTGTGACTGGAAGTATGGTCGGAGCTTTCTGGATGCAATTATCAAAGACAGGGTGAGCTTCTCCATGTCTGGGTAACTCGTTTCTGCATCCTACATTGCCTTCCTTACATGATAGACGGAGAGCTTTCTTGGCCCTTCCTCTCGAATTAATATTGAGCTTACTGTCTTTTCAGATACTGCGAAGTGGAGGAGTAATGTTTTCTCGTTCTTTGGCTTGGACAGTAGCGGGGATTTCCCGATGAGGGTCTTGAGTTCTCGTAAGGCATTCTCGCATTTCTTAGTCCACTTGAACCATTTTTCTCCTTTGATGGTCTGGAAGAAGGGCTGGCCACAGTCAGTTGCCTTCAATATGAATTGGTTCAGGGCCGTCAATCTTCCTGTAAGGCTCTAAACCTCCTTAGAGGACGATGGCAATAGCATGTCGATGAACGCTTTGATCTTCTCAGGATTAGCCTCTATCCTGCGTTGATTCACCATGTGGCCTAAGAATTTCTCGGATGCGACTCCGAAGGCACATTTTTAAGGGTTGAGCTTTATGCGATATTTAAGAGAATTCCGAACATCTCCTTCAAATGTCCAATGTGGTCTTCGGCATTTACGATCTTCACGAACATGTCATCAGCGTAGACCTCCATTGTATTTCCAATATGTTTCGAGATTATGTGGTTCACTAATCGCTGATATGTGGCTCTGGCATTTTTCAGGCCTAAGGGCATCATCTTGTAACAGTACAATCATCGATCTGTAATTAGCGGGGTGTGTTCCTCATCTCTTGCAAACATTGGGATCTGGTAGTAGCCAGAGTAGGCGTCTATAAAGCTAAGTAGCTTGTGGACGGTAGTCGCATCAACTAATTGGTCAATACATAGTAATGGAAAGCTATCTTTGGGGCATGCCTGATTCAAGTTAGAAAAGTCTATACATACCCTTCACTTCTTGTTGTTTTTCCTCACTAGCACGGGGTTGGATGGATACCCATTGGAGATAGACTGCCTCTCTGATGAACCCGTTTGTAATAGCTTGTCGACATCCTCTTTCAGGAGACCATACCTCTCGGTGTTCAGAGGCCTTATTTTTTGTATCTTGGGGTGCATTTTGGGATCCACTTTCAGGGCGTGGCAGGCCATGGATGGATCGATCTCTACCATGTCACTGTGTTTCTATGCGAAGACGTCGGTGTTCTCCCGCAAGAACTGATTCAGTTCTTTCTTCATCACTTTTTCTAGTTTCTGTTCCACTTGCAAGAACTGGGTAGGGTCTAAAGGGTTTATAGAAAACGCTTCTAGCTCCTCTGCCGGAGAGGCTAGAGAATTCGAGCCTATAATCCGAAGGTTCCTTCGTCAAGTATCATCTCCTCATCAATCTTTTCGGGGTCGATATCCATCGGCCCCATTTGTATTGTCATCACCGTAGATGAAGCATCTTCACGCTTTGCTGCCTTTCAAAGCACATTCATATAACAGGCTCTTGCCTCTGTCTGGTTACCGTAAATCTTGGCAACTCCACCTGGCGTTGGAAATTTTATTGCCAAGTGGTAAATAGATGTGACCCCTTGCAGGTCCTTAAGCGCGGGCCTACCGAGGACTCCATGATAGGCTGAGTGAGTATCGACCACTAAGAGCTCCATGAATTTCTTCAAATGACACGGGGGCTCTCCGAAGTCCACTGCAATGCTGATTCTCCATCAGGGGATGAGGCTATCTCTCGTAAAACCAAATAACTGTTCTGAAATGGCCATTAGTTCATGATCCACATCTATTTGGCCGAAGATGCTTCCAAACAGGATGTTTATGGCACTACCTTTGTCAGCCAACATTTGTCCTAACCTGTTCTTGGCTACAACGGCGCGAACTACCAAGGCATCGCAATGCGGATAATGTATACCAGCTTTATCCTCTTCTATGAATGTGATCTGTGGGGCCCTGGGTCGGTGCCTATGAACCTGCCAACTTTTCACAGGTTCTTCTCTTGCTGCCTTCGCGTAGTTTCACCATGAATTCATCATGTGCCCTCCAACATAGGGCCCTCCAATAATTGTGTTGATCTCTTGGATCGGAGAGCTCTCGTGGGTTCTCCTGCCCTTGGAAGATCTCTATTTATGTCGTTCTCCCCGTCATTGAGGCGCAGTCCATCGTCTTGGCGTCGGGGTAGGGGTCTTCGCCCTTGATTGGACAGTCATGTACACTCTCGGGCCGGTACGTTCTCCTCTCATTGCCGCTGATTTTCTTGGTTGATTAGTTCTCTTACGTCGAGCAGTATTCTGTGTTGTACATCCGGGTCCTGTGTATGTGACAAAACTTGGGTGAAAGAACAACTGGCTGAGGAACCGCTACAGGTGGTCTAGCATTGGGGGTCGAGATCGTCTCTGTCTGATTGAATATCCTATAACTGTTGTTATGCGGCTCGGGAGAACGCTTTCTTTAGAAGTGATTGAAGTGGGGTTCAGGAAAACGCCACCCCTCCCTCCGATAGCAATCTCCATGTCTCTTTCAGCTCTTTATCTGTTCTCGATCGTCTCCATTGATTGGATTTCTCGCTGGATCAAGTCTACTAGCTCACTATAGGTTTTGGCTGATTATTTAGGGGCCAGCTCCTGATGCTTCCCGATTTCAGTTTATTGTACTACATTTTCGCATCGGATGTGAGGGTGGTATGGAAATTTCTGCACTTCACTACGGGGAATTACCTTGTAGCTTTATTTTATATACGTTGATGTGATCTATGGGGTCACCTCTTCTGTTATACTTTTCCATAGGAAGCATTCTGAAGTTAACGGAGAGCTCATTAGCCTTCAATAAATTGGAGAATGGGAGGTTCTCGTCATCGTTATCCTCATCGCATTCTAACTTTTTCTTTTTATCCTCGAGCCTTGCAAGAACAAGCTTTAGTTCTTTTCTTCCTTCTGTGTGCCAGTAGAAGTGGTGCTATGGAGGATCCCACCCCAACCTATCAAACACATTGGTGGCAAGACATGCTAGAAGAGGTCTCCCATTTTGGTTATCTTGCGAGGGCCTCAGATATACATTTTGAAGGTTTCTGCTATTTGAAACTGGCTGGTCGTCCTAAGATCGACAACTTTCTATCGATTCGAACCTTGATGGGCTTCACCAGCACAGCTACGCTTGGGTCCATGTTGAAGAGATTGATTCTCCAACAGTTCAAGTGCCACATTTATCCCGGCATTGTCTAGCTTCTGGTCCAGATTTTCTTGCTCGACCATCCTCTTTTGTCGTTGTCTTCTTCTCTTGCAATGGATTATATTCTGAAGGTCTTGAACGCTCTCCTGGTGCAAGTCAGTATGATGGGATTCTACTTCTTCTTCTAGAAAATTTTCTGTTGCCATGCTCTTTCAGGTAGAAAACACATTTTTACCACAAGTTTTAGGTTGTGTAACATTTTTCGTTTTCCACAGACGGTGCCAAACTGTTGACGTCAAAATCTACACTATCCACGTGTCAACAGATCTCCAATCAATCATCTGTCAACCTATATGTTACCCGCACACTAAGACGATCGTCAGAGTACCAACGATCGTCGGACATTTTTTTCCCGATGATCTTGGTGTCTAACGGTCGTCCTAGTGTGCAGGTAATATACAGGTTGGCAGATGATTAATTAAAGATATGTTGACATGTGGATAGTGTAGATTCCGACGTCAACAATATAAATAATTAAGAATGATTCAAAGGTGAAATTTATTAACTTATAACGAATTTCAATTGAGTCACTAAACTAGCTTGTGTGTCAAATTTATGGAGAAGATCTCTTTAGCGGTTAACCCTTGAATGAATGTTAATTGACTGTCCATGTGAAAATTTGGTGACTTGCTTGAAATTAAAATGAAATTTGGTGACCATATTGAAATTCCATAGTAGCTCAGTGACCATCAATTTTTTAACTTCTAAAATTAGACCACGATTCAAATTTTCAAATACATACTCATCATATATTCAAGAAAAACATAGGTATGTCGATAGATACACTAACATAAAATTGATTATAACAATCTCAAAAGCTTAAAATTTGTTTTTCGTCAACTTTGAAGTTGTCATAATTGTATTTTTTGTTATGACTCATTACACGCGTAGCAAAAAGTGTAACCAACCAAGACGTTATATAAGGGTAGAGTCAAAACTATTTTAGTCTTAGCCTTCATCGATATTCTTCTTAGCATGCGAAGGCAGTAAGGATGGGGACCAATCAATGCGAAACAGGACATGCTTCGCCATAGCTTCGGAACACCTCGGGCAAAATAAGAACTGGCGAAAGGCCATATCATGATGGTGGGAAAATGGTAACTACTTAACCTAATGATCATAAACAACAGAATATCCTCTGGGGCACGTGGAGAAACTTCATGTGGCAGAGTTAGTTACAAAAGAGCATGTGAGGTTAACTGTCGCAAGAACCAAGTAAGAGAGATGGCTGGAGCAATGGTTAGCTACCATGTGTCATAGAATCATCTAGAATTCGGGGTCTTTTAATAAGGGATGACACGTGGCTACAGAAGTACCAAGCGCTAAAGTCCATAGGCTTTAGATATCTATAAATAGCTCTTAAAAAATCAAAGAAGTAGGGATTATTAAAAACCTTGGCAAAATTCTTGCTCTCTAAATTCTCAACCTTTACTTAGGGGTTGTTTGATTCCCATTAAAATGGGTTTATTTTTTTCCATTTTTTGACTTTTGGGGAAAATTGACCAAAATGCCCCTTTTTTCTAGTCAAACATTACGGCTACTGTGAAAAGCAAAAGGACATTTTGGTCATTTTGATCCAAAAGTCAAAAAATGGAAAAGAAAAAACTCATTTTAATGGGAAACAAACATGCTCTTAATGGCATTCACTACTCCCACTTCTGGATTGGAAAAGTACCTGATATTGGACAAAAGTTGAGTTATACAATTGAGCAAGGAGTTGGCCAATGACTTGTTAGCTTCGAATTTTTGAGGTCAACAAGTTGACGTAGTCTATGGAAAATGCATGGTTTCCATGAGGCAAAGAAACCGCAAGTGAATGTATAATTTATGGTGGCTTACTTCTGAAAAAATATAAAATTTTTGAGTTACTGAACTAAGTTGAAAAATGAACGACATAGAAGGAAACGTAAGAGAGAATGAGTTAGAAGGCCATAGTCAAAATATGGAGGATAGCAATATCAACCCAAAAAGACAGTGGGAATGAGCTCCAGATTTGTTCACCAGGGAATTGGAGAAAGTACCTCGAAAAAAATGCAACTGGTGACAAAAGTAAATATATAAATTGTGTCAACTTTGGCCAAGCAAGTCCAAATGTTGGTGGAAGAAAATAGGACGAATGGCGCACACATCTATGGCCAATCAAAAAATGAAGAATGGGTAAGGGACCATGCCCTATCAGCTAGCCATTCACATCTACTAAGTGAGTTGCACAACTCTAGGCGTCACTGGACTGAGAGCGTCAACTTGCAATGAGGGCAAAAGGTGGAGTCATTCTCCAGAGGCACACCATACATGCCTGATTACTATTATGATGATGAGTGAATGGCCCCACCAGATCCTTTGAGCTCGATGATGACAATGAGGACCTCAATTCCTCTCAAGAAATTTGGAGTATCTCCATTTTTTAAGGTTTTGTAAGACCCAAGCTTGAGAAATATACCGCGCGAGGTAACCCCATGTACCATTTAGCTGATTACGATTACGACTGAAACAAGCTAAAAATGTGTCGTCCTTTTTGAAATGATAGGCTTTTCATATGATCTTGACATTGCAGTTGAATATATATATCCGATAAAAAGATACTAGATGCTTTGTGGAATGGCTAGAGATGGAGACTATATTTTGGAGAGACAAGCGACCTCAAACCTACAATTAGCCTGTGAATCTGATTAATGTAGAAATACAAACAAAAGAAACTATCGAGAAAAGAAAAAAAGCATGAAAGAGGAGAGTGGATTATAACACATGATGGGTCAATAGGTTCTTTTCAAAGACAAAATCATCTTGGCAGGCTGTCGTGGCCAAGGCACCGAGAATACAAGGCAGAAGTGAATGAGGTTGCCCTTGAGCGAGATAAATCCGTAGGCAAGACTTTTGTTCCCCATCTAGATCTAAGTATTGGAGGGTACACCAGTCTGGGAGCCATGATACTGATAAATGCCTAGGCCACAATTGACAAAATGATAGAACAATGATATAAACCAAGTGGATGCACTCGGTTGAGACATACTTCACAAACCCGAGCCCCAAACTATTCATATCAGAGATGCTAAAGAATGCGTACAATGGGATGAGGCTACCGACTCGCTCATCGGGTGCCCCAACCCAAGGCCCCGGAAGGTTGAACATCCTTCCTCTGGCAGCTCAACCACCCACCAGGAAAATCAACACTATAATGGGTAGACCCTTCATCGGTGGTCCCCGTATTTGAGGAACAAGCAACATTTCCAAAAGAAATACATAAGGACAACCAAGAAGCAAGCATTGGAGAGTTACTAGGTACAAAGAGAGGAGAAGCCCAAAGAGCCAACCATAACATTCAATGATGATGACGAAGCTGGTATTCATTACCTACATTGTGATGATCTTGTAGTACAGATGATAATTACTCGTAACATCATCAAACCAATGCTAGTCAATAATATAAGTTATGTAAATGTTCTCTTTGGCAGTACCGTAAATCAGATGGAAGTAGATCACCTATGGATGCCTATGTCTGATTCGTTTATGGTTTTACCGGAGATAGCATTGTCCTCTAGGAAAAACCAACTCTCATTGTTGAGATAGGAAGGGAACCATTGGTGGACAGGAACTACATGGAATTTGTAATCATTGATCGAAGGTTCGCTTGTCTCCTAGCCCTGTAGCAATTAATGGAAGTTACCTCGATCCATCACCTGGTGATGAAATTTCCTACCCTGACAGGAGTAGCTACTGTGAAAGGAAACCAAGAATTCGCTCGTAAATGCTACTTAAGCGCCTTAAGGAAGGAAGCTCCGCGTGTCCCTACGAGAAACGCAATGATGATAATAGAATTGCTTGTCGGCGAAGCCATGGAGACAAATGAAATGACAGAGGTAAAATCTTCATTGACAATGGTTTAGATCCTTGAATCACTGAGTTCCATTCTGAAGTAGCGGTAGTGGAAGAACTTGGGAGTTTTTCTGTAAGCAAATAGGATTCATCTAAGTAGCTTCACATAGGGGTTGGACTAGAAGGAGGTTTGAAAGAGGAAATAGAACGGTTTCTGAAGGCAAATGTTGACATCTTCGCGTGGAAGCATTCTGATATGATAAGAATTTATTTGAGAATTTGTTTCTTCTCAAATACATATCTAGGGATAAAAATTGCTTCAATTCCTTATTCATTTTATGTTTTATATGTGTTAACGAGAAAACAATAGGGATATAAAGCAAAATTGCTTTGGTCCTTTAAATTGATGTCCTTCGTATAAGAAACTAAAATTTTTAGAAACTCTACGACATAAAATATCTTCGCATTTGGAAAACAAAATCCAAATAGTAAATATTGCAATATCAAAAAAATTTCATAAGAAATAACAAAACTAACTTCAAGTATTACATATAATTTTTTGGCCTTTTTCAAGTATAATAAATAATTTGACTACGTGAAATAATTGAACTTATTTACCATATAACAAATATTAGAAATAAAATCAAATAAATAATTAATTAATTAATTTTAAGTAAATAAATAAATTTTAAACATTTTTTATAAATCAAGATTATAAATAGTTAACTACTCAGTTCGAATGTAAGTTTTGCTAAGCAAAATACACATTTTTGTTGTGTGACATGAGTTTTAGTTTCTATTAAATGATGAATTTTGTTAAGTTATTTGATTGTGTCTTATTTAATTATACTTTTATTTTTCTTCATATTTGTTACTTTTTTTAAGAGTTTTTATAGTGATAACTGATGAATGATATTAAATTTTCATTCATGAAACGTCTCTTGCCCGACCAAAACCACCTTCAATGATCTTACTTTAAATTTTTAACAATTTATTAAATATACAATTAAAATTTTTAAACATTTAAAATTATGGTTTATTCCTTTTTATTGCTAATTTTATGGGGTTTTTTTTTTTTTTTTTTTCTAAATGAGAACGTAATAGTTATTTTTAGGAGAGAATTGGGACTATAGTTGAAATTTTTATAATATTTGACAATTAGGTATTTTTATCTATACTATATCTAAAATACCCTAAAATGGAGAATAGTTTTAGATTATTCTATCCTTACAAAAAAATTAAAATTCCATATTCACCTTTACTGTTCTTTAATGAACAATTATCTTATAATATTTTATTTATTATATTACATTTTAAGTTTATCTAATTAAATTAAAATTGTATTCATTCATGAAACGTCTTTTACCCTTCCAAAACCATCTTCAATGATCCTACATTAAATTTTTAACAATTTATTAAATACACAATTAAAATTTTTAAACATTTAATATTGTGGTTTATTTCTTTTTATTGCTAATTATATGGTTTTTTTTTGTTAAATGAGAACACAATAATTATTTTTATAAGAAATTTGGGTCTATAGTTGAAATATTTATAATGTTTGGCAATTAGATATTTTTAAAAATTGTGAATAGCAACCAAAAGTTCTTGGTGTTTTTTTTCTCTTTATTAATAATAAAATATTATGACTCTATTTTCATATTTTGTCTAAATTATCAGTATTCATTATGAATCATAGAGCTTTTGGAATGTTACTCACCTTTTGTATTTATTCATCTACATTTCTACCTGATAGACGTATATGAAATATCGCAATATTACATTAATATTCCTCTTTATAGAATTTTTTCCTCAAAATTTACATGTACTTAAAAGATTATACATTTGTTACCCGTATATAAATTTCTTCTATTTTCCTTGAATTAATAACTCAACGAAGAAGTATTAACAATCAACTAAATGTAGATAATCATGCCCAAAATGAATAAAAATAAATGCAGTATTTTATTAGACTTCAATAATCCAAATATTACATAGTAATAGACCATAAAAAATGTAATTATCATACAAAAAATTCTCCAGATTTGATATTTACAAATTCATGTTATACAGTATCAATTCTCAAAAAAGTAAAATAAAATAAACTTTCCATATTGGATTCCTATAATAAATCACATTTAACTATTAAAAGTATTTGAAAAAGAAAAAGTTTTATGAGTTGAACAACATTAATTATAATTATCTTGATAATGAGCGTTAAGAGATGATACCATGCATATACACCAAAATGCCAATGAGAGATGATTTACACTAGTCATTTATAGGTTTGTCTGTGGCATACTTATTCAGTAGGCAATTTACAAGTGCTCAACAATTTGATACACTCTGTCATATTAATAAGAGTTGTACAAGTTTGCACGAACTATTCAGCATTGTAACTCATGACTTTACTTTAATATGCTTCTCGAATGAGAAATTCAATGTAAATTTGCTATTTTTTGTCAAATTTAATCCATTGGGATTCATATCAATAATAAAAATCCTACTTTAGCAAATAGTGAATCAAATTATCAAGTACTAATTTTTTGAAAAACAGTGAGATGCATAGACTATTCTTCTGTTTTGCCATGTATAGAAAATATTCACGTATATTGGAGATTATTAGATAATCTATTATATATTTAAATAGAATATGTACATAACTGAATAAACATCCTTATAACTAGATAGGACAATTACATGAATTGTCTTGTGCACATCAATGACTACAGGAAATGTCATATGTTGTGTTCACCCTTTGTGTTTAAAACAATATCACCTAAAAACTGCAACAAACAAGGACGGACCCTCACATAACTATTTCTTCTAACTATAAATAACGAAGGTTTCATAATATTACTGAATAAATCATAGTAGTTTATGTATTTAAACTGAGAATACTAATACATTTAAGCCTTCTTGCAAACCCATGCCACGAAACGATTTAGTGGATGTCCAATTACCTTAATCAAAGCTCGATTTAAAAACAAACGGTAATCCAAGCCTAGAAGTTAACAAAAAAATTAAAATGTCATTAATCCAAACAATTTTATTTTCAATTTAAGTTGAATCATAATAAGCCAAAAATAAGATGTCCACCCATTTAATTTAAATTTAACTAATATACTATTTAATTTCTCCATTCTCTTTAATAAATGGTCTATAGTGCCTACCCATGTTAAATAATTTTTCTTAATATATTCAAAAAAGTAACTCATTTACTTTTGAATGCTAATGTGACTTTTTTATTTTTGATGGGTTGAGGACTTGAGATCAAAAGTGATTAGAAAAACTTGGATTAATGTCTCATATTTGAATTTTTTCCAAGAATAGTGAAGGGAACTACATATTCGGTTCGGGAAGGGGGGAGGAAGTAGGTAAATTCAAAAATATACTTCTTCCTTAATCTTTAAGATATATGTTGCATTTTTTTTTTTATTTAGAAGAAAAAAAATTTACCTAAAGAATAGTAAAATTAAAATAAAATGCAAAATACATATCAACTATGAAATGTATGTCCATCATTCTTTCATACTAAAATTAGTAATTATTAATTTTAATCTTCGTAAAATACAGTTATGAAGACCCATTTTAATACATCATCAACCCATAAGATTTGATATCAAGAGTTCGTCAATCATCAAATTTCAAATCACCAAAAAGTATTTATTGGATTCAAGTTACTGTTCATATTACCACAATATAAAATCTATCTTAATTGCAATTGTACTTCTATAAATGTAAATAAAATATCAACATTATTCATTATAACGTTAAACAATACAATACATCATGTTATCAACAAACATGTTGTCAAACATGTTGTTTTATCTTTATTTCAATTGCTACTTTAACATTTTAATTATTAACAATTAAAAAATAAAAATTAACAAAATTATTGTAAAACAGTGCAACGCACCATGGTTCTAATTAATTTTAGAAATGAAAGATGTTTGTAATAAATTCAACGATTAATTTTACAATTAAATTCATTTAAAATTATACGCAATACATCCATCTATTTACTCTATGAACATCTTAACATCCAGTGATAAATTAATTAAAATAAATAATTTGTATTAACTATTTTTTGATATTTAGAGACATTTTTAAATATTATTTTTATAGTAGTTATAAAACATTTTAAAATAACTAGTTCAATTGTGACTATGACTAGTAACATTAAATGTATAGCTGATTCTAATTTTCCTCTACCGTTAACAACACTATATCTTAGAGATAGTTTAATTTTGATTAAAATCAAATTTTTTTGTAAAAATTAATAAAATTTATGATTGAAAAATTGTAAACCAATAAGGCTTTGTTTGATTGGGATTATAAACCCATTTTGGTTTTTTTCAGCCGTAATTTTTGACTTTTCAACATACTTTTAACATAAAAAGTCAACAATTTCAACTCAAAAAAACCAATATTTGTCAAATAAACCAATGTTGGTCAAATAAACCAGTTTATAATCTCTGTCAAACGGGCACTAAACTGTGTGATTCAAATTAATTATTAATTTTTTTTAACTTTTTAACAAAATTTTAATTAATTTCAAACATTGCCTTAATTTTTTAGCCTTAATTTTCTATATATGAGTGGTGACTCTTATAAAATAGATATGAATACAACTGAAAGGCTAATATTAAAGATGCATCCAATAATCAATATGTCACAAGGCTAATAATAAAATACATGTATGTCACAAGGCTCCGGTATCAGATATACGAGACAATATAAATGAATCAATATGTAATTCTAAATCTACCACTCTCCATCCATCCGAAAATCTCACATACAAATGTAAATAATCTAGTTCTTGATGAGGCCCAAGAGAGATAGAACCAATGACGAGCCCACAACCGCAGCGGAAATCGGCAAGGAGTATCCTGCACCGTGATCAGGCGACGGCGCCGGAGCCATTCCGAACTCATCCTGAGCCATTGCAGCAGATAAAATTGCCATGATGGCCACAAGCATAAAAATAGCCCTGAGAGCCATACCGATTTGTATTTGCCTAAAATGTGAAGGAAGGATGGGGAGAAAATACTAGAAACCAGAAAATGCAGAGAAAAATGTGTTGGGTTTTGTTGGGGTTTTACAGGAGAAAAGGGGGGGGGGGTATAAATATTAAATATAGGTGAGGTAAGGGGTGTATGTAAAGGCGTGTGGGGCCAAGGAAAACACGGACAAGTGATTTGTGGTCACACCACGCTGATGGAAAGTGAGGACAGACAATAAAAAGTTGAATTCAAGGGAGGGAGAGAGTAATAGACCCGAGACCGTGTTGGGTTGTAGTATTCGCGGCGACACGTTTCCGGTGTAGTGATGGTCCATGACAACACGTGTCGTTGCAGCCGTTTACCTATCTTTTTTTTTTTTGTTTTTTGATCGATTTTACCTATCTTTTTTAGCCCATAAAAGAAGTCGGTAGGTAATTCAAAAGGAAGGGTCGGTACAGTAATTTAGCGTGTTTGGTTGGATGGTAATTAGAGTAGGCGTGGCTGGGACCGCTTTTTCTGTCCACATGTGTATTTTAAAGAGGGATTATGATTAAAATATTTTTTTTTGTTTATTTATTTATTTATATATATAATTTATTTATTTTAAATAAAATATTTGTTTAAAAATAAAAAATAAAATAGGAGTTGCTTGCAAATATCACGTTTCTTGTCCTCACCTCCTCGATAGGACAGGAATAAGACATTTAGCCCTCATAAACATCTATACTAATTCTAAAAGGACTTAAAATGGAGAAACAATTTTGGATAATTTTACCTTCATATATTACAATTTCGGACTATTTTACCCTCCTACATTAAATTAAAAAATTCAGAACTCTTTCATCTTCCGAACTATTTTACCCACCTACATTAAATTAAAAAATTTAAAACTCTTTCATCTCCCACTATTATTGAACAAAATAAGTTGTTTGGAACCTTTGGACAATTTATGATCAGTTTTTTTCCCACTACGGAATATAGAGGATATGTTCTAAAAGAGAGAAATAATTTTGGACTATTTTATCTTCGTACATCTAAAAGTCTAGAAAATAGAGAAATATTTTTAGACGAATACGTCCTCATTAATATTTTATATTTCCTAAATTATCCTTCAATTAATATTATAATTAAATTCTTAAAATAATAATTGTAACAACATTTAGTCATTGGAAGTTGAAAATGTTAAATCACCATTTATTACATTTAATTACTAGATTTTGAATTATTTATCGAATTATGACAATAGATTTGGTCAATTACAAGATGAATATTTATTTACCTTCCACCAACAATGTAGAAAAATGATCTAATGCCCACCTTGGACATTAGATATAATGATCACTGGACACTTATCCAAGGGACATTAGATAAGTGTTTGACTTTAATGTCAAACACTTTTTCCTTGTCCAATGTCCATTGGACAAGTGTCCAGTGAGCATTAGATCATCACCGCAACAATGTATTCAACTTATTTTAAGCTTAATTTAAAGTTTAAAGTTGCTTCATTTGAAGGTAATTATGTAGTTTGTGAAGTTCATAAAAAAATTCATTTGAAAATTTGTGTGTTGTGATTATGGTTTTTGTTAGTTCACGTGAATAATCATTTCTCAATGCTCTATTTTTTATTTTCTTTTTATTTTTAACTTCAATAATTAATACGGATCTCATTTCTATTATTCTTTTTTATGTTTTTGAATTGAATTGTTATATATTGCTTAAACTAATTTGTCTTCACTATTTATGCCACCGCATAAGTTGCTTTAATCGTTAGAATATTTAGTTTTAGTAATATTACTTTACTTCTCTATTACTATTTTGATAAGTTCACGCGAAGACATGTTGGCACTAATTTGTGCAAATGAGATTGTTTAATTTTGTCAATTTTTTGATGTAAATGTTATTTTGTTTTATTTTATATACTGATAAATCTACCTATAATTGCTAACTTGAGGTGCAACGAGCCCAAATTACATGTGATTTTTTCTGTGTTAAAGTCTCTTCATAGTTGAAGAGTTATACTAAATTACAAAGATTTTTTATAAGTCATTTGCCATTTTATAAAGCAAGAAGATTCAATGGATTTGAGTGCTCGATATATTTAAGAACGTACACTATTTTTGAATCTTTCTATTTACATTCTTTAATTGACATTAATTGACTATATTTGTTTTGTTATGCATCTAAATTGAAATGAATATATTGATTGGTAGTTAAAATAAATATTAATCATTATTACATACGGGTGGGGCTAATTTGGCATTTGAATACTGTAACAAACGGTATATTGCACCGTATTTTTAATGTCAGATTTTTGTATGTTAATGCAGTATTAAATTGAATATAATTATTTGAATATTTAAATAAAAATTATACTACAATACTGTTACTAAATTACGTGTAATGCACGTATTACATACTAATATAACTAAAAAAGTAGTTATGATCTAATAGTTCGTTTTCTTAATGTTCATTCCAATTAATTCCAAAACACTTTTTAATTTGTATGACTATCAAGACACTTTTTTATTTGTTTCTTTTATTTTAGTTGATTTTTTACTAATTTTTTTTATTATTAGTATCATTACAATTTTATTTAATAAATGTTTAAAATATTTTATTCCATTTTTTGAATCTTAGCCTTCCTTCAATGAGTTCAAATTCTATTTTCAGAAGTATTAATCTTGATGCTTCTAGATATTCATTTTATATAGGCTGATTTCGTTTTTCATACAGATTAAAAAATTTTAATTATAGTTATTGATAAAGCAAATTTTGCAAAAAAAAAATTCTAGTTTATTTTATTTTAAGTACTATCAATTCTCATTACATTTGAAAAAGTAAAAGTTTATTTGTGTTGATAACAAATTACATTTAATAAGGGTATATTAGAAAATGAAAAAATTAAACACACTCTCAACAAGGTAAATGAACTATAATTTAGTGAAATACGTACTCATCAGTATTTTCAAGAAAAACGTAGGTATATCGATTGATACACAAAAATAAAATTGATTATAACAATCTCAAAAGCTTAAAATTTGTTTTTTCGACAACTTTGAAGTTGTTATAATTGTATTTTCAATTATGACTCATTACACACGAGGCAGGAAGGGGTCCATAGAAGTATCATGAAGGTAGAAATAGTGAGGATGGTGTAACCAACCAAACATGATATATGGGTGGAGTTAAACCTATTTTAGTCTCAGCCTTCGTGGTATTTTCTTATCATGTGAAAGCATTAAAAGAGGGTGACCTATCAATAAGAAGTAGGATATGCTTCGCCATAGCTTTGTTATACACATTACCTTCATAGCTTCGAAGCACCTCGGGCGAAGTAAGAACTGGCAAAAGGCTGTATCATGATGGTAGGAAAAATGGTAACTACTTAACCTAATGATCATAAACAACATAATATTCTTTGGGGGCATGTGGGGAATCTCCAGGTGACAGAGTTAGTTATAAAAGAGCATGTGGGGTTAATAACTAGGTGAGAGAGATGGCTAGAGCAATGGTTAGCTACCGCGTGTCATGTAATCATCTAAATTCGAAGTCTTCTAATAAAGGGATGACTTGTGGCTACAAAAGTACCAAACACTAAAAAGTTCATAGGTTTGAGATAACTGTAAATAGTTCTTAAAAAATTAAAGAAATGGGGATTATTAAAACTTTGACAAAATTATTGCTTTCTAAATTCTCAACCCTTAACAGCATTCACTACTCACAATTCTAGATTGGAGAAGTACCAGATATTGATAAGAGTTGAGTTATACAGTTGAGCGAGGAGTTGGCAAATGACTTGTTAGCTTCGAATTTTTGAAGTCAACAAGTTGTCACAGTCTATGGAAAATGCATGGTTTCCACAAGGTAAAGAAACCATGATAAGTGTGGTTTTACACTTATCCGGACTATCAAAAGTGGACGATTGTAAATACTCTCAAGTGATTCTCTACTTAATTGTGTGTTGATTTAATTGTTTTAGGTCAAAATTCGAGATCGGATGGAATCTATATATATATAAAAACAGAAGAGCCGTCAAAAATTTATTTTCCCGCCTAAATACTTTTCTATTTAGAATTTCTATTTTTTTTAGAGTTTCCATAATTGGATTTTTTAAATAGCATTAAATGGTCATTCTTAATACTGCATTTAATAGCCGTCTGATTTTGTAGTTTTTCAATTAGAGTCTATCCATCCACCTTCTAATTTAGTTATCATTACAAAAACTAAATTAGTTTTGTTATCATTACAAAATTAATTATCAAATGCGTTTTAATTTAATTATCTATATTTAAAATATTTAATTAATTAATCTTATCTTTGTTTTAGTACAAAAAAATGCATAGATTTTTCAATACTAATTAAGATTTAAGATATTGCATTTTCAAGATTATTTTCAAGATTATTATGAAAACAATCAATACACATTGAAAGAAAAATAAGTCCAAGTCGATATTTTTAAAGTTTTGTTATTATTGTAAAAATTAATTTTCCAATGCATTTTAATTTAATTATCCATATTTTAAATACTTAAATGATTTAATTTAATTACTTAATAATTAATTAATCTTATCTTCATTTTGGTCAAAATATGCACGAGTTTTTCAATACTAATTAAAATTTAAGAAATCACATTTAAACTATTACATTTAAACTTTGTCATAATTTAAATGTGTTATTCAATTTTCATTAATCCTTACTTTATAACTTTTCAAAAAAAAAAAAAAAAAACAACAAAAAGTAACATACATAAGAAAATAGCCAAATATATTTTGAATAAATTGAATGGTTATAGGACCAATAGAAAATTTGTACTCAACTAAAACACTATTATGACACGATTTAAGAGATCACATTTAAAATATTGCATTTTCAAGATTATTATAGAAGACATCAATGCAAGTGAAAGAAAAATAAGTCAAAATTCATATTTTCAAAGTTTTGTTATTATTGTAAAAATTAATTTTTCAATACGTTTTAAATTTAATTATCTATATTTTAAATATCTAATTAATTTAATTTAATTTAATTAATTATTTTCGTTTTGGTCAACGAATACATGAGTTTAATACTAATTAGTGTTTGGTCAACTTGAAATAAATAATTAATAATTTTATTGAATTAATAATGGGTTGAAAATTATATAAAATATTTAATTTGAATTTTTTTACAAAGTAAAATTAAAATTTTCAGAGTCATCTTTCTAATTGACAAATTTTGTTCAATGAATAATAAATAAATAAATAATTAGTCAAATGACTTTTGATGTTAGTTATTATTCTTATTCATTTTAATTTGGACTTTTTAGTTTTTTATTATTTTGCAATTTAAAAAAAGTTCAAGAATGAATGTGTTTCATTGGTTTTTGTTGTGGATGATCTTTTACTTTCATAGGAAGAAGCTTTGTAGAAAAATAAATTGAATATAAATATTGGGTAAAAATATATAATTTTGTGTAATAAGAAAATAGAATAAATAAAGTTGTATTAGTAGTGTAGTCAATAGATTTCTAAAAAGTTTTTTTACGGAGAAGATAGATGAAAGAGAAATTATTTTTTCGAATGTAGAAGTAATAGTAATTAAAATTTAAAAAAAAATGCATGGATTTTTCATAAGTGCCGTCAAAATTTTATTTTCCCGCTTAAATACTTTTATATTTAGAATTTCTATTTTTTTTCATTTTCCATAAATGGATTTTTTTAATAGTATTAAATGTTCATTCTTAATACTGCGTTTAATAGCCGTCTGATTTTGTAGTTTTTCAATTGGAGTCCCTTCTTTTACCTTCTAATTTAGTTATCATTACAAAAACTAATTTAGTTTTGTTATCATTACAAAATTAATTATCCAATGCGTTTTAATTTAATTATCTATATTTAATTAATTTAATTAATTAATCTTATCTCTATTTTGATACAAAAAAATGCATGGATTTTTCAATACTAATTAAGATTTAGGATATTACATTTTCAATATTATTTTATTATAACTAATTAACTTTCATAGATAACTATAGAAATTATTTTATGTGATTACACCTCCCGTGCATCGCACGGGTGCAACACTAGTTTGAGAAAAATAACACAAAATAGGCAAAGAATGACTGAAAATGTACAAAGACTTGAAAATGTGGACCAACATGCAATATTCAAAATTTGAAGGATTTGAGTTGCAAATAAAAGAGGACTAAATTAAAATAAAAGAAGAAATTAAAGGACTAAAGTGCAGAACAATGAAAGTAGAAGGACCAAACTGTATATATGTTGAACCTTGGAGGACTGAGTGTGCAAATATGGATTAAAATTGAATTTGGAAAATTTCCTTATTGTTTGCCACAGTGTAACAAAGGTTTGCAAACCGCGGTTCGAACGCGGCAATGTGCTGTTTGCGCGTCTAGGAGTTTTTTTGGCTTATTTTTAACTCTAGTCATGATTTTCTTTCGTCTTTTCACGTACATGAGTTTCAAAATTAGTAAAACACTATATAAAGACCTCACCTAGGTCAAAAGAAGGGGGTTGAATCTTTTGAGGATGGAAGAGAAAAGGGATGCAAGAACGGTGAAGAACACGAAGAACGACTAAGATCTTGAATATTGGAACGTGAAGATAAAGAATTCTTGGTGCAAGATATTCAATGTCTTCTCCTCTTTCATTCAAGATCCAGTTATGTATTCAAATCTTTTCATTTTTTCTTTTTCTTGAATCATGAGTAGCTAAATATTTAATTTGAATGAACGATGTAGCCTAGTTTTAATTCTTTATTTTCAAATCTCAAGTTTTACTTATAAATTAATTATGTTTTGATTTTACTTCTTCTCTTAATGCTTGAAATAATTGGCTATTATTTGTCATTGATTTGTGAATTTTAATGAACCGAGAGATAAATTATTAATCTAGACCACATTCTAAAATTCGGCAATTGAATAAAATGTAGAAATACACTTTTATCATTGTTGCGGTCTTGAATTGAATTCTTATGCGATTTAATGCATTTAATTAAGGATCATTATAACTTCATAAGTTGACTTAATTAGATATGACTAATTTGAACTCGAGAAAGGTAAATTAGGTTAAATTAATGAATTCGACCGAATACAACATTTAGAATAAATCTTGAGAGAAGAAATTAGAGATGACAACTATGATGAACTCGTGAATCCAAATTCTTCAACCATCATTCTTGGATAATTCTTGATATTTGCTTTCACATAAATTATTATATTATTTCCTTATATTCATAGTTCTAGTTTAAATATTTCAAATCAACTTAATTCAAATTGTTTTAAATAAATTAGCATTAATATTAATTTAACTAGTATATAAATAAGATAGTCTTCGTGGGAATGATAATCCGAACTCAATAGGTCCACTTTCTTACTTAGTTGCGATATTGTTCACTTGAAATCATATTATTTTCACAATAAACCACAAGTAAAAGTTTTTTTGTTATTGAACTAACTGGCGAAGCCAGCTGTAGTTAAAGACATAGGATATAAAGAGGTAAGTACCTTTAAGTTAAAGTCCAAAACTTAATATAAATAATGAGGCTCGAATTTGGGGGACTATAATATAACAATGACTTCACTTAAGGAAGGAAAAAGAAAGAAAAGAATTAAAAGCAGAATCGCTTCAATCCTCCAACAAGTTAAAGTCCAAAACCTAATATAAATAATTAAGCTTGAGCTTGGAGGACTATTGTTATGTCTCGTTACACACGTGGCAGAAAAGGTCCTACAAAAGTATCAATAAGGTAGAAATAGTAGGAATGGTGTAACAAACGAATATAGGATGTAGGGGTGGAGTTAAAGCGGTTATAGTCTCAACTTTCGCCGACATTCTTATAAATTCTGGATTGAATGAGTATCGGATATTGACAAGAGTTGAGTTATACGATTGAACGAAGAGGTGGGCAATGACTTGTTAGTTTCGAATTTTTTAGGTCAACATTTTCTAAATTATAAAATGTTATAAGTAAACAAATTTAAATTTTACGAGTTCAAATTTTTAAGCACTTGATAAACATTTAGAGAGATATGATTTTTCTTTTGAGAAAATTGCAGCGGAAATTATGTTCGATTATCAGAGTTGAACAATTTTATTACTCATAATTTTCTAAAAAATGTGCAATATTCTTTAAAAATGTTCAGAACACTCGTGATGTTACCATGTTGTATTTTGTAACATGTACTGGTGCACAACTCCAACTAAAAATAATTAAAAAAGCCAATAATCCCTTCAAAACTCCATTTTTCTATCCTTAGTCGTAAAGGCCAAAAAAAGGTTCAGACACAAATCCCCTCTTCGTGGTGCATGCCTTCAAGTTCAATGTCGTTATCTTATCCGTTCGTATGTCTTGTTGCCGTTCATTTCCACATCTGCCTAAGAAGGTATGTTTAAGATTTAGTGCCTTTACTACATTCGCTACACTATATTTCCAATATGTTGGAGATCTTGTTTGTGTAGTTGAGATATACACTTTGGATGACACTATGTTTAAAATATTTGTTAGTTAGGGAAACGTAAAAAATATTGCTTCTCCCTACATGAAAATGACATAATATGTTCGTCACGTTGTGCTCTTGTTTCGGTGTAGTTGAGATGTACACTTCGAATGGCACTGTGTTGAAAATATTTGGATTTATGCGGGGGACGTAAAAAAAAAAAAAAAAAAAAACTGCTTCTCACTGCACGAGAATGAAATTCGTTTGTTATGTTTTGTTCTTATTTCGGTATAGTTGAGATGTATACTTCAGATATCATTGTGTTGAAAATATTTGGTATTTATATGGGGATGTCGAAAAAACACTTTTCTCACTATAGGAAAATAAAATAATATGCTTGGTATTGTTGTTCATTTTTTCGGTGGTTTGATTATTATTAGCTTCGACGAGTGTAAATGTGGTCTGATATGTCAATGAGCAAAGAGAATTTTTCCCTACATAGTTTCCTATTTCATCTTCTTTTCTTTTTTATATTTTTCATATATATTTTTTTCTTTGAATACAATTGATACGTCAAATTATCGTGGAACATAACTCATATTTTTCAAATGCATGTCATTTTTTTTGTTATTAAGACAATGAATTGTCCTATTTATAATTAATTTTCTCTCTCTTTCATTGAACCTTAGTCGATTATTAAGAATATTTGTAGCTATATAGGAAGCACCAATGCATTTTTATGGTAATTTAGCGATGCATCACTGAAGAGCGCTATTTTATATAACTATATATAAACTTAGATAAATTTATAATTTGATATTTCAATTAAGTTACCGGTGACCCCCAAAAAAAAAAATTGTGGTTATTGAAATTCATAAGCAAAATTTTAATTATGTCATTAAACTTTATTTTTATTTCTATCAAAGTGATCAGCTTTTACATAGAATCTCGTAAGAATATACCATTAATAATAACTCCAATGCAATTGTAGATTGCTAAAAAATATTTGTCACAGCAAAATATAGACAATGTCTAAAATAATTCAACTCCAATACAAGTTTGTTAAAAACTTTGTGAAGTTGACTTGGTAAAAAAAATATAAACAATGTGTAAAGCTCTGTCTAAATTCAGAAATTTCGTTAAACATGCTGACTCAACAAAATTTAAATTTTCTATATAAATTTACATTTTTTATGTATATTTAAATGTCATCTAAATAAAAATTCATATAATGCATTGGAAATGCTCTAAGAATTGATGATCAATTGAGATTTTTTGCTACTTTTGATATAGGAATGTTAAAACAATTATAAGTTTGGTGACAACATTCTAACAAAAAAAATAGGCTTATTTGCACAAATGGTCCCTGACTTTTGCACTTATTGCGGGTTGAGGACCCATCTTTTCATTTTTGGCAGTTTAACCCCTATTTCAAATATTTTTGGCAGAAATGGTCCATCCAAATACCGTGAAATTTGATGGTAGAAGAATTTTTTATTTATAAAAGACTTATTTGCACAAATGGTCCCTGACTTTTGTAAAGAAAAATTTGTAGCAAAAGTCCCTAATATTTTAAAAAGTGTTGAAAAGTTCCATAACCTTCTAATCCTAACACATATGACCCTAAACTTTTTGACAATTTTACCCATAACTTAAATAAATTAAAAATAACTCACAAACCTTTTTAAAAATACAAATAAGTCCTAAATCTTTTTATTTTTTTACAGATTTACACTTAAAATAATAAAAAGTGTGTCATCAAGTCTCAAAACTTTTAATTTTGTTCACCAAAATGATATTTAAAATGTGTTTGATTAAAATCAGATATTTTAGTAAAAGTAATTGAAAAATTGTGGGACCATAAAATGCGTGGTTAAAATTAATTATTGACTTTGACTTTAACTTTTTAACAAAATCAAATTTGAAAATAAACAGGCTCTTAGAGTCTCTACAGATTTTGTCCAGTGGTCTATAAATTAACAAAAAAATTATACTCATGATCAAAATTTGACCAATTTAAAATTTTAATTTATTTTTCATATCAATTACTAGAGGTGGTAAAATGGGCCAGTCCAGATAGCCCAGTCTCTGGGCTGTGCTGGTCTAATAAAAAATTGATTAAATAAAAATTAGGTCAATTTAGTCCGATAAAACTAGTCAACCGGGCTGGTCCGATAATTTTTTTTTGTCCAAATCCCTACCCTACACTTCAAACACCCCACCCCTCCCCTCCCCGTGAAATGTGGCAGCCAGGGGTGGGGTGTTTGAAGTGTGGGGTAGGGACTTGAGCAAAAAAAAAATTATTAGGCCAACCTGATTGGCTAGTTGTACCGGACTAAATTAACCTAATTTTTATTGAATCAACTTTTTATTGGACCAGCCCAACCTAGAGACCAGGCTATCTGAGCTGACCCATCTTGCCACCTCTAGTAATTGATATGAAAAATAAATTAAAATTTTAAATTAGTCAAATTTTGATCATGTGTATAGTTTTTTTGTTAATTAATAGACCACTGGACAAAATCTGCAAAGACTCTAAGAGCCTGTTTGTTTTCAATTTTGATTTTGTTAAAAAACTAAAGTTAAAGTTAACAATTAATTTTAACCACGCATTTTATGGTCCCACAATTTTTCAATTACTTTTACTAAAAAAATCTAATTTTAATCAAACACATTTTAAATATCATTTTGGTGAACAAAATTAAAAGTTTTGGGACTTGATGACACACTTTTTATTATTTTAAGTGTAAATCTGTAAAAAAATAAAAAGATTTAGGACTTATTTGTATTTTTAAAAAGGTTTGTGAGTTATTTTTAATTTATTTAAGTTAGGGGTAAAATTGTCAAAAAGTTTAGGGTCATATGTGTTAGGATTAGAAGGTTATGGGACTTTTCAACACTTTTTAAAATATTAGGGACTTTTGCTGCAAATTTTTCTTTACAAAAGTCAGGGACCATTTGTGCAAATAAGTCTTTTATAAATAAAAAATTCTTCCACAGTCAAATTTCACGGTATTTGGATGGAAATTGTTGAAAATGACCATTTCTGCAAAAAACATTTGAAATAGGAGTTAAACTGCCAAAAATGAAAAGATGGGTCCTCAATCCACAGTAAGTGAAAAAGTCAGGGACCATTTGTGCAAATAAGCCAAAAAAAAAAATAGATATATAGAGGGATTATGTGTTGCTTGAATTCGGGCAACACATAATTGTCCGACTGGCAACTATTCACTTCCCAAAATTGTTGGTCAACAAATGCGGCCGCTTTTTCAGCCTCTCCAAAAAATATTTGCCACCCACCCATTTTATTTCCACAATTGCCTTTTTTCTCCGCCAACCCTCCAAACACAAATTCCTTATTAAATTCCTAAATATTTATTGCAGATGAACCCTTCCAATTATTGTTTGGTGTATGATAATAAATATTAATTATTTTTTTATTATTTATTCAACCATAAATATATATAAATTAAATTCAAACATAGTATGATTGCGATATTTTAAAAATACTAAACATTTACAAAATGATAACGCAAATAATCTTAAATCATAAATTACAAAACAAACTTAATTTAAGGAAATGAGTCACTGTTAGGTTTTTCAACAACCTGTATTCATTTCCTTAGATTAAGATTATTTTGTAATTTATGATTTAAGATTATTTGCGTTATCATTTTGTAAACGTTTAATATTTTCAGAATATCTCAATAATACTATGTTTGAATTTAATTTATATATATTTATAGTTGAATAAATAATAATAAATAATAAATATTTATTATCATGTACCAAATAATAATTGGAGGGGGTTATCTACAGTAAATGGTGAGGAATTTAACTAGGAATTTGTGTTTGGGGGAGAAAAAACGTAATTGTGAAAATAAAAGGGGTGGGGCAAATATTTTTTTGGAGAGGGAGAGTAAACAGTAGCATTTTTTTTTTACAACAATTGTTGGGGAATTGTTGGCAGTCGGGCAATTATGTGTTGCTCGAATTCGGGCAACGCATAGTCCCTCTATATATATATATATACTTACTAAGTTACTACGTCCCATAAAAGTAGGCTTATTTCTATTTTTACACAGATTAAGAAATTTTAATTATTATGGTTGATACAATAAATTTTACTTACAAATTTCTTAATATACCCCTACATTAATATAATTGTAGTTCATTGATAACAATGCACATTAAGGGTATATTAAAAAATTAATTATACTATCAACAAGGATTGCCAAGCATTTGGTATTGAGTTTCCTCATTTTTTAGTAACAAAATGAACCAGTGGATTATAATTCGGGACAAAAAAATAAAAATTCAGTAACCAACTTAAAATCTCAGTATGAATTCAGTGATCACCAGTAAATTTTTTATGTATAAAATTCTCTCTCGTAAACTAGAGATTTGTGAAATTATAATTTCTTATTAAGTCGTATAGTATCAATAAAATAATCATAATATAAAAGCTAGTAATCAATCTAAAAGTTCTTTTTTTATCCTAGCAAATTAGCTCAAATTTGTGTCTAGATTGAATTTAGACTTGGTGAAAGTCAAAATAATTAATGGCTTGGAATATAAAGTGATCACGTAAATATCCTTAGCATTTTAGTTTAGAACAACAGTTCTCTACTTCATTCAAGCTATTCGGGATTTTACCAAGTGTTAGGGTTGTTCAAATTAAATTAAATTAGTCTCCGTATAAAGCTATTTATATTTTACCAACATAGAAAGAGTATCGAAAATTGTTGATATTGTCTGTCTAGAATTTTCGAAGGGTATATTTAATAGAAGATTTTAAAAACTTTTATAAGTAGGTGAATCTTGTAGAATTCGTAGACTTTTAAGTTATTTTTATGAATTTATTAAGAATTAATAAAAGTGTAAGGTCTTTTATAGATTTTTATGAAAGATTAAAATTTTTTTTTTTTAAATGTTAAGATAAAAATTAATTGACATGTTAGCTAAAAAATAGTGTAGGATAGATAAACTCATCACCAAATCATTTCTTGGTTAAATTACATTAAAATAATCAAAGTCAAATAAAAAATTTCTAGTAGAATGCCATTATTGTTTCATTGTCTAAAATTAGAATTGAATTAATTATCTGCTTAAATGCTTACACGTGTATATAAAATTAAAAATGAAAGTGAAAGAGTAGCTGAATGGGAGAAACGTTAGTATGTTCATGAAATGTAATTTTATTTTGTTACTGCAAATCTTTCATGCAAAATATTCTCAAATTTTTTAGTACTACAAATTTTAGCTTCAATTATATATAAATTAATTGACTATTGCAAATTTTTACCTGAATAGAGAGATACGAGAAAACCAAATAAAAAAATATATGTGTTCTTTATTTTAGGGCTTTGAAATCTTTACAAATCTCACAATAGACGGGATTTTTTATTTTTTTTATTTTATACTTTCCACAAAAAACTATCCAGAATTTTCAGTAAGTAAAGAATCCCTAATATATTTGATACAGCAGGGTTAATCCTTATGTTGAAAAATAATATATAAATAAATTATTTTACGTCTTTTTAATATATTTTTTGGACAAAAAATATTGTTAAAAATAAGATGTATTAATTAATTAAAAATTGAAGATAATAATATCATAAATACTTGATGAGATTGGCTTGGTAGCCTAGCTATTTGATGAGGAATGATCTACTCTCTAATAGAGAAGAGAGTAGTTATAATTCTCATTGGACACGTGTTCAGTAGGAGTTGGACAAAGAAAAAGTGCAAAACATTTTTGTCAAACCTTTATCCAATCACCACTATACACATGTACGGTAGGAGTTATAACTACTCCCCATAGTGGAGAAGAGATCATTCTTCGCTATTTGATACAACAGGCTTAATCCTTATGTTGAAAAACTTAAATTGATGTCAGAACAATTATTTGACATGAATCAGTTAATCTAACGCAGGAATGTATATAATATATAATTACTACTCAACAGGGAATTATTAGATATGAATTATTTATTACCAAAATCTAACAATAAACAAAATACATGTATATAATATAATGAATAACAGTATACTTCTCACTCTAGTCTATGATTCTCTGTCCATCCCAAAAAAATAATTCTTACATACAAAACCCAATTTATATGATGCACCGCACGAGTCAATGAATCATCAGGAATATCTGAACCATGTGTAAATAATCTAGTTCTTGATGAAGGCCAAGAGAGACAAAACCAATGAAGAACCCACAACCATGGCAGAAACTGGCAACGAATATCCAGCACCCTGGTCTGGCGTCGGAGTCGGCGCCGGCGATGGAGATATTCCGAACTCATCCTGAGCCATTGCAGCAGACAACGTTGCCATGACGGCTGCAAACATAATCATAGCCCTCAACATTTCCATATGTATTCGAAAATAAAACAACTGAGGAAACAGAAGGAGATTAGAAACTAGTAATTGCCGAAGATAATTCAGTGAGTTTCTTGGTGTTTTAGGGAGAGTTTAAAAGGGGTATATATACGGGTAGAGGGGATGTGTGTAAAGCCGTGTGGGGCCAAAATAAACATGGACAGCTAGTGATTGGGGGACACGCCACGCTGAAAAAAAAGAAAGTTGAGGAGAGAGAGGGGTACCACTGTGGTGGGTTGACAATGGTATGGGATTTTGGCGGCGTGTAGACACGTTTTCTTGGGTGGCGATGGCCATGTTAGGACACGTGGAAAGGTGCTTTACCTAATTTTCTTAGCCTCTAAGGAAACGAGAAAAGCTCACATAAACAATGAACAATGACATATGATGATGTGGCAAATAAAAATACCACTTAAACTGACAGCCAATTTCTTACGAGAAATTCAATGATAAAAAATAGTGAAATAAAATACAATGTCAAATGAATGGACCGCCAAATGTATGGACCGCACAAACGGGAAAATAAGACTGTGCAAGACGACCCAACACCACCATTTTGTGAAACCACCCACCGGCGACCCATCTCAGCTTCTCTACCAACGACCCAACATTTGAATGATGGACATAGATAAATGCTTGGGTCCAATTTTATGTTAAGAAGAATACTAAAATTTTGAACTTAAATGCGGATCTCGAAATAATAAACAAGAATAGCAATGTTTGTAAAAAATTGTGATGTGCTATTAGGAAGAAAATATGGACAAAGAGTTATGGAGGTATTTTGGGGGTTTTCTTTTTAATTATTAAGAAAATGACATAGATGAAACAGAAGCAAATACAGAAATTTATTCCATGAAAAAATGGTATGAATTATGTAATGTATTGAAATAATTGCCCAAATTGTATTTATTGTCATTTTTTGTTCATGAATATGTAGTATATAATTTGTATAAATATGATATGTTTATTCAAATTTTGTGTTGTTATTCAGAAAATCAAAATTACTATTTCGATGATGATGCGGACAATATAAATGTTGGAGTTGTGGATGACAATTTATTTGGAGAATCTGATAAGGACAATAAAGGAGACTGTATTGGATGATGAAATATTAGGAGACGAAAGTGCAATTGTACCTAAGGTTGGGATGGAGTTTAAGGACGAGAACGATAAATCTTTATGCCCTAGGAAAATGAAAAAAGTTGAGCATAATTTTTTAACATATGAAAATCAGAACATAGAATAGGACAAACATATATCCACTGACTGAATTAAAAAAATGTTATTTATCATACCAAACTCTGAAAATGGAAAACAAAAACCAAAAAGATGACCTATACCAGAAAGGCCGAACACATTTGAAATTCCCAAATTCAAAAACAAATCCCGTATATTTCTTGAGAAGAAACGAAGATTTTGAATAACCACAATAATGTGGCAACACACCTGATTTCCGGTGATAACCCAGCTTTTATCGGTGACAACCCAACTTTTTCTGGTGACAACCAGCTGTTTATGTGAAATGGACGATTTCGAATAAGTAAATGGCGTATTTTCCCTCTTTGGTTCACTAGGGAGATATCATTTGGGTTTACTCAAATTTGGGAATATTATGGGTAATTTGGTCATTATACTATTTGCAACATCATCTGTCGTTGATTCTGTGAGCCATTATGTACAAGTAGCTTTTCTCCTAAGGAAAGCCTCTAAAAGTTAGTGTTGGACTTTATGCTGAACAATTGGTCTACTATCTTTAAAAGCCCAAGTTCCAAACTCAAAGCCCAATGATGTAGGACAATATCCGTGAAGGTTGATTGTTCCTTTGAAAATGCGACTTATATATACAAAGAGTTGCTTCTTCAAATGATGACACAAATGATGACACGTGGTGTGCTGATGTCGTTGATTTGAGGGTTACTTGATTTCCATATAAATACTCCTCTTATGTAGACTTCTGGAGGAATGCTGTTTTACTATTCGTTTTCCTCATCTTTCCCAGGTTTTCTCTTAAGATCTTCTTCTTTCATCTTTCTTCTTCCTTCTCTGAGTAAATATATAGATGGATATTGTAAGATATGGTTCATTACTTTCATTGTGAACAATAACTTTCTTTACTTAATATATTTTTGGTGTGAGAGAGGAATTGAGGGTATTACTTATTCTTAGGTGATACATGGTATATCATTTGTAATACTGAACCATTTTTAGGTTGTGCTCGTGGATTTAGAGCAAATCCACATATGTGGAAGCTTAACGGGCGACGTAGGCCATTTGACTGAACATCTGGACTCTAAATGGTGAAATATCTTGTGTTCTTTATCGTTCTTATTATCGTTATGGTTTGCATGTTTGAACCTGGTACCAACAGATCTAGAAGAATCTCGTTTCATCCCTTTTTATCTTTAATTTTTATGAATAACCCCAGATCTGAAAAGATTCAGTGATATCTTGATAGTGAAAATTAGATCTATCAACATCAGAGGCAAACTAATATTCTGACATTATTTCTTAATATTCCTTGCGAATGAGGCTGGAAACAAGTTCTAACCTCTTGTTTTAAAGGTTCTTTTAACTATAATATTGTAAATCTTGACTCCAACCGTTTGGTTCTTCCTTTGTCTAGGGTTTAATGTGAGAAGCCTAGAATCTTAGGAGATTAGACTTAGTTTTATCAAGATTTTTCTATGGTTTTAATATTAAATTAGTAAGAAAAAAAATGTGTTTATATCAATTGTGTTCAATAATTTTGAAATAACTAAAAGTTTTGACTCTTTTATATTTTTGTTAATATAATATTTGTCTCAAATAAATATTGATTTCTTTGTGAATATTTGTGGCAAATAATATTACTGTCATCTTTGATTTGAAAGTTTTGTAATTGTCTTGCATGTAGCTGGTTCTTGATAAAATAAACTATTGTTTATGTTTTTGTTTAAAACTTGTTATGTGTCCTAAGTGAAAATACTTCCTTAAAATTTTTTGGTGTATAATCTGTGAAAAAATGACATCCACAAAAGTTGATATTGAAACTTGGAATAGCAAAGGAGACTTTAGTCTCAAGCGTCAAAAGATGATGGCTCTGCTTTTGCAACAAAGGTGTGCAAAAGCCTTAGATGAGTCATAGGATGGTGATACTGAAAATGTTAAAAAGATTGAACAAACTGAAATTGCTTGGAGTACTTTGTTTTTGCACTTATCTGATAGAGTAATTAGGGAAGTTGACATCACTAAACTACTGATAAGCTCTGAAAAAAATTGGAAGGATTATACCTAACCAAAACTTTACCTAATAAATGTTACTTGTGGAAGCAATTTTTTAGTTTTAAAGTTGATCATTCTATTGACCTAGAAGCAATTTTAGATAGATTTAACAAGTTGACTTTAGATTTAGAAAACAGTGGTAAGACAATTTCATATGAACACGCTCTGTATTGTCTGAAAAATATAAAGATATGAAAAATACTTTAGAATATGACAGAGAAAGCCTTATTGTTGATATAATAGTTTCCTCCTTGAGAAATAAAGATTTAGCAATTAAATCTGAGGCTAAAGACTCTACATATAGAATAGGTCTTATGGCCAAAACAAAATATCAAAATAAAGGAAACTCTAATACCAACAGGGAGTGAAACAACAAGGGAAGAGATTCATCTGAAAAATCCTCAAAAAGAAAGAATAAAGAGAACAATAAGTCTAAGGCCAAAGGAAAGAAGTGCTATTTTTGTAGAAAATGGGACACATCATCAAATACTGTCACAAAAGAATTGAGTAGTTGAAAAATTCTCAAAGGGTAGGGTTGCTGTTGCTTATGAAGAACTAGTAGCTGCAAATGGTCAAGTATTTATTACTAGTGACATAGTTAGCAAAAATAAGTAGATTCTAGATTCTGGTTGCACTTTTCACACGTGTCCATGTAAACAGTGGTTTTCAGATTTTTTTTAGAAATAAATGGGGGTTAGGTTTCAATGAAAAACAATTATTCTTGCATAATTAAATGCATTGTAAGAGTGATTTTAGATTTAGGAAATGGTTATAAGTTGATCCTTGATAAAATTATATATATATACCTGATCTAAAAAGAAATCTTATCTATTTCGAGATTTTAGATGATGAAGGTTACACTATAGCCATTAGAGGTGGTATAACTGAAATCACAAATAATTTTGCAAAAATCATTTAGACTCCAAAAGAAAATGGGATTTATGTGTTAAGGACAACTCCTTTATTTGAAAAGAATTTGTTGCATATGTTTCTCAAAAAGACAAATCTGAAATATGGCTCAAAAGACTAGGTCACATAAGTCACAAAAGTCTTTAATTTCTTAAGAAAAATGGTGCTTTATGGTGAGATAAAATTGAAAATTTGTCTTTTTGTGAACAATGTATTTTGGAAAAATAATGGAACACATAAGTCTGTTATTTTTTTTATAGTACCTACATGCTGATCTGTGGGATCTAGCAAATGTAACTACCTCCACTGGTTTTAAGTATTTTTTTTCATCATTGATGATTTTTCAAGAAAAATTTGGATTCTTTTGTTAAAGAATAAATTTGAAACTTTTACAAAATTTTAATATTGGAAAATTTAAATTGAAAATCAGATGAAAAAAAACTAAAGATTCTCAGAACTGATAATGATTTGGAATTTTGTAACGAGGAATTTGATGTTTTTGTAAAGAAAATGGGATCCTCATGCATAAAACTGTAACATATACCCCTCAACAAAATGGCCTAACTGAAAGGATGAATAGAAACTTATTAAATAAGGTCAGATGTATGCTTATTACATCAAGATTAGCAAAATTATTCTGGGGAGAAGCTGTAAAAACTGCATCTTATCTATTAAACAAGTGTCCTTCAAGTATTATAGAGTATAAAGTTCTTGATTGTGTTTGGAATGGCCATTATGTTGATTACTCCAAATTAATGGTCTTTGGATGTGCTGCTTATGCACATCAGAATGAAGGTAAGCTAGAACCAAGGGCTACTAAGTGTGTTTTCTTGGGTTATGGTGAAGGGGTAAATGGTTATAGATTATGGTAAAAAGACTTCGGTGATTATAGAGTTATAATCAGTAGGAATATAGTTTTTAATGAGACTAAAATGCCTTGTATAAAAGACCAAAAGCAAAATACTAAGAGCTCTCGTAAGTATAAGTCTTTATAAAGTTGATTTAAATCTCAAGGATTTAAATCTCATGGATTTAAATTCAAGAGAGGATGATCAGTTTGAGGTGGAGCTTCCTCAAGGGAAAGATTGAAGTTCTTGAAGTAGAAGAAAATGAACATGTAGAGCAGTTAGAACCTAAAAATCATTTGGGCAGGTATCACTTAGCAAAGGATAAAGTGAAGAGAGAGATCAAACATCTTGTGAGGTTTGATGAAGCTGATTTTGCTTCTATTTTAATGTCCAAGATTTCTTTGAAGCTAAAAGGACAGGTATCACTTAGCAAAGGATAGAGTGAAGAGAGAGATCAAACATCTTGTGAGGTTTGATGAAGCTGATTTTGCTTCTATTTTAATGTCCAAGATTTCTTTGAAGCTAAACTTAGCTCTTATGAGGAAGCCATGGTAAAGATGCAAACTTTTGGCTTGCATCTAGGAAAGAAGAAATGAATTCTTTGCTTAAAAATAATACTTGAATCTTGGTAAATAAACTAAAGGAGCAAGAGCTGATTGATTATAAATGAGTTTGCAAGATTAATGATAGTAAAGCAAAGTCTGATAGCTTTAGATATAAAGCTAGGTTAGTTGCCAAGGGTTTCACCCAAATGGAAGGTATAGATTGCAATGAAATTTTCTCTACTGTAGTTAAAATACACTTCAATTAGGATCTTATTGGCTTTAGTGACCTAATTTGACATGGAACTTGAACAATTGGATGTTAAAACTACATTCTTGAATGATAATTTAGATGAGAAAATCTACATGATTCAACCAAAAGATTTTGAACAAAATGAGAAGTTAAACTGTATATGTCTACTGAAAAAATCACTTTATGGTTTAAAGCAAGCTCCTGAGCAATGCTATAAAAGGTTTGACACTTATATTCAAAAAATTGACTTTAATAAAAGTGAGTACGATCCTTGTTTTTATTATAAAGGAATTGGAGGTGTTAATGCTTACTATTTGTTACTCTATGTAGATGATTTGCTATTAGCTTGTAAAGATATCTATGTGATTTCCTTTATAAAGAATAAACTGAAATCAGAATTTGAATTGAAGGACTTAGGTCTTGTTACAAGAATTTTGGGAATGAAAATAAAAATGGACTGGGGTAAATATAAGTTATTTTTAAATCAAAAAACTTATATTTCAAAAGTGTTATGTATATTTTCTGTCTAATGAAAAATCTGTGAGTTTATCTATGGCAAACCATTTTAAATTGTCTTCTGAGCAATCCTCTAAATTTGAGGAATAACAAATGAGAATAGTCTGAGGAAGAACAAATGAGAATGGATAAGATTCCTTATGTTAATGTAGTGAGATCTGTGGTGTTCATAATGATTAGTACAAGACCCAATCTTGCCTTCTCAATTAGTGTTCTAAGTACATACATGAGTAATTTTGGTGAAAGGCATCGGGATGCTATGGTGACTCGTGGTGTGTTGATGACCGTTAATTTGAGGGTTACCCGATTTCCTCATCTCTCTCTGGTTTTCTCTGAAGACCCCTTCTTCTTTCATCTTTTTCTGAGTGAATAGATAGATAGATAGTGTGAGATATGATTCGTTAATTTCATTATGAATGGTAACTGTTCTTTACTTTGTATATTTTTGGTGAGAGAGAGAGAAAGAAACTGAGGGTATTTCTTGTTCTTGGGTGATACTTGGTGTATCGTTTGTAATATTGAACTATTTTTGGGCTGTGCTAGTGGATTTAGAGCAAAACTGCATCTATGGAGGCTCAACAGGTGACGTATGCTATTTGGCTGAACATTCGGACCCTAAAAGGTGAAATATCTTGTGGTCTTTATCGGTCTTATTATCGATATGGTTTGCATGTTTGAATCTGTGACCAACAATCGATACAATAATTTAGTCCAACGTGGACTTCGATTATCAGCAAATCAAACTACTGTTTTAAATAATTTATAATTTAATTTTCTTCCTTTTTAAAATAATTAACTTATTTTAAGAGAATTTTGTGAAATAAAGTGATTCTTACAACACTATCAATCTCCTAACCTTAATTCATGTATTAAAATATTTCAAGAAAGCTTATAGTGTGTTTGGAATGACTTTTTTAAAGTCCAAAAATACTTTTTAAAGAGTAAAAGTAATTTTAGTAATATTTATGGTTGTTTGGTTAAAGTCAAAATTTAATTTTTTACTAAAAAAAACAGCTTAAAAGGTTGTTTTAGATAAGTCTAAAATTTGAGAATCTTTAAAAAAACTCAAATTGAACTTTTACGATAAGTAGTAAGTTGTAATTAGTATTTAATGAAACTTAAAAAGTAACAAATTACCATTAATACATCAAAATAAGATATTAATTTATTTACTACATTAATTACTTTTATCAAATTGTCACTTTATTTATTTATATAAAAAGAAAAATATATATTGACATGTTAAATAATATAATACAAATTAGACATAATATGTTTGATTTAAATAATTATTAATAATTTCAAGTAATATGATGGTGGGAAAATGGTAACTACTTAACCTAATTATCATAAACAACATAATATACTTTGGACACGTGGGGAATCTCCAGGTGGCAGAGTTAGTTACAACAGAGCGTGTGGGGTTAACGGTTGCAGGAACTAGGTGAGAGAGATGGCTAGAGCAATGGTTAGCTACCGCGTGTCATGGAATCATCTAAAATTCGGAGTCTTCTAATAAGGGGCTGACTTGTGGCAAAAGTACCAAACACTAAAAAGTTCATAGGCTTGAGATAACTATAAATAGGTCTTAAAAAATTAAAGAAATGGGGATTATTAAAACTTTGGCAAAATTATTGATCTCTAAATTCTCAACCCTTAACGGCATTCATTACTCACAATTCTAGATTAGAGAAGTACCGAATATTGATAAGAGTTGAGTTATACAGTTGAGAGATGAGTACGCAAAGGACTTGTTAGCTTCGAATTTTTGAAGTCAACAAGTTGTTATAGTCTATGGAAAATGCATGGTTTCCACGAGGCAAAGAAACCACAAGTAAAAGTTTTTGTGTTATTGAACTAAGTTGAAAAATGAGCGACATATAAGAAAAAGTAGGTCAAAATGAGTTAGAAAGCCAGAGTGACCATATGGAATTGAATGGGCACCAAAACACATTTCAAATGGAGGGCGAAATGCCCCTCATGCACCCACGTTCTCCTCAACACGTGTAAATGGGGGGCTACAAGGAAGGAAATTGCGGCTGCAATCATGGTAGTGTCCTTTCATCTACTGGTGCATAAACTTGCATTTAATTTAGCAATCATAATAAGTAATTGATGCGTGCATCTCATAAACGTACATGCAAGGAACACGTGTCCCACTAACTGGTGAAGCCAGCTGTAGTTAAAGGCATAGGATATAAAGAGGTAAGTACCTTTAAGTTAAAGTCCAAAACTTAATATAAATAATTATGCTCGAATTTGGGGGACTATAATATAACAATGACTTCGCTTAAGGAAGGAAAAAGAAAGAAAAGAATTAGGAGTGGAATCGCTTCGATCCTCCAATCAAGTTAAAGTCCAAAACATAATATAAATAATTAAGCTCAAGCTTGGGGGAGACTATTGTTATGTCTCATTACACATGTGGTAGAAAAGGGCCCACAGAAGTATCAGAAAGGTAGAAATGGTAGGAATAGTGTAACAAACTAAGACAAGATGTAGGGGTGGAATTAAAGCAGTTCTAGTCTCAGCTAGGGGTGGGCGTGAGTTGGGTTGGGTCGGTTTTGGGCTCAATCCGAACCCAACCCAACATATTAGATTTGACAAAAAATCAAACCAAACAAACCCGACAAAGAGTTGCAACCCAATCCAACCGGTCGGTTTGGGTTGGTTGGTTGGTTTGGGCTTGAGCTTAATTCATGCTATGACAATTTTTGGGGGGCCAAAATTTACGTTTGAGCAATTTTTTTTGGAGCCCAAATACACTTTGGAACCTTTATTGTTAATTTTGTGGAGAATTTTTTAAAGTTCAAATCCAATTCAAATTGGGCTAATGTCAGTTACATTAAAATTATAAATTTGAAAGACTTTGACTCAATTTAATTAATTTTTAATAAGCGGGTTGGATTGGGTTGGGTTAAGTCGATTTTTATGAGGTAACCCGCAACCCAACCCAACCCAACCCAACTTAGGGTAAAAACTGACCCAAATCGATCGGGTTGGGTTAGGTTGGACGGGTTGACCGGTTTGGATTGGTTTTTGTCCTGCCCTAGTCTCAGCCTTCGCCGACATTCTTAGAAATTCTGGATTGAAGGAGTATCGGATATTGACAAGAGTTGAGTTATACGATTGAGAGAAGAGGCGGGTAAGGACTTGTTAGTTTCGAATTTTTTAGGTCAACATTTTCTAAATTATAAAATGTTATAAGTAAACAAATTTACATTTTACGAGTTCAAATTTTGAAGCACTTGCTAAACATCTAGAGAGAGATGATTTTTCTTTTGAGAAAATTGCAGCGGAAATTATGTTCGATTATCAGAGTTTAACAATTTTATTACTCATAATTTTCTAAAAAATGTGCAATATTCTTTAAAAATGTTCAGAACACTCGTGACGTTATTGTGTTGTATTTCGTAACATGTACCGATACACAACTTCAACTAAAAATAATTAAAAAAGCCAGGAATCCCTTCAAAACTCCATTTTTCTATCATTAGTTGTAAAGGCAAAAAAAGGTTCAAGCACAAATCCCCTCTTCGTGGTGCCTGCCTTCAAGATCAATGTCGTTATCTTATCCGTTCGTATGTCTTGTAGCCGTTCATTTCCACATCTGCCTACGAAGGTATGTTTAGGGTTTAGTTCTTTTACTACATTCACTACACTATATTTCTTTTACAAAGACATAATACAAATTTTCAATTATGTATTTGCAAATAGCGTACTTGACATTTTTTAGTGGTATAAGTTTCGATCTAAATTTCGATATAAGTGATTCTAATCTTCCCATACAGTTAACAATGCTATGTTTAAGGTATATTTAATTCTGATTAAAATCAAATCTTTTTGTAAAATTTGATAAAAATTGATGTAATATATAGTTGAAAAATTGTAAAAAATTGTTCGATTTAACTTTAATTTTAACTAACTTTTTAACAAAATTTTAATTATTTTTAAATGTACAGTGAATTACCTATATATGAGTGGTGACTCTTGTAAAATAGATATGCATAAAATTGAAAGGCTAATATTAAAGATGCATCAAATAATCAATATGCCACATGGCTAATAATAAAACACATGTATGTCACAAGTAGAGGTGGCAAATGGGCCAAATAGGCTGGCCCAGCCCGAAATTTGATGGGGCCAAACAAAAATTGGGCTGGGCTAGCCCTGACCCAATTTTACACGGGTTTATATTTGTTGGGCCAACCCAGCCCGATTTTGTGTCAAAGGGCTACTGGGCCAGCCCAACATAAAAATTTCAATTTAAAAAAAAAAAAAAAAAATTCAATCTTCAGCATCTTCCTCACCCCCCCCCTAAAAGGCACCCCATCACCCACCCCTCCCCCACTAAATTGGGGTGGGGGGGGGGGGGGGATTCTCCCCACTTTGTCGCCGGGATTTCCCGACGACAAAGGAGGGGAGAAATCCCCCACCGGTCGTGAAACCAGATTGGTTTCGCGACCCCCTGGTTTCGCAACGCGAAACCAGGGTTCTCGAAAACCAGGGAGCTCCCTGGTTTTCGAGAAACCGGGGGATGGGGGGGGGGGATTTCCCCCCCCCCCCGGTCGCGAAACCAGGGAGCCTGGTTTCGCGATCCCTGGTTTCTCGAACGGTTTCGAGAAACCAGTGGAGGGGGGGGGGGTTTACCTCCCTTGTTTCCGGCACCGGCCGGCGTGCCGGTGCCTGAAATCAGGGAGGTGAGGTAGGGTGGTGTGGGGTCACATGGGTGAGGATGGGGATGGGGTGTTGGGGCGGGGTGGGGGTGGGTTGGGGTGGGTGATGATTTGGGTCCAAAAAGTTTTTTACCGGGCCGGCCCAAAATAATTGGGCCAGCCCGGTTTCAGCCCGTTGGGTTAGTTGTACCGGGCCAATTTGGCCCAATTTTTAATTGATCAATTTTTTATAGGGCTGGCCCAGCCCAGATTTCAGGTTATCTGGGCTAGCCTACTGGGCCAGCCCATTTTGCCACCTCTAGTCACAAGGCTCCGGTATCAGATAAGAAAATCTCACATACAAATGTAAATAATATAGTTCTTGATGAGGGCCAAGAGAGATAGAACCAATGAAGAGCCCACAACCGCGGCGGAAACCGGCGAGGAGTATCCTGCACCGTGATCAGGCGAAGGCGCCGAAGCCGTTCCGAACTCATCCTAAGCCATTTCAACAGATAAAGTTGCCATAATGGCCACAAGCATAAAAATAGCCCTCAGAGCCATACCATGATCCAGCACCGTGATCAAGCGAAGGCGCCGGAGCCGTTCCGAACTCATCCTGAGCCATTGCAGTAGATAAAGTTTCCATAATGGCCACAAGCATAAAAATAGCCCTCAGAGCCATACCGATTTGTATTTGCCTAAAATGTGAAGGAATGTTCGGGAGAGGAAGACTAGAAACCAAAAAATGCAAAGAAAAATGTGTTGGGTTTTGTTGGGGTTTGAGGGGGTATAAATATTAAATATAGGTGAGGTGTGGGGGCAAGAGAAGGGGGAGGGCTAGTGATTTGTGGACACACCACGCTGATGGAAAGTGAGGACAGACAATAAAAAGTTGAATTCAAGGAAGAGAGAGAGAGAGAGGCGCTGCCGTGTTGGGTTGTAGAATTCGGCGGTCACACCTTTCCAGTGTGTGATGGCCTATAACGACACGTGTCGTTGCAGCCGTTTACCTCTCATTTTTAGCCCCTAAAAGAAGTTGGTAGATAATTCGAAAGGAAGAGTCGGTACAGTAATTTAGCGAGTTTGGTTGGATGGTAATTAGATGAGGCGTGGCCGAAAAGAAAGCTTTTTCTGTCGACATAAAGAGGTATTAGGATTAAAATATTTATATTTTTTTGTTTATTTTGTTTATTTATATATATAATTTTTATTTTTTAAATAAAATAGGAGTTGCTTGCAAAGATCACGATTCTTGTCCTCACCTCCTCGACTGGACTGGAGTAAGACATTTAGCCAATAGCCATCCTTAATATATAACTAAACTTTAAAAGTTCTTATGATCTAATAGTTCGGTTTTTTGATATTCTTTACAATTAATTCCAAATCACTTTTTAATTTGTATGACTATCAAGACACTTTTTTATTTGTTTCTTATATTTTAATCAATTCTTTACTAATTTTTTATTATTAGTTCAAGTGGGTCATGATTATTGCATGATTTATATCTGTTGTAGTCAGAATCTGCAATATCTACGTATCAACAGATCTTCAGTCAATCATTTGTCAACATGTATGTTACATACACACTAGGACGATTGTTAGACACCAAGATCATCAGGAAATAAGGGTTTGACGATCATTGGTACTTCGACGATCAAGTCAAGTGTCGATATATAGAATAGTATACGGGAGAATAATAAAATGGGTGTGGGAGGAACAAGTAGGCAGATATTTGAGAAGAGTTTAAGATTGAGAATAATGCGTACATTAGAACAACCGGAGACGTTCTATTTATATTCTCAGAGTTCTAATTGATTTAGAAAAACAATCAATTAGGTATCTGATTAGATCTTCATTCCTTATGAGATAAGGATAATTGGTTATCAATGCAATCTCCCAAATATTATCCTTTATTTGAGTTGATTCTCATTATCACGTTGTCTAATCTTTAGAAGATTGATATTTGGTTTACTTGTGAGAATCCATGTGCCAATCAAACACAATCTCTCTTTAAATGTATCGCTGGTCATTCTGGAATATCACAATGCCCGCGGATCTGTGGCGGACTCGGTTGCCGACAAAGCACCCGGGGTTAGTCATGAATGTCGAGGCGCTTTACGGGCTTCGTTATTCTTAATTCGATGGTACCAATGTGTTGTCGGGCCTTAAACATATTCATGAGGCCCTCGCTAGGTATATGAGACTTTTAAGAATCTGTCAGGCCTACACTGGGCTTATGAGACCTTAGTGATGCCTAACTTGGGCCTACATGGGACCTTTACTAGGTCTTCCTGACGTGGAGGCCTTATCAAAATATGGTGGTAACAATAGTCTCCAAAGTCTAAGCCTATTATTTATGGTAAGCCTGAGACTTTGAAGTAGAAGAATATTTTTTTTTTACGAAGACGTCAGATTTCACAATGGGTCCTCGTGAAATCTGAGATTGTTTGGCGGAGTCCTTCGCAGATGCGTGCTTGAATTACTTATACAATAAAGTCCTCCAAGCCCAAATCCTATTATTTATAGCTGGTGAGGGCTTCGATTGGTTGTATTCGGGTGACGTGTATGGGGTATGTATGATTCTAGTCAAACCGTCAATCAGACCTATTAGGTACAGAATGATGAAACAAGGCGTAAACGTCATCATTGCTGCTGGCACGTGGTGGACGTTTGGGGGCGTGCGTGGCGCGCGTTACTCTCCTTCATTAAATGCCTAGGGTTTTGGTTCCCGTCTTTTGTCCTACTTCTGACACGTGCATGCTGAACGGGTAGTTGATATTTCATCTTTTGAATTCGACGGTGGGGATTGACGGGGGTCATCTATATAAAATGTTCCTTGCTTCTACTTGATTTTTTTTACTTGTGCATCTTTCTTGAAATCGATTAAGTGTTCCGGCGAAAACCAAGAAATTTCAAGGCATTTCGGTGACAGGAGAGTTCAATTGTATTTATGAGGTTAACACTATAGAGGTTGTTGTGCTTTATTACGTGTTCCGCCTTTGTTGTTTTTCAGTTTCTTAGTTTGGACGCTCTTTCTGCTTTTTTTTTTTGTGACTGTGGGGATATCATTTTATCTAGAAAAGAAACAATGTCGTCTGAACATGATGATTCTCAGAATCAATCGGCCGTCGGGACAAATTATAACATTATGGGTGAAACTTTTTCTTCAACATCGTCGTCTTCTTCGGTCGAAGGGCAAGAAAAATTTGATCAGGGACCCCCCCCGAGAATCCATGAGTGGGAGGAAAAAGAACCCAAAGGTGTCTTCAAAGGCGAAGGCGGGTAAGAAACAACGTGGTGCTGGGGTCCCTGAAATGAGAGGGTCACTAGACAAAAAAAAAACCTCTGCTACTCGGCGACTTGATGATGAACTGAAACGTTCGGCCACCGAAGCCTTTATGGCTCACTCCAAGGTCAGGGAGGCTGACTTGGAAGACATCAAATTGTGTTACGATGTTCTGACCTTAGTGGAGCTCATGGCTCCTGGTCCCGAGAAACGTGCCGATGACCCACATGAGAGGTTCGTCGCCATTTATGAATCGACGATGCAACAAGGCCTTCGTCTGCCTATACATCATTTCTTTCATGAGGTTATACAAGATTGGAATCTGGCCCCATGTTAGATAACACCGAATGGTTGGGGCCAGATGGCGGCGGCAATGTTGGTTGCACTTGTTTTTCAAATAGGTTGTTTGTGGAACTTGAGGGTTTTTGTCCAACACCTTCGTATCATTTCTTTAATTTTTTCGATGGAAAGAATAGTTTGGGAATGGTTGAGCCGAGATATATTTCTTTAGGTGTGTGTTGATACCGTGCTTATTGAACATATACGTGGAGTAGTTTTAGCTAACCAGCGGAAACTCGGTAATGACCATATGCTTGGAATCTAATCCCCATATAAAAGTTTGTTGGTTTTGCTCAAGACGGCTTTACTTTTGCTCTATTTTTAATTTTCTTACATCACTTTGTAGCCATTTTGACTCGAGTGATTAAGTTTGTTGGGGTATCTCAAAGCCCAGTATCCTTTGGTCTCTTTTAAAACTGAGGAGTTACCGACCTAAAGCTCATTACATGGGTCAAATAGAAAGCTTAAGGGAGTGAGGTTGCATAAAAAAAAAATTCATGAAATATTCAATGCAAATCTTGCAAGTTTGAGCAATTGTGACTAATTTTTGGGATTTAGATGACTAGTGGGTTTGAATTACTTGGTGAAAGTTGGATTGTTGAAGTACTCAAATTTTTGGAGAATCTTCACAAGCCTAAGTTCTTACAATCCTTGGCTAAGCCCAACCAAACTTGAGCAAGAGAGATTGAGTGATTTGAGAGAAACCATTGAATAGACACCCCGGGTTAGAGAGAAAATATCAAGTTTCGAGGGAGTACATCCGATGAGAAAGAAATGAAATTTTGACCATTGAGGGTTGAGTATTTACCAATTTTTGTTTTGCAATGATTCAAAGTGACTATGCACATACACACATCTAACATGGATTAAGTTGAAAAGTTTCTTTTGTTGTAGCATTTTTGTAGACTTTTCATGAATTATAAGCAAGTTTCAAAAAGATCATGGTAAGGTGGTAAACTTTCTAACCTTTTACGTGTTTATAGTCTTTTTATGGTTTGACTATGCTTGTGTGCTTGCATGATGTTTGTGATAATTTTTGTTTGAGGACAAACAAAGATGCAAGTTTGGAGGTGTGATAAGTGCGGGTTTTGCACTTATCTTGGCTACTAAAAATCGATATTTGTAAGTTCTTGTAAGTATTTTACCACTTATTTATGTTATTTTGATTGTTTAGGTGAAAACCTGAGTTCGGTTGCAGATTGGAAGAAATCCATGCAAAAAATGGGCAAAAAAGACTAAATTTGTGCAAATCAAGAATTTTGGGGACCAAATGATATATATGTCAAAAGATGGAAGACCTGAGTTGTAATTTATGGAGGGCCTGTCTAAAACATGACAAAAAATTCAAGGACTGAAATCAGCATCCCACAAAGTACAGAGACTGGAGCTGCAATTTAATTAGGATCAAGTTACAATCGCATGGAAGTTGTCCCATGCGATCGCATGGGCAATATACCATGCGATCGCAGAAGGCCTATTTTTCCAACAGTATTGTTTTGAGCATTACTGTGCGATCGCAGGAAATAAAGCCATGCGATCGCATGGTTCATTTTTCTGGCAGTCCGTGTTTTTGAACTAGTTTTTGAGGAGTATTTTGGTAATTCACTTCTCACGACTTCTAAGGTTAAATGGACCGTTTTTCTGTAGAACTTGGTCATTCTTCCACATTAGAAAGCTCTCAAAAGAAAAGATGAAAAATTGGGATCCTTGGAAAATTCCATGAAAATGAGTTTTCTTTGATTTTGTACATCATTTGTTGGACTGTTTTTGTGAAATAGAGGAAGATGAAAGAAGATTCACATTGGGCAAATGGAGACAACTATGGGTTCAAGCTTAATCCTCCACTTTTTTAAATTTCATTAAACCTGGTGATGTATTTTGTATCTATATTTTATTTTGTTTGTATAAAGATGATTAGCTAACTTTATTTCACTAGGAATGAGATGAATCCATTTATGAAGCTTTAAAGTTGAATTCTCTTGTTATTGATTCTCTATTCTTGATTTTTATGGTTGTTTATTATTGAGTTTTATTGTATATTAAGATGATTGATTACCATTGAAATACTTTTGTGACCTAGTTTTGTTACCGAGAGGTTGAAATTAGGTTTAGCACAATTAATTAACAACATAAAGTTTATGGAATGTAGGAATACACTTTCATACTTTGTGCAATCTTGAATGGGTGTTTTTGAATTTTATTGCTTTTTTACATATGCGTTCTCTTGGTAAGAATGCTTGAGAGTCTTGTGTGAAAATATGTTTGGCTCTACTCGGGAGAGATTGCTAGATACTTTAGGAGCATTGATTGTCATAAAAGATCTCGTTTTGGAATTGATCTTGGATAATGAAACTTTAAGGTGGAGTAATTGGTGAAGTTAAATTCCTAGTGTATTTTTCTAGTTGATTTTATTTCCAACAAATTCTCTTTTAGCAAATTTCATTTTAGCTTATTTTCATTAATTCTTAATTTGTAGTTTAATTATCAAAACAACATATTTAATCGTATGTTTAAAATAGAGTTAGATTGAATTGGATTTTTAACAAAATTATCTATCTTCGTGAGTTCGATACTCTCTCATTACTTTATTACTTGAACGCGACCCGTGCACTTGCAGTACACATTTTAGCAAACAAGTTTTTGGCGCCGTTGCTGGGGATTTGATTTATTTAGTTAGATCTTTGTTATTTCTAGCTTTATTTCCTTACTTTTGTTTCATTTTTTTCTTAAAATTTCAGTGCTATCTCTATTCTTTTCAGGCATTTTATTTTTGGTGGATGCAATATTTGGAAAATATTGAGAAATTGGTGTTTGACCACAAAATTGAAAGAACTTTTAGACACCGAAGAAGAAAACAAAGAGAAGTACGACAGAGAGTGAACACCATGGCAAAAGACGAAGATCAAATGGTTGAGATAGATGAAGATGATTTGCTCATTGGGGATATTATTACTCCAGCTGTGGTTCAAAGCCAATCCAGTATAGCATATCCAACTTATGGGAAGGATAATTTTCAATTGAGACCGGATGTCATCAATCTCTTCTAGAATAGTCTTCAATTCTATGGACGTTCAAATGAAAACCCTCACATGCATCTATCACGCTTCTTGGAAACAGTGGGCAAATTTGAATATCAAGATGTCAACATGGAAGCTATCAAGCTCAGATTATTTCTACATACTTTGAGAGATGGATCAAGAGAGTGGTTGGATTCACATTCTGCGGGGAGCATTACCACTTGGAATGATTTAGTTCAAAAATTCACGAACAAATACTTTCATCTGGCCAAAGTTACAAAGTTGAAACATGACATCTCCATATTCAGGAAGCAAGACACAAAATTTTCATGAAGCTTAGGAGAGGTTTAAAGAGATGATTCGAAAGTGCCCTAATCATGGTATCAAAAAGGCTTTGCAAGTTCAATACTTCTATGCCAGATTACTTCCCACTGTCGTTCCATTGTTGACTCATCTTCAAATGGGTCAATTAACACAAAGACAATCAAAGATGCACATATATTATTTGAAAGAATGGCAGAAACAAGTTTAAATTGGCGGCTAATAGGGGAGTAGCAAAAAGGGCAGCAAGAATGCATGAGGTTGATGTTATATCTGCTCTTTCTCCACAGATGGCAGCTATGGAGAAAAAGATGATGGATACAATAGCTTGTAATCAGACAGTTCATGCTATTCATGTGCCTAATCTTGAGTGTGATGGTTGTGGAGCAAATCATTCAACTGGAAATTGCCCACTGTTGACCAGTTCTTCGATATCCACTGAGCAAGCATATTATGCTCAGAATCATCACAGTCAGCAGGGTAATATCTTCTGAGACAACAATCAAATTTTCAATAGAAATGAGGTTGGGAAGAAGCCATGGCCCAGTTAGCATACCAGTAGTTAAAATTTCAAGAACGAACTGAGGATTCTATTCAGAGTATCAGAGCATCTGTGAAGGGCTTGGAGAATCAAATGGGCTAGATGGCAAAACTTTTCTCTGAAATGAAACAAGGGTAATTACCAAGCAACACTGAGACCAACCCAAGAGAACAACTTAAAGCAATTACTACAAGAAGTGTGGTTCAGTTGCCTGAGATACACGTAAAGAGAAATGTTGCCACTCATGACAAGACACCCTCCATTAATGAAGAACAAGTGGTCCAATCTAAAGCACCACAAGACACTAGTCAAGAGAAAGATATGGATACTCCACATATGAAAACAACTCCTCATGTTAAGGCATATTTTGCCTCCAATACCATTTCCGTGAAGATTAAAAAAGCACTAGTTTGATAAGCAATTTGAGAAATTCTTGGAAGTTTTCAAGAAGTTGCAAATCAACATCCCATTTGTCGATGCTTTAGCTCAAATGCCCAGCTATGCAAAATTTATGAAAGAGATTTTATCTAACAATAGGAAGCTGGAGGAGCACGAGACAATGATGTTGAACGAAGAGTGTAGTGCTATCTTGCAGAAAAAATTACCACCTAAGCTTAAAAATCCAGGGAGTTTTACTATTCTTTGTAGCATTGGTGATGTTGATTTTGATAAAGCACTTTGTGATTTAGGTGCAAGTATTAACTTGATGCCATTTTCTGTCTACATGGGATTAGATTTGGGAGAGGCAAAAGAAACAACAGTTTCTCTACAATTAGCCGACCGCTCAATCAAATATTCTAAGAGAATCATTAAGGATATCTTGGTAAAAGTTGAAATTTTTTTTTCCTCGTCGACTTCATCATTCTGGACATGGAAGAAGACAAATACATTCCTATGATATTGGGCAAACCATTTTTGGCTACTGGAAGAGCTTTGATCGATGTCCACAAAGGCCAAATGATAACGAGATTAAATGATTAAAAGGTGATATTCAATGTCTTTAAGGCAGTTAAGTATCCAATGGATTCCGACAGTTGTTTCAAGGTTGATGTGCTAGACAAAATGGTGGTAGAATCTTTTGCACTATATCATCCTCAAGATCCACTTGAGACATGTTTGGTCCATTATTTCACCGAGACATTTGATTCAGAAGAAACTAAACTTATGGTGCAGCAATTAGAGGCACATTCAGCTTACAAATGGCAACCACCTTTCCAAGAGCTTGAGGCAAAGTTACCAAAGTTGCTACCATCTATTTAAAAGTCTCCAAAGTTAGAACTTAAGCAATTTCCATCTCACTTACGTTATGCTTATCTGGGTGAGGATTCTAAACTTTCGGTTATTATTGTAAACTCCATCAGCGATTTGGAAGAGGAAAAACTGCTACGAGTTCTTCGAGAGCACAAAACTGCAATAGGATGGTCTATCTCAGTTATCAAAGGCATTAGTCCTACCGTCTATCTGCACAAGATTCTCATGGAAGATGATTTTAAGCCATCAGTGCAGTGTCAAAGAAGATTGAATCCAACATTGCAAGAGGTAGTCAATGTTGAGGTGATAAAGCTTTTAGACGCGGGGATCATTTTTCCTATATCAGGCAGTACTTGGGTTAGTCCAGTTCAAGTAGTGCCCAAGAGACGAGGGATTACAGTGGTGCCTAATGACAACAAACTCAATACTGTAACTCGTAAGGATGGCGAGTTTGCATTAATTATCGCAAACTCAATACTATAACTCGAAATGATCATTTTCTTTTGCCATTCATCGATCAAATGTTGGAGAAGTTAGCCGGGCATTCATACTATTGTTTTTTGAAAAAGCGCAGTTGGAATCGGATAAGAGGGCCCTTCAATTCAAGTTGGATTTGGTGGTGACCAAAGAGGCTGAAATGAGGCTAAGTACAAGATTGAACTGAAGGCCACAAAGAAGAGTTTGAAGCATGCCCATGATCAGAAGAGGGCTGCCGAGGCCTCACAGAAGCATGCTGAAGAATCTCATAAATTGGCCGAGGATCGGGTCTTCACGGCTAAAACTGTCGTTGCCACTGCCAACAGAAACTTGGAGGCTGTGGTTGCAGAAAAGGATAGGTAACTGGCTGAAGCCAGAGAAGAGGTAGAAAGGGTCAAGATAGAGCGAGTCGATATCGAGGCGAGGACAATTATGGCGTACCAGGATAGGTTTGAAAATACCCATGAGTATCAGAAACTGGCCAATTGTTTTATGACGGCATGCGGGGAGCAGCTGGTTGAGAAGATTAGATAGACTCATCCAGAATGGGACATTTCAATTTTCAGGTATGCTCCAGACGAAGATCCTACAGCTGTCAAATTTTTTCAAAATTTGGAGGATCAGGATGGGAGAGGAGCCCAAACTACTACTCTTGTTATAGGGAAATGCTCGCAATGTGCCGACCCTAAAGAGGTAGCAGGGTAGTAGAACTTACAAATTTCTAATTTTTGTTTTTGTATCGGTTCCAACATCAGTAATGAAATTTGTTTTCTGTTGTTTTCCTTATATGAAATTCGATTTTAGTATTGTGGATGATGAAAACACGTAATCAGTAGAGTTTTTTTACTTGTGACGAGGCTTTTTTTTGCTAAGGATGATGTCCTTTATCAAGAGTACAAATCGTGCAGTCATCCTTTTCTGTTGGATACGAAAAGTTGAACCTGACATTGAGGAGTCATTCTTCTAGGCATTAATAACGCATCCTTCTTGTTCAATCTGAAGGGTTAACGTTATTAATGTATGGGCAAATTGAAAGGCGCGTGTGGCATATGGCATTCTTGATGCCCATTAAATGATTGTTTGTTAATAGCTCCAATTAATGTTCTGTGTTTTCCATGCAACCCCTATATAATCACCAATGTTCTTTCATTTCATTTTTTACGCGTCCATAACTTCTGTGAATCTAGTTGATTCATCCCATTCATCCCAATAGCTGTAACATCTCTTGGCAAAAGATACAAAGAAATCTTTTCTGTAATTTGCCCAATTGGTTCAAGTATTCAACTTAAGTATCTCATAAAGGGAGGGATAGAAAACCAATGTTCAAAGGACCAAATATGTCAGTACAAGCGTCCCAATCGTACTTCAGATCAGTGGGGGTGCATTGGATACAGTGGAAGAAGTTGGGACTAGTAGCCTTAGTGAAAAGTTCTCAAACGGTACCTCCACAATGGACATCGATGATAAATTCTTCGATGATCCTAATTCGGATGACGAGGTTGAAAGCCACAACCAAATGTGTCAACTGTATTTTTTGAGTAGTATGGCCTAATTAGTTATCAAATCAACTCATATTGATTTGAGAGACTCCATATCATGGTGAAGCCAGACTTGTGCCGCCGACGAAGCCTGATGGAACCCATGTAGTCCCGAAGACTAAAAATTAACTAGGTAGACTATGGACCCTTCTTTTTAGTAGGATGATGTTTACGTTCATTCTCTTTCATTTTGTAATCCAGACTTTGGTAAATAAATGGAAAACCAATTTTGATTATCCTTGTCTATTGTAGTATTAAGTTTAAAACGAGTTACTACGAATCGTAATCTAACATGTTTTCCCGTCGAAGCTTAGGAAACACTTTTGTAAATTGTGCGAGGCTTTTTGACTTGATCCATTTGGGAACAGTGCAAGGATCTTTGATCGGGATGCCTTCGTAAGATATGCGAAGCTCTTTGATTAGGATGCCTTCACCATCGATGCGAGGCTCATTGATCAAGAGGCCTTCGTTGGATGTGCGAGGGTCTCTGATCTGGACGCCTTCATCAGATAAGCAAGGCTTGTTGTTCAAGATGCCTTCATGAACATTTTCGTGCGTGATGTAGGTTGATGGCATCATCCTTGAGTAATGAAGATACAATTCAACATGCGCATTTAAGTCGTCCAGCTTTTACACTTTTCTATGTTTTTGGAGTGCATCTCTCTACACGTGTCCGTTATCTGACGGTATGCATTCTGGGATCTACATTAACGAATGGGATCAGGTGTTTCACCTATATATATATATATATATATATATATATGTCTGTGCAACTTCTTATTGTTCCCTTCATTTTCTTCTTCTTCCTGTAACTTCAGAACTCAACCATTGTCATTCATGGCTGGTTTTTATTTTTCTAAAATTCCAGTATTCAAAATAAGAAGTAGAGGAGTCATGGGTGAAAAAGAGGCTATTCTTTCGCAACTTCCAATACCATGTACGGCGCCTGATCCGGTGGCTATTGTTCCAATGGCACCAGAAGTGGCTGTGGACGTTTTGTCCACCCGGAGAAAACCAATTCCTCTCATCGAGGTGCGATGTGGACCTCCATTCCTTCTTCCCATGGTTGGACCGAACGCATCAATATTGGGTCTGGTCAGGATGAATTGGATCCATCCATTTTAGAAAAGTTATCGACCTCTCTACTATAGCGGCAGCTTCAGTCCATAAGTATTGGACTTCCACCTGGGCGAAGGCGACAAACAATGTGACCTATTGGAGATGTTAAAATTGGCAGAGATGAATATCTCCCAGAGCCACATACTCAATTGTGAATTATACAAGGTGCTGGTGATGAAAATCGACAAAATGTGCTTAACAGTTGATAGCGATTTTATGTCTTTAAAAATTTCCGCAAGTGCACGGATCGCTCAAGTAGTAAAATGGATTTTGAGTCCAAGTATCGATCCCACGAGGATTTAGATAATTCAATTTAATCACGCTAACCTTAACCGAATATAAAGAACTTTGAAAGATTTTATGTTTTATAACTAATTGAAAGAATAAAATAAAAACAATTAAACGACTATTTCTCAAATAAATGAAAGGTTGAGATTACCTAAAGATGAATTTAACTTTTAAAAAGGGAAAAGCACTAGAATTCCGAATCCACTTGTAGTTGTTATACCTTCTATCTCGATTCTTGGTCTTGACAAATTAATTCAGTTATGAAGATCAATATCCCTAGATTGTTCAACAGTTTCTCTCGAATAAAGTTAAACCTATTCATATGCATGACTCGACTATATTTCTATGACGAATGCGAATACAAATGAAAGCATTAAATTTCCATGGATAATTAAAGATCACCTAAAGCATAGCGGTATATTTCTATCCCCTATCGGACTTTAAGATAATTAAAATAGCGTCTAGCATGCTTTCGACCTTTCGATAGTAAAACATACCACAACAATCATACAATCACTACGTATATAATTGTAGATGCAAGCAAAACAAAATTAATTATTCAAAACTATATTGAAGTAAAGTGTCAAAAACCAAGTCTCAAGATAAAAGGATTTAAACGACAAGTTTCATCGTAATTCTAGCGCTAATTAAACTAGCCTAGCATACTAATAATAAGAAAATAAGAAGAGGAAGAACACATGGAGTTCATCACCCGGAAAAGAAGAAGACTTGAAAGAATAATTGCTCGTTGTTGATCTTCGTTCAATTCTTCAAAGAAGCCGTCTTGATCTCCGTTTAATGCCTTCGTCTATGTTTTTCTCCCAAAAAACTCAACAACCTATTATGAGTTGATAACTCATATATATACTACCTTAATGGTGCCCTAGAATATGCCAAAAAAAATCCAGAAATCGTGGAAAAAAACTTACCTAACTAGACTAAAATTCAAAAAAGGAAAAAAAATCTCGCAGACAAATTTTTACACTGGGCGATCGCCCAGTGTATTTCCACGCGATCGCCCAGTTGGTGGTTTTGCTTCTCTGCTTTTGATTAACCAATCTGGGCGCTCGCCCACCTATAATGTGGGCGATCGCCCAGCTTATATTTTCCAATCGCGCTGTTTTGGTCCTCCAACATTTCTTCTAATCCAATTTGATCCTTTAACTTTTCATAATTTATAATTTGGTCCTTCATCTTTCAATAATGTGCAATTTGGTCCTTCATCTTTCAATGATGTGCAATTTGATCCTTCAACTTTTGATACTCTCCAATTTGGTCCTTCAACTTTCAATGTACACCTCTTTTCATCCATTCTTCTCCAATTTCTCACAGACGGGTCCAAAACTGAAATGTAAAGAATAATACACCGAATTAAGTCAAAAATTACTAAAATAACGAATTAAAAGCTTAGTTTAAGGACCCGAATAAGTGCACAAAACGCACTTATCAAACACCCCCAAACTAAACCTTTGTTCGTCCTCGAACAACAAAACAAAAAAAAAATAAGCCATAAACCTTAAACTAAGCTAAACAAAATAACAATGATTGAGTTTATGTCAAATGTCTTACTATATGCCTCATGTTTGAAAAATCAAGTAATACGTTTAGAAAAAGATTAAACAACACAAAAAATTTTACTTATCCAGTGCTCGACCTTTAGTGAGTGTGTGATTAGCCAAAATTAAACTTACTCATGTATTAGACCACGACTAATATTGTGTTGTTGACATTTTCACAGTCCCGAACCCTTTGTAGGCACTTCTTCCTTACACCTCTCGTAAATTATCACACTTCTAATGCTTTTCTCTCCAATCCCGAGGTGTTCTAGAAAATTTGGTTCCTATTGATCAACACAATGCTTTTTTCAAATAAAGTGGTAAAAATAGAACTTGTATTCTCAGAACTAGGGTGGTGAATGATTTCTAAATTCTCATCTTCAGTCTCTTAGGTTTTAATCTAGCAATCCTTACCGAGCATCTTTAGCACTTTTTATTTATTCTACTCATAAAAATGATTTCACATCTTGTGCAATACTTCTCTCATACTAGCTTTCTATGTGACCCTTGTAGCGAGCTTTGGGCCGATGACTCCCAAGTCAGATGACCATAGGGCACCAGGTTTTGAAATACCCTAACAGGCTTAATTGCTCGAGTCCCACAGGCTATAAGAGAAGCAAAGATGTAAATTTTTTTTTTTTTGGACTCATGTAACGAGCTTTGGGCCGATGACTCCCAAGTCAGATGACTTTAGGGCACCAGGTTTTGAAATACCCTAACAGGCTTAATTGCTCGAGTCAGATATTTTGTTTTATTTATTCAGCAGTAAGTAGTGCTCGGTTTAGATTCCTTTACTATAACCTATTCAACCAAAGATGAGACTCAGAAAACCAAAACCATCAAAATTCTCAAAACACAAGTAGTACTTTAACACCCCCAAACTGTTCTCAAACAGTTTGGTTACTAGCTTAAGGACTTAGGAACGGAATTTTTCATGATAATACTAAGTCAGCAATATCAACTCATACACTTAAGTCATGGTCCCAATAAACGATAAATCAATAGTGGGTTTGTGCTTCATTAAACAGGTCAAACATGGATAATAATTCAGATAAAAGCACAAGTTCAAGCGTTGTCTAATATTCCACTAAAAATATACTCGATTTTCAAACAAAAATCATCATTGGCAGTAAGAAGTTTAACAACAACTAGAATTTTTTTTTTCTTTTTTCTTTTTAGATATATAGACCCGAGTGATACGCATTCAAAAGCAGCCAATAAGTATCCTGATACTTTACCCACCCCCAAAAGAAAAATTACATTGCCCCCAATGTAAGCAAATTAGCACAAAAGTAAATGAGGAAAAAGATCAGGTACTCCCTGGAGGTAAATGTGGAGAAGAAGGTCTCGGTGGATCGGCAGGTGCAAGAGGAGTGGATCCATGGAGAGGAGCACTCGGGGCCGCGGGATGAGAGACGACGGTATAAATATCATCCAAGCGCCGTGCAAAATGGAGCATGCGATGGTGGACATCGTCGTACGTGTAGTTTATAGTCCGTTGCTCCCCTCTGAGTGCCGTGTTTGCCGCAGTCAAGGAGTCCAGTTCAATTCTCATGTGGTCAACCGTGCGCTGCATGGTCTGCTGAGTGTGCTGAATTGAGCTCAAAACCCGACCCTGCTCGGATAACTGGGTAAAAATCTGACGCAAGAGGCGATCAGTCTCAGCAACTGGGATCGGGGCTGGATTGTCCGCTGCTCGTCTGGCCACCGGACGTCCCAAGGTCCGTTTGGTGATAGGCGGTTCAGGAATCTCAGGCTCTTCATGAGGGAGTAATGGCACCCCTTCTGCCAGGCATAGTGCACTAATAAGGCAAGGGAACATCGGGGACCGGCCAGATGCACATTGCGAGGCAAGATCAACAATAAATCGGAAGATGTGAGTCCCCAAGTCAATTTTTCGCCCACTTTCAAGATGATATAAGAGTTGAGCCCGAGTGTCATTGAAGTCCGTGCGGTGGGAGGTAGGATCGATGTTATGACACACAAAAATATGGAAGATGCGCAGACTCTCTGTCAACTGGTTGTGTAGGAATTTGGTTCCCACGAGAGGCCACGTGTCTGCTCGTCCATAAAGAAACTGAGTCACTTGTGTCATATCCAGATCAGCGGGGACGGGCTCAGTATCATCGGCAGTCAGTCCATAAAAATTTTCGATCACAGTGGGACTGAATTTAATCCACTTTTCCCGGACCCAAGTGGTGTACCGATGTTCTGCCTCCAGCTCCTCAATAGCGTGATTGAAGTTGGCGAGAAATTCCTTGACCAATAGCAGATAGGCCAAATGAGGCTTGCCGGCGACCCCGTGCCAACCACAAGACTGAATGAGGTTCGCCATTTCAGAGTAGGGGAAGTCGGTCAGAATCACCTCCCGTTCGACCCAAATATGCTTCTGTACTAACCACTTTGTGTAGATGTGTTCTGCTTCGAGATCCTGAAATCTTAAGATACCACCGTTGTCAATGTTAGTTTCCACCGGGCGGCGTCGGCTAGATGAGGAACCGACCTTCTCCTTCCCCTTTTTTGTTGGTGGGTCTTTTCGTTTTGGTGCCATAGTACCTAAGAAAAAGAAGAAAAAAAAACCAGTAAGCACCACATATATGAAAGAATGTAGAAACCACACCAAAAGACATGAAAAATAGCGAAATTTCTGGTTTTAAACGTAGTCCGAACACTACTTTTCACCACCGGAAAAGCTGAGGAAATATTGAAAATTTTCCGAGCCATCTCCGGGCATATGGTTCTACATGGAATGGTTGTGGTCATATCCAAAATTGAGATAAAACGGATGACAAATGAGTAGGACGAAAGGGGGACGAAACAGGTGAATTGAAGTGGTATAAGCCCAGCCATGACATGCCATGACTGCCCTCTGTGGACTGAAGTGGTGTGTGCCAATGTGGAGTGTGATGCTAATGAATGTGGGCACAACAAGCATGCTTAAGTGGTGTGTGCCAATGTGGAGTGTCATACCTCTTGCTTTGCTTTGCCCAATTCGTGGATAATGAAGTGGATGGAATGGACACAATGTACACGTAAGAGTGTTGGTGAGAGTTGTGTGACTAGGTGATGAATTCAGGTCTTGAAGATGTGTGTGATGGAGAGGTGATACCGTGTGTGAAAAATAACATTGTTGCTGGCCCTTTGAGCTTAAGTGCTGGGCGTGCAGCCCAGCACATGCCTGGGCGATCGCCTGGCATAGTCCAGGGTGATCGCTTGGGCATGCCTATGGGCATTCTGCCCAGTTGAATCTAGATGGGGCGATCGCCCAGGTTTAACCCGGGCGGTCGCCCGGTTCACCAAATTTTTTTTTTTTTTTTGTATATATACTTCAAACTAAAATCAAATAGACCAATCTCAACATGTCAAACAATGAACGTGTACGAAAATGGAAACGGTGAAGGCAAACACATGTATTTTGAATGTGACTAAAAAGACATTCCTTAACATATGAAATTTTAAGCACAAGCCAAAATGAAAAAAAAAAAAGTGAATTAGACCAACCAAACTGGTACTAAAACTCACTTCATGCATCGGACTAATGTATGGTCTATATGATCATATGAAATCCTAACTTGGTGTTGCAATGAAAATGAGGATGAAATAGAGCTAATAATCAACTTAGTGCGAAACTAATGCAAAAACAAAAACTAAAGCAATAAAGCTATTCCTACTACATGCATTGAAAATAGAGACGTCTAAAAAGGAGAAAATGGATAGAAAAATGGGTTGCCTCCCATTAAGCGCTCGAGTTATAGTCTAGAGCTCGACTTTTCGGATTGATCATTCCGGGGGTGCAAGTTGAACGGTGGACTTTTCTTTCGAGAATCCACCATTCCAATAGACCTTCAAGCGCTGCCCGTTGACTTTAAATGTGCCTTTACTTTCATGACTGATTTCTACCGCCCCATAGGGATAGACTTGTGTGATTGTATATGGACCCGACCATCTAGATATCAACTTGCCAGGAAAAATCTTGAGGTGAGAATTATACAACAAGACTTGCTGCCCAACCTCAAAATTTCTTCTTTGAATGTGCATATCGTGCCACTTTTTGGTCCGCTCCTTATACAACACACCCTCTATCATGGCAACTAGCGCATGCCATAAGGATGTAAATATTTACTCAAGCGACATCATCGTCTCCCATAAAGAGAGACATATTGTCCGTATCTGATGTCGAGCAGTTAGCCGAGCCTGCTACACCTTTTGGATAATTTTTCCTCACGTGACCAGGTTGTCCACAATTCCAACAAGATACTTTTCTTTTCATGTAGTTATTCTTCTTCCATTTTTCAGCAACAAGTAACGAGTTTTCAGATGAAAAATTACTTCCACCACTCAACCTTCTTTCTTCAGAAATTAATTTACTTGTAACTTCTTCAAAACTCACAGTTTCTTTCCCATACATCAAAATTGGTTTGATGTGTTCATAGGAAGATGGAAGAGACCAGATGAGTCTTAACGCTTTGTCCTCATCATCAAGTTTAACTCCAATAGCCTCCAGTTCAGAAACGATCCCATTGAGAACACTCAGGTGGTCTGAAATTTTTGTACCTGCATTCATTCGCAAAGAATGAAATTGTTCCTTCAAGTACAACCGATTTGAAAGACTCTTTGTTTGATACAACTGTTCAAGTTTTTCCCAAAGATCCTTTGTAGCAGATATTCCATGAATATTTGCAAGAACATTTTTGGCTAAACATAGACGTATCGTACTTGCAGCTTTCAAATCCAAATCTTCCCAAACCTCATCGCTCATACTAGATTTTTCAGTATCTTTGTCAGAAACAGGGGTTGGTTTCCCTTTCAAAGCCTTGTGCAGTCCAGATTGAATCAAAACATCATTGACTTGTACTTGCCACAAGCCAAAATTGATTCTTCCGTCAAATTTCTCCACATCATATTTGATAGACATATCTTCTCTGTACGCCAACACTCTGAAACGACCTGATGCTCTGATACCAACCAAACTGGTACTAAAACTCACTTCATGCATCGGACTAATGTATGGTCTATATGATCATATGAAATCCTAACTTGGTGTTGCAATGAAAATGAGGATGAAATAGAGCTAATAATCAACTTAGTGCGAAACTAATGCAAAAACAAAAACTAAAGCAATAAAGCTATTCCTACTACATGCATTGAAAATAGAGACGTCTAAAAAGGAGAAAATGGATAGAAAAATGGGTTGCCTCCCATTAAGCGCTCGAGTTATAGTCTAGAGCTCGACTTTTCGGATTGATCATTCCGGGGGTGCAAGTTGAACGGTGGACTTTTCTTTCGAGAATCCACCATTCCAATAGACCTTCAAGCGCTGCCCGTTGACTTTAAATGTGCCTTTACTTTCATGACTGATTTCTACCGCCCCATAGGGATAGACTTGTGTGATTGTATATGGACCCGACCATCTAGATCTCAACTTGCCAGGAAAAATCTTAAGGCGAGAATTATACAATAAGACTTGCTGCCCAACCTCAAAATTTCTTCTTTGAATGTGCATATCGTGCCACTTTTTGGTCCGCTCCTTATACAATTTCGCGTTCTCATATGCTTCCAATTGAAACTCATCCATTTCATTCAATTGAAGGAGTCTCTTTTCACCAGCCGCCTTTAGATCAAAGTTCAACTTCTTGACAGCCCAATATGCTCGGTGCTCCAACTCAACTGGTAAATGGCACGCTTTCCCAAAAACTAGCTGGTAGGGAGACATGCCTATAGGAGTTTTGAAAGCTGTTCGGTAGGCCCACAAAGCATCATCAAGTTTCTTTGACCAATCTTTTCTTGATGAACTCACCGTTACCTCAAGAATCCGCTTCAACTCCCGGTTGGAGACTTCCACTTGCCCACTTGTTTGAGGGTGATAAGGAGTAGCAATGCGATGCCGAACGCCATATTTAGCCAACAAAGACTCAAATTGACGATTGCAAAAATGCTTACCACCATCACTAATAATGGCTCGGGGTGTGCCATAACGAGTGAAAATACATTTTTTTAGGAAATCCATCACAACCCGTGCATCATTAGTAGGTAAGGCGACGACCTCAACCCATTTAGAGACGTAGTCCACAGCAACCAATATATACTGATTTGAGAAAGATGAAGGGAATGGCCCCATGAAGTCAATACCCCAAACATCAAAAAGCTCGACCTCAAGTATACTGTTGAGAGGCATTTCATTCCTTTTTGAGATATTTCCCGTGAGCTGGCATCGATCACATTCCTTCACAAAAAGGTAGGCGTCTTTAAAAAGAGAAGGCCAGTAGAACCCAGACTGTAGAACTTTAGCAGCTGTTTTAGATGCACCAAAGTGTCCAGCGTAGGCTGAAGAGTGACAATGCCAAAGTATCTGAGGGACCTCTTCTTCAGGAACACTTCGTCGAATAATTTGATCTGGACCCCGTCTATAGAGAATGGGATCTTCCCAAAAATATTGCTTCAAGTCAGAGAAAAATTTCTTCTTTTGGTGACTTGAATAATCTGGCGGGATGATGGATTTGGCCAGGAAGTTTACTATAACTGCAAACCAAGGTGCTTTTTCCAACTGAAAAATTTGTTCATCTGGAAACACCTCATTAATATCCAAGCTCTCGATCTGCTCTTCCTGCTCAAGTCTGGATAGGTGATCAGCTACTACATTCTCGCTTCCTTTCTTATCTCTTATCTTGAGATCGAATTCTTGTAGAAGTAATAGCCATCTAATCAGCCTCGATTTTGCATCCTTCTTCGCCAATAAGTACTTCAGGGCTGCATGATCAGTGTAAACTATCACCTTCGATCCGACAAGGTATGATCTGAATTTATCAAAGGCATAGACTACAGCTAGGAGCTCCTTCTCAGTAGTGGCATAATTAAGCTGTGCTTCATTCAAAGTCTTGCTGGCATAGTGTATCACATGAAAAACTTTATCTTTTCGCTGCCCCAACACTACCCCAACTGCATAATCACTTGCATCACACATTAGTTCAAACGGGAGGCTCCAATCAGGTGCAATTATCACTGGTGCTGAAATGAGCTTCTCTTTTAGAGTGTTGAATGCCAATAGACACTCTTCAGAGAAGACAAAGGGTACATCCTTGACCAGCAGAGTACACAAAGGCTTTGTGATTTTTGAAAAGTCTTTGATAAAACGACGATAGAACCCGGCATGCCCAAGAAAGCTTCTAATACCCTTGACAGAAGTTGGTGGCGGCAATTTTTCTATAACCTGAATTTTTGCTTTATCCACTTCAATCCCCTTAGCTGAAATTCGATGTCCCAACACGATGCCCTCTTGAACCATAAAATGACATTTTTCCCAGTTGAGAGCCAAATTTGTGTCTTCACACCGTTGCAAAACCAGGTGTAAGTGCTCCAAGCACTCATCGAAGGATGAGCCAAATACCGAGAAATCATCCATGAATATTTCAATGAATTTCTCCACCATATCAGAGAAAATGGCCATCATGCAACGCTGAAAAGTGGTAGGAGCATTGCATAGACCAAAAGGCATCCTACGGTAGGCAAAGGTGCCATAGGGACAAGTGAATGTGGTCTTCTCTTGATCCTCAGGTGCTATTGGAATTTGATTATACCCGGAGTATCCATCCAAAAAGCAGTAATGAGAATATCCAGCCAGTCGTTCCAACATCTGATCAATAAATAGAAGGGGAAAATGATCCTTCCTAGTAGCAGTATTGAGTTTGCGGTAGTCAATGCAAACCCTCCATCCTGTGACTGTTCTGGTTGGAATCAACTCATTCTTTTCATTCTGAACCACAGTAATACCTCCCTTCTTTGGCACTACTTGAACTGGACTGACCCAAGCACTGTCTGAGATTGGGTAGATTATCCTGGCATCCATTTGCTTCATGACTTCTCCTCGGACCACTTCTTTCATATTAGGATTCAGCCTTCTCTGACTGTCAATACTTGGTTTAAAATCATCCTCCATGAGGATTTTATGCATGCACAGAGTAGGGCTGATACCCTTGATGTCAGTAATAGACCACCCAATAGCTGTCTTGTGTTCTCGAAGCACTCGGAGTAATTTTTCCTCTTCAAGCTTGTTAATTGAATTTGCAATGATTACAGGCAAAGTAGAGGATTCCCCCAGGTAGGCATAACGGAGATGAGAAGGCAACTGTTTGAGCTCTATTTTTGGAGGCTGTTGAACAGAAGGTAGATGTTTTATAGAACCTGTTCCCAACTCCTCAAAGCGTGGTCGGCGTGTATACGGAGGATTTGCTTCAAGATATCTTGTGCACATCTCAACCTCACTAGAATCAGCGTGAGAGGATTGAGAATGCACAATGCAAGCCTCCAATGGATCTGATGGATTATGGAGATGAAAATTTTCATGTACAGCATCATCAATCACATCAACTTTGAAACAGCTATCTGACTCGGTTGGATATTTGATTGCCTTAAAGACATCAAATGTGACATGTTCCTCGCTAAGTCTCAGAATCAATTGGCCTTTTTGTACATCGATCAGAGCTCTTCCAGTGGCTAAAAATGGTCGACCAAGAAGAAGCGGGACATCTTTATCTTCCTCCATGTCGAGAATGATAAAATCAGCCGGGAAGATGAATTTGTCCACTTTTACCAAAAGGTCTTCAACAACTCCTCTTGGATGTTTAATAGACCGATCAGCCAGCTGCAAAGTTACCGTAGTTGCTTTAGCTTCTCCCAAACCTAATTTCCTGAAAATAGAAAGCGGCATCAAGTTAATACTAGCTCCTAAATCACATAAAGCTTTATCAAAACAAAAATCACCAATAGTGCAATGTATTGTAAAACTCCCTAGATCTTTGAGTTTAGGAGGTAGTTTATTTTGTAAAATAGCGCTACATTCTTCTGTTAACATCACCGTCTCATGTTCCTCCATCTTGCGCTTATTTGAAAGAATGTCTTTCAAGAATTTTGCATAACTAGGCATCTGGGCAAGTGCATCTGCAAAAGGGATGTTGCTATGTAATTTCTTGAAGATCTCAAGAAATTTTCCGAATTGCTTGTCCAACTTGTGCTTTTGTAGCCTCTGAGGAAATGGGACTGGAGGATCATATGGCTTGATAGGAACGGTTGCCTTAACCTGTGGTATGCCTGAACTCTCTTTCATAGCTGTTGTCTGCTCAGTCTGTACCACGTGTTCCTCATCAGTGGAATGTACCACTTCTTCATTTGCAACTGATCTCTTGACATGGATTTCTGGTAACTGAACCCCACTTCTAGTGGTAATAGCTTTAACATGTTCTTTAGGGTTCACCTCTGTATTACTGGGCAAAGTACCTGGTGCTCTGCCTGATAAAGCAATTGCCATCTGACCCACTTGTGTCTCAAGATTCTTTATTGCAGCTCCTTGATTTTGAAAATTAGTATCTGTCTTGTGCATGAACTGACCAGTCTTTTCGATGAATTTACCGAGAATTTCTTCTAGCGAAGTTCTTTTTTCTGGCTCTTGAAACTGTGATATGAAATTATTCTGATTATCCTTCCAAGAGAAATTTGGATGGTTTCGCCACCCTGGATTATATGTATTGGAGTAGGGGTTATTTTGTTGGCGCTGACCACCTTGAATGTATTCGACCTGTTCAGGCTGTAGATATAGAATAGGACATTCTGATGTACTATGACTGGCTCCACATTCGTCACATGCTGATTTCTTTGTTTGCACTGCATTGGCTGAATATGACATACTCTCCACTTTGTGTGCCAATGACTTTATCTGTGCAGACAATGCTATGAAAGTGTCTACCTCATGTACCCCCGCAGTTCTCTTTTGTACAACTCTATCTGATGGCCACATGGCAGTGGTGGTAGCGACTCGTTCAAACAAATCTAGAGCTTCAACCACTGTTTTGGTAGATAGAGAACCGTTGGATGAAGAGTCAATCATGCTTTTGAATGACGGTAGTATCCCAGCATAGAAATATTGAATTTGTTGTCCCCTGCCAACACCGTGATGAGGGCACTTTCTTAACATATTCTTGAATCTGGTCCACGCCTCATCAAAAGATTCTGTTTCTAACTGTTGAAATATGGAGATATCATGCTTCAACTTTGAGACTTTTGCTGGTGGGAAAAATTTAGTGCAAAACTTCTGGGCTAGATCATTCCAGGTGGTTATGCTATCAATGGGTAGTGAGTCCAACCACTCAAGAGCCTTGTCCCGAAGAGTATGTGGGAACAAACGTAGCTGGATGGCGTCGTCTGAGATTTCTTGATACTTGAAGTGTTGACACATTTCCAAGAATCTTGAAACGTGTGTATGTGGATTCTCATCGGTCCTACCATAGAATTGATGTCCATTCTGGAATAGATGAATGACATTAGTCTTCAGCTGAAAGTTCGGCTGCCCAAAAGGTGGGTAGACAATGCTGGATTGGCTCTGTATGATCTGTGGAGTCAAGAAGTCTCCAACTAGCATGTTGTCTTCATCTATCTCTTGTCTTGCCCGAGCAATCTCGTTTTCTGCATTATGTCTTGCTGTTTTTGTTCTTTTTGTTGTGTCTTTCTTGCTTCTCTCTGCCTGCGATGAAAAGTACATTCGATCTCTGGATCAACTGGAATTAGAGACTCGTGTCTCTCACTTCGCATGCAATGGTCTGAAAGGAAGCAAAGCAAACACTGTAAATCCTAAAGAAATAAGTAATTAAAGCAAATAAAAAAAAATAAGTTCGAATTAGTGTTAAAGTAATTGAACAGAATTAAAACTAAATCCCCGGCAACGGCGCCAAAAACTTGATAGCGATTTTATGTCTTTAAAAATTTCCGCAAGTGCACGGATCGCTCAAGTAGTAAAATGGATTTTGAGTCCAAGTATCGATCCCACGAGGATTTAGATAATTCAATTTAATCACGCTAACCTTAACCGAATCTAAAGAACTTTGAAAGATTTTATGTTTTATAACTAATTGAAAGAATAAAATAAAAACAATTAAACGACTATTTCTCAAATAAATGAAAGGTTGAGATTAACTAAAGATGAATTTAACTTTTAAAAAGGGAAAAGCACTAGAATTCCGAATCCACTTGTAGTTGTTATACCTTCTATCTCGATTCTTGGTCTTGACAAATTAATTCAGTTATGAAGATCAATATCCCTAGATTGTTCAACAGTTTCTCTCGAATAAAGTTAAACCTATTCATATGCATGACTCGATTATATTTCTATGACGAATGCGAATACAAATGAAAGCATTAAATTTCCATGGATAATTAAAGATCACCTAAAGCATAGCGGTATATTTCTATCCCCTATCGGACTTTAAGATAATTAAAATAGCGTCTAGCATGCTTTCGACCTTTCGATAGTAAAACATACCACAACAATCATACAATCACTACGTATATAATTGTAGATGCAAGCAAAACAAAATTAATTATTCAAAACTATATTGAAGTAAAGTGTCAAAAACCAAGTCTCAAGATAAAAGGATTTAAACGACAAGTTTCATCGTAATTCTAGCGCTAATTAAACTAGCCTAGCATACTAATAATAAGAAAATAAGAAGAGGAAGAACACATGGAGTTCATCACCCGGAAAAGAAGAAGACTTGAAAGAATAATTGCTCGTTGTTGATCTTCGTTCAATTCTTCAAAGAAGCCGTCTTGATCTCCGTTTAATGCCTTCGTCTATGTTTTTCTCCCAAAAAACTCAACAACCTATTATGAGTTGATAACTCATATATATACTACCTTAATGGTACCCTAGAATATGCCAAAAAAAATCCAGAAATCGTGGAAAAAAACTTACCTAACTAGACTAAAATTCAAAAAAGGAAAAAAAATCTCACAGACAAATTTTTACACTATTTCCACGCGATGGCCCAGTTGGTGGTTTTGCTTCTCTGCTTTTGATTAACCAATCTGGGCGCTCGCCCACCTAAAATGTGGGCGATCGCCCAGCTTATATTTTCCAATCGAGCTGTTTTGGTCCTCCAACATTTCTTCTAATCCAATTTGATCCTTTAACTTTTCATAATTTGTAATTTGGTCCTTCATCTTTCAATGATGTGCAATTTGGTCCTTCATCTTTCAATGATGTGCAATTTGGTCCTTCAACTTTTGATACTCTCCAATTTGGTCCTTCAACTTTCAATGTACACCTCTTTTCATCCATTCTTCTCCAATTTCTCACAGACGGGTCCAAAACTGAAATATAAAGAATAATACACCGAATTAAGTCGAAAATTACTAAAATAACGAATTAAAAGCTTAGTTTAAGGACCCGAATAAGTGCACAAAACGCACTTATCAACAGTTGTGGGTGCAGAGGATATTGATGAGTTGCGTTCAAAAAACAAGATCCTTCGTTCGAATCTTGTAGTTTTTGAGAATGCCAGGACACTGGCCGAGTATAAGATAACCATGGCCGAAACAATCCAAAGATTGTCTGTCAAGGCTCGGAAGCAAGTTGAGTTGAAACTTAAAGGTGTGCGAAGATATGGCTCATGCTAAAAACCAAGAGTTGACAAAGGCTTTGGCGGAGCTCTCAAAGGCCAAATAATTGTTGGCCAAACTAGGGGTCTCTGGTTATACCGATGCCAATGGTTTGGCGGAGATGTAGGAATCGTAACTTCTTGTAATATTTATCTATGTTGCTTTCATCAAATTCATAAATGAAAAAAAATGTTAATGTTTCTCATTACTTGTAGTTATTCAACGTTTTGCTTTCGTTATATGAATGTACACGCCTTGAATATTTACTCAGCGAGTTGAAAGAGTTGGCAGTGAACCACACTCCCTCGCTGCCGAGCTTTCTTTACTTATTTGAATACGCGTTGAATATTTATCCAGCGAGTTGAAAGAGTTGGCCGTGAACCACACTCCATCGCTTTTGTGCTTTATTTACTTATTTGTATAAATACGCATTATATGTTTACCCACCGAGTTAAAAGGGTTGGCCGCAAACCACACTCCATCGCTGCCGTGCTTCCTTTACTTATTTGTATGAATACGCGTTATATGTTTACACAACGAGTTAAAAGAGTTGGTCGCGAACCACACTCTCTCCTTGCCGTTCTTTCTTTACTTGTTTGGATACGCTTTGAATGTTTACCCAGTGAGTTAAAAGAGTTGGTCGCAAACCAAACTTCATCGCTGCCAAGCTTTCTTTACTTATTTGAATACGCGTTAAATGTTTACCTAGTGAGTTGAAAGAGTTATCTGCGAACCAAACTCCCTTGCTTTCGTGCTTTCTTTACTTGTTTGTATGAATACGCGTTATATGTTTATCCAGCGAGTTAAAAAAGTTGGCCACGAACCACACTCCCTCACTGCCGTGCTTCCTTTACTTATTTGTATGAATACGCGTTATATGTTTTCCCAGCGAGTTAAAAAAGTTGGCCGCGAACCACAATCCCTCATTACCGTGCTTTCTATACTTATTTGTATGAATACGCGTTATATGTTTACCCAATGAGTTAAAAGAGTTGGCCGCGAACCACACTCCCTCGCTGCCGTGCTTTCTTTACTTGTTTGGATACGCATTGAATGTTTACCCAGTGAGTTGAAAGAGTTGGCCACGAACCAAAATCCATCGCTTCCGAGCTTTTTTTACTTATTTGAATACGCGTTGAATGTTTACCCAGTGAGTTGAAAGAGTTGGCGCGAACCAAACTCCTTCGCTGCCGTGCTTTTTTTATGTGTACATCTGGGCATAGAGTATCAAAACTCAAAAAGTACTGAACTTTATTGAAATAATATAGAGACTGAACAAAGTCAAAAGAGACGTTGACATTCGACTTAACACTGACAAAATAAAACAAAACGGAATAAAAACTACTGGTAGTATGGGCGTACATGAGTGATGTTCCAGGGTTGCTTCATTTTCCTTTCCTCTGAGTCCTCCAATCTGTAGGTTTCGAGTTGAACCTCATCAATGATCTTATAAAGTCCTTCACAAGTAGGTCCGATGGTTCCGGCCCCTACTTCTCTATTAGCCATGAAAACCTTTTTGAGGACGAAGTCGTCGATGTGGAAAGTCATATTCTTAACTTTTGAGTTGTAGTTCCTGGCCATCTTTCTTTGATAAACCACCAGACGGAGTTGTGAGTCGGCATGCCTTTCTTCTTGCAAGTCAAGGTTTGCCCTGCGTAGATCCTCATTGGTCATCTCGTCAAAATGTAAGTGTCTTGGGGAAGGTATTCCCACCTCGACGGAAATCATCGTCTCTGCCCCATATGCAATGGCGAAAGGGGTTTTGCTAGTTGTCGCACGATATGTGGTCCGATAAGACCATAGAGTCTCGAGTAGTTCTTCGGTCCATCTTCATTTAGTGGATTCCAACTTTCTTTTCAGAGTGTGCTTGATAATCTTGTTGACGGCCTCCACTTGGCCGTTGGATTGGGGATAGTAGGGAGTGGAGAAATCTCTCTGAATGCTAAACTCTTCGCAGTTCGAGTTAAATTTCTTCCCAGAGAACTACGTACCGTTGTTGGAAACAAGTGAATGAGGTATCCCAAAATAACAAACGATGTTCTTCTAAACTAACTTCCACGTGTTATCCTCCGTGCTTTTAGCCAGAGGCTTAGCCTCACACCACTTGGTAAAATAGTCCACCGCTACAACTGCGAACTTGACCCCACTCTTTCCAGTCGGGAGGGGACCTATGAAATCGATTCTCCATTTGGTGAAAGGCCATGTACTGGTGATTGGGGTGAGGTTTTGAGCCGGGAGCTTTGGCACAACGGCGAATTTCTGGCACTTGTCACATTTTTTCGCATAAGCATGCGATTCCTTCTTCATAGTCGGCCAGTAGTATTCTTGTTTTAGAGCCTTTTGTGCTAGGGCCACTCCATTGAGTGATTACCGCAGATTCCTTCATGTATCTCCTTCATCACGTAATATTCCTCATCCTACAAGATCCCGTCTTGTAGGACGAACTTCGTAGCCCTCCTACAAAGTTTTCGCATTTTTTCCTATTGTCTGGTAGGGCTTGATCAATCAGGTGTGCGATGATCTCCTTTATCCACCTGGAGGATTCGATTATCATCATGGTATTTTGTGGAAGAGCCTTGTCAATGGACGGTCGGCTGATCTTTTCAACCGGAATGACCATCATCAAGTCAGAGTCTTTACTACTCGCCAACTTTGAAAGAAAATCGGCGTAGCCATTCTCAATCTTGGGAATCTAGAGTAATTCAAATACCTCGAAATGGGACAGGAGATCTTTGGCCTTCTTCAGATAAGCCACCATATATTGCTCGTAAGCTGTGAAGGTTCCGTTGACTTGGCTAACTACTAGCTGCGAGTCATTATAGATCTAGATTTTTTTTGCCTTTATCTCTTGTGCCAGCCTCAAGTCTGCTAGGAGCGCATCGTATTCGACAGCATTTTTTGAGGCTTTGAACTCCAGGCGAAGCAAGCAATTGAGATTATGGCCGTCAGAGCTGATAAATAAAATCTCGACTCCAGCTCCCCTGAGGATCCATCAACATACAGTTTCCATGTTGGTACCTCATGAGGTTTGGCTTCAAGCAAGCCTTATAGGATATGGGTGAATTCAACCATAAAATTTGCGGCTGTCCCTTTATAGAGAGCCTCGACTTATACAAAATGTCGAATTGGCTGAGCTTGATCGACCTTTTCATTAGTCTTCCTAAAGTATCCAGCTTCTGGAGAATCTGTCTTATAGGGAGATTTGTCAAGACATCTATATTGTATGACTGGAAATATGGTCGGAACTTCCTGGATGCAATTATCAAAGACAGGACGAGCTTCTCTATGTCTGGGTACCTCGTTTTTGCATCATGCAGTGCCTTGCTTACATGATAGATGAGGAGCTGTGTTGGCCATTCCTCTCGAATTAATACTGAGCTTATCGTCTTTTCAGATACTACGAGGTAGATGAGCAATGTTTTCCCGTTCTTTGGCTTAGACAGTAGCGGGGCTTTCCCGATGAGGGTCTTGAGTTCTCAGAAGGCATTCTCGCATTCTTTAGTCTACTAGAACTGCTTCCCTCCTTTGATGGTCTGGAAGAAGGGCTGGCCACAGTTAGTTACTTTCGATATTAATCGGTTCAGGGCCGCCAATCTTCCTGTAAGGCTCTGAACCTCCTTGGGAGAGGTTGGCGATCACATGTCAATGAACGCTTTGATTTTCTCGGGATTAGCCTCTATCATGCGTTGATTCACCATGTGGCCTAAGAATTTCTTAGACGCGACCCCGAAGGCGCATTTTTAGGGGTTGAGCTTCATGCGATATTTACAGAGAATTCTGAACATATCCCTCAAATGTCCAATGTGGTCTTCGGCATTTACGCTCTTCATGAACATGTCATCAACGTAGACCTCTATTGTGTTTCCAATCTGTTCTGAGAACATGTGGTTCACTAATCGTTGATATGTGGCTCCGGTGTTCTTCAGGCCGAAGAGCATCATCTTATAGCAGTACAATCCTCGGTCTGTAATGAACGAGGTGTGTTCCTCATCTCCCACGAACATCAGGATCTGGTTGTAGCCGGCGTAGGCGTCTATAAAGCTAAGTATCTTGTGGCTGGCAGTCGTATCAACTAATTGGTCAATATATTGTAGCAGAAAGATATCTTTGGGGCACTCTTGATTCAAGTTAGAGAAGTCTATACATACCCTTCACTTTTTGTTGAGTACTCTCAATCGTCAGAGTACCAACGATCACCGGACCCTTTTTTCTGATGATCTTGGTGTCTAACTGTCGTTCTAGAGTGCAGGTAACATATAGGTTGGCAGAGAATTGACTGGAGATATGTTGACACATGGATAGTGCAAATTTTGACATCAACAATATCAATAATTAAGAATGATTCAAAGGTGAAATTTATTAACTTAGAACGAATTTCAATTGAGTCACTAAACTAGCTTGTGTGTCAAATTTATGGAGAATATTTCTTTTGCGGTTAACCCTGGAACGAATGTTAATTGACTGTCCATGTGAAAATTTGGTGACTTGCGTGAAATAAAAATGAAATTTGGTGACCATATTGAAATTCCATAATAGCTCAGTGACCATCAATTTTTTAACTTCTAAAATTAGACCATGATTCAAAATTTCAAATACATACTCATCATATATTCAAGAAAAACATAGGTATGTCGATAGATACACTAAAATAAAATTGATTATAACAATCTCAAAAGCTTAAAATTTGTTTTTTCGTCAACTTTGAAGTTGTCATAATTGTATTTTTTGTTATGACTCATTACACACGTAGCAAAAAAGGGTTCACAGAGGTATCATGAAGGTAGAAATGGTGAGGATGGTGTAACCAACCAAGACGTTACATAGGGGTAGAGTCAAAACTATTTTAATCTCGGCCTTTGTCGATATTCTTCTTATCATGCGAAGGCATTAAGGAGGGTGACCAATCAATATGAAATAGGACATGCTTCGCCATAGCTTCGTCACATCCATTATCTTCATAGCTTCAGAACACCTCGAGCAAAATAAGAACTGGCGAAAGGCCATATCATGATGGTGGGAAAATGGTAACTACTTAACCTAATGATCATAAACAACAAAATATCCTCTGGGGCACGTAGGGAATCTTCATATGGCATATTTAGTTACAAAAGAGCATGTGGGGTTAACTGTCGCAAAAACCAGGTAAGAGAGATGGCTGGAGCAATGGTTAGCTACCACGTACCATGGAATCATCTAGAATTCGGGATCTTCCAATAAGAGGATGACACGTGGCTACACAAGTACCAAGCACTAAAGTCCATAGGCTTTACATATCAATAACTAGCTTTTAAAAAATCAAAGAAGTAGGGATTATTAAAAAACTTGGCAAAATTATTGCTCTCTAAATTCTCAACCTTTACTTAACGGCATTCACTACTCACACGTATTGATTGGAAAAGTACTGGATATTGACAAAAGTTGAGTTATACAATTGAGCAAGGAGTTGGCCAAGGACTTGTTAGCTTTGAATTTTTGTGGTCAACAAGTTGACACAGTATGTAGGAAATGCATGGTTTCCACGAGGCAAATAAACCACAAGTGAAAGTTTTATGGTGGCTTACTTCTGAAAAAATATAAAATTTTTGAGTTACTGAACTAAGTTGAAAAATGAGCGACATAGAAGGAAACTTAGGTGAGAATGAGTTAGAAGGCCAGAGTCAAAATATGAAGGATAGCGATATCAACCCAAAAAGATAGTGGAAATGAGCTACAGATTTGTTCACCAGGGAATTGGGGAAAGTACCTCGAAAAAAATGCAACCAGTGACAAAAGAAAATATATATAGCAAAAATTGTGTCAACTTTGGCTGAGCAAGTCCAAATGTTAGTGGAAGAAAATAGGAGGAAGGGCGCACACATCTGGGGCAAGTCAAAGAATGAAGAATATGTAAGTGACCATGCCCTAGCAGCTAGCCATTCCCATCCACTAAGTGAGTAGCACAACTCTAGGCGTCACCAATCCACTGAGAGCATCAACCTGCAATGAGGGCGAAAGGTGGAGTCAGTCTCGAGAGGCATGCCATACATGCCTGATTACTATTATGATGATGAGTGAATGGCCCCACTAGATCTTTTGAGCTTGATGATGACAATGAGGACCTCAATTTCTCTCAAGAAATCTGGAGTATCTCCATTTTTTAAGGTTTTGTAAGACCCAAGCTCGAGAAATATACCGCGCAAGATGACCCCATGTACCATTTAGCTGATTACGACTAAAACATGCTAAAAATGTGTCGCCCTTTTTGAAATGCTAGGCTTTTCATATGATCTTGACATTGCAGTTGAATATATATCCGATAAAAAGACACTAGATTCTTTGTAGAATGGCCAGAGGATGGAGGCTATATTTTGGAGAGACAAGAGGCCTCAAACCTACAATTAGCTTGTGAATCTAATTAAGGTAGAAATACAAACAAAAGAAACTATCGAGAAAAGAAAAAAAAGCATGAAAGAGGGGAGGGGATTATAACAGATGATAGGTCAAAAGGTTCTTTTCAAAGACAAAATCATCCTGACAGGCTATCCTGGCCAAGGCACTGAGAATACAAGGCAGAAGTGAATGATGTTGCCCCTAAGCGAGATAAATCCGCAGGCAAGACTTTTGTTTTCTGTCTAGATCTAAGTATTGGAAGGTACACTGGTCTGGGAGCCATGATACTGATAAATGCCCAGATATAAGGGCCACAATTGACAAAATGATAGAACAACGATATAAACCAAGTTGATGGACTCGCTCGAGACATACTTTACGAACCCGGCCCCAAACTATTCATATTAGAGATGCTAAAGCATGCATACAATGGGATGAGGCTACCGACCCGCTCATCGGGTACCCCAACCCGAGGCCCCGGAAGGTTGAACTTCCTTCCTCTAGTAGCTCAACCACCCACTAGGAAAATCAACACTATAATGGGTAGACCCTTCATCGGTGGTCCCCGTATTTGAGGAATAAGCAACAATTTCCAAAAGAAATATATAAGGACAACTAAGAAGCAAGCATTAGAGAGTTACTAGGTACAAAAAGAGGCGAAGCCCAAAGAGCCAACCATAACATTCAATGATGATGACGAAGCTGGTATTCATTACCTACATTGTGATTATCTTGTAGTACAAATGGTAATTACTCATAACATCATCAAACCAATGCTAGTCAATAATATAAGTTATGTGAATGTTCTCTTTGGCAGTACCGTAAATCAGATGGAAGTAGATCACCCATGGAGACCTATGTCTGATTCGTTTATGGTTTTACCGGAGATAGCATTGTCCTCTAGAAAAAAACCACTCTCATTTTTGAGATAGGAAAGGAACAATTGGTGGACAGGAACTACATAGAATTTGTAATCATTGATCGGATGTTCGCCTGTCTCATAGCCCTGTAGCAATTAATGGTAGTTACATCGATCCATCACATGGGCATGAAATTTCCTAACCTGACAGGTGTAGCTACTGTGGAAGGAAACCAAGAATTCGCTTGTGAATGCTACTTAAGCGCTTTAAGGAAGGAAGCTTCGCATGTCCCTACGAGAAACGCAGTGATGATAACAGAATTGGTTGTCGGCGAAGCCATGGAGACAAATGAAATGACATAGGTAAAATCTTCATTGACAATGGTTTAGATTAGGGGTGGCAAAAAAGTTCTTGGGCTCGCCGGCTCGGCTCATAAAAGCTCGGCCCAGCTCGAGCTCGGGCTCGGGCTCGGGCTCAGACTCAGACTCGGGCTCGTCTAGGGACGAGCATGAGCTAGGGCCAAGCTCGTTCGACTCGACAAAATACGAGCCGAGCTCGTTTTGGGCTCGTAGATAGTGGGGCTCGTGCCCACTAGCTAAAAGGCACGAGGCACGAGCCGCTCGGCTTGTGCCTCGTGCTAACGATCATATTTTTACTTTTTAAAAAAAAATTCAATTATTTTCCTATAAATACTCTATTCTAAACTCATTTTTTCAAAGTTTAATCTCTCAATCTATTATATATTCAATTCAATCGAAGCATTTCCGATATTTTCTTTCTTTTTTTTTTAAATTATCAAAATAGAAAAGAATCAAGGTCGAGCGGAGCTCATGGGTAGCTCGGCCTGGTTCGGCCCGACCCACGAGCTCGTGGGCCGAACCGAGCCCACGTTTTGGAGACGAGGCTTGGCTCGTCCCTTTGGGCGAGCTGAGCTCGCAGGCTCGACCCATTGCCATGCCTAGTTTAGATCCTTGAATCACTGAGTCCCATTCCAAAGTAGTGGTAGTAGAAGAACTTGAGAGGTTTTTTGTAAGCAAATAGGATTCATCTAAGTAGCTTCGCATAGAGGTCGGACTAGAAGAAGGTTTGAAAGATGAAATGAAACAGTTTCTGAAGGCAAATGTTGATATCTTCGTTTGGAAGCATTCCGATATGATAAGAATTTATTTGAGAATTTGTTTCCTCTCAAATACATATCCAGGGATAAAAATTGCTTCAATTCATTATTCATTCTATGTTATTATGAGCATGTTCAGTAACCATTTTTTCTAAAAAAATCTATATTTTTTTTTTGCATTCTATTTTTAACTTTTCAACATTTTTACACTACAAAAACGTTTGAAAAGTCAATAAAGTAATCAAAAAAATTCATTTTTTGAAAAAAAAAAAAAACTATACCGAACAAGCCCTATATGTGTTAACGAGAAAACAATAGGGATATGAAGCAAATTATCTTTGGTCCTTTGAATTGATGTCCTTTGTATAAGAAACTAAAATTTTTAGAAACTCTACGACGTAAAACATCTTCGAATTTGGAAAACAAAATCCAAATCAGTAAATATTGCGATATCAAAAAATTTTCATAAGAAATAACAAAATCAACTTCAAGTATTGCATATAATTTTTTGGCCTTTTTCAAGTATAATAAATAATTTGACCACGTGAAATATTTGAACTTATTTACCATATAACAAATATTAGAAATAAAATCAAATAAATAAATAATTAATTAATTTTAAGTAAATAAATAAATAAATTTTAAACATTTTTTTATAAATCAAGATTAAAAATAGTAAACTACTCAGTTCGAATGTAAGTTTTGCTAAGCAAAATACACATTTTTGTTGTGTGACATGAGTTTTAGTTTCTATTAAATGGTGGATTTTGTTAAGTTATTTGATTGTGTCTTATTTAATTATATTTTTATTTTTCTTCATATTTGTTACTTAGTTTTTTAAGAGTTTTTATATTGACAACTGATGAGTGATATTAAATTTTGTATTTTTATTAATTTTATACAAATTATTATTTTGTTATGTATTTAACTATTTTTAGTATGATTATTACAGGTCCCTCATTTTGATGTGCGATTTAATCTATACTATATTTAAAACGCCCTAAAAATGAGAAATTTTTTAAAACTATTTATCCTTACAAAATTTTAAAATTACATATTCTCCTTTATTGTTTATTAATGTACAATTATCTTATAATACTTTATTTATTATATTACATTTTAAGTTTACCTAATTAAATTAAAATTGTATTCATTCATGAACAGTCTATTGCTCTCCTAAATTTTTAACAATTTATTAAATATAAAATTAAAATTTTTAAACATTTAAAATTGTGGTTTATTCCTTTTTATTGCTAATTTTATGGGGTTTTTTTTTTTTTTTTTTTTTTACCAAATTAGAACGTAATAGTTATTTTTAGGAGAGAATTGGGATTATGGTTGAAATATTTATAATATTTGACAATTAGGTATTTTTATCTATACTATATCTAAAATGTCCTGAAATGGATAATATTTTTAGATTATTCTATCTTTACAAAAAAATTTAAAATTCCATATTCACCTTTAGTGTTCTTTAATGTACAATTATCTTATAATATTTTATTTATTATATTACATTTTAAGTTTATCTAATTAAATTAAAATTGTATTCATTCATGAAACGTCTTTTACCCTCCCAAAACCACCTTCAATGATCATACATTAAATTTTTAACAATTTATTAAATGTACATTAAAATTTTTAAACATTTAATATTGTAGTTTATTTCTTTTTATTGCTAATTTTATGGTTTTTTTTTTGTTAAATGAGAACATAATAATTATTTTTAGGAGAGATTTGAGACTATAGTTGAAATATTTATAATGTTTGGCAATTAGATATTTTTAAAAACCGTGAATAGCAACCAAAAGTTCTTGGTGTTTTTTTTTCTCTTTATTGATAATAAAATATTATGACTCTATCTTCATATTTTGTCTAAATTATCAGTATTCCTTATGAATCACAGAGCTTTTGGAATATTACTCACCTTTCGTATTTATTCATCTACATTTCTACTTGGTAGACGTATATGAAATATCGCAATATTACATTAATATACCTCTTTATAGAATTTTTTCCTCAAAATTTACATGTACTTAAAAAATTATACAGTTGTTATCAATATATAAATTTCTTCTATTTTTCTTGAATTAATAACTCGACGAAGAATTATTAACAATCAACTGAATGTAGATAATCATGTACTTTATCAGACTTCAATAATCCAAATATTACATAGTAATTGACCATTAAAAAAATGTAATTATCATACAAAAAATTCTCAAGATTTGATATTTATAAATTCATGTTATACAGTGTCAATTCTAAAAAAAAGTAAAATAAAATAAACTTTCCATATTAGATTCCTATAATAAATCACATTTAACTGTTAAAAGCATTTGAAAAAGTAAAAGTTTTACGTGTTGAACAATATTAATTCATAATTATCTTAATAATGAGCATTCAAAGATGATATCATGCATATATACCAAAATGCCAATAAGAGATGATTTACGGTACTCATTTATAGGTTTGTCGGTGGCATATTTATTCGGTAGGCAATTTACAAGTGCTCAACAATTTGGCATACTCTGTGATATTAATAAGAGTTGTACTAGCTTGCACGAACTATTCAGCATTGTAACTCCTGACTTTACTTTATTATGCTTATCGAATGAGAAATTCAATGTAAATTGGCTATTTTTTGTCAATTGTTATCCATTGGGATTCATATCAATAATAAAAATCCTACTTTAACAAATAGTGAATCAAATTATCAAGTACCTATTTTTTGAAAAACAGTGAGATGCATAGACTATTCTTCTTCTTTGCCATGTATAGAAAATTGTCATTCTATATTGGAGATTATGATATAATCTATTATATATTTAAATAGAACATGTACATAACTGGAGAAATATCCTTATAACAAGATAAGACAATTACATGAATTGTCTTACGCACATAAATGCTTACACGAAAGGTCATATGTTATCTTCACCCTTTGTGTTTAAAACAACATCACCTAAACACTGCAACAAACAAGGACGGACCTTCACATAACTATTTCTTCTAACTATAAATAACGAAAGTTTCATAATATTATTGAATAAATTAGAGTAGTTTATGCATTTAAACCGAGAATACTAATACCTTTAAGCCTTCTTCCAAACCTGGGCCACGAAACGAGTTAGTGGATGTTCTATTACCTTTTATCAAAGCTCGACTTAAAAACAAACAGTAATCCGCCTAGAAGTAACAAAAAATTTAAAATGCCATTAATCCAAACAATTTTATTTCTAATTTAAGTTGAATCATAATTAGTCAAAAATAAGATGTTCACCCATTTAATTTAAGTTTAACATAATATATTATTTAATTTCTCTATTTTTCTCTTTAATAAGGGGTCTATAGTGCCTACTCTTATTAAATAATTTTTCTTAATATATTAAAAAAAGTAACTCATTTACTTTTGAATGCTAATGTGACTTTTTTTTATGGGTTGAGGACTTGAGATCAAAAGTGATTAGAGAAAATTGGATTAATGTCTCATATTTGAATTTTTTCCAAAAATAGTGAAGTGAACTACATGTTCGGTTCGGGAAGGGGGGATGAAGTAGGTAAATTCAAAAATATACTTCTTCATCAATCTTTAAGATATACTAGTTGTAGGACGTGCGATGCACGTAAGGTGGTTCGTAGGATACTTACGTTATTGTATTTTAATTTGTAATCTATACATCTATAAAATAGTCCGATTATAATTTGCAGCAAATAGTTTAAGAAAATAAGCACTCAACAAATATAAGATGGATAATTAAAAGACACACTTCTTAAATATAAATATAATAAACAAACAGTTATTTGAACAAATCATAATTTACAACCTAGAAGAATTTTTGGTTGATTGCTTAACTGTTTTCAAATTGTTTACTAAGCAAAACAGTAAAAGTTGAGAAATACTAAACATATGTTTGGTAGTGTTGAATTTATTTTTTAAGTGCTTATATTATAAGTTGTGAGTGAATGTGTGGATAAAAAGTGAGTTGTAAATTATAAGTTCTAATTTTTTGAATAGAAATCATTATCAAAGACAAAGATAAGATGTACTAATTAATAGGTTGATGATAAAAAAAAATGTGATAACGAATAGTTAGGGACATAAATGTAAAAATTAGATATTGTTGAGGACTTTAATGTGTATTAAAATAAGGGACAAATATTTTGTCAAACTTTTGTATTTTGTATTTATTTTGTTTATTTAAAAATATGAAAGACAAAAAAAATATTTTTACGCCCCTTAATTAATTTTTTGAAAAGAAATTATCATTAAAGACAAAGATAAGATGTACTAATTAATAAGTTGATGATAAAAAATATGATAACAAATAGTTATGGACATAAATGTAAAAATTAGATATTGTTGAAGATTTTTATTACAAATATAAAATGTGGTGTGGTTAAAAAAAAGTGGTTTAAATATAATTACTCAAACAAAAAAAAGAAAAAAAAATGGTAAAAAAATAGAAGACAGACACTTCTCGAGCTGACATGTGGCAGTTTAAATAATAAAAAAATTAAAAAATATTAGAGACAAAAAAATATTTTTATGCCCCTTAATTAATTTTTTGAACAGAAATCATCATAAAAAACAAAGATAAGATGTACTAATTAATAAGTTGATGATAAAAAATGTGATAACAAATAGTTAGGAACATAAATGTAAAAATTAAATATTGTTGAGGACTTTTATTACAATTATAAAATGTGGTGTGGTTAAAAAAAGCGTAGTTTAAATATAATTACCCAAACAAAAAAGAGAAAAAAAAAAAGGAACAAAAAAAGGGAGAAAAAAGGAAGACAACCACATGTAAAGCCGATACGTGGCAACATGAATAGTAATGAAGTTAGCCTCTTTTATTATAGGTAGAGGTAGATGTTGCAATTTTTTTTTTTTTTATTATTTAGAAGAAATAAAATTTCCCTAAAGATTGGTATAATTGAAATAAAATATAAGATACATATCAACTATGAAATGTATTTCTACCATTCTCTTATACTAAAATTATTAATTATTAATTTTATTCTTCGTAAAATACAATTATGAAGACCCATTTTAATACATCATCAACCCATAAGATTTGATATCAAATATTCGTCAATCATCAAATCTCAAATCACAAAAAATATTTATTGGATTCAAGTTACTGTTGGTATTACTACAATATAAAATCTATTTCAATTGCAATTATACTTCTATGAATGTAAATAAAATATCAACATTATTCATTATAACGTTGAATAATACAATACATTATGTTATGTTATCAACAAACATGTTTTTTTTATCTTTATTGCAATTGCTACTTTAACATTTTAATTATTAACAATTAAAAAATAAAAATATTAAAAATTAACATAATTAACAAAATTATTGTAAAACCACGTGCAACACACGTGTTTCTAACTAGCTAGTTTTAGAATTGGAAGATGTTTGTAATAAATACAGTGATTAAATTTACAATTAAATTCATTTAAAATTATACATAATATATCTATTAATTTACTCTATGAACATCTAACAACCATTGATAAATTAATTAAATAAACAATTTGTATTAACTTTATTTTGACATTTAGAGACATTTTTAAATATTATTTTTTATAGTAGTTATAAAACATTTTAAAATAACTAGTTCAATTGTGACTATGACAGTATGACTAGTAACATTAAATGTACAGCTGATTCTAATTTTCCTCTACAGTTAACAACACTATATCTTAGAGAGTATTTAATTTTGATTAAAATCAAATTTTTTATAAAAATTAATAAAAATTGATGAAATATATGATTAAAAAATTATAAAAAATTGTAGAACAATAAAATATGTGATTAAATTAATTATTAACATTTTTTTTAACTTTTTAATAAAATTTTAATTGATTTCAAACATCACCTTAATTTTCTATATATGAGTGGTGACTCTTATAAAATAGATATGAATACAACTGAAAAGCTAATATTAAAGATGCATCCAATAATCAATATGTCACAAGGCTAATAATAAAATACATGTATGTCACAAGGCTCCGGTATCACATATACGAGACAATATAAATGAATCAATATGTAATTCTAAATCTACCACTCTCCATCCATCCGAAAATCTCACATATAAATGTAAATAATCTAGTTCTTGATGAGGGCCAAGAGAGATAGAACCAATGAAGAGCCCACAACCGCAACGGAAACCGGCAAGGAGTATCCTGCACCGTGATCAGGCGACGGCGCCGGAGCCATTCCGAACTCATCCTGAGCCATTGCAGCAGATAAAGTTGCCATAATGGCCACAAGCATAAAAATAGCTCTGAGAGCCATACCGATTTGTATTTGCCTAAAATGTGAAGGAAGGATGGGGAGAGAATACTAGAAACCAGAAAATGCAGAGAAAAATGTGTTGGGCTTTGTTGGGGTTTTGGGGGGGGGGATAAATATTATAAGATTCTTATAGAATATTAGATCTTATAAAATTAGGCTCTTCGAGAGCAATTAATATTCTACTGGAATATTAATATAATCTAAAATTGTCCTAAATAACAATTTGTTGTTGCTCTTGAATTAGCACAACATTATATTAATATTCTAGTAGAATATTACTTACTCTTAAAGAGCTTAATTGTGTAAGATTTAATATTAAGATAAATATTATAAGATTCTTATAGAATATTAGATCTTATAAAATTAGGCTCTTCGAGAGCAATTAATATTCTACTGGAATATTAATATAATCTAAAATTGTCCTAAATAACAATTTGTTGTTGCTCTTGAATTAGCACAACATTATATTAATATTCTAGTAGAATATTACTTACTCTTAAATAGCGTAATTGTGTAAGATTTAATATTAAGTTTTTGCTCCTGATGAGCGTTCTAATATTTTATCGGAATATTGTATTATTACTCTTGAAGAGTAAATGTTTACATCAAAATAATGATTTGTTGTAGCTCCTGCATAAGCACAACTTTATAATATTTTGACAAAATATTAATTGCTCCTGAAGAGTATGTCATTACAATTTAAATATTCTAGAATATTAATATAATATTATACTCTTCGAGAGTATTAACATATTTATCAAATTTAGACTTGTATAAAGTTAATCTTCAGGACTAACATAATATTTTTATAAGATATTAGATTTATAAAATTACGCTCTTCGGGAGCAATAATTTAATAATAAATCTAACAAATTACGCTATTCGGGATTAACAAAATATTCTTCTAGAATATTTATATGTCTAGGTATTGAAATACATCATAATATTCTTCTGGAATATTGATAAAACTATAATTCTCCAGGAAAATAAAAAATAAACAAATCTTGTTCAAGAATATTTTAGAACAATAAACACACTGATTTGTTGTCATTTGCCGTTGAATAAAAGTTAAACATTGTTATATCTAATTAAAGCATGAATATTTCTTTTAATTGCTTCTCATAAAAATGTTATAATAAAAAGTATAATATGAGTTGGACTCATAAATCAAAGCAATGATAGAGATATGAACACTAACTAGTTGGTGCCATTTAAATTTCTTTTGGGATATTGACACTTGAGAAAGTAGACTTTGGGCCACCAAACTTTTATTTGTTCTTTATGGTATTTTGATATCACAGTTTGACTGTCTAATTTTGCTTCTTCTTTTTTCTCTCTACTTTTCTAGTTTCATAACAAATACAAAATAGTTCACACACAATAATTCATAAATACTCAAATTTTATTTTCCACTAACAGCCAACAAAAAATTAACATTTTAGCTCAATGTCCGATTCGCACCGGTGGCTTGACAAAGATTTCAGAAAATAAAAAAAAAACAAAAAAAAAATTCAAAACACAAAAAAAAAAAAAAAGAAAAACCAAGATTTCAGCTCAAAAAGGCAGAAATTCATTCCGATTCGCGCTACCTATCCAGTAATTTGCAGCTGAAAAGTGGGTCTTCACCGCCGGTAAATAGATATGGACGGAAAACGGAGCTCAAATGTCGCCGGCAAGATCGGTGACCACTCAACGGCGGAAGTGGGGCAGTGGAAGAAAGGAGGGTTTTTTTGGGGCAAGGGAAGGGAGTTCACGTTTTCTGAAAGAAAGGAAAATGATGGACCAATTTCATTTTTTTTTGACAAGCTTCCACTTCAGCTTCTGAATCAACCTCCATGTAGGCAGTTTGTGGTTTTTATCCTGCCCATCATGGGCAAGAGATCACCACTCTTGTATGAATATCAAGACACTTTTTTTATTTTTTTCTTTTATTTTAGTTGATTTTTTACTATTTTTTTATTAGTATCAGTTACAATTTTATTTAATAAATGTTTAAAATATTTTGTTCCATTTTTTGAATCTTAGCCTTCCTTCTTTCGAGTAAGAAAATAATGAAAGATCCTATGAGTTCAAATTCCATTTTCAGAAGTATTACTCTTGATGCTTTTAGATATTCTTTTTATATAGGCTGATTTCGTTTTTCATACGGATTAAAAAAATTTAATTATAGTTATTGATAAAGTAAATTTTGCAAAAAAAAAAAAAAAAAAATCTAGTTTACCTTATTTTAAGTACATTAAATTCTCATTACATTTGAAAGAGTAAAAGTTTATTTGTGTTGATAACAAATTCAAGAAAAACGTAGGTATATCGATTGATACACAAAAATAAAATTGATTATAACAATCTCAAAAGCTTAATATTTGTTTTTTCGTCAACTTTGAAGTTGTTATAATTGTATTTTCTATTATGGCTCATTACACACGGGGCAGAAAGGGGTCCCTAGAAGTATCATGAAGGTAGAAATAGTGAGGATGGTATAACCAACCAAAACATGATATAGGGGTGGAGTTAAAACTATTTTAGTCTCAGCCTTCATGATATTCTTCTTATCATGTGAAAGCATTAAAGAGGGTGACCAATCAATAAGAAATAGGATATGCTTCGCCATAGCTTTGTCACACACATTACCTTTGTTGACCATAAATCCTAGTCAGATTTACAATCAGCACTGAAATTTCTTCTTTCCTTCCAGATAAGAAATTTTCTGCACACTTAAACAACAAGATTGTTAGTTAGCATAGGCGACCAGGGTGGCTGCCGTATGCACTTCGACGTTCAAATTAGGATTTATGCTTTTAGTCTGACCGATAGGATTTTAGAATAAACACCAATATCAAAAGGACAAGTTAAAAAAAATACTTACCTTTATTCTCCTTTCCTTTTTTCTTATATCTCTAAAGTTCAAGTGAGTGGAGTTGGATTTCAGAGTGAGTGATTGACTTACGTCCCATCAAACTGTCAATGTCTGCTCTGAATTTGCAAATGGCTGATTTGTTTTTTCTTACACTCTTACTTTATGTCAGGTTAACCATGCCGTCTTATAGCTGTCTTGTCAATCATTCGGAGTGGTTCGGCTATTGTGTCTGGGCTGCCTTCGTTAGAAGCAGTCCGGATATCTCTCAAAAGCAGTCCAGACATTTCTCAAGGCGTTTTCCACATGTCGCCAAGTGTACCTATTTTATGGCTGAATCATTGTGTGGGGGCTTACTTGTCTTATGCCACGTTGATGTATTTTTAGGAGGTGTTAAAACCTTCATTGCTTCGAAGCACCTCGGGCGAAGTAAGAACTGTTTGTATGAAAACTTGTTAAACAGTTAATGAAACTAATTGCAGTGAATAATTTAGAGGAAGTTGAAGCAGTTAATTAAACAGTGCTGGACAGAAAATTGAAATCAACGTCCGGGGCCTGTGTTCAACACAGTGTCCTGAAAGCAATATTCGCATTCGCCTCCTCACCGAAGTAACTCGAGCGCTTGCTTCCCAGGATACAGTGGCGTAAACTACAACTGCGCAATCGAACTGAAAATGTGCCAGAACGGAATCACCAAGCGACTAGAAGAAGATAGGAATGCGAGTGTAGAGAGATTTCGTGGAGTAGCTTTTTTGTTTTTTCTCTTTGGACTGAAGAATTGTTGCTGTATATATAGGCAAGGAGGAGCCTTTTGCATTGAATTCACTGTCTTTACTCCAAACGTTTTGGAGTTACAAATTAAATGAAAATCAGTTTTGGAGTTATGTTTTAAATGAAAAAACGTAAAACAAAATTTCGACATTCGGTCCGACATTCGTGGCTTGCACTTTGTGGTTCATTCAGTTCGACATTCGTGTGCACGGGTCGCGTCCGCACACAAGTTCAAGGTTCAAAGGCCAAGTCAGTCCAAGATTTGCAACCCCCTCCCCCCCACGGGCGCGTAGGCCATGGAGGAATCTCTATGCAACAAATGGTTACACTTTACAAATTGTTAACCATATATAAATTGGTCCACAAACTCATTTTTATTCTCTGTGGGACAAACAACTATTTAAATTTTCCACACATTTTCATATTTCATCCATTTTCCAATGTGGGATGGAACTAGTAATTATAGTCCCCATAATTTCCCACTTTTCCATTTCTAACCAATGTGGGATTGCAATCTCTTTTAAGGCTCCTCTCCCAATCCCAATTCTTAACCAATGTGGGATTCAATTTCACATTCATTAGTGAAAATTCTATTTGCCTTCAATATATTTTCCAACAAGAACTGGCAAAAGGCTGTATCATGATGGTGGGAAAAATGGTAACTACTTAACCTAATGATCATAAACAACATAATATTCTTTGGGGCACATGGGAAATCTCTAGGTGGCAGAGTTAGTTACAAAAGAGCATGTGGGGTTAACTGTTGCAGGAACTAGGTGGGAGAGATGGCTAGAGCAATGGTTAGCTATCGCGTGTCATGGAATCATCTAAAATTCGGAGTCTTGTAATAAGGGGATGACTTGTGGCTACAAAAGTACCAAACACTAAAAAGTTCATAGGCTTGAGATAACTATAAATAGCTCTTTAAAAAATTAAAGAAATGGGGATTATTAAAACTTTGACAAAATTATTGCTCTCTAAATTCTCAACCCTTAACGGCATTCACTACTCACAATTATACATTGGAGAAGTACCGGATATTGATAAGAGTTGAGTTATACAGTTGAACGAGGAGTTGGCAAAGGACTTGTTAGCTTCGAATTTTTGAAGTCAACAAGTTGTCACAGTCTATGGAAAATGCATGGTTTCCACGAGGCAAAGAAACCACAAGTAAAAGTTTTTGTGTTATTGAACTAAGTTGAAAAATGAGCAACATAAAAGGAAAAGTAGGTCAGAATGAGTTAGAAAGCCAAAGTGAACATATGGAATTGAAAGGACGCCAAAACACAGTTCAAATGGAGGGCGAAATGTCCCTCACGCACCCACGTTCACCTCAACACGTGTAAATGGAGGGTACGAGGAAGGAAATGGCGGTTGCAATCATGGCAGTGTCCTTTCATCTATTGGTGCATAAACTTGCATTTAATGTAGCAATCATAACACGCAATTGATGCGTGCATCTCATATACGTACATGCAAGGAACACATGTCCCACTAACTGGCGAAGCCAGCTGTAGTTAAAGACATAGGATATAAAGAGGTAAGTACCTTTAAGTTAAAGTCCAAAACTTAATATAAATAATTATGCTCGAATTTGGGGGACTATAATATAACAATGATTTCGCTTAAGAAAGGAAAAAGAAAGAAAAAAAATTAGGAGTGGAATCGCTTCGATCCTCTAATCAAGTTAAAGTCCAAAACATAATATAAATAATTAAGCTCGAGCTTGGGGGACTATTGTTATGTCACGTTACACACGTGCTAGAAAAGTGCCCACACAAGTATCAAGAAGGTAGAAATGATAGGAATAGTGTAACAAACTAAGACACGATGTAGGGGTGGAGTTAAAGCGGTTCTAGTTTCAGCTTTCACTGACATTCTTATAAATTCTGGATTGAAGGAGTATCGGATATTGACAAGAGTTGAGTTATACGATTGAGCGAAGAGGTGGGCAAGGACTTGTTAGTTTCGAATTTTTTAGGTCAACATTTTCTAAATTATAAAATGTTATAAGTAAACAAATTTACATTTTACGAGTTCAAATTTTTAAGCACTTGCTAAACATTTAGAGAGAGACGAATTTTCTTTTGAGGAAATTGCAGTGAAAATTATGTTCGATTATCAGAGTAGAACAATTTTATTACTCATAATTTTTCTAAAAAATGTGCAACATTCTTTAAAAATGTTCAGAACATTCGTGACGTTACTATGTTGTATTTCGTAACATGTACCGGTGCACAACTCCAACTAAAAATAATTAAAAAAAGCCAAGAATCCCTTAAAAACTCCATTTTTCTATCCTTAGTTGTAAAGGCAAAAAAAGGTTTAGGCACAAATCCCCTCTTCGTGGTGCCTGCCTTCAAGATCAATGTCGTTATCTTATCCGTTCGTTTGTCTTGTTGCCGTTCATTTCCACATCTGCCTAAGAATGTATGTTTAGGGTTTAGTGCCTTTACTACATTCACTACACTATATTTCCACTATGTTGGAGATCTTATTTGTGTAGTTGAGATATACACTTTGGATGACACTATGTTTAAAATATTTGTTAGTTAGGGGAACGTAAAAAATATTGCTTCTCCCTATATGAAAACGACATAATATGTACGTCACGTTGTGCTCTTTGTTTCGGTGTAGTTGAGATGTACACTTCGAATGGCAATGTGTTAAAAATATTTGGATTTATGCGGGGAACATAAAAAAACAAAAAAAAAAATACTTCTCACTGCACGAGAATGAAATACGTTTGTTATGTTTTGTTCTTGTTTCGGTATAGTTGAGATGTATATTTCAGACATCATTGTGTTGAAAATATTTGGTATTTACGTCGGGATGTTGAAAAAACACTTTTCTCACTATAGGAAAATAAAATAATACGCTTGGTATTGTTGTTTATTTTTTCGGTGGTTTGATTATTATTAGCTTCGATGAGTGTAAATGTGGTATGATATGTCAACGAGCAAAGAGAATTTATTTGTACGTAGTTTCCTATTTCATCTTCTTTTCTTTTCTTTTTTTCTTTTTCATATATATTTTTTTCTTTGAATACAATTGATACGTCAAATTATCGTGGAACATAACTCATATTTTTCAAATGTATGTCATTTTTTTTGTTATTAAGACAATGAATCGTCCTATTTATAATTAATTTTCTTTCTCTTTCATTGAACCTTAGTCGATTATTAAGAATATTTGTAGGTATATACGAAGCACCAGTACTTTTTTATGGTAATTTAGCGATGCATCACTAAAGAGCGCTATTTTATATAACTATATATAAACTTAGATAAATTTATATTTTGATATTTCAATTATGTTACCGGTGACAAAAAGAAATGTGGTTATTGAAATTCATAAGCAAAATTTTAATTGTGTCATTAAACTTTATTTTTATTTCTATCGTAAGAATATAACATTAATAATATCTCCAATACAATTGTAGATTGCTCAAAAATACTTGTCACAGTAAAATATAGACAATGTTTAAAATAATTCAACCCCAATACAAATTTGTCAAAAACTTTGTGAAGTTGACTTGGTAAAAAAATATATAGACAATGTCTACAGTTCTGTCTAAATTCAGAAATTTCGTTAAACATGCTGGCTCAGCAAAATTTAAATTTTTTATGTATATTTAAATTTTTTATGTATATTTAAATGTCATCTACATAAAAATTCATATAATGCATTGGAGATGCTCTAGAATTGATGATCACTCGAGATTTTTCTGCTACTTTTGATATAGGAATGTTAAAACAATTATAAGTTTGGTGACAACATTCTAACCAAAAATAAAATAAAATAAAATACTTACTAAGTTACTATGTCTCATAAAAGTAGGCTTATTTATATTTTTACACATATTAAGAAATTTTAATTATTATAGTTGAAATAATAAATTTTACTTACAATTTTCTTAATATAACCCTACATTAATATAATTGTAGTCCATTGATAACAAGGCACGTGAAGGGTATATTAAAAAATTAACTATACTATCAACAAGAATTGCCAAGCATTTGGTGCTGAGTTTCCTCCTCCATTTTTAGTAACAAAATGAACGAGTGGATTATAATTTGGGACAAATGAATAAAAATTTAGTGACCAACTTAAAATTTCAGCGAGTAAATTTTCTACATATGAAATTTTCTCTCATAAAATAGAGATTTGTGAAATTATAATTTTTTATTAAGTCGTATATTATCAATAAAATAATCATAATATAAAAGCTAGTAATCAATCTAAAAAGTTCTTTTTTTATCCTAGCAAATTAGCTCAAATTTGTGTCTAGATTGAATTTAGACTTGGTGAAAGTCAAAATAATTAATGGCTTGGAATATAAAGTGATCACGTAAATATCCTTAAGCATTTTTGTTTAGAACAACAGTTCTCTACTTCATTCTAGCTATTCGGGATTTTACCAAGTGTTAAGGTTGCACAAATTAATTTAAAATAGTCTCCGTATAAGGCTATTTATATTTTACGAACATTAAAAGAGTATTGAAAATTCTTGATCTTGCCTGTCTAGAATTTTAGGGGGGTGTATTTAATAGAAGATATTAAAGACTTTTATAAGTAAGTGAATGTTGTAGAATTTGTGGACTTTTGAGTGGCTTTTATAAATTTATTAAGAATTAATAAAAGTATAAAGACTTTTATTGATTTTCATTAAAGATTTGAATTTTAATTTTTTAAATTGATGGCCCTGTTAGCTAAAAAATAGTGAAGGATAGATAAACTCATCACCAAATCAATTATTGGTTAAATTACATTAAAATAATCTAAGTACAATAAAAGATTTCTAGTAGAATGCCATTATTGTTTCATTGTCTAAAATTAGAATTTAATTAGTTATCTGCTTAAATGCTTACACGTGCATATAAAATTAAAAACGAAAGTGAAAGAGTAGCTGAATGGAAGAAACGTTAGTATGTCTATGAGATGTAATTTTATTTTGTTATTGAAAATCTATCACGCAAAATATTCTCAAGTATTTTATTACTACAAATTCTAGCCACAATTATATATAAATTAATTGACTATTGCAAATTTTTACCTAAATAGTGAGATGCGAGAAAACCTAGAAATAAAAGAAAATATGTCTTCTTTAATTTGGGACTTTGGAATCTTCACAAATCTCACAACAGACGGAAGGTTCTTTTTTTTTTTTTTTTTTTGAGATTTACTATTTATACTTTCTACCAAAAAATCTCCAAGAGTTTCCAGTAAATAAAGAATCTCTAAAAGTCATTCTTAATTTCAATACTACATAACTTATAGAGACTTATAAAAAAATTTAATTGAATATCTCGTGACTTTTATAGACTTTTTTAACGTATCTAAAAATCTTTATTAAATACCCCAGTACTTTTAGAGAGTTTTCAAAAGTCTACATTGAATATCATTAAACTTTTAATCTTTAAAAATCCCAATTTAAATACATCCTTACAAGTTTCTTGTATTTTTTTGTTTTTATACTATTTCTAATCTACTTCTAACATTTATGTTAAACTTCTGTAGTAAAAATTGAATTAAGAAAGTGTAAATTTTATCATGCAATAGAAGGCATAGGGAACTCTTTATAATTTTATTGACAATAACTTTTTATAATTTCTAATGACTTTCATTTAAAAATGAATGCTCTATTTTATTGGGAGTATAGTAGGAACATTTTGATTATTTATTTATATTGAGATCACAGTTTTTATTTGTGGCATTATATTTTAATTTTATTTGAAGTCCTTGGTTTTTGCTTTTTGTATCCCCTACCATTTTTTTAGTCGAATTCTAACCCACAACCCCCATTAATTAATATATCGGGTTTTTGATGATGGTTTTTGTCTAAATATTAAAAAAAAAAATTTTGTCTAACTTTTGTATTTATTGTTATTTTGTTTATTTAAAAATAATGGATAAATAAATTATTTTACGGCTTTCTAATAACAATTTTTGTCTAATAAATATTTTAGACAAAAAATGTTATTAAAAATAAGACATATTAATTATGAAAATGATCTAATGTCCACCTATCATGTTCATTTATCTTGTTCATGGCAAGATATTATCACATAATTAGTAAAAATAATGTTTGTGGGACTATAAACTACCAATTATATGATAGCATGAACAGAATAAGCGAGATTGATAGATGGGTATTAGATCATTTCTAGTATTAATTAATGAAGAGTTGATTATAATAATATCTATAATACTTGATGAGATTGGCTTGGTAAGCCTAGCTATTTGATACAGCAGGCTTAATCCTTATGTTGAAAAATCTTTAAATGATGTCAGAAAAATTATTTGACATGAATCAGTCAATCTAACGCAGGATTATATATAATATATAATTACTACTCAACAGATAAAAGTATCAAATATGAATTATTTATTACTAAAATCTAACAATAAACAAAATACATGTATGTAATATAATGAATAACAGTATACTTCTCACTCTAGTCTATGATTCTCTGTCCATCCCAAAAAAATAATTCTTACATACAAAACCCAATTTATATGATGCACCGCACGAGTCAATGAATCATCAGGAATATCTGAACCATGTGTAAATAATCTAGTTCTTGATGAAGGCCAAGAGAGACAAAACCAATGAAGAACCCACAACCATGGCAGAAACTGGCAACGAATATCCAGCACCCTGGTCTGGCGTCGGAGTCGGCGCCGGCGATGGAGATATTCCGAACTCATCCTGAGCCATTGCAGCAGACAACGTTGCCATGACGGCTGCAAACATAATCATAGCCCTCAACATTTCCATATGTATTCGAAAATAAAACAACTGAGGAAACAGAAGGAGATTAGAAACTAGTAATTGCCGAAGATAATTCAGTGAGTTTCTTGATGTTTTAGAGCATCTCCAATGCAACAATGTCTAATATGTATATGTGGCAAAAGACATTGACATTATATCAAAAAACTTTTTCAATGCAACAATGTTCATTATGAAAATATGGCAAATTATTATTAGCCTTTTAGAAAAAGAAAAGAGAGAGAAATCTATTGATTGGATATAAAATTTTAAATTAATGGTAGACATTGTCTTTGACAATGTCTAGAACTAGACATTGTGCTAGACACTTTCTAGCATTAATTGTGCCACATAAGCAATTTTTTGCCATTTGTCAAAAAAAGTACTAAACATTGTGCTTGACATTGTTGCATTGGAGATGCTCTTAGGGAGAGTTTAAAGGGGTATATATACGGGTAGAGGGGATGTGTGTAAAGCCGTGTGGGGCCAAAATAAACATGGACAGCTAGTGATTGGGGGACACGCCACGCTGAAAAAAAGAAAGTTGAGGAGAGAGAGGGGCACTGCTGCGGTGGGTTGAGAATGGTCTGTGGGATTTTGGCGGCGTGTAGACACGTTTTCCTGGGTGGCGATGGCCATGTTAGGACACGTGGAAAGGTCGTTTACCTAATTTTCTTAGCCTCTAAGAAAATGAGAAAGGCTTCTCGTACATAATAGCACACAAAAACAATGACAAATGATGATGTGGCAAATAAAAATACCACTTAAACTGGCAGCCAATTTCTCATGAAAAATTCAATGATAAAAAATGGAGAAATAAAATACAATGCCAAATGAACAGACCACACAAACGGGAAAACAAGACTGTGCAAGACAACCCAACACCACTATTTTGTGAAATCAGCCACCGACGACCCCAGCTCAGCTTCTCTACCAACGACCCAACTTTCGAATGATGGACACAGGTAAATGCTTGAGTCCAATTTTATGTTAAGGAGAATACTAAAATTTCGAACTTAAAATGCGGATCTCAAAATGATAAACAAGAATAGCAATGTCTGTAAAAGATTGTGATGTGCTATTAGGAAGAAAATATGGTCAAAGAGTTATGGAGGTATTTTGGGTTTTTTTTTTTAATTATTAAGAAAATGACATAAATGAAACAAGAAGCAAATACATAAATTTATTCCATGAAAAAATGGTACGAATTATGCAATGTATTGAAATAATTGCCCAAATTGTATTTATTGTCATTTTTTGTTCATGAATATGTAGTATATAATTTGTGTAAATATGACGTGTTCATTCAAATTTTGTGTTGTTATCCAGAAAATCAAAATTACTATCTCAATGATGATGCGGACAATATAAATGTTGGAGTTGTGGATGACAATTTATTTGGAGAATCTGATAAGGAGACAGTAAAGAAGAATGTATTGGATGATGAAATATTAGAAAACGAAAGTGCAATTGTGCTTAAGGTTGGGATGAAGTTTAAGGATGAGAACGAATTATTTGAATTTTATAAAAGATATGCTTATCATATAAGTTTTCCAATCAGAAAAGGAAATTCAAAGAAAGGAGATGATGAGATTGTAAGATATGTGACGTTAACATGTAGCCGAGAAGGTCGAAAAAGTAGTTTATGAGCACTTCTTTGAAGCCCCTACCAACTATTCAAACAAGGTGTAAAGCTAGGCTGACAGTGTATTCAGAGATTAGTGGTATATGACGAATCAACACAGTCCATCTTGAACATAATCATAAAACAAGCCATTCCAAATCAATATTGTATCTTCAATGTAATGATATAGCTGGCATTCTATTGTACAAAAGTTTTAATAAACTGTAATGGTGTAGGGTGTACAATATCATGGAAGATATGTGCTTTTTGAAGACATGTGCAATATCATAGTTTTACCATGGAAGACATGTGCTTTTGAATTTGTGTCCAAAGCCTGAGATGATTTATTGAAATCCGTAATGGTATAGGGTGTAGGGTGTAGGGTGTAGGGTGTAGGGGCAAATATTTTGAATATATGCGAAAATTCTTCGATTTCATTTTTCGCCGCAGGCCTAACCGAAGAAACGCTGCTTGATTTTCCTACATCATACGCACAATTGGATTGGTTGTCGTCGCTCCATTTGAAATATCCACAATTGCTACTACAAAAAAAAATAGTCTCTCTATGTTCGTGGACTTCTTTTCTACCTCCAACCATTTAAAAAATCCCTCTCTCCACAAACGGGGCATCGTTTCTTTTTTGGGCATCGTTTCTCTACAACTATGACAAATTCCGTTATTTTTTCCTATAATTTTAAGAGTCTGTTGTATCCAAAAGTGTATAACAATTATCACCAAACGAATTAACCAATTACATATGATGATGTGATTAAATTCTCAACAAATATACATAATTTGAGTACACACACCACAATTAGAATATACACACTATAAATCAGAGATTACTCTTCCCTGACTCTTATAGATTCTTCTTAATCAAATATATTCCATGTAGTAGAGATTTTGCCTTGTCGTTTCAAAGATTCAGAAACGTTATCTTCAGCGTCTTGAGGTTGGAAATAAGTGGGCTGTTTCTATAAAAACTCTTCTCTGACTCCAAATTATGAAATTGATAATGATTTCTGCATTAATTTCCAGTACAAGCCTATTACTTCCAATCAATCCAAGAACCCAAAACCCTTTGAAAGATAAATCTTTATACCCTAGGAAAATGAAATAAGTTGAGCATAATTTTTTAACATATGAAAATCAGAACATGGAGTAGGACCAACATATATCCACTGACCGAATTCAAAAAAATGTTATTTATCATACCAAACTCTGAAAATGGAAAACAAAAACCAAAAGGATGACCTCTGCTAGAAAGGCCAAACACATTTGAAATTCCCAAATTCGAAAATAGATCTTGTCTATTTCTTGAGAAGAAATGAAGATTTCAAATAACCACAATAATGTGGCAATGCACCTCATTTCCGGCGACAACCCAGCTTTTATCGGCAAAAACCCATCTTTTTTGGTGACAACCAGCTGTTTATGTGAATTGGACGATTTCGAAGAAGTAAATGGAGTATTTTCTCTATTTGGTTCACTGGGAAGATATCATTTGGGTTTATTCAAATTTGGGAAGATATTATGGATAATTTGTTCATTATACTATTTGCCACATCATCTGTCATTGCTTCTGTGAGCCATTATGTACAAGTAGCTTTTCTACTAAGGAAAACCTCTAAAAGTTAGTGTTGGACTTTATGCCGAACAATTGGTCTACTATCTTTAAAAGTTCAAGTTACAAACTTAAAGCCCAATGATGTAGGACAATATCTGTGAAGGCTGATTGTTCATTTGAAAATGCGACTTATATATACAAAGAGTTGCTTCTTCAAATGATGACACGTGGTGTGCTGATGTCATTGATTTGAGGGTTATATGATTCCATATAAATACTCCTCTTATGTAGACATTTGGAAGGAATGCTGTTTTACTATTCGTATTCCTCATCTCTCCTTGTTTTTCTCTGAAGACCTATTTTTGTTTCATCTTTCTTCTTCATTATCTGAGTAAATAGATAGATAGAGAGTATAATACTGAACCGTTTTTAGATTGTTCTAGTGGATTTAGAGCAAATCCACATATGTGGAGGCTTAACGGGTGACGTAGGCCATTTGACTGAACATCCTAAATGGTGAAATATCTTGTGTTCTTTATCGTTCGTATTATCGTTATGGTTTGCGTGTTTGAATCTAGGACCAACAGATCTAGAAGAATCTCGTTTCATCCCTTTTTATCTTTAATTTTTATGAATAACCTCAGATCTGAAAAGATTCAGTGATATCTTGATAGTGAAATTTAGATCTGTCAACATCAAATGCAAACTGATATTCTAACACTATTTCTTAATATTCATTGCGAAGGAGGCTGATAACAAGTTCTAACCCCTTGTTTTAAAGGTTCTTTTAACTATAATATTGTAAATCTTGACCCAATCCGTTTGGATCTTCCTTTGTCTATGGTTTAATGCGAGAAGACCAGAATCTTAGGGGGCTAGACTTGGTTTTATTAAGATTTTTCTGTGGTTTTAATATTAAATTAGTAAGAAAAACAAGTGTGTTTATATCAATTGTGTTCAATAATTTTGAAATAACTGAAAGTTTTGACTCTTTTATATTTTTGTTAATATAATATTTTTGTCTCAAATAAATACTGATTTCTTTGTGAATATTTGTTGCAAATAATATTACTGTCATCTTTGTTTTGAAAGTTTTGTAATTGTCTTGCATGTAGTTGGTTCTTGATAAAATAAACTGTTGTTTTCGTTTTTGTTTAAAATTTGTTATGTGTCCTAAGTGGAAATACTTTCTTAAACTTTTTTTTGGTGTATAATCTGTGAAAAATTGACATCCACAAAAGTTGATATTGAAACTTGGAATAGCAAAGAAGACTTCAGTCTCTGGCGTCAAAAGGTGATGGCTCTACTTTTGCAACAAAGGTGTGCAAAAGCCTTAGATGAGTCATTAGATGGTGATACTGGAAATGTTAAAAAGATTGAATAAACTAAAATTGCTTGGAGTACTTTGTTTTTGCACTTATCTGATATAGTAATTAGGGAAGTTGACACCACTAAACTACTGTTGGGCTCTCTAGAAAACATTGGAAGTTACTTGTTGAGCAATTTTTTAGTTTTAAAGTTGATCATTCCATTGACCTAGAGGCAAATTTAGATAGATTTAACAATTTGACTTTAGATTTAGAAAATAGTGGTGAGACAATTTCATATGAACATGCTCTTTAGCCTTGTTGAGTTCATTGTCAGAAAAATATAAAGATATGAAAAATACTTTAGAATATGGCAGAGAAAGCCTTACTGTTGATATAATAGTTTCCTCCTTGAGAAATAAAGATTTAGCTATTAAATATGAGGCTAAAGACTCTACATATAAAATAGGTCTTATGGCCAAAAGAAAATATCAAAATAAAGGAAACTATAATACCAACAGGGAGGGAAACAACAAGGGAAGAGATTCATCTGAAAAATCCTCAAAAAGAAAGAATAAAGAGAACAATAAGTCCAAGGCCAAAGGGAAGATGTGCTATTTTTGTAGAAAAATAGGGCACATCATCAAAGACTGTCACAAAATAATTGAGTAGTTGAAAAATTCTCAAAAGGTAGGGCTGCTATTGCTTATGAAGAACTAGTAGCTGTAAATGGTCAATTATATGTTACTAGAGACATATATAGTTAGTAAAAATAAGTAGATTCTAGATTCTGGTTGCACTTTTCACACGTGTCCATGTAAACGGTGGTTTTCAGATTTTTTTTAGAAATAAATAGGGGTTAGGTTTCAATGGAAAACAATTATTCTTGCAGAATTAAGTGCATTGTAAGAGTGATTTTAGATTTAGGAAATGGTTATAAGTTGATCCTTGATAAAATTAGATATATACCTGATCTAAAAAGAAATCTAATCTCTATAGAAATTTTAGATGATGAAGGTTAGACTATAGCCATTAGAGGTAGTATAACTGAAATCACAAATAATTATGCAAAAATCATTAAGACTCCAAAAGAAAATGAGATTTATGTGTTAAGGATAACTCCTTTATTTGAAAAGAAATTGGTTGCATATGTTTCTCAAAAAGACAAATCTGAAATATGGCACAAAAGACTAGGTTACATAAGTCACAAAAGTCTTTAATTTCCTAAGAAAAATGGTGCCTTAGGGTGAGATAAAATTGAAAATTTGTCTTTTTGTGAACAATGTATTTTGGAAAAACAATGGAACACATAAATATGCTATTGTTTTAGAGTACCTACATGTTGATCTGTGGGATCCAGCAAATGTAACTACCTCCATTGGTTTTAAGTATTTTCCTTTCATCATTGATGATTTTTCAAGAAAAAATTGGATTATTTTGTTAAAGAATAAATTTGAAACTTTTACAAAATTTTAATATTGGAAAATTTAAATTTAAAATCAGATGAAAAAAAACTAAAGATTCTCAGAATTGATAATGAATTGGAATTTTGTAATGATGAATTTGATGTTTTTTGTAAAGAAAATGGGATCCTCAGGCATAAAACTGTAACATATACCCCTCAACAAAATGGCTTAACTAAAAGGATAAATAGAAACTTATTAGATAAGGTCAGATGTATGCTTATCACATCAAGATTATCAAAATTATTCTAGGGAGAAGCTGTAAAAACTGCATCTTATCCATTAAACAAGTGTCCTTAAGTATTATAGAGTATAAAGTTCCTTATTGTGTTTGGAATGGCCATTCTGTTGATTACTCCAAATTAAGGGTCTTTGGATGTGCTGCTTATGTACATTAGAATGAAGGTACGCTAGAACCAAGGGCTACTAAGTGTGTTTTCTTGGGTTATAGTGAAGGGGTAAATGGTTATAGATTATGGTAACAAGACTTAGGTGATTATAGAGTTATAATCAGTAGGAATGTAGTTTTTAATGAGACTAAAAAGCCTTGTATAAAAGACCAAAAGCAAAATACTGAGAGCTCTGGTAAGTATAACTCTTTATTAAAGTTGATTTAAATCTCTTGGATTTAAATTCAAGAGAGGATGATCAATTTGAGGTGGAGCTTCCTCAAGGGAAAGATTGAAGTCCCTGAAGTAGAAGAAAATGAACATGTAGAGCAGTTAGAACCTGAAAATCATTTGAGCAGGTATCAGTTAGCAAAAAAATAGAGTGAAGAGAGAGATCAGACATATTGTGAGGTTTGATGAAGCTGATTTTGCTTCTGTTTTAATGTCCAAGATTTTCTTGAAACTAAACTTAAGCTCTTATGAGGAAGCCATAGGAAGTAAAGATGCAAACTTTTGGTTTGCATCTATGAAAGAAGAAATGAATTCTTTGCTTATAAATAATACTTAGATCTTGGTAAATAAACCAAAGGAGCATAAGCTGATTGATTGTAAATTAGTTTACAATATTAAGGATAGTAAAACAAAGGCTGATAGCTTTAGATATAAAGCTAGGTTAGTTGCCAAGGGTTTCACCCATGGAAGGTATAGACTACAATAAAATTTTCTCCACTGTAGTTAAGTTATACTTCAATTAGGATCTTATTGTCTTTCGTGACCTAATTTGACTTTGAACTTGAACAATTAGATGTTAAAACTACCTTCTTGAATGATAATTTAGATGAGAAAATCTATATGATTCAACCAAAAGATTTTGAACAAAATGAGAAGTTAAACTGTATATGTCTACTGAAAAAATCACTTTATGGTTTAAAACAAGCCCCTGAGCAATGGTATAAAAGGTTTGACACTTATATTCAAAAACTTGACTTTAATAAAAGTGAGTATGATCCTTGTTTTTATTATAAAGGAATTGGAGGTATTAATGCTTACTATTTGTTACTCTATGTAGATGATTTGCTATTAGCTTGTAAAGATATCTCTGTGATTTCCTTTATACAGAATAAACTAAAATCAGAATTTGAATTGAAGGACTTAGATCCTGCTACAAGAATTTTGGGAATGAAAATAAAAATGGATAGGGGTAAATATAAGTTATTTTTAAATCAAAAAACTTATATTTCGAAAGAATTATGTAGATTTTCTATGTCTAATGAAAAATCTGTGAGTTTACCTATGGCAAACCATTTTAAATTGTCTTCTGAGCAATCCTCTAAATTTGAGGAAGAACAAATGAGAAAAGTCTGATGAAGAACAAATGAGAATGGATAAGATTCCTTATGTTAATGTAGTGAGATCTGTGGTGTTCATAATGGTTAGTACAAGACCTGATATTGCCTTCTCAATTAGTGTTCTAAGTACATACATGAGTAATTTTGGTGAAAGGCATTGGGATCCTATGAAATGGCTTCTCAGATATCTGAAAGGTACTTTAGAATTAGGATTAATATTTACCAAGAAGGAGAAATGGATTACTTTAAAAGATTTTGTTGACTCTGATTTTACAGGAAATAATGACAAAAGAAAGTCCGTCGCTACTTACATGTACTCTTTAAATGATATTTGTATCAGTTGGAATCTCAACTTCAAAAGATTGTTGCTTTGTCTTTCACTGAGGCATAATATATTGCTGTTGTTGATGCAGTATAAGAAGGGATATGGCTAAAATGTATTCTGACTGAGTTGGGTATCATTAATTAGGGTGTTATGTTACATTCAGATAGTCAGAGTGCTATTTACTTAAGTTGAAATCATGTTTTTCACGATAGAATCAAACACATTGATGTTAAATTCCATTTCATTAGAGATGTGTTGGAGAAAGTGGTGATTAAAAATGCTAAGATTTCTACTAAGTGCAATCCTTTTGGCATGGAAACAAAAGTCTTGCCATTAAATAAGTTTAGAGATTGTTTAAATCTCTTAAATATTAACAATAAATGACTGTTTGTGCAGGTAAGTGAGCCAGTGATACGATATGGCATGTTTTAATTCCACTCTGGTACGGTCCAATATGCAAGCATGGTGGAGATTGTCGTTGGACTTTAATGCTGAGCAATTGGTTTATTATCTTTAAAAGCCCAAATTACAAGATAAAAGCCCAATGATGTACGACAGTATCTGAGAAGGCCCATTTTTCTTCATCTGATTGTCGCACTTTGGAAATGCGCTTTATGTATACAAAGAGTTGCTTATTCAAATGGTGACTTGTGGTGTCCTGATGACTAGTTAATTTGAGGGTTACATGATTTCCTCATCTCTCTCTGGTTTTCTCTGAAGACCCCTTCTTCTTTCTTCTTTTTTTGAGTGAATAGATAGATAGATAGTGTGAGATATGATTCATTACTTTTATTGTGAACGGTAACTTTTCTTTACTTGGTATATTTTTGGTGAGGGAGAGAAACTGATGGTATTTCTTGTTCTTGGGTGATACTTGGTGTATCGTTTGTAATACTGAACCATTTTTGGCCTATGCTAGTGGATTTAGTGCAAACCCACATCTGTGGAGGCTCAACAGGTGACGTACTATTTGTCCAAACATCCGGATCTTGAAAGGTGAAATATCTTGTGATCTTTATCGTTCTTATTATCGCTATGGTTTGCATGTTTGAATATGGGACCAACAATTGATACAATAATTTAGTCAAACGTGGACTTCGATTATTAGCAAATGAAACTAATGTTTTAAATAATTTATAATTTAATTTTGTCTTCCTTTTTAAAATAATTAACTTATTTTAAGAGAATTTTGTGAAATAAAGTGATTCTTACAACACTATCAATCTCCTAACCTTAATTCATGTATTAAAATATTTCAAGAAAGCTTATAGTGTGTTTGTAACGACTTTTTTGAAGCCCAAAAGTACTTTTTAAAGAGTAAAAGTACTTTTAGTAATATTTATGGTTTTTTGGTTAAAGTCAAAAAGTAATTTTTTACTAAAAAAATAGCTTAAAAAGTTGTTTTAGAGAAATCCAAAATTTGAAATTCTCTAAAAAAATTCTAATTAAACTTTTAAGAGAAGTTGTAGTTAGTATTTAATGAAACTTAAAAATTAACAAATTATCATTAATACATCGAAATAAGATATTAATTTATTTACTACATTAGTTACCTATATCAAATTGTGACTTTATTTATTTATATAAAGTGAAAAATATATATTGACATGTTAAATAATATACTACAAATTACACATAATATGTTTGATTTAAATAATTATTAATTAATTTTAAGTAATATGATATATATATATATACTATAATAATCGTGTTATTATAATTTAATTAATATATTAATTTTAATAGTTATTATAGGATATAAAAAATATTATGTATTTAAATAATAATAATATGAGATATATAATAATTAATTACTGTTTAGTCAAATAAATATAAAATTTATATAAAGTATTTTATAGTAAAGCAACCAAACACCCAATTTAATATTCACGATACTTTTTGGATTCACATTCAAACAGTCAACAATTTTACAAAAGCTCTTTGCCAAAAACTCTATATGACTACAAGAAAGGAGGTCAATAGCGGCAACAAAAGTCACTGCTGAAAGATCAACTATCGTCCATTTACATGTATAGAGACGACAAAGTCGTCACTAAATGTCGTCGTAATAGTTTAGTGCTTCTAGAGTAATAGCGACGACATTATGTCGTCGATACATATATTTGAATGTATAGCGACAACTTGTTCGTCGCAACATTGTCATGGTCTATATCTCGAAATTAGAAAAAAAGAGACGACAATGATGCGTCAAAGTCATCGCTGTTATTTGAAATAGTAGCGACGTGAATGTCGTCGCTATTATCTTTTATATAGAACATTACATAGCGACGACATTGTGTGTAAGATATATAGAGACGACGTTGTCGTCACTAATGTGAATTAATTGGTTTTATTTTAGCGACGACAATGTTGACGCATAAACATTATAAATTTTTTTAATATTTTAAATAATATATAAAAAAATTCTAAAAGTCTACAGATCCCCATCGTCCTCGTCCTGTACAACCTCCGGTATGCTATTCTTCAGAAGTTGAATTTCTCGTTGCATTTGGTGCAACTGAGCCTCATACATAACAAATCGAGGATCGTCATTTTGGGGGTATGCAGAGAATTGATGGAAAGTTGCTTGTAGGGCATTCGATGCAGCAATCGAATCTAGGGAAGGGGAGGTGCCCTTCGGAACCCGTCCAACCCCACAGATGTGTCATCGTCGTTCTCCGAGAACCTCCTTTGCAATAGCATGCTCGTCTAACAACGCGCCACTAGAGGCGATATGTGTCTGCTGAGTCTCCCTCAACTCAACAAGTTTATCCTGTTTAGTGAAAAAAAATAATAATAATAATATCATGTTAGATAAAATTAAATTAACAACATTTAAAAGTCATCACGTAGTCATCAGCCACTTGCGGGTTCACCCAATTGCTATCCCGGATGGTGTGAAAAGTCCGGAACAACTCAATAATGCCGAGCAAGCTGTCACACACATTGTTCTCTACGTGCATGACATCGACGTTGTGTTTGAGCTCTGTAAAAGACCAATACGGCAACTCATAGAAAATGTTTATTTTTCTCCAATTCAGCTCATCATCATTTCTCCTCTTTCTAGCACCCCCGTAGTTAGGGTACTTTCCTGGAATACTATGTCTCACACAGCTTAACTATGCTAAAATGTCTATAGGCATTAACCGACGTAGAGGTGGTCGCTTCTCCGTCCTCCCGTCGAAGTCTAAATTGCTCCGAAAATGATGCCATGACGGTAGGAACCGACGGTGACCCACATAAGCTATCTTACCTATCACACATACTGAAGGAGTCTCCTCGTTGCACTTAGGATATGCCATATGCCCTTGACCGCTCCAACTCGACAAACTACTTCTCACTGGAAAATTGCTAACAGTCCACATTGCACGCATTCTGAATACCGACCTGTTATTGGTTCCAGCGTCACGCGTGTCAATCCCATCGGCCCACATCTCCTTCAACTCGTCCACTAATGGTCGTAAATATACATCAATTTCCTTACCCGGTGCTTTAGGAACAGGTATCAACAGAGTAAGCATGAGGTATTCGGGCTTCATGTATAACCAAGGTGGCAAGTTGTAAACTGTTACAACTATTGGCCACATGCTGTACGCTAGACTCATGTCACCAAATGGATTGAATCCAACTGTGGCCAGACCTAACCTGACATTTCGAATCTCACTTGCGAACAATGGATGTTTCATGTCAAAATCCCGCAATGCCTTTCTGTCAACGGGATGTTGCATTTCATTATCATCAATAGACCTTTCTATACTGTGCCACCACATGAGTTTTGCAGTATCCTTCATCGTGAACATACGTTTTAGTTTGGGGACCAAGAAAAAATAGTGCAACACCTTATGCAGAACATTCTTCCCGTTCACTTTTCCAGAAGTGTGCACCTAACGACTTTTCTGGCAAATCGGACAAGTTTGTCTACCAGCATGCTCACCCCAAAACAGTGCACAGTCGTTCTTGTAGGGGTGAATGGATTTGTAACCCAAACCAAGTTTCGTCATCATCTTCTTAGCTTCGTAGTGAGAGTCCACCAGGTTCATGTTTGGGAAAGCTAACTTCAACAATTTCAAAAGATCATCGACAAACTTGTTTGTCCATTTGTTCACAACCTTAATATGCATCAACTTTACTAAAAAATTTAAAGACGAAAATGATGAAACTCCCAGGAATAGTTCTGAATGCAAAGCTTCAAACAATTCGTCATAGTAACCATCGGTGTTTGTACCAACATGCTCATCACCGACTACGTCGTCCATGACATCCATCATCTCATTCTCTACACCAGCTCACTCATTCTGTCTATACACATTCGCAGTCTGAACCTCGGTCTCGCCATAATATATCCAGTTGAAATAACTCTCCACAAAATCATTACGGAATATGTGAGCCTCGACAATTTCCAATGGATGTGTGAGACCGTTTAAATATTTTTTGCAAGGATATTTAATCATTCACCTATCATTTACGTATGGTCTCCCCATGTTTATAAATGCTTTAAAACCGTTCCAAAAATCTATAGTTCTTTTGCGATTTCTAATTGTTGTCCAACTTTTATCAATAATCATATTTGAAAAATACTATATTTTCACAAATACAGTAAGGTTAATAGATGGAGATGAAAAAATGAAATGTAAAGAAGATGATTATGGAGAAAAACGATAGACTTGGAAATATTTACACTGATGGAAATTGAAATATTGCAGAAATGCAGTAAAGAAATGTAGGGATGCTGAACTGAAAAAGGAGATTCTATAGCGGCGACAAATGTCGTCTCTATAGATTAAATATGTCATCGCTATACATAGAAATGGCCCCCAATTTTTTTGCCAATATTGCGTTATGTATGTAGCAACGACATATGTCATCGCTATAGAGTTCATTTTGAATTACGAGGAGAATCATGAATCACGTGAGTTAAAAAATCATTTTTACATATATTGTGACGACACTTGTAGTCGCTATTGTCTATAATAAATTGACGCTATTTTTCCTGCCATCTGGAAAACATTTACCGACGACTTCTTTTGTTGTCGCTATATATTAAAAATGATTGTGATGACATATTTGTTATAAAGACGACTTTTGTCACCGGCATATATTTTTACGTAATAGCGACGACATTTCTTTGTCGCCGCTATAGATGTCTTTTCTTGTAGTGTATTGTTAAAATTTCTACTCACAACAGTTGTACCAAACGGGCTCTTAGTCTAAAATTCTTAAATAATTAGTTTTTTTATGATTATATCGACTATAATTCAATAAATGAAAGAATATTTCATACTGACACTATAGATAACGGTCAAATTGACAGAGCTTATTAAACTATTGAAATTCATATATCCTAAAAAAAATTAAAAACTCGGGTACCACATTGCATAAAGGTTAACATTCTAAGGGCTCGTTTGATTTTAAATAAAATTTTGGTAAAAAGTTGAAGTTAAAGTCAAAAATTTATTTTAACCACACATTTCATTAGACCCACAATTGTTTACAACTTTACAACTATACATTTCATCAACTTTTACAAAAAATCTAATTTTAATAAAAATCAAACACACCCTAAATATACTTTTCTTAAGAAGAAACGTCCGTAATTTTTGAATTCATTTTCATTTCCTTTTTTTCTTTTTCTTTTTCTTTTTAAATTTAAATAGTAGGGTAAATTTTAAATTTAGTCCATAACCTTTGACTAAAGTAGTGATTATGTACCTAACAAAAATTTCTTCTGAATTTTGTTCCCAACCGTTGAAAAATTAGTAAACTCATTCCTCTTAATCGTTTCTATCAATTTTTCTATTAATTCAAACATGTACACTATACGCATCGTTTTTATAAACAGTAAAGATGTCATGTCATTGAACTCGTTAAAAAAGAAAAAACTCTTCCTCACGAAGACTACCATTGCTACCACCACCATGATCCAACACTACCAATTGCCATTGCCACTATACCCCCCCCCCCCACACACACACACACACACACCTACCACTACTTTGACCAAATATTGTAGACTAAGTTTGCAATTTATCCTAAATAGTATTATATTTTAGGAATCGTTTTTTCTACCATTGTATTTGACAAAAAAATTCGACAAATAATTACGACCCTTAATTTCAAAAATTCTAACAGTCTAAATGTATTAAAGTATTTATTGAGATGTGTTTGGATATGAATATAAGGATTTTAAAGGTGCTAATACATTTAGATCGTTAGATTGATTGATATTAAGAGTTATGATTATTTGTCAAATACATTGGTAGGAGGAAATGTCCCCTTATATCTTATACTTGAGGCCTTCCATTTGAAAGTAGGACTAGGCAAAAACCGACTTAAATTGATCAACCCCAACTCAACTTGATTGGTTTGGATTGGTTTTTGCCCTAAATTGGGTTGGGTTCGATTTTGAAAATTCATTTTGTAGTTGGGTTGGATTGGGTTGTAGGTTTCCTCATAAAAATCGATCCAACCCAACTTGACCCGACTCGTGCAATAAAAAATATTTAAAAAATTAAAATTTAATAAAATCGAGCCAAAGCCTTTCAAATTTTTAATTTTAATATAATTAGCATTGATCCAAATTGAATTTGGTTCAAACTTTAAAAAAATTCCCATCAAATTCAACAAAAGGTACCAAAATATATTTATGCTAAAAAAAATTGTCTTAGCATCAATTGAGTTCAAGTCCAAACGGCCAATCCAACCGAAACTTGATCGATTTGAATTGGGTCGGGTTTCAATCTGTGGTTGGTTGGGGTCGATTTGATTTCTTGTCAAACTGTATCTATTGGGTTGAATTCGAATTGGGTCCAAAATCGACATAATCCAACCCTCGCCTAACCGTACTTGAAAGACTTTTTTATTGAGTCAAATCTTTCCGTCATCGTAAATAGTATTATATCATGCTCTTACAACTTAGAACCACAAGTAATACGACTATGCTTATACCCAATTGTTTCGATATTTCAATTATACAAAAGTGACGATTCTAAAATAAATAAATAAATAAATGAAGCATAAGCACCTTTAAGCTTTAGAAGAATTCTTAGAAGGTTTAGTATATTTACACCACATTTTTTTATAAATGCACCACATTTAAATTGCACAAAAGGTCTATAACATTTACTTATTATTACATTTATTTCTCTAATATTTTTTCATCGCATTCTTATCATCAACCTCCAATTAATTAGCACATATTGTTTCTAATAACGATTTCCTTCCAAAAATTTCATTAAAAATAACAAAAAGACTTATTTTTCCATCATATTTTTAAATAAGCAAATAAATAAATAAATACAAAATTTCGATTAAATATTTGTCCCTCATTTTAAGACACACTAATAGAACTTTTAGAAGAAAATCGCTAATAGAAACAAGATGTGTTAATTAATAGAATGTTAAATATAAGAGTTTGATGAAAAAAAATGTTAAAGACATAAATGTGACAATAAATAAAAATTAAGAACTTTTTATATAATTAAAATATGGCGCATTTATAATAAAGTGTGGTGTGAATATAACCATCCTTCTTGTAAGGGTAGTTATTAGGTTTTAAGTTAATTAATGGACAAATTGACCCAAAAGATAAAATAATGAAAACCATATCATATGCATGATCTAAAAAATAAAATTTATTTGTTGATTTTAAAAATCAATAGTGTGAGCATGTGCGATGCACGTGATATATCGATAATTAAGAACATAATAATGTTTATTATATCTTCTTTTTACGAATTAGCTTGATATTGGTAATCTAAGTGAAAAAAAATTTAAATATTAACAAATTAGGGGATTGAAACCTAAATAGCATGCTTATAACCAATATTCAAAAAATCGGATCGATCATCGACCTAGAAAAGGCAACGGATCAAGGGTCAAAAGGTCGAACCGATTTCAATTAAAAAATAAATAATTAATCTAAAAATCTCATAAAATTTCTAAAATAATTTATTTTTAAATAAACCAATATTTATAGACAAAATTACTTACAAAACTTGGCTTTAAATAGACTTTCATAAGTTTCATTTAAAAAATTAAAAATTAATCTAAAAAAAATCTCGGTTTTCATTAAAACCGAACTGGTTCAATTGGTTTAATCTTTAAAAACTCCGGTTTCTGGTCCGATTTTTTGAAGGCCGGTTAAATTGGTAAACCGGACCAATTTTGTGGCCAGTTCCTAGTTTTTTCGGTTGAACCGACTGGTCCGGTCCGATTTTCTAAACACTGCTTATAACTTAAAACCTAGTTTATTAAAATTTATTATAGTAGATGACTCAAACATATGATAAAATTGAATTAAATTTACTTCATAAAAGCCACTATTCTCAAATACAATTTTCTCCGAATTTACATTCCTCCTTGAAGCTTGAGTTCATTTAGCACATGTTTGGGGTTACTTAAATTATAATTTCAGCTGGTCAAATTGGTTAAACATAATTCTTATCCACATATTTCATAGGACCCACAACTTATAATCCACACATTTACTAACAATTTATAATTTCAACACTACCAAACATGCGCTTATTTATAATATTTTAATCACGTAAAGAAATTTGAATGCCTTTGCATTAAGAAATTTCACATTTGTTCTAGAATAAGACTCTGGAAATAAGTATCTACAACATTATGTGCACATTAATTTCTATCTTACGTCCTTTGACTTCACTCCACTACGCACCTTCAACCCCACTTGTAACCTTTACGTAGCCACAACCGAAAACCGGATAAGGTATTCTCAATCTAAGGAAACCATATCTCCTTGCCCAGTAGGCTGAACCGCATCAGGCCACACACGCTGAATCGGCATCACTTTCGTCGGGAAAGACAAGATGCACAGCACAACTAGGTCGGCATCGGACACCTACAAGGTAGCACCAAGATGCACCACGAGCAAAGGCAGAGGTTGAGCTGCAATTCCATTCCTCCACAGTTCTAGCGAAATTGGCCGAGGCTGGCTGGCCCTTTATTCCGCGTTCATCATTGCCTTTCCTTGTCTAAAAGGCGGCATAATATGCTCTTTCGGAAACATGTTTGAAAGGGTGGATGAGGTGCGTACTAGAGGAATAAACCTAACAAGAATTATTCGGAGAGTAACCTTGGCCCTATCTATGGGGAGGTAAGGGGAAGAAGCGAAAGCTTAGGAAGAAAGATTTGAAAAAGCCTCTTCCGATCCTAGACTCTAGTTCCAAGTTAGAAGGGCTGCTAATAAAGCCGATAGGTAGGTCGATGGGAAATAAACCAGAAGAGAAGCAGATGGAGCTCTTTTCCATACCAACTATTTAACAACAGAGGATGAAGATCGGGCTGAATAGAGGTTGGTTTCCAACAACTAGGGTTTAGTACCCTGTCAAATAACAGAGAAAGGGCTTGCCCGCTCTAAAGGAAACATCATCAAAGATTTGGGTTTCCAAAAACGACAAATTAGGCTTTTTTTAGTAAGTGTACCACTCGATCATCACAATGTTTATTGACAGAATAAAAATTTCAAAAAAAAATTCTTTCTTACTTTAGATGATGCTCTGGAGATAATCAATAACTTAATTGATCAAGTCGTTTCATGGTCGAATTAAAACTTTTAAAACAACATAATTTCTAAAAGTAAATAAATCACTTTGCAGTTGTTAATTAAGCATGCTAGTGAAGTTGTATGTATTTGATGCAAGTTAGAGATTGTGGCAAAAATAGGTTCAAAAGTGTAAAAAAAATAAACAAGTCAATAAACATATTAATAAACTTGTAGGATGCATATGAAGTTCTTCTAGGATTTCATTTTACATAGATTGGTTTGGATTTCAAAATGTATTTTAAATTCTATTTATTGACGTCGATTTAAAAAATGTTACACGTGCAAATTTACGAAACACTCCCTACTTCTTCGTATAAAGAGTGTAAATTACACTTCACATGCCAAAATTTCAAGAATCACATATGTATTTCACGTTCCATTAAGTCTCTATAAAAATAAAAATAAAAATACTGAATTTATTCACATAAATCTAAATTTTAAAATTACAATTTACATACCATTATTTTAGAAATGTGAACAAACATCATATTTAATTAGGATGAATTCATCTTTGGATTCTTATAATTATTTTACAAATTTTTTAAACCAAATAGGTAGAAAACAACATTAGTTGACCATTTTGAATAGTAAACCAATATCCATACTTTTAATATAGGTATGATATTGCAATAGAACGTGTCTCCAAGTCATATACGCAAGGGTTAGATGTGGCAAAATGGGCCGGTCTGGTGGGTTAGCCCTGATAGCCCGAAATTAGGGTTGGGTTGGCCCTGCAAAATCTAGCCCAGACAAAAACTGAGCATGTTTGGCCCGGACCAATTGGCTGGCCTGGATCAGGGCTGGCCCAATTATTTTTTTGGCCCGCTACTTTTTTGTTTTTTTTTCTGGGTTATTAACATATATACCTATCATTTAACTGTCATTAATAGTAATACTGGATTCTATTAGAATAATTGAAAATATACTAAATAATAATAAAAATATTATTTCTACTGAACATTTAATATTTCCTACATTTACTCTTCCTTTTATTGAATACGTTATAGTTAGCAAGAGTTTAGTATCATCCTATAATCAAATCACATTTTGAATTTCAAAATACAAAATCCATCTTCAGCCAAAAAATAAAGTATCAATACTAAATTTCTAATTCCTAATTTGCCGATAGAGAAGATTATCATCTCACGTTATCATTGACCTGAAATTTATTGCAGGTCAAATTCTGTCATCTCATTCGCCTTCCGTGAGGATTGTCTCCATAACTTTATTAACGAGATCAAATATCGCCAAAACGGGTTTGATAAACAGGTAGTTACCCTTTGTTGAATGAATCGTTCTTTTAAATTTTTTTCTTTAAATGTAAATTGAAATTGAAACTCAAATACATAATTGTTATTATAATTCTTTGAATTGAAGAGGTTTTCTGGGTTTTGAAGAATCACAAACAACATTGATATCATGGGTATTTACAGATATAGTCAATAACGTGAAAAAAAATAATATTCTAGTGAATGTTTTTTTTTTAGATTGAAATTTATTAGTTGTTCTTGATATTTGGGACTACATATTCTTTTCAAGTGAATTTTTAATGAATGTGTATTGGGTTAGCTAATAGTTAAAATTATGTAGTCCAGAAAAAATTTGGAACAAAACTATTTTTATATAGTCTTCATTGTTACTTATACGTGTTCTGCAATTTGATATTATGATCGTTCAACATATGGGTCAGCATGTAGTTTATTTTAAAGTCTTCATTGTTACTGATATGGGTTTTGCAATTTGATATTATGGTCATTCAACATATGGGTCAGCATGTAGTTTATTTGGCAATGATTAACAGATCATATGTTTAATTTATGTTACAAATATGGGATAGATAAGTGTGTTGATAAGTGCAGAAAAGATCATACACGTCTAATGGCGAGATGTTTGACATGTGCCCGAATAGATCATTTTTAATTCTACAAAATTGTGCATCGAACTTGGATCGATTCTCATTACCCAAGCATTTTAATCCTATTATGAGGCAGAAATCCTGGAGCGTGAATTTATCGATACTGCCCCAATATTGAACCACATCTATTCAGAATTATGCTGCTTAACTTCCCTAAGAAGGACTTGGTGAATTAGCTGGTGATTCAGTGAAATTTCATTTGCATGAAGAAGGTGACCGAAGCACGTGTCTGAAAACATTGCCCTTTGAGATTTTGGCATTCTTCCAACCAATATGCTCAACACATTATCATTCGAGAACACATTTACTTTACCGAGACACCATTGCTCAGGATGTATGATGTATTCCCCCTCCTATAATATAATAATATAAAAAAAGTATGTCAATATATTATTCATCAATTAATTTGTCTTGAAGATATATCTTAACCTTGTCACGTAACGCAACTAAACATGTAACATATATATAACATTGGATTAGACAATGAATATAATACCCTCCAGTAACAAGTGAGGATATGAAAATAACATATGTAACATATATACACGATTTCATTGGTGTTAATATGCGATTGATGGTAACACCATTCCATGGTATGGGAGTTTTTTCAATAAAAAATAATATGTAACACAAACACATGGGACTACATACCATGTAACTTAGATACATGTTTTTATTACTATTTGGTTAGACAGTGAATATAACATCATCCAGTAACACGTTATATCCTGTAAATAACATGAACCCGTAACATGGATACATGATTCAGTTACCGTGAATATATGAACAACGATAATACCATCACGTAACATGTGACTTCAATAACTTAACACTAATATGTAACACAATTAACATTAATACGTGAAAAAAAATTGCCATATTCCATGCCATTTTTATTGTGTTACGTGTATTCCTAAAAAACATCAAGGCTATTTAGATCAATTTCAATATTGGTGCCTTTAATTAAGCATGATAAAGATTGGGCCTTAAAAATAGCAAATCTGTTAATATTTGAAATTTGAAATTGAAATAATTATGTTAATGATTAATTAATAAAATACAGTAAATCCACATATTAATTAGTAATATTAACAAATTTTAAATAATCAAGTAAATCTACAATTTGATAAAAAAAAAAATAAGGTAGGATTCATAATTATCACTTTTTTTCCTTCCAATGCCTAGCTCCAGTGCAAGCGTGATAACCCTAACTTCAGCTTCAATTCAATTTTCCTCAATTTCACTCCATTTCCTCAATTCAAGCTCTAATACGCCGAAATCATCCCCAAAACCATTAACCCATCTTGTCAGCTACATTTATTTTCTTCCCCGACCAGCGAGTGCAAGTTTGAGTCCAAATTGAGTGCGAAGTGCAAAAAGCACTTGGTAATTTTTGTATTTTTTTTTTTTTAGAATTTGTGATTTGTGTTGCTTTTTGATGCGAAGTGGAATTTGATGCGTTACTTTTTTCTGAATGTTTGAATTATCGATTAATTCCAGGTAGACATTGCAATTTGTCATTTTGTTTGATATTCGTACTTGGTGATTTAGGGCACTTGTTTTGAATTTTCTGTGCTTTATGTTGAGCTTGTTGATTAAGTTTTGTTCACTCACCTATTCACTTTCTCACATTTCAACCTCAACATGGAATTCAGATCATGCTCCACTCATTGTAAAATTTATTAGTCTTTTTTTTATGAAGCAGTAATTTGAACCTTTAGTCAGTAGAATTTAATCAACTTAGTAATTTATTTATGACTATTTTGTGATGTACACCTATCAATTTCACGAATATAAGTAGGATTCACATGAAATGCTTGCAGTTGTTGTGGATACGGGTAGTGGCTCTGTTCAATAGGTATAGTGTTGCCAATGAATATATCATATGCTTAAAATAGAAGAGTGATGATGCAATGTGTAATAAGTAGAAATTTATAGATAGTATAGACTAGAGGCGGCAAACTCGAGTGATCGCAGTGAAATTAACCCAAATTTTAATTGAAATCAAACCCAAGTCCCACTTCTTTCCTTTCCCACTTCTTTCCTTTCTCATCCGACCCCGTCGTCGCAGCACGCGGCTTGATCATCGTCTTCCGATCTATTGATTTTCTGGTTATGCAGTTTCTGGTCCAGCAAATTATTACTGGTATCTAGTTCTTTTTACAATTAGTTAACCTTAGAGTAATACCTGGATTTTCAATTAGTTGTAATCCCTAACTGATTGTGTACTGGTATTTTACTACAGTGCATATAATTATTCTTTGGGCTTTTATATGATAGACATGACCTGGTTCAGTGCCTTATTATTTAGGAGCAGGCTGCCTTGCTCTGGGATACCTCATCGGAGCCCGGCATTCTATCCATGTTTTTCTTTCACCCCGAGTATCGAAAGACGCTCAAACTGTTGTTGACGGTAAATCAAAGAATCGTGGTAAACAACCCCTCGAGATCAAAAAACTGGCTGACATTCTTGAAGATTTCAAAATGGTATCATGTCTTTCCCCTCTCCCTGTGTACGCAGATGTAGGCATGCTCGTGTGTGATGTGAAATACAAACTTTGAGTACATTATTGTGAGGATAGTTTAGCTTTATTTGTTGGATAATTGTAAACAGTTTTTGGTTGTGAGGAATGACTTAAAGATGGGACAAAAAAACACCCAATAATATGTAATATGAAAATTTTGTTACAATAATAAAAAAAGAGTGGCGGTACATAGTAGAAGATGCCCAATTGTGTAGTGGAAACAACAAAAATCAAGTCCAACATATAATTGAGCTTACCAAAGACAGTTGGTCGTATCACAAACTTAAGATAACTTCGATAGCCAATGAAACCTTGGTTTGATGTGAAAGGCTAAGGTTGAGTCGGAGGCTAACTGACTTGGAGGTTTCAATTGAACTCTTGCCAATAAAAATGCGGGCTACAGTTCAATTGACTCTTGCATATATGAGTTATCTGTTAACTATCTCCCAAAAGAAGAAAAATTAATCAAACTTGCTGTCATATCTGCTTCATTGTGTTGCTCTCTGACGCTCATACTGTAAAGTCTCTTGAAAGAAATTTAAAGTTCAATATTTGAAAGCCCAGCCTGTTTAGAATCCATCACTGATGAATGCATTCTCATACAGATTGCATCGTATAGTGACTATAATATTCTCTAATGGAAGGAAAACTAGAAATTTTATAGTTTAGAAGTTTGATGCATTTTTTCTTTTCATTCGTCGATCTAGGGAATATAGTTATTGGCTTAATCATATAAATTTGACATAGGACTTTTTTTTTTTCCAAGGTGTTGGATTTACTCCGCATGTTCACAATGTGAAGTCAGAAGATGTTAACATTTTATCATTTTAGTCATAATTTGTTAGGTCAGTCAAATGTAATTAATATCTATCTTTGAGTTTAGTTACTTGGATATGGTTGAGAGGTGTTGTATTTATAGTTGTCGAACTATCTTAGCCGAGTCGTGCATTGACTGAAGATTGTTATTTAGTTGTGATAAATGTTAATCCTTAATCGAAGTACGGGTGAGCATTAATTGTCATGTGGATGGGACTCTAATACATTTGGGTGCCACAAAGTTTATCGGAATACTTCGTTATTTTACCCCCGAATGCTTGTGTCAAGTACTTAATGGCGATGGATCCTCCCTCGGCCTCAGCATAAACCAGACACTGGCTCTAGCACTGCCTAAAGCATGTAATGTCCAAACTCTTCCACTACAAAAAACTGTGGCTTCAGAAACGGATTTTCCGTTGCTGAAGCCACGATATCCGTATCTAATAGTCGCTACCAACGGATTATTTGCAACGGAATTTCCGTTGCTATTTTGAAGGTCGCTGAAAGTTACCAACAAAATTTCCGTTGGTGATCTTCACAAACGGAATTTCTGTTGGTAATAGTGTTTGTCATTACCAACGGAAATTCCGTTGGTAATATCCCAACCCTTTACCTACGAAATATCCGTTGGTAATGACACACACTATTACCAACGAAATTTTCGTTGGTAATGTCCAAACCCGTTACCAACGGAAATTCCGTTGGTAACTTTCAGCGACTTTCAAAATAGCAACAGAAATGACAAACACTATTACCAACGGAAATTCCGTAGGTATTGTGCAAATTTTTAATAATTAAAAAATAATAATTTTATATACTTGGTGGACCCCTGACCCGACTTACTAATTATGGGCTTGAAATTCAACCCACCAAAGGCCCGACCCAATCCGCTAAGCTTTGTCAAGCATTATTATTATTTTATTAATTTAGAATGGATGTAATGTGACTTGAACCTTTGACCTAAGAGTTGTGAAGTTACAACCAAACCATTGGAGACAAATGAATTCTTGTAAGTGTTTTTGTTTTTATAATATATATTAGTTCAATGAGCAACATTTTCTATAATTTCTTATAAAGTAAAAAATAAATATTAGTAAAAAATCAAATTCCACATTGTGTTAACACCTAAAATATTACATTGCTCGAAAAAAATTTTATAGCTGTACAAACTGTATGAAATGATGATAAACATTATTTGCTTTCACATTTAAACACGAAATGTCCAACTAAAGTGATGTCGTACAATAGGTAAACTAGTCCACCTATATTTTATTCGTATAAGATTATAGTTTGAATCTTTTTTATTATTGTAATTGCATATATAACTTTGTTGTAGAAAATTCGAATGTTAAATGAGTGCTTATTCGGCTGCCCTTTTTTTCATCTACAAAATCTATTTTGCATTAAATTTGGTGGGCCATGACTGAATTCCTCTTACACACTTTTTGACTTACATTGCAATTTGACAAAATTGCCGTCAATCAATTAAATGTCGTTTGAAAGTTAAAAGGGCAATTTGGTCATTTCATCTCAAATTCTTTTGAAAAGTAAAAAAACTCATGCTCAAAAATAGATTTTGGAGATGAAAATACCTACCGAACATGCTCTCAATGAAACTTAATTTACGACTAATCCTTAAGTGATTAACATTCAATTCCATATAGTTGAATCTTTTTTCATTTTCAAAATTTGATTTACATTACTCATGAAAAATATGCAGGTAACAAGATTTACTCTTCACCAACATTTTCTGTAGCTCAATGGTTGAAATAGTAATATTACATATGGATTATCTGTGGACTGCGAGTAATAGGTTGAAAGATTTTTTCGACTTATGAATTACTCTTCACATAAATTTCTTTTATTTGAATAGATGAATTGTGTTTTTTGGTTTTCAAAATTGATTTATATCACCTACATAATTTTCGTAGGTAATAAGAATCACTCTTCACCAATGGATATTCCGTATAAGGTCGAAATATTTTTTGGTTTTCAAAATTAATTAAATTCACCAACGGAATTTTCGTAGATAATATGATTCACCCTTCACCAACGAATATTCCGTAGGTGAAAAATCAATAATATTTTATAGTTTTCAAAATTAATTAATATCACCAATGAAATTTTCGTAGGTAATATGATTTACTCTTCACCAACGGATATTTCGTAGGTGAAAGGTCGAATTATTTTTTGGTTTTCAAAATTAATTAATATCACCAACAGAATTTCCGTTGGTGATAAGATTCACTCTTCAACAACGGAATATCCATTGGTGAAATGTCGAATTATTTTTTGGTTTTCAAAATTATTTAATATCACCAACGGAAATTCCGTTGGTGATAAGATTCACTTTTCACTAACGGATATTCCGTTGGTGAAATGTCGAATTATTTTTTGGTTTTTAAAATTAATTAATATCACCAACGGAATTTCCGTTGGTGATAAGATTCACTCTTCACCAACGGTTATTCCGTTGGTGAAATGTCGAATTATTTTTTGGTTTTCAAAATTAATTAATATCACCAACGGAATTTCCGTTGGTGATAAGATTCACTCTTCACCAACGGATATTCCGTTGGTGAAATGTCGAATTATTTTTTGGTTCTTAAAATTAATTAATATCACCAACGGAATTTTCGTTTGTGATAAGATTCACTCTTCACCAACGGATATTCCGTTGGTGAAATGTCGAATTATTTTTTGGTTTTCAAAATTAATTAATATCAACAACGAAATTTCCGTTGGTGATAAGATTCACTCTTAACCAACGGAATATCCGTTGGTGAAAGATCGAATTATTTTTTGGTTTTAAAAATTAATTAATATCACCGACGAAATTTTCGTTGGTGAAATGATTCACACTTTACCAACGGATATTCCGTTGGTGAAATGTCGAATTATTTTTTGGTTTTTAAAATTAATTAATATCACCAACGGAATTTCTGTTGGTGATAAGATTCACTCTTCACCAACAGATATTCCGTTGGTGAAATGTCGAATTATTTTTTGGTTTTCAAAATTAATTAATATCACCAACGGAATTTCCGTTGGTGATATGATTCACTCTTCAGCAACGGATATTCCGTTGGTGAAAGGTGAAAATTCGTTGGTAAAAAACTATTACCTTTGCCAGCAGAAAAGCCGTCGCTAATTACCGTAGTTGAAAGGTCATCACTTTTACCAACGGATAATCCGTTGCTGATTACCAACGGAAATAATCCGTTGGTAAATTTCCGTTGGTGAAAAGGCGATTTTTAGTAGTCTTCCTTTGAGCCAATGCAATGGTAATAATTTGAGTCTAAACTTATTTCTTATATGTAATAAATATATTTATTATTGCCTTTGTAAGAAGTGATTAGGGCTTAATTCTTAAAAATAGTAATGTAATTTGTGCCGCTGGTTCTCCATCTAGACTCGCAATAAGAAAATATTGGATAAAATAACAATAATCAGTAATGTTGCAATGAATTAATAAATTAAGTTGAGCATTGATGTACCAAGAAATTGAATTGGCTACTGCTCGTGGATTATAGTTTTGTTCAATCAATTTGATTTGATTAAAATTACAAGAGTTGGCCCAGTTCAGCAAAATCAAGTCTACTTTGACTCTAAATTTTTTTTTTTTTTTTAAAAACAAAATATCTATTTTTTTTAAAAAAATGGCTGGGCTGGCCCGTTGGCCACTTGGCCCGGTGGTTCAAAATCGGGCTGGGCTGGCACAACAATTTACTGGCCCGTCTAAAAATTGGGTTAGGGCCAGCCTGACCCGATTTCATATATGGCCCATTCATTTCGGGTCGGGCCGAGCTGAACAGTCCATTTGCGACCTCTAGCGAGGCTCCACAAAACCAAAATTGGGCTCGCAGCATAATACTACTGATGACAATAAGAAAGTCATACAGAAACCTAAAAAAAAAAAAAAAAGAACTTACATAATTTAGTATGTTTGACAAGGTGAACTCAACAAATTTTGACATTGTTAATTACAAAAAAGAAAAAGACAAAAAGAGAGTAATTAAGACTGTTATTCATAGTCCTATTCAATCTAATTTAGTACTAAAGGTATGTTTATTTTTTATTAAAATAAGATTTTTTTTTTCTTTTTTTTTTTTTTTTTTTTGTAAAAGTTGATAAATAAATAGTTGACAATTCGTAAAAAATTATATAGTTAAAATTAATTGTTGAATTTAACTTCATTTTTTTTATCAAAATTTTAATTAAAATCTAACGGACTGTTAATTTTGGTCGACTTGCTCAAAAATAAAAAGTAAAAAAATCCTATAATCCCTCTCTGCCGTAAACAAATGCAGCCACATAAAGAGGTATAATTTGTGCAATTACATATTACTCGGCAAAAAAAAATTCTAAATATAGCAAGAAAAAATACGTGACAGACAATAACCTGAACTATGCCTATAAATAGCCAAATCATCCCTATAAATACTCTGCTAAACCACCACCATAATTCACAAGGCAGCAAATAACAAAAAAAAAAAAGAAAAACACAGAGGCAAGATACGGTGATTATTCTCAATTTCCTTGAGGTTTTCTCGCCGGATCTCGCCTTCCTTAGCCACCACAATGGAGATGAAGAAGATTGCATTCGCCGCCATCGTCGCCGCCGCCTCCATGAGCGCCGCCGTGGCCACCGCCCCTAGCGAGGCTCCAGCTCTCGCTCCCACCAGCGATGCCATCGCTGCCTTGCCCACAATTGGGTCCTTTATTGGGGCCTCCATCTTGTCCTTCTTTGCCGTTTACATGCACTAAATTAACCGGTGAAAGAAGTGATTAATTACTTGACAGGAAATGAATAAAGACTTTTAGAATTGATCTTTTTGCTTTTCTGAGTTTATATTAGGTTTCTTGTAGATCTCTTCATTGTAACAATTGTTTCTCATGCAATGCAATAAAAAGGAAAAAAAAATCATAGCTTCAGTAAATTTATGATTTATTTATTGTTCATGAAGGTCCCAAATGGCACAGTAAAAAGAAATCTCTCTTTTCTCCCAGAATTTACTTTTCATACGTTTCTCAGGACACCAAATCTCCCTAATATTCACTCAGATATGAATATTTAAGGGATAAAGTACACAGATCCAAACCCAGAAAACCCTACAAACCAAAAGAGAGAGAGAGAGAGAGAGAGAGAGAGAGAGAGGAGAGTTTGTGTAAGGAATTGAGCGTCTTATGGAAGCTAATAGAATCTCCAATACATCCTATGGATTGCTATCTAACTAGTACAAATATTGGAAGACTTTCTATTTATATGACATTGATGTCTAATACTTAGATATTTAAGTTTAAATTTGATCTCCAATGCATTCTATGGATTGTTACCTAAGTAGCACAAATACCAGAAGATTTTCGATCTACGTGACATTAATGTTTAATACTTAGACATTTAATTTTAAATTTGGTCTCCAACACTATAAGAAATAGTGTCTATAGCGGCGACATCAATAGCGACGACAACAAGTCGTCTCTATTGATTCTATAGAATAGAGACGACAAAGAAATCTCGTCGCCAAATGTTCAAAAAGTATAGCGATAAATTATGAATCGTCGCTATTACTTATAATTTATAACGACGTCTTTCAATGTCGTCGCTAATTACTTTCGAAAACGGCGGGAACAATTTCTGCCATTTTGTTGCACAAATAGCGACAACTTTGGTCGTCGCAATAGATTTGTCGATGATATTGTTACTCACGTGAATCATGATTTTTCTCGTAAAATGTGATGAGATATATTGCGACAACATTTGTCGTCGCAATAGATCTATATCAATTTAAGCGGAAAAATTGACACCCATTTCTTGTATGTAGCGACGACATATGTCGTCGCAATATACGTATTGATGATTTTGGTAGACACGTGAGGTATCAATTTCTTCGTAAGTTGGGAAGGATTCTGTAGCGACAACCGAGTCATATAACGACGACAAATGTCACCGCTATTAAGTCTTCATTTTCTTCTCTCCATCCCCGCAGTTCTGTATTGTATAATTGCAAAAATATTTATTCTTCTCCCAATCAGCATAAATACTTGCAAATCTATTGTTTTCCTCCATAATCATCTTCTTTACATTTTTTTTCTTCATCTCCATTTATTATCCTTACTGTATTTGTGAAAATATAGTATTTTTCAAGTATGTATATTGATAAAACTTGGACAACAATTAAAAATCGCACAAAATCTGCAAGTTTTCAGAACGGTTTGCAAGCATTTATAAACATGGCGAAGCCATATGTAAATGACAGGAGAATGATTAAATATCCGTGCAAAAAATGTTTAAACGGTCTCACACATCAATTGGAAATTGTCGAGGTTCACATATTTTGTAATGGTTTTGTGGAGAGTTATGTCACCTGGATATATCATGGCGAGACCGATGTTCATACTGCGAATGTGTATAGACAGAATAAGCAAGCTGATGTGGAGGATGAGATGATGGATGTCATGTTCATACTGTAATGGTTTCTTCATCTCCATTTATTATCCTTACTGTATTTGTGAAAATATAGTATTTTTCAAGTATGGATATTGATAAAACTTAGACACAATTAAAAATTGCACAAAATCTGCAGGTTTTCGGAACGGTTTGCAAGTATTTATAATCATGGCGAAGCCATACATAAATGACAGGGGAATGATTAAATGTCCATGCAAAAAATGTTTAAACGATCTCACACATCAATTGAAAATTGTCGAGGCTCACATATTTCGTAATGGTTTTGCGGAGAGTTATGTCACCTGGATATATCATGGCGAGACTGATGTTCATACTGCGAATGTGTATAGACAGAATGAGCAAACTGATGTGGAGGATGTGATGATAGATGTCATAGACGACGTAACTGGTGATGAGCATGCATGTACAAGCACCGATGGTTACTATGATGAATTGTTTCAGGCTATGCATTCAGATTGTACCCGGGAGTTTCATCATTTTCATTCCTAAATTTTTTAGTAAAGTTGATGCATATTAAGATTATGAACAAATGGACAAACAAGTCTGTCGATGATCTTTTGAAATTGCTGAAGTTAGCATTCCCAAACATGAACCTGGTTGACTCCCACTACGAAGCTAAGAAGCTGATGACGAAGCTTGATTTGGGTTACAAAACTATTCATGCCTGCAAGAACGACTGTGCACTGTTTTGGGGTGAACATGCTGATAGATAAACTTGTCCGATTTGCCAGGAAATTCATTGGGTGCACACTTATGGGAAAATGAACGAGAAGAATGTTTCGCATAAGGTGTTGCAATATTTTCCCTTGGCCCACAGACTAAAACTTATGTTCGCAGCAAAGGATACTGCAACATTCATGTGGTGGCACAGTATAGGAAGGTCTAGGGACGATGATGAAATGCAGCATCCCGTTGATGGAAAGGCATGGTGGGATTTTGACATGAATCATCCACTGTTCGCAAGTGAGATCAGGAATGTCAGGTTAGGTTTGGCCGCAGATGGATTCAATCTATTCGATGACATGAGTCTGGCGCACAGTATGTGGCCAGTAGTTGTAACAGTTTACAACTTACCACCATGGTTATGCATGAAGCCCCAATACCTCATGTGTACTCTATTGATACCTGGTCCTAAAGCACCGGGTAAGGACATTAATGTATTTTTACGACCATTAGTGGACGAGTTGAATGAGTTGTAGGCCGATGAGATTGACACGCATGACGCTGGAACCAACAACATGTTGGTATTCAGGCTGTGTGTAGCGTTGTTGTAGACTTTTAACGATTTTCTAGCGATAAGTAGTTTGTCGGGTTGGAGTGGTCAGGAGTACATGGCATGTCATACGTGCAACGAGGATACTCCTTCAGTCTGTGTGATAGGTAAGACAGCTTATGTGGGTCACCGTCGGTTCCTGCCATCCAGTCATCATTTTTGGAGCAATTTAGACTTCGATGGGAGGACAAAAAAGCGACCACCTCCGCATCGGTTAACACCTACAGATGTTTTAGCACAGTTAAGCTGTGTCAGATATAGAAGTCTAGGAAAGCATTCTAACTACGAGGTGCTACAATTCGGAGAAGTGATGACGAGCTAAATTGGAGAAAAAAGTACATTTTCTATGAGTTGCCGTATTGGACTTCTATAGAGCTCAAATATAACATCGATGTCATGCACGTAGAGAAGAATGTTTGTGATTCCTTGCTCGGCACAATTATGGACAATCCATTCAAATCAAAGGACACAATCAAGGCGAGGAGCGATCTGATGCAATTAGGGATCAAAAGGGAGTTGCACTTGTATCAGAATGGAAATAGGTGGATGAAGATATTACACCATGTTGTCTGCAAATCGTAAGAAGTTTTGTAAATTTATCCAATCGGTTGAGTTTTCAGATGGCTTCGCTTCTAATCTTCGAAAAATATTGCTCCTAATGACAGCCGTATTATCGGGTTAAAGTCACATGATTGCCATATTATCATGCAACAGTTATTGCCAGTCAGATGTCGGGCGTTCTTGAATAAAACTATTTCCACGGCAATTATTGAACTGTGCACGTTCTTCAAGAAGCTTTGTGCAAGAACACTAAAGGTTAGCGACATGATGGCTTCCCCACGAGATCACCTGGTACTCATTTTCTGTAAGTTGGAAATGATCTTTCTGCTAGCATTCTTCGACATCATGATTCACCTCATAATGTATTTGCTAGAAGAGGCAATCCTTGGAGGTCTGGTGCATATGAGATGGATGTATCCATTCGAGCGATACCTGAAGAAATTGAAGGGCTACGTCAGAAGTCGAGCTCAGCCTGAGGGATCAATAGCTGAAGGGTAAGTTGTGGACGAGACATTGACATTTTATTCGAGGTTCTTCGAGGACATAGGAACAAGGTTCAACCGACCAGACAGAAATGAGGATGCTAGTGTTCCACAAACACAACTTTCTGTTTTTTAGTCGTAGTGTCGCCCACTTGGAAAAAAGTCACCAATGACATTTCCTACTCATGTTCGAAATCAAGCGATTTTTTACGTCTTGAACAACTGTTATGAAGTTGAGCCATTCTTGCAGTAAGATGCCGTTTATTCCTAATTATTATTCATTTATCTGGAATAAACTTTGTCATTTGAAACGAACTAATGAACTTTGATCTTCCATACTTTGTACAGAGAACATATGCAGGAGCTACTGAACAATGGCTGTCCAAACATCGAACTAGTGCACGGAAGAGACTTTCACGGTTGGTTCTACAAAAAGGTAAACGAACAACGACCGAATAAATTTCAAAATTTTCCACATTATTTGTTTCAATAACTGAGAATAATCCTCGTCATACAGCTATATGCAATGCGCCAAAGCTACAACCATCAAGTTTCTCATGAGTTATTTTCGTTGGCCAAAGGATATTACCAACAGGTTATGTCATACACGGTTTGTGTTGTGAAAGGAGTTCGGTTCCTGACATATGATCGTGATATTCAAAGAAAAACTCAGAACAGTGGTGTGTCTATCCCTGGGACTGGGGGTGAGATTTACTACGGGCAGCTGCAAGAGATACTGGAGCTACAGTATGGGCCAAAACTTTCAGTTTATCTGTTCCGATGCAATTGGTTTAGGTGTGATGGGAGACGGATGGTAACTGAGAATAACGTTGCCAATATTGACATCAGTGCAGAGGCGTTCAAGGATAATCAATTCATACTTGCGAGCTAAGCACAACAAGTGTTCTACATTGAAGATCCATCTTGTGGTTAAACTGACGAGTAGTACAAATTGTCCATCACAGGAATACGTGGGACAAAGTGGGATCTAACATCACAGAGATTGACCTGCTCTACAATAACTACTCTTCCGATTTATCTCTGATCGTTGATCTTGTCAACAGAGCACGTATCCTTGCACCGGGATGATGGTGAATCTGATGAGATATAAGAATCGGTTATCAGGGGAGTCTCATCTAATACTATAGGAAAAAATTCGTTTATCATCGACGATGATGTGGAAGACGATACAAATAAAGAATACGAGATGACGAAATATCGAGTGAAATTAATGAGGACGACAGTGACGATGATGAGTATCAATTGTATCATGATAGTGAATTAGATTGAATATTTTCACCGCGTCACAGAGTGTAGTTAACTATCATAAATTGCTTTATTTATTTATAAATTATTTAGATAACTATGAGTTGTTCATTATTATTATTGTACATTAAATTTTAAATACTTTATTAAATATACAATTATGAAAAATGCCCTAAAAAGAGAAATATTTTTAGAATATTTTTTAGATTCCAACAAATGTACAATATTTTTTATATCAATGAATTTGTCAATTTATACTTTAATATTTTAATTATTAACAATTAAAAAATAATTTTTTTTGATAATTTTAAAAATATATTTTTTGATAACATTAAATATTAAAAATGATTTCAAATAAAAAAAAACTCCTTGATAATTAGATATGTAATTTAATTTACTTTATTGTATTGTCAATAGCGACGACAAATGTCGTCGCTATATTCCTGAAAATTGGGCGCCAAGTTTTAGGCCCGTGTTCTTAAAAGCTGAAAAAATGTCGTCGCTTTAGTGACCAATAGCGACAACACTTGTCGTCACTATAGAGTCAGACTTTTTATTTCACGCATGACCTTCTTCTTTTCTATTTTGGCTATGCTTCTTCTTCCAGTGCCTTCGCCTGATCGTCTTCGTCGCCATCTTCCGTCTTCACCACCGTCTTCTCCACCGTCTGCAACTGTCTTCCGTTATTCTACCGTGACAAGCAGTAAGTACCCAGAGCTTCTATTTTGTTTATCTGATTTCTTTCCCTTAACCTGTGCTTCTGTCGCCGTCTTTCGTTCTTCAACTAAAGGTTCAGATTTCTGATTGTTTTCATTTTGATTTTCCAATTTTGTTCTGCTGAATTCCATTTGTGTTATGCCATTTTTTTGATTTTTTGATTGTTTGATTTTGTTGATTTCAAGAAGTTGATTTATTGCGTTGACGAACTGGAGTTGGAGTTGGAGTTGGAGTTGGAGTTGGAGTTGGTTCACTTGAGTTGTAATTAGTTGTGTGCATTTGTGTTCATCAATTATGGACTTATTTGAAATAAATTCAAAGTTTAGGGACCTTTGATCAAAGTGTAAGGACCTATTTGAAATTCCATAAGTTTAGGGTCCAATTAAGCAACAAATTAAAATTTATAAGAAATTACGAAAAAAATTAAAAGTTTAGGGACCTATTCATAGAAAAATTAAAACGTATTAGAAAATACGTTAAAATTCAAAGTGTAAGGACCAATTTGAAATTTCATAAGTTTAGGGACCATTTAATCAAAAAATTAAAACTTATTAGAAATTACAAAAAAATTCAAAGTTGAGGGACCTATTAGATATAAATTAAAAGTTTAAGGACCAATTCTTCAATAACTTAAAACTTATTAGAAACTACGTAAAAATTCAAAGTTTAGGGACCTATTTGAAATAAAGTCAAAGTTTTAGGACCTATTTAAAATAAATTAGAGGTTTAAGGACCAATTCATCAACAACTTCAAACTTATTGAAACTATGACAAAATTCGAAGTTCAGGGACCTATTTGAAATAAAGTAAAAAGTTTATGGACCTATTAACAATAAAGTATCGATGGCATATATTCATAGAGGTGACACTCTTGTCTCACATCTTTGTTTTGCTGATGATATGATCATATTTGCCAATGGCCAAAGACAGTCAGTAAAGAGAGTACTTCATTGTTTGGAGCACTATGAGAGGGTCTCTGGACAGTTGGTGAATAGAGACAAGAGTGGTCTTATTGTGCCTAAGAGGGCACCTCCTTCTAGGATTCAGATACTTGAGCACATTACTAGCTTTCAATGTCAGCAGCAGCCTATCACATACTTGGGCATACCCTTGTTTAAGGGGGCCCGAAAGACCTTCTTATATGATGATCTATTTCAGAAGGTCAAGAGCAAGATCTCTGGATGGGCCTTTAGGCTGCTATCTCCTGGTGGCAGGATTACTTTACTGAGGTCTGTCCTTTCTTCCTTGCCTCTCTATCTTCTTCAGATTATGCAGCCTCCCAAGACAGTGCTGAAGAAGTTAGAGAGTACATTTGCTAGATTCTTGTGGGATTCTAAGGATCAAGCTCACCGTATGCATTGGAAGAGATGGAAGGATATTTGCCTTCCTATTAATGAGGGTGGTTTGGGCTTCAGAAGATTAGAGGACGTGGTCCATGCTTTCTCTTTGAAGCTCTGGTGGTTATTCAGATCACAGCAGTCGCTCTGGGCTCAGTTTTTATTGGGCAAATATTGCAGGGGCACTCACCCCCTTCTGGCACCCATACCACATTCTACTTCTGCGGTTTGGAGGAGACTAAAGGGGGTGGGACTCACAGCGGAGCCCCACATCGCGTGACAGTTGGGTCAGGGGCGTATATTCTTTTGGCACGACTGTTGGATGGGTGACATGACTTTAGCTCAAATGTTTCCTCATAGGGAGCATACTTCCGTCCAGGTAGTTGAGTTTTTTGATGATATTGGATGGGATATCAATAAACTCTTATTGGTCCTTCCACATGATATAGCAATCCAGGTTGGAAGTCTATCGCTTTGTCCCGATGTTCTTGATAGACCTATGTGGAAAGACACCCCAGATGGTAGGTTTTCTACCAAGTCGGCGTGGCAGCTTGTTCGCACTGGGAGTACTCTTCAGGCCTTTTGTCGCATGATTTGGAGCCCGATAATCCCGCAGACTATCTCTTTCTTTTGTTGGTGATTGTGGCAGGGTTTAGTGCCAGTGGATGTAATTATTCAGAGGAGGATTCGGGCCCACATGGCATCAAGGTGTCAGTGCTGTTCAGAGATTGAGACCATCCAGCATGTCTTTATTGATAGCCCTGTGGCTCACCAGGTATGACAACACTTCTCAGCTATTTTTGGCATTCCACTCAGGGTTGGAGAGATGCTACAGCATAGATTTCAGACTTGGAGATTCTCAGGCCAGTTTGTCAGGAGTGGCCATATTCGCACTATCATCCCTTTGCTGGTCTTTTGGTACATTTGGACAGCTAGAAATGATGCGAAGCATCGTAGGATTGGAATGGAGCCCAGTCGTATCATCTGGCGGGTCTATCACACTATTTCTTTATTGCAGACGGGAAGACTCTTTCGATTTGTGCATTGGCGTGGGGACCTTGATCTTGCCCCACATTTTGGTATTACTCTTACTTCTCCTACCCCCAGCCCCCCTATTTTGGTTTATTGGCGTGCCCCATTGGCTGGATCTACCAAGATCAATACTGATGGATGTGTCAGGGATGGATTTGCGAGTGGCGGGGTGTTATCAGAGATCACACTGGGCGTTGTATCAGGGCCTTCTCTACTGGCTACGAAGACATACTTATTTTAGAGGCAGAGTTGAGAGCCATTTTACAGGGCATTGAGCTTGCCCGACGGATGGGTCTTGTGGACTTATGGATTGAGACTGACTCTACACTTGCTGTTCATTGCATTTCACGTAGTGGAGGACCGTGGGTGATTCAGTCAATACTCAGACGCATCCGACATCTTCTATCATCTGATCGAGACACAGTTTTCCATATTTTTCGAGAGGGAAACCAGGTCGCTGACTCTTTAGCTTCTGAGGGTTGGGACCAACTACATTATTAGGAGTATGGATCTTCAGACTTGCCTTGTCGTTCGCGTGGACTACTTCAGACTGACAGATATGGCCTTCTATCAGTTAGAGGTCTTTAGTTTTTTGTTAGTTTGTTTTTCATTTGCTTTTCAGAATTATGCACCGGAGGTAGTATCTCTTTATTTGCTGTAGTTTGAGGAATTTTTTTCATTCGTTGTATGCTTGGAGGTCAGGTTCATATCCCCCTCCTGTGTACTACCCTTTTTATATAAATACAGTGGTAGGGGCATCCAAACCTCCACCAGCCTGTCCTGGTAGAGGCCTAAAAATCATACTGGGACTGTGCTGATGCTTCGAATAAAAAAAAAAGTAAAAGTTTAGAGACCTATTTGAAATAAAAAATTTCATTAGGGACCTACTTATAAAAAATTAAAACGTATTAGAAATTACGCTAAAATTCAAAGTGTAAGGACATATTTGAAATTTCATAAGTTTAGGGACCAATTAATCAACAAATTGAAACTTATTAGAAATTACGAAAAAAATCAAAGTTGAGGGACCTATTAGATATAAATTAAAAGTTTAAGGACCAATTCATCAACAACTTAAAACTCATTAGAAACTACGTAAAAATTCAAAGTTCAGGGACCTATTTGAAATAAAGTCAAAATTTAGGGACCTATTTGAAATAGAGTCAAAGTTTAGGGACCTATTTAAAATAAAGTAGAAGTTTAAGGACCAATTCATCAACAACTTGAAACTTATTAGAAACTTTGAAAAAATTCAAAGTTCAGGGACCTATTTGAAATAAAGTAAAAAGTTTATGGACCTATTTATATTAAAGTCAAAGTTTAAGGACCAATTCTTCAACACAGTAAAAACTTATTAGAAATTACGAATAAATTCAAACTTATTAGGATCAATTTCACTAAATGTAGGGACCTATTCCGCACTAATTGATGTTCACAATTATTTCATGTGTTAGTATGGCTGACGTGATGTTGCACGGAGGTGATGATGCAGTAGATCCTCCACAGCAGCCATCTCATCGGCTCGCTTCGGCCTGCGAGTCTGGTAATAATTTTCGTTCAAATCATTTTTTTTTTGTATTTTATAAATATCGTTGAATTTCGTATGATAAATATGAATCGTATTTGTTCTTTTTCAGCGCCTCCACCAAAGCGATGGAGTATCTCTCGAGACATCAACTTTGAGAAGGTTTGGCAGGCTAGCGGGAAGATGCCACTTCCTATCGCATTCAACAATGTTGAACACACAATGCAGCCGATCGGGAATAACGAGAAGTACTTCACGTGCTTGGTTGGGAACCAAGTAAGATTCATGTGCCCCCGTGCTACCCTTCATGGACAGAGGTTCCAGAGGAGCAGCGGGCACGGTTACGTAGCATTATCGAGGTATGAACTTAAATTATTTTTTTATTAGCGCAATCAATAAATAATTGTTCCATAACTTCTACATTAACATAATTTTTTTCACTCTTGCAGAGCTACTTCGATCTGTAGGGCGATCGGTCGCCCGACGAGTACCGAGCGGTCTGTGTCACTGTAGATTGCCTAGCGGCCGATCGTTATCGCGATTACAAACTCAAGGCGCATAATCACTTAAAAGTGCATGGACCCAATCGACCATACGACGAGATGTCTGCCGAGGGCTGGCAGAAGTGCATTGACTTCTTCACCAATCCTACTTTCGTGGTATGTATTGTTTATTCATTTTTTACGATTTTTTTAATATATTTTTTTAACTATTAAGTTTTCTGCTAATAAGTTATTTTATACCTTCAAGAACGGTCCTCGAAAAATAAGGCCAATTCAGGTAAGGCTGAATACCCGAGCGTGCAGGGGTCGAAGAGTTTCTCTGCCACGCGTTACGATGATGTACAACTAAAATTTTCAATATCATTATACAAATCTTTACTACATTACACGTAAAAATGTCTACTAACTACATTTCACGTTTAAATTGTCGTAGCGGGACCTCAAGACCCAGCAGTGGTCGAGGATTATTGATTCGTTCCGGACGTTTCACACATTACGGGATGGCAATTGGGTGAACCCGCAGGCGGCTGGTGACTATGTGAGAACTTTTAAATGATGTTAATATAATTTTATCTGACATGATATTATTATTTATTATTTTTTTTCACTAAACAGGATAAACTTGTGGATTTGAGAGAGACTCAACATACACAGGTCGCCTCCAGTGGCGCGTCGTTAGATGAGTGTGGTATTGCAAAGGAGATTCTCGGAGAACGACGAGGTCACGTCCGTGCTGTTGGACGGGTTCCGAAGGGCACCTCTCCCTCACTAAATTTGACTGCTGTATTGAAGGCCCCATAAGGAACATTCCATCAGTTCTCTGGAGACCCCCAGAATAACAATCCTCAGTTTGCCATATACAAGACTCAGCTACGCCGAATGCAGCGGAAAATTGAGCTTCTGAAAAATAGCATATATGTGGTTGTGCCTGAGGAGGACGAGAACGAGGACGAAAACGGGGACGAGGACGAGGATGAGGACGAGGGTTTGGGGGGTGTGTAGATTTTTAGAATTTTTTATACATTATTTCAATTATTTGAAATATTTTTTTAAAAATTCAAATTGTTTATAGCGGCGACATTGTCGTCACTGTATGAAAACAAATCAATTAGTTTTAGCGACGACAAAGTCGTCTCTATATTAGAAGGATATATAGCGACGAGATAATAGCGACGCATTTCACGTCGCTACTATTTCAGATAACAGCGACACGTTGGCGACGACATTGTCGTCCCTTTTTATCTATTTTTGAGATATAGACCACGAAAATGTTGCGACGAAGTTGTCGTCGCTATAGATTCAAATACATGTAGCGACGACATAATGTCGTCGCTATTCATCTAGAGACACTACACTATTGCGGTGACATTGTGCGACGACTTTGTCGTCTCTATACATGTAAAGGGACAACTATGTATCCTTCAACGATGACTTATGTCGCCGCTATTGACCTCCTTTCTTGTAGTGCAATGCATTCTATGGATTGTTATCTAGGTAGTACAAATATTAGAAGACTTTCGATTTACGTGGTATTGATGTCTAATGCTTAGACATTCAAGTTCAAATTTGGTCTCCAATGCATTCTATGGATTGCTATCTATGTGAATTTTGTTTTATTAAAATAAATATTATATTACATTTAAATATACATAGAAAATTTAAATATTGCTGAGTCAGCATGTTTAAGAGCATCTCCAATACAACAATGTCCAGTTGATGTAGCGATAAGGTGAAGAGGACAAAACTGATGTAGCAGTATTTATTGTAGAAGGCCATCCAATAAGCGGTCTAGTTTTAGACATTCTGTTAGACACTTTCTACCTATTTTTTCATTAAATTGTGTCTATCTCTCTCATCTATTTTTCATTCTCTTTCCTTCTTCAATACTCTCTCTTGCCACATATATATTTTTACAAGATATAGTATTGGAGATGCTCTAACAAACATTTGAAACTAGACAGAGTGTTAGACATTATCGATTTTTCTCATGTCACGTCAACTTGACAGAGTGTCTAACAACTTGTACTAGAAAAGAAAATTTTTAGACATTCTCCATTTTGCTTATATGGCATATTTTTTTTTTTGGCAATTAACGGTTGCATTGGAGATGCTCTACAGATGCCTATTAGACTTTATATGACCCACATAATAAGTTATTGGATTTGATAATATGTCAGAATTTATTCATAAATAAGCCACTTTTTGATAAGAATTACAAAAATTCATTCTTGTTACATATATTCTAATAATATTGTTTTATAAAAACTATTATTTTAATTTATTATACTATATATTAAATTTAGTAATTCAATCATTAAAAATCGAATTTAATAGAGATACTTATATTATATTACATAATCTTTTATTGTTATAATAACCAAATCCTTATAAATCAGAATTGATTGAAATATATATATATATATATATATATATATATATATATTACAGGATATTTTATTCTTATAACTGTCAAATATATATTATTTGTATAAAAAGTAGTTGTAACTACAACAGACAGAACTCATGATCTTTTCAATTTCAACATTTATAACAATCTGTGTTACAAATTGAGATGTAAATACATAATACCAGTTTTCACACAAAAAAATTCATAATATACTCAATTGTATCATATGTATCAATAAGTGATACAAAATATCAATTGAGGTAACATAATCTGCATTAAGATTCAAAAAATCATATTAAACATCAATATTACAAATATCATATTAAACATCAATTAACTAATAACAAGTTGTATCATCTTTACCAATCAATGTTACATAATAACTAATTGTGTAACATGTATTACATAACAACAAATTGTGTAATATAATCTATATTTTTGTGTAACAATTCAATGAAGAATATTTAAATATCAAAAATAGAGTGCTTAATCAAAATATTATATTAACATCAGTGTTACAAAACAATATATCAACAGTACGTGTTACATGCAATTAACCAATAACAAGTTATAACATTTTTAGCAGTCAGTGTTACAAAATAACAAATATAACATAATCTGTATTTCTAGGTAACAATTCAATTAAGAACATTTATGAGGTTGTCCTCAACTCATATTTTAAAATATTTGTTAATATTTATGAATTTGAATAGAATTCCACAGAATTTATAAGATTTCAACATAATTTTATATTATAAATTTCAATATATTCTCATAGATTTCTATAAATTTTCATGCATTTGTGGTCTTTTTATTAAAAATAGTAATTTTATATTATTTTTATTCTAAATAGTTCAAGTGACTGTCCTACATAAGCAAATATTTTGAGTAGAATTTCAGAAAGAGAATTTTTTTTTGAAATATAAAGAAGTAAAAACTCTTTTCAGTTAAGGAGATGAATGATTCGATGGATTGAGAGAAATACCAATCCAACAACTTTGTCAACTAAGTTCCTAAGGAATAAACTAATAAATAGGTCATCCGACGTCTTTAAGCTCAAAACGTAATTAGATCTATTGTTTGGGGGCATTCACATTACTATTACCAATTTCCTCGGTTTTGAATTAAAAAAAAAATGATTAAAGAGCAAGGCTTCTTGGAAAAAAAATTGAAATAAAGTTTAATTTTCACATTCTTTTTACTTTTTTTTTATATATATAAAATGTTTTCTTTCATATCCGAGACTAGATGATGGATATTTAGGTTTCATTCTCTTCCAAAATTAGTTGTTTAACCATCTTGTATAAAATATTATTTTATGGCTTAAAAAGGTAATTTACATGTGTCGCAGTTGATGAGTAAATCTTTCCAAGTTCAAAAAAGAATTTTTAATGCTATACTGATTTTACAGTCCAATATCTAATTTCCATATATGGTATTAAACTAATTATCTAATCAATATTTACCAATAGATTATTTATATTTTTTAGCTCAATTGTTTGGTTCAATGAATGGTCATGAAGTATCAAAAATTAAATTTCAAATACGATGTTGGATAATTGTACCAAAAAAATTATCATATAGGACAATTAGATATAAATTGAAAATCAAGAACAAGAGTTTACTACAAAAATTTGTCGCACAAATTGATAAGAGAGGCGAGTGGAAGAGATGCGTAAAAGAAGAGTTGGATTGAAATTTTGAGGGGTGTGGATGGAATTCCTAAATAATTTGGTATTCATATTTATGAGCTCGAAATCTATGCAAATCTGTTTAAATCTTCTAATTAATGAAATCTTTAGAAATCCACTAGTAATTGAGGACATCTAAATTTCTAAAGGATCTATTTAAATCTGAGTTGATGATACCTAAATTTGAATTGAATCTACTAAAATATGACTTGAGGACATTTAAATTTCAATTGAATCTATTAAAATTTGAGTTGGGGACACCAAAATTTATATGAATTTTTAAAATCTATTCAAATTTAAGTTGAGGACACCTCCCTTAAATATAAAAATAGAAAGATTTTGGTGTGTTTGGAAATAACAAATTTTTGCCTGATTTAGTAGTAGTTTTCTTTTTTTTTTTCTTTTGTGCGAAGTCCAACAACTGTTATAGAAAAGGTTGTGTATAAATAATATTTTGTTTTGATTTTAAACCATTATTTTATTTATTAACATAATAATATAAAAACAATATTTTTAAAATAAAAAAGTTAAGTTTATAAAAGTAAAAATATTATTATAATGGTAAGTAGTGGGTGTAATTTTCACTAATATGTCTTATGTGTATATCTAATTATTTGCACAATTAGATAATTATTGAAGAAGTTGATTTCTCTTAAAAACTCTATTTTGATGAAAAATAGAATTACAGTATAACTAGAAAATTGGTTCTCTCTACCTATAAAAAGACATATTCCATCAATTTATTCATGTCATTATGTGAGTGACAAAGGGAGAGAAACACAATTTTCATACAATTAAACTACATATATTAAAATGTGTATGGAAATTGGGGATTGGAAATATGGAATTAAATCGCTCAATGGAGATTCAAGAGATTTAAAATACAAAATTAAAGACCGTTTGCTATGGATCAAGGTACGTTCTTGTTACTTTGTATTTGTCTGTGAAAATCATGAAGTTTATAAATTGAACAAATAACACTAACATGTAGTATCATAACTTATGGTTTATGAACTTGTGATTTTCCATTAATGGTTAATCTCTTTAAATTTAATATGCCCCTAAATTCTTGGCAAGATTATGTTATATAAATAAACTAATAATGCTAATTAATATTTGTTTTAAAATTTATCAAGACTAATTTATCGTGTCACAAAAATTATGGATCAAGAATTGATTGTTTGACCTCTATGGTTAAGGCCTGTAACTAAAGATGTGCTTTGATTGAAGTTAAACAAGATAAGTATATGTATTCCCTTGTTTCAAATCCAAACGATTTGTAAATCGTACTATTTGGCTTGAACTTTAAAGTTATGCATTATTTTGCTCACTAGTATATAGATAAATGGGATGTGCCTCTCAAAATATTTCTAATGTTATTGGCCTTAACGCAATAAGTTGGCATGTCGGATTTAGATAATTATATATTATGAATTAACTAATTGGATCAAGCATATTGGGTCACCTGTTGTGGGTCTATTTGGGCCTATAAATTGGACAATTATATTTATTTATAACTGTTATGAATTGTTATTTGTAAAATATTTATAGTATTTGTTCATTAGTATTAATTAAATATTTATGTGCACACAACATATTGTTTGCATGTTAATGTATGAACTTTTATTTTATTATTCAATTTAAAGGTATTCATATTATAGTTTGTTAGTCACCAAAGTGATCAAATTAGAATGTTTCATGGATATCTAGCTGTGTAATAAAGAAATATTATTGTTGTAGCTTACAAAATATTTATTATTCAATTTTAAAGATATTCATATAAAGTATAGTTTGTTAGTCACAAAAATGGCCAAATAAGAATGGTTCATGAATATCAAATTGTTTAATAAATCAGTATTAATGTGTATAAAACATTTATTTCTCAATTGAAGATATTCATTTATGTATAGTTTGTTAGCCATCAAAGTGGCCAAACTAGAATATTTCGAGAATGTCAATTTTTTTTAATAAAGATTAGTATGTTGTACCATTACTATAGATGCTTATTGAAGATACATAGTACATGGGTGACACGTTGTTAATCATAAAGATATTTTGTCACCCAAAGGTGGATCAACCATCATATGATTAATCATTATGACAGGGTAATTGTCATTTTATACATTCAAAGATAGTAGAATGTACCACTTGAGAAATAACATAGTTGCCTATTAAAGATAAATACAAAGTATCGTAATAGTTATTAATGGTGTATCGTAGTATCTACCCAAAAGAGATCTTTGATATATATTTATTGTCTATTTGAATATGATTTATCTTATATCTCAAAGTGTTGACGTATATATCATCTACATTATTGTATCAATTCAAGTTTCTCTTTATTATTATGCTTCATCTGTTTTGATTATTAATGAATTAAACTTCTCGGATTAGCGTAAGTAAGTCTAATTTCATTTAAGTATTTTGGATCTTGGTCTAGACTTGCTATCTGAGAAATCTATTGCTTTTATTGATAGAAGCAATAATGAATAAAATATTTTCTATAAAGTTTGAAAAATATCGAACAGTTGAATTTTGAGAATTAGCAAACAATTTTAAGACAACCCTTCTATAAATGAAAAGAATATTATGAGTGTCTAGAATCTGATTTGTTGATAAGTCTCTCGCTTTATGGCTAACTTTATCACCATGAAATTTGATGGTACATGTAGCATGTATGAATATGTCCTAGAGATGACTAATATAAAAGTAAAGTTGGAAACCTTAAGCATGAAAGTTGATAATTCCTTTTAGTTCATTCTGAACTATTTGCCTCCTCAGCACATATTATTATAAATTCACTATAACACTATAAGGAATAAGTGAAATGTAAGTGAATTGACTAACATGCTTATGAGGAGATATGGTGAATTGACTAACATGCTTATGAGGAGATATGGTGAATTGACTAACATGCTTATGAGGAGATAGGACTTATGCGGCAAAGAATTAATTATGTTAACTTCATCACTAAAGAAGTTGAAAATAAACTTGGTTAAAGACAAAAGAAAGAAATTATCACTCAAGATAAATAATGAGCCTCTTAAAGTTATTGAGACTCAAAATAAGGAATGTAATAATGATAAGTGTCAGTTCTTTAAAAACATATGGACATTATATTAAAGATTGCCACAAATGTAAGGCATGGTTCAAAAATAATGGTAAGCCTAGTGCTTTTAAATATTTTGAACCATAATTAATTGGAGTTCCTTATAATACTTTGTGGATGAGTAATGAAACTACCATTTATGTGTCCAATATAATGTAGTGATTCTCCTCAATCATAAAGACATGAATGGAAATGAAACCAAATTACAAATATAAAATAATGAGAACATCATTGATTCGAAATTTGGTTTACTGAATAATGAATCCAGTAATGTATCTAAACAAGCTCCAAAAATGACAAAAAATCAAAACAACTATCTTAAAGTGTTATCAACTTGTGTTATTTCCTCACAAAATAAACAAGATCTATGAAAAATAAATACAACTTAAATGTCTATCTCGTTGATTGGTGAACACTCTCCATATAAGCCTAATGAGAAACCTGAAAAATAACACGATTGTCAATTAGATAAAACAAGTAGCAATATTGTTTAACCAACACAATACAAAACTAGGATCTCAGTCCACCACAATATATAGTAAACAAAGATTTCAATCAAACACAATAATAAACAATAATTTTAAGTGATAACATCTTTGTTGTCATCCCGCGGGGATGTGATTCCCAATCTTATTAAATTCTAGCAATATATGAAAAGCCAAAGCTCTATTTACAGTTAATTCACTGCTAGTCCGATATAAAGCATTTGTTCGAGTAGCAATTTAGTTTTCAACCTTTAAAAAATAACAATTTAATCCTCATATATCCTTTCATTATTATTGTAGAATAAGAATCTAATTTATAACAAAAACTTTCTAGAATTTTGGTTACCATATGATCGATAGTATGAATAACATCGCAAACATCTTCTTGTTGGGAGCGAGAATGAACTTGTTCACTAGCATTTCCATTTGTATGTGAACTAGACACCCTCCATAACCTACATATATATCCATATATTAGATATTCAACTTGAACAATATAACAAGATACTCATAAAAAAAATCTTATATTATATGTGTATGTAAATACTAGAGCTTACTTGTGCTCCAGTTGAAGCTAACATAGATTGCATTAATTCAAATTGAGAGTGTAAATGGGCTAACTCATCATCATAGGCCTTCATTCTTTCAGCGTTATCTTCTGCACATTTTTAATGCAATTTTTTTCAATGGTTCTTGTGAGTGCATCTAGTTCACTAAGAGCATTTTTTTGTGTGTGGTTGAGTTGTGATGGTGTGACGCCTGACCCCATTGTTCGAATATGGCCATGTCCATCATCTACTACAACTTTATCTCTTAACTCAAATGAATCTTCCTCATTTACAAGTGCTTCATCTATTTTTTCGTTGAATTTTTCCTATAAATTTAAATAAATATATCAAATCTAACACAAAACTAACATGTTATTTCATTGTGCAAAAAGAGAAATCATACAATGAAATCGGCTTCGTCTTTGTCCTTTGGATTACCGGCTGCATCCGTTCGCATTTCGATCCACACACTCACTTTGTCTATAGGATTACCTGCAGCTGCCATCTACAAAGACCACAATATTATAACAATCACTTTCTAACTTTTATTACCTAATTTCTAATACCTTCCGGCATATATTAGCACATGATCTCATTCCCGTGTGGTGAGGAGGTCCTACTTGTTTATGATTGCGCTTGTTCTTTTCTGCCGCTTCCTAATAGTATATAATTTAAATAGAGTGAATAAAATAAAATAAATACCAAAATGAAGCTATTGTGTACAAAACTGATAATATGAACACACTATTTATTATTAAGTTAAAACTGCGAACCATTACTTCTTTTGTACCCCAGTACTCAACTAGAATCTTCCATTGTTGTGAGTCAATCTCCTTAGGAACCATGGTCACACATTCTTCTTTTGTTATTCCACTGAAGTATTTAGTCTTCACTTGGCTCTTACAATTTCACCACTTTGCGTCAATTGATTTCAAACAATTATTCCTATAAGCCAGTGGTGCATTTGTAGTTTCCTAACAAGATTTTAAAAAAATAAACAATTAAATACAAAATCAAAAGAATTCAAAATAATTAACAAAAAGATATTATGAAAACATAATTTTTATACTTGAACTTCTTTCCATATATAATCCAATATGCCTTCAGGAACATCTTACCAAAGTGCATAAGTAAGTGGTAATCTCATACCATTTCGTGCAAATTTACTCAAATATGACATAAATTGATCTCTATTTGGACCAACTGGTTGCATCAAATCATTCCAATCTAGCTCTAACTTCTTCCCAGGATTAATTCGAGGACCTCTTGCGGGACCCCGACCTCTCCTCTTATTAGCATTTTCATGTGTACTAAGCCCTACAAATTATTACATAATTCAAAAAAGAAGAATAATTTACGAGAATAAGGAAAAGAAAGGCAAGTGCTTATATATATATATATATTAAGCAACAGTAAATTGGCTATTCCTGATTGAAATGTCAAGTGTACAATAAACAAAAATAAATTTTTTTTCAGTAGAAAAAGCAACAAAATAGAAGAATCACTATGATGTCTGAACGTAGTATCAAGAACATAGACAACCAAAAACTTGCTATTACATAGAAATATTCTATTGCTTTAGCTCTACACAACTATTCTTAAAATCGGTTCAACATAAGCAAAATATTATCTCCTTAAAAGATGTGTTGAGGCTTCCCCATTGTACTCTTAAGTACAAGCACCTCACATTCTGCCAATTTTTCCTTAATAGTGAAACTAGAAAGTTGACACTCATTTGCACATTCTAAAAGATCTGCTTCTCCTCCATGTAACAGTTTCCAATGGTTATATATATATATATATATATATATATATATATATATATAAAGTGGTGGAATCACATATAAGCAAAAGATTGAAGTAAAGGAAAACAGAAAGTTAGAAAATTAATTTTCAACCGTCTTTGATTCTTCCATGATCTCTACCATTCGAAGTTTGAGAAAATATTGTTACAAACTAGGCAGTTAACCACTTACAATTTCAATCCATGTACATCTAAGGAAACCAACCTCCCATCATACACCCACCTCTCCGGAACAAAATAAACTAAAAGTACTTATTAGAAAGCTAGAATATAACAAAACAATCCAAGTAAAATACTCCTTTAAGTCACATACAAGAATAGAAATAACAGCACTGCACTAAGGGATTCAATTGAAGCAGCAGGAGAAGATCAGCATGCATAACACACACACACACACACACACACACACACACACACTAGTAAGTTCAATAATACCATCAACATCAACAAATAAATTGATATTTCCTGAAGTCAGAACAATAATATGGCTTTTTTCCAAACCATCAGTGTAAGTTCTTCTGCTTATATATACAAAGCGCTGCAATAATTGATCTTTTGTATCATTAAACACCAAATAAAGAACTTATCAAAATCTCCTTCCGACCATATCAACTTCGAATCTCACTTGTCTAGCTTTATGCAAGCAGTTAATTCTCTCCTATTAACATGTATAGATAATAAATTCAATTTGACTACACTATACTACCATATTTCTCATTTGATAAAAAAAATCAATTTGGCAACTAAAGAATTGGAACTAAAACCCGTGCCAAAAGTGGGAACACAGAAATAAAAGCCTCAATTCTCAACTCCCACACTGATTAGAGGGAAAATGTCCTTCTCAAGAGTTCAATTTAAGACAATTGAGGTTTGGTTTTAAACTCAGGTTGGCGTCAATGGTCCCAGATGTGACATAATTTAGGTCATTAAAGAATGATTCGCCTGTTAAAGGCAAATGGAGAATATACCCCAATGATGCTGGAGACATTTCTATCTTTTCATTTATACAAGTAAGAAATTCATGCACAAACAGTCAAACCAATGAAAAAATGACCCACAAGAAACGCATATCTTAAACAAGATATGTACAATGAACCAAACCCAAAATGACAGAAATTGAACTAAACCAAAATGAACTGAACCCAAAACAATATCAGTAATACCATCACAAAGGGGTAACATATTGGGCTATATTCCAATATGTTAGAAATTGTGCAAGAAAATTGACTTTCCATTATACATTGTTACGGTGGAACAAAGGAGCTGCAATGGCAAGGAAGAAAGAAGAAAACCAGCTAGAGAAGAATGAGCAGCAACCAGTAGAAGCTGAGGAAGATAAGGAAGAAGAAAAAGCCAATGGAATTAACTGAATTTTAAACTCCAAGACGACGTCGTTTCTGCATTTAGTTAATTAACAAAGTTGTAATACGTTTTTTTATGTTACATTTCAAAAACACATTTTTTCCTTGTTTCTGTTATATACATTCAGCTGAGGAGAGAGAGCAGACACGTTGATGAAATCACTAACTGAATTGCAGAGCTTCTTTCCCATTTCTAAATTCTGTATTCTCATCCCTTCTAGTTCTTCATTGGATTACACCCATTTGTAATTCAGCTGATTTTATTAAATATAAGTTCAAATTTATAAATTGGATTCCAGTTTGTTGATTTTGAGTGGGTTTCACCATTGTTGGAACTTTATTCATTACAATTGGTATCAGAGAATTAAAGATCCTAAAACCAGATGGAAACGAGACTAAATGCTAACGAGGAAGGTTGGAAAAGAGTGGATAAGGAGATAACTGATCTGGGAGCTGCATACACTACAATTTCTGGTAAGGTTGACTCGACTGAAAAGCTTCTTAGAGCAATGAGCACTAAACATGATAATTATATGATGGAAATGAATGATAAACATGAATATATAGTTGCTATGCTTGCTAAAATGAGTATGTCTAGAGATAAACAAGTAGAGGGAAGCATGCCTAAAGATAAACAAGTGGAAGGAACTTATCTGGGTTCAGCTGAAGGGAGTGTATTGAGTGGGAGATTTGGTGGTGAAACTAGAACCGGGAGAAATGGAAATGATGCCAGAATGAATCATAAGCTCCCTAAGATTGATTTCCCTCAATTCTGTGGTGAAAACCCAAGAGAATGGGTGAGGAAAGCCAATAAATATTTTCAATTGCATCAGGTACCAGAGGAGTTGAAGGTATGAATAGTTGAGATGTTTTTGAAAGAGAAAGCAGACGTGTGGTTTCATAGATTTTAGTCTAGCCATCCAAATGTAGATTGGGGAGTTCTAACCACTGAAGTGTGCAGAAGGTTTGCTGAAACTACTAGTGAAGAGGTGGTGGAAACCTTTTGTAAAATTAGGCAATATGGAGGGATTACTGAATATGTAGAAAAGTTTGAGGAGTTAAAAGCCCAAGCTATGCAAGCCTTGCCAAACCTACCTGAGTCTTACCATATTAGTGTATTTACAAGTGGATTGAAGGGAGAAATTAAATCCATGGTCAAAATAAGCAAACATACTTCCCTAACCTAAGCAATTGAAATTGCTTTGTTACAGGAAACCACCATTTCAGCCATTAGTAAAAATGCCAAAACCCATAAACCTTACATCCACCCTAAACTACCTGAAACAATGAACAAAGAAACCAAAAGACCAAGCCCTTATTTTCCTTATAAAACCCTTACCCTGTTGATTTGCAAACAAAGAGGAATTTGGGACTTTGTTTTAAATGTGATGAGAAGTATACCATTGGACATGTCTGTAAGAATAGGATGTTGAATTACATATTGGTGACTGAAGAGGAAGAATGAGAGGTGGGGGATGAGGTGTTAGCTGAAGAAGAAGATATGGGGGTTATGCAGATTTCTCTTGATGTATTAATAGGCAGTCTTGTCCATAAAATAATCAGAATTCCTAGGAAGGTTAAGGGCAAGAATATATCTATTTTGATAGATAGTGGGAGTACCAATAGCTTCATAGATAATGATCTGGTACAGACTTTAGGCTACCAGAATGACAACAACAGACCCTTGACTATGACAGTAGCTAATGGACAGAAGTTAGATAGCAGATCAGTGAGCCAACCTATTGTGTGGAAGATGCAAGTGATTGAATTCTAATATAGACTGAGGTCATTGAAGCTTGGAGGAAGTCATATGGTCTTAGGAGTTAACTGGTTGAGCCAATTTGGACCTATCACATTTGACTTTAACCAGGGGCACATTAACTTCATGGATAAGGGAAAGAGATTGACTCTGAGAAGTGGTATCTCTGAATGCATGTTTGAATTGATCCAAGGTCCACAAATGGAATCCTTAATAGCGTAGCAACCATATGGATTAATGGTACAACTTTGGACCATCTTGGAGGAGGGAGAAGCAGCTACACCAGAAGAAATTAAACCAATTTTAGATGAATTTGAGGATGTTTTTAAAGAACCTAAAGGATTACCTCCAGAGAGACTACATGATCACCATATCCCACTGAAGGAAGGGGCTTAGCTCTTCAAAATCAGGCCCTATAGGTGTCCTTTTATTCAGAAGGCAGAGGTGGAAAAATTGGTAGAGGAAATGTTAGCCACATGGATTATACAGCCAAGCAATAGCCCATTTGCTTCTCCTGTGCTACTAGTCAAGAAGAAAGATGGGACTTGGAGGTTTTATGTTGACTATAGGCAACTCAATAGCTTGATTGTGAAGGACAAATATCATATGCCCCTCATTGATGAGTTGATAGATGAGTTATATGGAGCCAAATACTTCACTAAGATAGACCTTAGGGCTGGATACCACCAGATCAGAGTAAAACCTGATGATGTGTTTAAAACAGGATTCAAAACTCATCAAGGATTATATGAGTTTAAAGTGATGCCATTTGGATTGACTAATGCACCTACCTTTCAGAGCCTGATGAATGAAGTCTCTAAGGAGCAATTGAGGAGATATGTGCTAGTCTTCTTTGATGATATTCTGGTATACAGCAGGGATTTGGCCAGCCATAGTGAACATTTGGGCACTGTTTTCCTGCTCCTAAGGAAACACCAGCTTTATGCTAAGTTAAGCAAATGTACTTTTGGATAGATTAAGGTTGAATATCTAGGTCATGTGATTGACCAACAAGGAGTGGCTGCTGATCCAAAGAAAGTAGAAGTTATGCAATCTTGGCCACCTTCCACCAATCTCAAGCAACTAAGAGGATTTCTGGGCTTGACTGGCTATTATAGGAAGTTTGTCGTACATTGGCTAAACCCCTAACTGAATTATTGAAGAAGGAGAGCTTCCTGTGGAATGAGGCTACTGAATCAGCATTCAAAACTCTGAAGGGAGCTTTGAGCTCCACCCCTGTACTTGCCTTACCTGACTTTCCACAGCCCTTTATTATAGAGACTGATGCTAGCTATGGAGGTTTGGGTGTTGTCTTAATGCAGAACAGGAGGCCATTGGCCTATATCAGTAAAGCTTTTGGCCAGAGAAGCTTAGGGATGTCTATATATGAGAAGGAGCTACTTGTATTGGTAACAGCTGTGGTCAAGTAGAGGTACTACCTTGAAGGACACCATTTTATTATTAAAACAGATCACCAATTATTGAAATTCTTGCTGGAGCAAAGAGTTACTACACTTTTACAACAAAAATGGCTAACTAAGCTTATGGGCTTGGATTATGAAATACAGTACAGGAAAGGGATAGAAAATGTGGTGGCTGATGCCCTTTCTAGGAGAGAAGATGGTGAATGCTATGTGTGACACAACTAATTCTAGCCTGGTTACAGGAAGTAGTGGACAGTTATGAGGATGATGATGTTGTCTAAGGAGAAATTTCAAGCACTGATAATTGGATCAAGTGTTGATCCTCTATACCAGTACTGCAATGGAATACTGAAATATAAATCCAAACTCTACATTGGTCATGTGGGGAATGTTAGACAGAAGATCATACAGAATATCCACTCATCCCAGGAATGAGGACATTCAGGCATTCAAGCAAGCATTGCTAGAGCCAAACAACATTTTTTTTTGCCAGGCATGACACAAGAAATCAGGAAAGAGGTTTTGCAATGTGATGTATGCCAAAAAATGTAAGGAAGAACATGTACCCTACCCTGGTCTTCTACAGCCTCTACCTGAACCACAGAATTCTTGGAGTCACATATCTATGGATTTCGTGGAGGGACTACCTAAATAAGAGGGCAGGGATGTGATACTGGTAGTAGTGGACATATTCACTAAGTATGGTCATTTTCTTACACTGTCCCACCCTTTTTCAGTAAGGAAAGTAGCTCAGCTGTTCCTTGACAATATCTGTAAGCTACATGGATGCCACAATCTATCATCTCTGACAGGGATAAAGTGTTTACCAGCATATTTTGGCAGGAGTTGTTCAAGTTACTGGAGACTAAATTGCACATGAGTACTGCATACCACCCTCAAACTGATGGTCAAACAGAGAGACTTAACCAATGCCTAGAGATGTATTTGAGATGCATGACTCATACCAAGCCTAAAGCATGGGCAAAGTGGATTTCCTTGGCTGAATGGTGGTATAATACCTCTTATCACACAGCCATTCAAATGACTCCTTTTGAAGCCTTGTATGGAATTCTCCCTGCTCAGCCCATGGAGCCTTACCAACAGACCAATGTTGCTACTATAGATGATCTTTTACAGGAGAGGTATAAAATGGACCAAAAACTGAAGGGAAACTTAGCACAGGCAAGGGCTAGGATGAAACACTATGCTGGCAAAAACAGAACAGATAGGTATTTTCAGATTGGGGATTAGGTCTATTTGAAGTTGTATCCTTATCAGCAACAATCAGTGGTAAAGAGAACTAATCAGAAGCTGAGTCCCAAGTATTTTGGGCCTTACAGGGTTATGGAGAAGATTGGAGAAGTAGCATACAAGTTGGACCTTCCTGTAGGAACTCGAGTTGACCCCACATTTCATGTGTCTTTACTAAAGAAAAAAATAGGGGACAAGGCAGTGAGAATTGCAGAACTTCCAGTGGACATTTCTATACCAGTTCCAGATAAGCAACCATGGAAGGTGATACAGGCCAGAATATTTAACAAGGGAGGTGAAGCTGGAGTTAAATGGCTTATACAATAGGTTGATCAGAATGAGGAGGAAGCTACATGGGAAGATTCTACTATCATTCAGAAACAATATTCTACATTTAAACCTTGGGGACAAGGTTTGGTTAAGGGGGAGGGTTGTTATGGTGGAACAAAGGAGCTGCAATGGCAAGGAAGAAAGAAGAGAACTAGCTGGAGAAGAAGGAGCAGCAACCAGTAGAAGCTGAGGAAGATAAGAAGAAGAAGCCAACGGAATTAACTGAATTTTAAACTCCAAGACGACATTGTTTCTGCATTTAGTTAATTAACAAAGTTGTAATACGTTTTTTTATTTTACATTTCAAAAACACGTTTTTTCCTTGATTCTATTATATACATTCAGTTGAGGAGAGAGAGCAGACACGTTGATGAAATCACTAACTGAATTGCAGAGCTTCTTTTCCATTTCTAAATTATGTATTCTCATCCCTTCTTGGTTTTCATTGGATTACACCCATTTGTATTTTGGCTGATTTTATTAAATATAAGTTCAGATTTATAAATTGGATTCCAGTTTTTTGATTTTGAGTGGGTTTCACCATTGTTGGAACTTCATTCATTACATACATTCCAAAAACACAGTGCATGAAAACCTAAAGACAAAAAAATGAAAAAAATTAAATAAATTGAACAACAATGACAAAATTTTGCAGATCGGGCACCATTGATGGTGGGTCGAACTTATTTCTGTCAATGGTTTCATGATTCAGAGTATTATAGAGTATTGTTCTATAAGGAATTCAGATTTATCACATATGCGGGAAATAATATAACAAATAATTAGCTATTCAAATCTAAGGCTTTGCAATTTACCTTAATGTTTTGGAAACCAAAATCAAATCACCACCAATCTGCTAATGTCGATCGATTAGGATTTGTTGCCCAAGAAATAGAGGGATAGATAAAGGATTGCAGAAAAGGGATTCACTTACCTTTGGAGATGATTTTCAAAAGAAAACAAAAAGCCAGGTTTCTGTTATGTGAATCCAATTTAGGGCTAGTTTTTGAGCGGGAGGGGAAAGTAAACTAGTTTTTTAGCGGGGGAGTTTATGTATTTTGGGCTTTTGGCAAAGAGCTGGTAAGACAATTAATTGAGAGAAATAATGGGTTTTGCAAAAAATATCATTTAAATTCGTAATAAATAATATTAATATTTACGATGGTTAATTGGAAGTGTCATAAATATTAATTAATATAGATGACGAAAATTAATATCGTCATAAAGTAAATCTTTTATGACGATATAATTTAAAACCATCATAAAAAATACTTTTATATGTGACGATTTTATTGACGTGGTAAAAAATTATTTTTTACCATGGCAATAGTGCCGTCATAAAAAAAAACGTCACAAATGTGTCATTTTCTTGTAGTGCACTAAAAGGTTTAGCCTAACATACTAATAATAAGAAAATAAAGAGGAGAAGAAAATATGAAATTCATCACCCGGAGAAGAAGAGAACTTGAAAGAGATGATGTCTTGATCTTGATCTTCGTTGAATTCTTGAAAGAGCAATTCTTGATCTCCAGTTGATGTTTTCGTCTATTATTTTTCTCCCCAAAAAATCAACCGTTATGAGTTAATAACTCCTATTTATACTTACCTAATGGTGCTCCCAAAATATCCCATAATATTATAAAATCCACGGCCTAAAAGGTTTCATAAGTGTATTAGGACTCAAAAAGGAAATAAAATCCCGTGGCCAGATTTTAGCCTGGGCGATCGCCCATGCCATTTCCGGCCGATCACCCAGGGACATGGTTTTGCTCTCTGCTTCTGTTGGACGTTGCTGAGCGCTCACCTAGCTATAAGTTGGGTGATCGCCCATCTTGCAATTTTTCTATTCTGCTTTTTTAGTCCTTCAAGTTTCATAAGCACCAATTTGGTCCTTCAACTTTCTAATTGAGTGAAATTGATCTTCATACTTCGAAAATATCTTTTAATTTATTGTTCTTTTCATCAATTCTTCTCCACTTGCTATTAAACAGGTCCAAAACTGAAATGTGAAGAATAAAACACTAAATTAAGTATAATTTCAATAAAATGATGGGATAAAAGTTTAGTTTAAAGACTTGAATAAGTGCACAAAATGCACTTATCAAACACCCCCAAACTAAATATTTGTTCGTCCTCGAACAAAAATAAAAAAAGCTATAAATTTAAATTAAGCTAAACGAATTAACATGAATTGAGTTTATCTTAAATTTCTTACCATATGTCTCAAGTTCGAAAATAAAGCAACACTTTTCCCTATATATTAAAAGAAGGACTTTAGTATGACACTATTTCTATGAACGCGTGCAACCATTGTTCCCTTCTTTTTTTATTTTATTTTTATTTTTTTATGTTTTTCTTGATTTCTTGAAATTGACACTTTTTTTCTTTTTTTTTTTTTTAATGTGGCACTATTTCTATGAATGCCCACCACTGTTCATTTACTTCTTCCTTTTTTTTTTCCCCCCGTTTTCCTAATTTTTTGAAATTGACACCCTTTTTTTCTCAATCGTAGATCTTTTTCAGTACCATTTTTTTTTCAAAATTTCATTATTTCACTTGTATTTATTTATTCGTATTTTTCTCATTTCTTTCGATTTCAGTCATGTCTTTTGAAAAATCGCCCCAAAATTTACAGATATGTTGATTATTTTGAGTTCCATCCAAATTTTGTTTTATAAAAGCCGTTTCTGCAGATCTATCTTCTTAACTTTTTGCACCACTCATTAGAATAGATTTGAAGGTTGCTATTGTCTCTTATAATTTCTAGGGTTCGTGAATTGACCATTACAAGTAGTTGTTTAGTTGTTTAAGTCCTGTTTTTGTTAATTTTTTATACTTATTTGAACATTTTTGCTTGTTTGAGTGTTGATTTTCAATTCTCGTTTTGAGTTCTTAAATAGTTCTAATATTCAGTATTTTAATATATTAAAAGAGTGATTTTCACCACTGTTCTTGTTTTTTTTTTATTTCCTAAAATTGACATTATTTTTTTTTTTGGTGTAGCACTATTCCTATGAACGTCCACCACTGTTCATTTTTCTTTTTTTTAGTTTTTCCTAATTTACTGCAACAGAATTGGAAATGTAAGTTTTTTTTTTTTTTTTGGAATACAATAGTAATATTAAATTTAACACTGGTCAAGATACAAAATATCGTTTCTAAATATATGTTCTTTTATACTATTTTTTTTATTTTTACCTAGGTTCTTGATTATAGTAAAAACAATTTCCTGATTTCTTGTTGGCTACGGCAAAAGAATATAGTGAATACCACTCATTGGATATTGAAATTTCAGTTCGGAACACGCTATTAAGAATGACAAATGCATGTTTTCATTGCTAATCGTTGTGTTGAGAAAATATAAGCATAAATTATTTAAATTCTAGAATGAACATTCATTTACTTTTTGAATTATTTTTGTTGATTTAAGCTAATTTAAGCTATTGAGAGTTTTTATTTTTTTTTACGTTTTTATGTAACTTAATATCGTGAAGTTATGTTTCAATCATTACAATTATACATGTATATGGTATTGATGCGCTCTATAGTTTACTATTGCGAAAACAAGTAAAATCTCATTAATGCACTTATTTTTATCAACTCTTTTTGAGATTTTTGAATAATTTTGTTGATTTTCAATTTTTAAATTGAGGAAATAAATATAAAACAATTAATCAACACTTTTCCCCGAATTTATTGTTTATTAATTACTTCAAAAATCGACCTAATGAGAAATCACTAATTAACAACTTATGTTAATCTATAATAAATATTTTTTCTACTTATTACTACAAGTTCACAAGTAATCTTTTGTATATCTCATTACACTCGTGTGATCTAAACTTTTTTGAATATTTGATTAGAATAAACAAAATTAAATTGATAATTGAAAATTTTTACAAAGTCAAATCATGAGGAAAAATATGGAACTTTAAATTTGAAAGCAGTAGAATAATTTTTTCACATAATAATTGAAGTATCGAAATCTAGGAATTACAATAATCAATTTTGTCAGAAACTACATACCATTCATCACATCTAAAAGTAAAGAACGTTCGTGTTAAAAATTAATCGAAACTATACCTCTCACTCTTAAAAAATACGTATTTTCTCCAATAAATTTTAATACATATTTTACTCAGCCTTTCATAACTAAGAAAATAATTAAGAAACTTACAAATAATGACCACGCTATTATATACTTAATTAAAAAAAAACACGTGCTTTTGCACGTGCACTCTACTAGTTTTAGAAAAAGATTAAACAACAACATAAAATATTTTTACTTATCCGATGCTCGACCTTTAGTGAGTGTGTGATTAGCCAAAAATTGAACTTACATCTGTATTAGACCACAACCAATATTGTGTTGTTGATATTTTTACAATCCCGAACCCTTTGTAGTCATTTATTCCTTACACCTCTCGTAAATTATCATACTTCTAATGCTTTTCTCTCCAATCCCTAGGTGTTCTAGAGAATTAGGTTCCTATTGATCAACATAATACTTTTTTCAAATAAAGTGGAAAAAATTAGAACTTGTATTCTTAGAACTAGGATAGTGAGTAATTTATAATTTCTCATCTTCAGTCTCTTAGGTTCTAACCTAGCAATCCTTACCGAGCATTTCTAACTCTTTTTATTTATTTTACTCATGTTAACAGTCTTACATCCTGTGCAATACTTCTTTTTCACAATCTTTTTATGTGATCCTTGTAGCGAGCTTTAGGCCGATGACTCCCAAGTTAGATTACAATAGGGCACCAGATTTTAAAATATCCTAACAGACTTAATTGCTCGAGTCCCACAAGCTATAAGAGAAGTGAAGATGTAAAATTAAATATTTTTCAATTTTTTAATAATGACCCATGTAGTGAGTTTTGGGCCGATAACTCTCAAGTCAGATGACCATAGGGCACCAGATTTTAAAATACCCTAACATGCTTAATTGTTCGAGTCAGATATTTTATTTTATTTTATCAGTAGTGAATAGTACTCAGTTTGGATTCCTTGACTATAACATATTCAACCAACGATGAGACCCAGAAAACCCAAACTATCAAAATTCTCATAATACACATACTAACTTTAACACCCCCAAACTGTTCTCAAACAGTTTGGTTACTAGTATAAGGATTTAGGAATGGATTTTTTTTTTATAATAATACTAAGTTAACAACATCAACCCATACACTCAAGTCATGTCCCCAATAAATGATAAGTCAATAGTGGCTACGTGCTTCATTAATCTTCATTAATCTAGTATAACACGGATAAGTATTCAGGTAAAAGCACGAGTTAAAGTGTTGTCTAATATTCTAACTAAAAATGTATTCAAATTCAAACAAATATCATCATTGGCAGTAAGATGTTCAATAATAACTAGACAAATAATTTTCTTTTTTTTTAAAGAAAATTTACAGTTATACAGACCCAAATAATATGTTAATTCAAAATTCAACCATTAAGTATCCTGATACTTAACCCACTCCCAAATGAAAATATTACATTGTCCCCAATGTAAACAAATTAGAACAAAATTAAAGCAGGAAAAGATCAGGTACTTCTCGGGGGTAAATGTGAAGAAGAAGGTCTTGGCTGATCGGATGGTCCAGCAGAAATAGAAGGTCGTAAATAGTCGATGGCCTCAGCTATCTAGGAGACTGTCCCGTCAATAATCTCGAGTCGACTTCCAAAGTGTATCATCATTTGGTTGACATCATCATATATGCATAAGTGATAGTACGGTAGTCCGACCAAATGTCGACATTTGCGTGCTGCAGTCCACGTACATGCATACTTACTCGTTCCAGCTCCTGTTGCATGTTATGTTGCATGTTCTGTACCTCGAGCAATGTATGATGTATGTTGTTTACCGATCTCTGTCAGAGCTACTTGGATCTGAGTGAACTAAATACCAAGGTTGGGCTCAGTGGCTAGAGCTGGCTAGGGTGCTAGAGGTGCCTGATCATGAGCTTCATCATCAGGTTGTACTGCTGGAGTATGCTATGCTCTGACCTCTCTGGCTCGCATTCTGGCCTATGAATTGTCAATAGTCTTATAGGGGAGAGGGGCTTCAGGAGTGTCAGCTTTCTCAAATGGTAACAGGGAGACACTGGCCTCCAGACAGATCCCACTAATAAGACATGGGAACATAATAGAGCGCTAGGAGTTGGAGTAAACCGACGTTGCTAACTCCCAAACAAAATGAAATATATGTGTCCCCAAATCCATTTTTCTGCCCTAGGCTAAATGGTAAAGAATGTGAGCCCTTTCTCCAATAAACTTCGTTCGCTGAGTAGTAGGATTAATATTGGTACAGACAAAAATATGTAAAGCCCTCAGCTCCCGAGTCAATTCATCATGTTTGAAGTGCGAAGTGGCCAACGGCCATGCATTTTCTCTACCATACAAGAACCATGCCATGACTGCATGTCTTATTCAGTAGGTATAGGATCTATCCCCGTGTGGGTCAGCTCATAGTATCGATCAATCATGGTAGGGCAGAAATGGATCCACTTGCCTCTTACCCATGTCTTGTGCCGATGAGACGATTCTGGAGTATCAATCTCTTTGTTGAAATTTGCAAAGAATTCCTTAACCAAAATTATATAGGCCGGATGTGGAGCTACAACTACCTTACTCCAACCACACTGCTGAATCACGTGTTCCAACAGGTGCCCCTAAAAATCAGCCCTTTGTACCCTTCTCTCTTGGTGGTAGTTCTTCCATTTACACCTTTCATCATATCTCTCTTGGGCTTCTATAGTTAGGAATCGTGGTATGCCACCATCACTTGTTGGTTCTTCGGTTCGTCTACGACGGGTAGATACTTCACCGACCTTTCCCATTTCTTGAGCTGTGGTTTTTCGTTTTGGTGCCATTGGTACCTATAAGGATAAGAGAAATATTATTAAGCATCATAATAAGCTCAAGAATAAACAAAACATCTCAAAATAAAATAAAAGTAGCGAACTCTTTTTATTTTAAACGTAGACCAAACATTACTTTTCACCACCAGGAGATGTGAAGCAATAATGAAAATTTTCTCGAGCCATCTTCGGACATATGTATCTACATAGATTGGTCTTTATCATGTTCAAAAATGAGGTAGAACGGAGGTCATATGAGGCCGACGAGAGTGGGACGAAGTTGGTGACGTGAAATGGCTGGTAGGCTAGTCATGGCTTGCCATGGCTTCCTAATATGGGGCTAAATGTCTTGGCCAAATTTTGAATGCGATTCTATTAAATGTATGCACAATTAGGAAGCTTAAATTCGTATGAAGAATGCTCAATTGAAGGTTAGCCCTAATTGTATAATAATTGGCACTTAGTCATTTTATCAAACACATGGGTGGCAATCTCGTTCTAAGTAGAGTGTAACTGATTTGGAAGCTTGAATCTAGCCCAAAACTTTGTACGTAAAAAAGCATCCTCACCAAACCAACATCTACCTAATCCCATACTCCTCAATTAATTAAGATAAAATTGAAAAATTCTGAAGCCAAAAAGCAAGAATAAGAGTGAAGGTAGAAAGATCATACCTTGGAGGAATTTTGGCTGAATTCTAAGACTTTGATGTGAATGCAATGTGGGAAGAAGTAATATGTGATTGAGGATTGATATATGGAAGATTGAAATATGATATAAAGGATGAGAATTGAGAGGAAGACAATGGGTGAAATATGATCACTTGTTTTGAGAAGTGGCGTGCGGCTGGGGTTAATTAACCCTAGCGCGCGCCTGGGCGATCGCCCAGCGCTAACCAGGGCGATCGCCTGGTTAAGCGCTGAGTTGTGTATGACTTGGGTAATCCCCCCTCCCCCCCTCTTTTTTTTTGTACAAAACTCAAAGATAACTATATGCATGTTAATTTTGACTTAACATGTTAAATATTCAAGATGAGCTAAAATGGATACAATGAACATTTAAAATCAATAAGCAATTAAAAAAGAGTGAAAAGCCAAATTGTAATGAAACTATGCCTAAAATCTAAAGCAAACACCTAACGGCATGCAAAATAAAAAATAAAAAAGTAGATGTATTTAGGCCTAACTTAATACGTGAAATCTTAAGCACATGCCAAAATGAAAATGATGAACTTTTAAAAACTAAACCTTATTTTGGAGACATACTTATTTTGGAGACAGAGTTGAGAGCCATTTTACAGGGCATTGAGCTTGCCCGACGGATGGGTCTTGTGGACTTATGGATTGAGACTGACTCTACACTTGCTGTTCATTGCATTTCACGTGGTGGGGGGCCGTGGGTGATTCAGTCAATACTCAGATGCATCCGACATCTTCTATCATTCGATCGAGACACAGTTTCCCATATTTTTCGAGAAGGAAACCAGGTCGCTGACTCTTTAGCTTCTGAGGGCTGGGACCAACGACATTATCACGAGTATGGATCTTCAAACTTGCCTCGTCGTTCACGTGGACTACTTCAGACTGACAGATATGGCCTTCCATCAGTTAGAGGTCTTTAGTTTTTTGTTAGTTTGTTTTTCATTTGCTTTTGCTTTTGCTTTTGCTTTTCAGAATTATGCACCGGATGTAGTATCTCTTTATTTTCTATAGTTTGAGGAATTTTTTTCATTCGTTGTATGCTTGGAGGTCAGGTTCATATCCCCCTCCTATATACTATCCTTTTTATATAAATACAGTGGTAGGGGCATCCAAACCCCCACCAGCCTGTCCTGGTAGAGGCCTAAAAACCATACTGGGACTGTGCTGGTGCTTCGAATAAAAAAAACCTTGCTAAAAAAAAATCACTTAAGTGCAAAATTTGGAAAAATAAACATTATGTGCCTAAAACCAAAAACTAAAGCAAAATTCCTAACCGCATGCAATACTTAAAGAAATATGTTTAAAAAATAGAAAGGAAGAGAAAAATGGGTTGCCTCCCATTAAGCGCTCGATTTATAGTTTAGAGCTCGACTTTTTGGGTCAATCATTCCGGTGGTGCAAGATGAACCGTGGACTTTTCTTTCGAGAATTCACCGCTCCAATAGACCTTCAACCGCTGCCCGTTGACTTTAAAAGTGCATTTTCTCTCATGGTTCATTTCTACCTCCACATATGGATAGACCTTTGTGATTGTATACGGACCCGACCATCTAGACCTCAACTTGCCCGGAAAAAGCTTGAGGCAAGAATTATATAACAACTCTTGCTGCCCAACCTCAAAATTTCTTCTTTGAATATGTATATCGTGCCACTTTTTGGTCCATTCCTTATTCAATTTTTGCATACTCATATGCCTCTAAACGGAACTCATCCATCTCATTTAACTGAAGTAATCTCTTTTCACCGGCGGCCTTCAAAATCAAAATTAAACTTCTTGATTGTCCAATATGCTCGGTGCTCCAACTCAACTGGTAAATAGCACGCTTTCCCAAAAACTAGTCGATAGGGAGACATGCATATTGGAGTTTTGAAAGCTATCCGGTAGACCCATAAAGAGTCATCTAATTTCTTTAACCATTCTTTTCTTGATGAACTCACTGTCACCTCAAGAATCCGCTTCAACTCCCGGTTGGAGACTTCAACTTGCCCACTGGTATGAGGGTGATAGGGATTAATAATACGATGTCGAACGCCATATTTAGCCAACAAGACTGAAAGTGACGATTGCAAAAATGTTTACCCCCATCACTAATAATGGCTTGGGGTGTGCCATAACGCATGAAAATGCATTTTTTTTTAAAATACATCACAACCCGTGCATCATTGGTAGGCAATGCGATTGCTTCAACCCATTTGGAGACGTAGTCGACAGCAACCAGAATGTATTGATTCGAGAATGAAGAAGAAAATGGTCCCATGAAATCAATACCCCATACTCAAAAAGCTCGACCTTAAGTATACTGTTTAGAGGCATCTCATTTCTTTTCGAGATATTTTCCATGAGCTAGCATTGATCACATCTCTTCACAAAAAGGTATGCATCTTTGAAGAGAGAAGGCTAATAGAACCCGGACTGTAGAACTTGACCAGCTGTTTTAGATGCACCAAAGTGTACAACGTAGGTTGAAGAGTGGCAATGCTCAAGTATATGAAGGACTTCTTCTTCAGGAATACACCATATAATTATTTGATCTGGACCCCATCTATAGAGAATGGGATCCTCCCAAAAATAGTGCTTCAAGTTAGAAATTTTTTTTCTTTTGATGACTTGAATAATCTAGTGGGATGATAGATGGCTAAGAAATTCACGATATATGCAAACCATGGTGCTTTTTCCAAGTGAAACATTTGTTCATCTGAGAAGACCTCATTAATATCCATGTTCTTGATCTGTTCTTCTTGCTCAAGTCTAGATAGATGATCAGCTACTACATTTTCGCTTCTCTTCTTGTCTCATATCTCCATATTAAACTCTTGTAGAAGTAACACCCATCTAATTAGCCTCGATTTTGCATCCTTCTTTGCTAATAAATATTTCAAAGCTGCGTGATCAATGTAGACTATTACCTTTGATCCAACAAGGTATGATCTGAATTTGTCAAAGGCATAGACTACAGCCAGGAGCTCCTTCTCAGTAGTGGCATAGTTGAGCTGTGCATCAGTCAAAGTTTTGCTAGCATAGTGTATTACATGAAAAAATTTATTCTTTCACTGTCCCAACACTATTCCAACTGCATAATCACTTGCATCACACATTAATTCAAACGGTAGACTCCAATCAGGTGCCATTATCACATGTGCTGAGATTAGCTTCTCTTTTAGAATGTTGAATGCCAAGTAACACTCTTCAGAGAAGACATAGGGCACATCCTTGAATAGGAGAGTACACAAAGGCTTTGTGATTTTCGAGAAGTCTTTGATAAAGCAACGATAGAACCCGGCGTGTCCAAAAAGGCTTTTAATACCTTTGACAGAAGTTGGTGGTGGTAATTTCTCAATAACCTGAATTTTTACTTTATCTACTTCAATTCCCTTAGCTGAAATTTGATGTCCCAACACGATACCCTATTGAACCATGAAGTGAAACTTTTTCCAATTAAGAGCTAAATTTGTATCTTCACACCGCTGTAAAACTAGGTGTAAATGCTCCAAGCACTCATCAATTGATGAGCCAAACACCGAGAAATCATTTATGAATATTTCAATCTCCACCATATCAGAGAAGATGGCCATTATGCAATGCTGAAAAGTGGCAGGAGCATTGCATAGACCAAAAGGCATCCTACGGTAAGCAAAAGTACCATAGGGACACATGAATGTAGTCTTGTCTTGGTCTTCAGGTGCTATTGAAATCTGATTATAGCCAGAGTATCCATTTAAAAAGCAGTAATGAGAATATACAGCTAGTCTCTCCAACATTTGATTAATAAATGGAAGGAAAAAAATGATCCTTCCTAGTAGCTGTGTTGAGTTTGTGTAGTCAATGCAAACTCTTCATTCCATGATTGTTCTAGTTGGAATCAATTCATTCTTTTCATTTTGAACTACTGTGATACCTTATTTCTTTGGCACTACTTGAACTGGACTCACCCAAGCACTGTCTGAGATTGGATAGATAATCCTGACATCCATTAGTTTCATGACTTCTGCTCTGACCACTTCTTTCATATTAGGATTTACCCTCCTCTAACTGTCAATATTTGGTTTAAAATTATCCTCCATGAGGATTTTATGCAAGCAAAGTGTAGGGCTGATGTCCTTGATGTCAGCAATAGACCACCTAATAGCTGTCTTGTGTTCTCGGAGCACTTAGAGTAATTTTTTCTCTTCAAGCTCATTAATAGAATTTGAGATGATCAGAGGCCAAGTAAGCACAACGGAGATGTGATGGAAACTGCTTGAGCTCTATTTTTGGAGGTTGTTGAACAGAAGGCAGACGTTTTATAGAAATCATGACCAACTCCTCAAAGCGTGGTTGGCATATATATAAAGATTAGCTTCAAGATATATTGCGTACATCTCAACTTCACCAGAATTAGTGTGAGTGGATTGAGAATGCACAATACAGGCCTCCAATGGATCTGATGGATTATTGAGTTGAAAGTTTTTATGAACTGCATTATCAACCACATCAACTTTGAAACAACTATCTAACTTGGTTGGATATTTAATCGCCTTGAAGACATCAAATGTGACTTGCTCTTCACTAAGCCTTAGAATAAGTTAACCTTTTTGTACATCGATTAGAGCTCTACTAGTGGCTAAAAATGGTCGGCCAAGAAGAAGTGGCACATCTCTATCTTCTTCTATGTCAAGTATGATGAAATCAACTGGGAAGATAAATTTGTCCACCTTTACCAAAAGATCTTCAACAACTCCTCTTGGATATTTGATAGATCGATCAGCTAGCTGTAGAGTTATCGTAGTTGTTTTACCCTTCCCCAAACCTAATTTTCTGAAAATAGAAAGTGGTATCAAGTTACTACTAGCTCCTAAATCACACAAAGCTTTATCAAAACAAAAATCTCCAATTGTGCAAAGTATTGTAAAACTCCCTAGATCTTTTAGTTTAGGAGGTAGTTTATTCTGCAAAATGGCACTACACTCTTCTATCAACATCACCGTCTCATGTTCCTCTATCTTGTGTTTATTTGAAAGAATGTCCTTCAAGAACTTTGTATAACTGGGCATCTGAGCAAGTGCATCTACAAAGGGAATATTGATATGTAGTTTTTTGAAGATCTCAAGAAATTTTCTGAATTGCTTGTCTAACTTGTGTTTTTGTAATCTATGAGGAAAAGGGATCGAAGGATCATATGGTTTGATAGAAACAGTTACCTTAACCTGTGGTGTGCCTGAACTCTCTTTAATATCTGTTGTCTGCTCAGTTTGTTCCACGTGCTCCTAATCAATGGATGATACTTTTTCTTTATTTGCAACTAATCTATTTACATGGATCTTTGGTAACTAAACCCCACTTCTGGTAGTAATAGCTTTAACATGTCCCTTGGGATTTACCTCTGTATTGCTTGGCAAATTACCTGGTGCTCTGCCTGATAGAGCAACTACCATCTGACCGATCTGTGTCTCAAGATTCTTTATTGAAGCACATTGATTTTGAAAATTAGTCTCCATCTGTCTCATGAACTGATCAGTTTTCTCGATGAATTTACTGAGTAAGTTTTCTAATGATGTACTCTTTTCTGACTGCTGAAAATGTGGTCTAGTATTATTCTGATTATCCCTCTAAGAGAAATTTAGATGGTTTCACCAACATGGATTATATGTGTTAGAGTATGGGTTATTTTGTTGTTGCTGACCATCTTGAATATAATCGACCGGCTCAGGCTGTAGTGATATAATTGGACATTCTGATGTACTATGACTAGTTCCGCATTCTTCACATGTTGATTTCTTTATTTGCACGGCATTGGATGAATATGACATATTTTCTACTTTGTGTACCAATGAATCAATCTTTGTAGATAACATCATGAAAGTGTCTATTTCATGTACTCCTGCAGTTCTCTTGTGTATGACTCTGTCTGATGCCCACATGACAGTGGTGGTAGCTACTCTTTCAAACAACTCCAAAGCTTCAAACACTGTTTTTGTAGATAAAGATTCATTAGATGAAGAATCAATCATGCTTTTAAATGAAAGAAGTAGTCCAGCATAAAAATATTGAAATTGTTTTCCCTTGCCAACACCATGATGAGGACACTTCCTTAGCATATTTTTGAATCTGTTCCATGTTTCATCAAAAGATTATGTTTGACTGTTGAAATATGGATATATCATGCTTCAACTTTGAAACTTTAACTGGTGGAAAGAATTTCGGGCTTAACTTTTGGACTAGATCATTCCAATTGGTTATGCTATCTATTGGCAGCGAGTCCAGCCACTTAACAACTTTGTCCCGGAGAGTACATGGAAACAAACGTAGCTGGATGGCATCGTCTGAATTTCCTTGATATTTGAAATGTTGACACATTTCTAAGAATTGTTGAACATGTGTATGTGGATTCTCATTTGTCCTGCCAAAGAATTGATGTCCATTCTGAAATAGATGAATGGCGTTAGTCTTCAACTGAAAGTTTGGCTGCCCAAAAGGTGGGTAGACAATGTTAGATTGGCTCTGGATGATCTGTGGAGTCAAAAAATCTCCAACTAGCATATTGTCTTCATCAATTTCCTGTCTTGCCCGAGTGACATCGTTGTTATTCATTTTGTTTTGCTGTTTTTGGTCTTTTTGGTGTGGTTTTCTTGCTTCTCTCTGTCTACGATGAAAAGTGCGTTCGATCTCTGGATCAATTGGAATTAGAGACTCGTGTCTCACACTTCGCATGCAACATTTTGAAGAGAAGCAATTCAAACACTAAAATAACTAAAGAAAATAATATTAAATAGTTAAACAAATAAATAAAGTTTGAATTAGTGCTAATATAACTGAAAAGAACTAAAACTAAATTCTCGGTAACGATGCCAAAAACTTGTCTTGGAAACATATTATGTTATAACATAACTTGTCTTTGTATACATGTAGACATTGTTTTCTCACCTCAAGTTGAGCATGTATAACACAAAATAACTTCTCATTTTCATTCTCCATTCTTGTTACATAAATAATAAATAGGATCAAGATGTTCATAAATCTCATATCTTTATCTACATCAATCTCATCAACATAAGTCATTTATAGCATATAAGAGCGCACACGCACACACACACACACACACACACACACACACACACACACACACACACACACACATATATATATATATATGTGTGTGTGTGTGTGTGTGGGGGGGGTACTTATCGTGTTACACATGAGACAAATAACGTAGATTACTCATAACTCTTTGTGGTTAGTCTTGATCCACCTGAAAATAAAAGGTACTATCTATCACAATCTTATAGAATGTGACTATTACTTGAATCTGTAGGTAAGGATAATAGGACCGTGCAAAAACTAGTTTTAGACATTCACGGTGCAGAGATTTTGAGGTACTGATACCCCCATCGTAGAATATTAAATACGAGGTACCAATACCTTCCGGGGCAGAGAGGTATTTAAAGTATTTTTATTTTGAAAACCAAGTTCTCAACCTTTGGGATCTTACTTTCCCCACCATGAAACCTGAGAATTTTTTTTTTGGTATTCTGTCCAGTAGAGTATTAGGAACTGGATATGAGGGTATTATTACCCCCATACGCACAAAACATATTAGTTCTTTGGTTCAATTAAAAACATATTTGTAATAGTTTTTGTTATTTTCTTTTGGGAAAATCGTTAAAAATAATCAGAGACAACATCTGTAGGTCGCCCTTTTTCTCTTTTGCTTCGGATTCGTCTTATTTTTGACATGTAAAAACAGGTATATTTAATAATAATTGAAGCCAAAGAATAAGGCATGATAACTTAAACATAGCGGAAGAATGGAGTGTGTGAATCTCGTCTTTGGAATTATTTTACCTCCAATACCGTATGTTGCTACAAAACTTGAACTTAAGTAAGGGATAGTAATACATCACTTACAATTTCGTACCAAAATGGCTCATGAGAAATTATTACGTCTCATCAATGACCAATAAATTCTAAGCCCATAATATTTTAACAAAATAAAGGTTCTTATGTTTTAAAGACAAGTTCATTGAGCTACATTTCATAAAAACAGGTTGTAAGATACCCCATAGTCCAATAGTCATATACGTCCACAAAAAGGTAAGTGACTTCATACTTTTGTAGCCCGGGTTGATGGGGATATGAAGACCATACATCAATCTTGGTAATCATATGGTATTCTTGGCCATCCGAAGCTACTTCCCACCTTTGCCCCCATGACTTCATACAAATCTAGATCCATTTCCTACAAAAGTCATGAAACGACTATGAATGGTGATATTCAATGAGTAAAATACGGTGTATGTGTGATGTTGCACATAAATGTTTCTTTTATATTTCTTAGGACCCTTCCCTAAGCAATATTTGTACACCGAGCGCTCAAAATAAACATTCTTTGTGCATAAGCACGATAGCCAACTTTTTTGGACCATTACCATTCCTTTATGGACTACTTTTGCCCTTGGCCATAGTTGATCAACTCTTGGGACCCTTAATGTCCCATTATAGCTACTCTTGCCCTTGGCCGTTCTTTAATCGAACCTCGTGTCCTAATATGGGTCGCTCTAACCTTTTACCACAGTTGAATCAACTCTTTTCTTGGGACCCTTACCGTCCCTATAGTGTACAAATAGGCTTGAAAACCTTATTATGTTATAACATAACTTGTCTTTGTATACATGCTAACTTTGTTTTCTCATCTCAAGTTGAGCATATATAACACAAAATAACTTCTCATTTTTATTCTCCATTCTTATTGCATAAATGATAAATAGGATCAAGATGCTCATAAAATCTCATATATTTATCTACATCAATGTCATCAACATAAGTCATTTGGAGCATATAGGAGCACATATATGTATATGTATACTTATCGTGTTGCACATGAGACAAATAACGTAGATTACTCACAACTCTTTGTGGTTAGTCTTGATCCACCTGAAAATAAAAGGCCCTATCTATCACAATCTTATAGAAGGTGAATATTACTTGAATCTGTAGGTAAGGGTAACAGGACCGTGCATAAACTGGTTTCAAGCATTCATGGTGCAGAGATTTTGAGGTACCGATACCCCATCGTAGAATAGTAAATACGGGGTACCAATACCTTACGGGGCAGAGAGGTATTAGGAGTATTTTTATTTTGAAAAATAAATTCTCAACCATTGGGATCTGACTTTCCCCACCATGAAACCTGATATTTTTGGTCCACCAATGCTACTGCCCGATTCGGGGCCCTGAGGCTCGGGTGTGGAGATTTTTTCTTTTAAGTGCCTATCTAGAATCGTGGAAAGATCAGATTTTGCTATTTTCATGTTGACTATTTGCAATCGTAGGACCTAATGGCATCTACAAAAGAAAAATTTGAAACAGATAATGCCATTCAAAACATCTCTTTCAATTTTCCTATATATCCCTGCAATAGCAGAACGAGTTTCACAAGTATGAAATAGCATAATGAATTTCAACTATTACTCTCATATACATGAAACGAGAACACTTATATCTAACATTTATTAAATAACAACTGAAAAAGGTTTCATATATATGAATTTTGGGTAACATACTAGAATTAAATCATTTTAAGAATAAATCCATTTCAAATAATGAAAATAAATCAAGACATAATTAATGAAAAATGAAAATCCAATTCAGTTTTATTCCCAAATGAAAAGGTTTCATAGCTATGAAACATAGGTAGATGACTCGTGAGCGGTCATAATGCCAAGGGTAATTTTGTCCATGAAATACCTCTTGTAGTCAACAATAACGGTACAATTACTGAAAAAATGGCAGCCTTACTTACAAATGTCAAAATTGTTTGGAATATAATAATACATTTACTATTTGGTCAAAAATTTTAATATGACAGAAAGTGATTCCAGACACAGCCTAAATTAGAGAACTTCCACACCAAGCTTTTTCATTAAATATTTACTCACCTCTTCTATTAGATGTATTTTTCTCCTTTAAGTGGGTTCTTTCCTTTTTCTATAGTGTTAGAGAGTGTGTGAAAGTGTTATGATGATTATAGAGAGAGGAAAGGGGCAAGTCGGGGCCTTAAATTGAAGGGTATTTATAGGGAGAAACCAACCTTCCCCTCATGATTGCTTTTATCCTCATTGTGACATATGTAAATTTGGATCGATTTGCTTAAGATTTCCTCTAGGCCTTCGTTTAATGCTTTCCCATTTGCCCATAGTTTTATAAGGTGTAATAGGGACACAAGGAATAGCACATAGGATAATTTCTGCATAATCTCAATTATTGGCAGATTTCTAATCATCCTGGACCCGTTTTTGGGTCGGGTTCTGAAGGTTGAAGCATGCTTATTTTTCGACGACTATTATACCATCTCGAAGATCTCACGGAGATCTTCGCAACACACTTTGAATCGTAGAAAACGGAATACCATGGTGATTAAAACATCATTCTAAAAATGGCAACCCGAACATGGTTTGCTGGAAATTCATAACTGTTTTCTAGATTTCGAACTTTCTGGAACTTTTTTTGCATAAATATTTAGGGCTGATTTCTTAGTCGAAATTAGGTGTATTTGGTACCATTTCGAAGGTCTCGTTGTGTACTACGCAATATCGTAAGATTCATAGAATTTCGACCAATACATAATTCATACGATCGTACCAAAGATGGCTGATTGACTTATCCAAAAAGGCTTAAAACTTTACTTCCTCAACTTTTTAGGTTCCAATCCAACTTTTCACTTTTAACCAATCAAGCACTATCATAAGCTATTAAATCTTAAATTAATTCATATTAGTCCATTCATAATTTATTAAATCCGATTTTTTCCCTTTTTATTATTCAGATTTAAATTAAATTCTAAGTGTTACGACTTTTGAAGCACTTTTTGGGACAACTCAAATAAATTCTCTATTTCATTATATTTTTCATAATTAAAATAAATGTATTAGAAATACGAATTTTCGGGTCGTTACAAAGGTGATCGCCCAGGGACTTGGTTTTGCTCTCTGCTTCTGTTGGACATTGTTGGGCGATCGCCCAGCTATAAGTTGGGCGATAGCCCAACTTGTAATTTTTTATTATGCTGTTTTAGTCCTTCAAGTTTTTATAAGCTCCAATTTGATCCTTCAACTTTCTAATTGAGTGAAATTGATCCTCATACTTCAAAAATATCTTTCAATTTATTGTTCTTTTCATCAATTCTTCTTCATTTGCTATTAAACAGGTCCAAAACTGAAATATGAAGAATAAAACACTAAATTAAGTATAATTTCAATAAAATAATGAGATAAAAACTTAGTTTAAATACCCGAATAAGTGCACAAAATGCACTTATCATGGAGCTACATCAAATGAATGTGAAAACAATTTTTTATAAATGAGAGTTTGGATAAAGAAATTTGTATGAACCAATTTAATGGCTTCTCGGTTAAAGGAAAGGACCACATGGTATTTAAACTTGAGAAACTAGTATAGAGACTTAAACAAAATTTCAAATAAGGATATCTTAATTTCGATGATTGTATAACTTTCTTTAGATTTAAAAAGAACACTGTCTATCGATGTATATATCTGAAGGTCAGTGGGAGCCAATTATTTTGCTTGTGTTGTTGATATTTTGCATGCTAGTAATGATCTCGATTTGTCCTGTTAAAGATGATGGATAAATATAGTCTCATACAATTGAATGAAAACGTATGGAGAAACATTATGTATGTATCTATTGTAGGGAGCTTAATATGTAACCAAACTTATATTATATCAGGTTCATTATGTTGGATGGCTTGACATTAGATTCCCACATTTGACTATTTATTCCTATTATGTGAAGGAATAATCTTTTGTAAAAGTGGTTAATAGTCTGTCATTATTTCATCCATTATAGACGTTGAATTTGTAGGATGCTTTGAGACTACAAATAAACATTATGGTTGTAGAATTTTATTTTAGGACTTTGAGTTGTCGACTCTTATGCCAAGTCGCTGAAAATTATTGTAATTCTGTATTTTTCATTTTCTCCAAGAACGACAAGTATTCTAATGGTGCTAATACTTTTTCATTAAGAAGGGAGTTCAGAAACAAAGAATGTAAAATGAGCAAACAAGCACCAACCTATGATAAATGATCAATTACTGAAAGACTACTACCAAATGCTAGACATGTGAAAAGTATGAATCTTGGTAATAGTAGTCAATGTTTATTTATATGATGGTTCATTGACATCCTGAGCTCATAAACGATAATTGAAATGTTTCTGATTTATTTCCTGTTTACCAATATTTATGTACATGTATGAGATTGGATAATGATGGCAACATGAATAGTCTTTGACAAATACATTACGTGACCATCACGTATTCTTCTCACTTATAGACCAAGTTGAGTAAGTTGTTAATATTGTGGTACATAGAAGGAACTATATCGATCTAATGATATAGAACCGCTATGACTCGTATTGGTAGTTTACTCAATTTTGGTGATTATGGTGATTGTCCATATGAATGCGTGCATAATGGTAATATATTATTAAATCATAAAGACATATTGTCATATGAGCCAAGTGAGAGAATGTTAGATTTTATATGGCCCGTGGCCCACATGATAAGTTATTGGATTTGATAATATGTCTTGTGTATATATCTAATTATTTACCTAATTAGATAATTATTGGAGAAGTTGATTTCCCTTAAGAACTCTATTTTGATAAGAAATATAATTATCGTATAACTAGGAAATTAGTCATCTCTCTACCTATAAAAGGACATATTATTATTCCATCAATTTATTCATGTCATTATGTGTGGGGCAAATGGAAAGAAACACAATTTCTATACAATTAAACTATATATATTAAAGTGTGTTTGGAGATTGGAGATTGGAGATTGGAAATATTCAATTAAATCGCTCGATAGAGATTCAAGATATTTAAGATACAGAATTAAAGACCGTTTGCTATGGATGAAGGTACGTTCTTGTTACTCTATATTTGTCTGTGAAAATTATGAAGTTTAGGATATTGGAATTTATTTTCATGTTATTGTTCATGTAAATTGAACAAATAAAACTAACAATGCCTTTCAATGAACCGTGTACATGAAGACACATGGCAATATCCTGTTTAAGTAGTCACTTAGCACATAGTGCATTGCACCAAACGACAACATTGCAGATTAAGTTGTTTGAAACAGTGTTTGTTTAACAATGCTGAAATTATTTTTTTAAGTGCTTATAAGTTGTGGATCTTATTAAATATGATAATAATTGGGTGTTAAGTTGTGAGTCTTGCAAAATATGTGAATAAAAAATATATTTGACCAATTTAAATTATAATTTAAGCATAGCTAAAAAAAACTGACAATTTCGTCCAACGGTAATTTATTGATTGATGGTTTTTACACGAATTATTGACATGACACATTTAATATATCAAATTGAAAAATATTAATTGTAGTTAAAAGGTAAAAGGCATATGAATGAAAATTTATTGTTATATAGTAAACCTTTTACATCCATTGGAAATGATGTTCTACCCACTTATAATGTCCACGCTGAGGTGGCATCACATGATTGGTAAAAATAATGAGTGTGAAACCATGAACTACCAATCATGTGATATCACTTCAACAGTGGACATTATAACTCTTACCCACCATAAGTAGGAGATCAGCCCTCTTTCATCCATATACTCTTGTTCGAATCAGTATTGGACTCTTGAAAGTTGCTAAGTAATTTAATCCAAGTAAGATTATGTGTTAAACATCTTATTAGATAAAATTATATGCTATTTTGATCAATTTAACGCAATAAACATACTGCATTGCCCAAAAATAAATTGTATAAAGATTGAGTAATGGTATTCATAGTCGCTCACTACTTGTAGTCATTCTATATAGCATTACTTAATTGGATGAATTATTCATAATGAATGACTATAAATACATTACTTAATTAGAGTAAATAATTCATCTAATTAAGCAATGCCACGTAGGATGACTACCGATAATGAGTAACTATGAATATCATTATTCATAAAGATTAGATACCCCTGTGCACACATTTTCATGCATCATAAAGATATGCTTATATATTAAATTATTTGTGTAAAATAGAAAATTCAATTTAAAATGAGAAAGATATCTCTTTATATGAGGTCAATTGATCAAAAGATTTAGTCTTGGTTTAGTATTGATGTGATTTTTAAAAAATTAATTTTTACTGTGGTGCAAAATGAATCAATTATATGAAGAATCAAATAAGTGTTTGGTAAATTCTTTTTTCAAAATTGTTGTATATTTCAAAATCAGCATTTCAGCGTTTGGTAACTTCAAGTAATTTATTGTTGTAATTGTATAAAATTACTTAAATAGACTTTGATTATAATAATGTTATTTTGTATTATTATTATTATCATAAGTTGTGTAAAATTCATTGTTACTTTTATAGCAATATGTAATATTATCGAATATTTTTTAAAGACAGGACATTCACCATAATTATTTTAAAATAAAAATAATAAATATCTATTAAATCTTAAAATTTATAAAAATAACAAAATAAAAGCATAATCATATAATACAAAAATCAATTAAAGTTAAATTATTTGTGGAGATAATTAGAATACTAATATGACATAAAATGAATTAATTTAATTAATTATGGTTAAAATATGTATTCTAATAATAGATCACTAGAAAATCTAAAAGATAATTATATTCACACAACTCTATTTGTTAACCAAACTACATTTTAATTGCAATATAAGTCTCTAACTATTGCTCATTTTTGTATTTACACTACAAGAAAAACAGTCTATTGCAACGGGCGAAAAACATTGCGAAAGACCTTTCGCAACGTGCATGCGCACGTTGTGTCCTTCGATGTTGCCGAAAAGTATTCATTTACGGCAACGGGCATTGCACGTTGCCATTTAGTTTTTAGCAACGTTCAATGTCCGTTGCCATTTAGTTTTTAGCAACGGTCACTGTGCGTTGTCATTTATAGTTTTTAGCAACGGTCAATGTCCGTTGCCATTTAGTTTTTAACAACGTTCAATGTCCGTTGCCATTTAGTTTTAGCAACGTACATTTGCACGTTGCCTTTGCCTATGTATTCATTTTCAACAACGTTCTTGTGCACGTTGTCGTTACCTTGGGTTTTTTATCTATTATTTCGAAATCTATTTTATATATATTCTTGTACTTTCTCAATCATTTAAATACAAAATTACATTATAGATATAATAAAACTCAACTAAGTAAAAGACTAAGACTGCGTAAAATAAGAATAAGACTAAGTAAAATAAGAAAGATATGCCAACACAACTTTATTGTACATTTGGATAAATATACTAACACGAGGTTATAAATATCAACACAAGATTTCTCCCTCCGACTAACACATCCATCACGCAACTTATTCTGAATGTTAAGAAAATGCATCATAATACTCCCTTCAAAATGCAAACAAAATTTACACAACTATACACAACAAAAGTTACACAAAAATATCACCAAATACTCTTCTACCACCCGTCGAGCAAAACCGCTATTCCACAAGCACTTAGTTCCAACCCTGCAATTCACAAAAAAAGAAGGACGATTAAACCTGAGTAACATAGAATATCATGAAGCGCAAACACAATGACCCTTCTAATTTCTCAGATAAAATAAAAGATTTGGACATGAAAAATGGAAACAAAATTACTCATTCGGAAAGGAAATATGACCAAGGCTTTAGACACATCACATTATAAAATCATATAATATTTTTCACATTATCCCTTAGATTGGAAATTCACCTTCAATGGAAAGATTAAGACTGGGGAATAACCAATTTACAGGCAAAATCCCTTGGACACTGGCTTTAATCCAAGAACTATCCCTATTAGATCTCTCAGGCAATTCAATTACTGGACAGATGCCATCCCAGCGGTGCAAGAAATTGACCAATCTCGACCTCCAACATAAACTGTCGTATAAAAAAATGAACCTCACACCAAATCCTGCAAGATCAGCGCTATAAATGAAATATTGAAACAAATCATACTTATTCTAGCAGCCTTCCAGAAGACACCTCGAAACCTGCCATATTAGCATCAAATCAGAATGCAGATGAAAGTGTGTTTGTTCAAGAAAAAAAACTGAAAGAAATGAACATAAAGGTATATGATGATTAAGAAAAGAGATTAAGATAGTGGAGCAATTATAAACTAAAATAGTGAAAATAATGTTCGAGATTGCCGGTAGAGTAAAAAAAGAAAGCTACAGAAATCATCAGAAGAGATACATAAATACACCAAGCCTGCAAATAAATTTAATGGCTGTAGAGGAAACGGCCAAGTCAAATAGTTTAGTGTTCAAGTTGGATTGGAAATTTATATAGAGACTTGCGCCTTCAATGGCTCTAGTCATTTTTCAGACTTGGGACATTTGGCATGCTCAATTTGACATTTTTCAGACTTGGGACAGTCAAGCAAAATTCAGGCCACAAGTCTCCACAAATGCTTGACCATAGAAACTCCGAAAAGTGAAGTGATCTAATTCATTTAGTCTGAAATTTTTTTGGTCAATATTTGGTTGATGCTGAATATTTAATTTGGTGTGAGGAAAATCATTCTTGAATGCTGAACATTTCCATTAAATTATCATATAATATTGCCTCGAAATTAACTATTGGCAACATGCAAAACTTCGTAACTTTAGCATTGATATCATAACTCTTCTCCAAACATCCTATGGAACCAGGAAATTCTTAGCATTTAAATAAAAACCCAAGCCAACTGACTCCATAATAATAGTTGAAAACTCATTCCTAAGCCAATGGGCATACATCAAAATGGCACAACCGTAGAAACCCATTATCAAACTAAAAGGACTCGTGAAATTAATATCCTTAATGATGAAGCATCTTACATTCATCAAAGTTCAGAAACAAGAAAAATGAATGGTTGTAGACCAGTTTCCTATAAGCTAGAATAGAGAGTGGAGGAGAAGAGTCCATCCATTTCAGTAGAGTGAAGTGCAAAATTTCTGTTACAAAAATTGAATTTCTAACCAGCAATACTGATTTTAATAGGAGGTGGGTATTTTATGGTTAGCACTGGATACCTGAAGATCAAGAAAAGATGCAACAGCTAGAACTCGAAATGCGTTATTCTCGTTAAACTTAGGGTGGTGTCCGTAGAGATATGCCAAAGCTATCTCCATTGCTTCCCCCATTTACATTGTTATCATCCACGTGCAAGGTCAGAACAGGAGCATTGGCTTCTTTCCAAGGGCCCTGAAGCATGTTTCTGCAGATTATCATAGGCAAATGTTAAAAGTTAACACTTAAAATATTTTGACAGAGAAAAGAAAAATTGACAAAACACGTGGATCACTAATGCACTATCACGTGACTATGTATTAAGACAACAATGATTTTAGTTTCTCAACTTCTTGAAGACATTCTAGGAATTCATCAACAAATAAAAAAATGATTAAGCATAACAATTAACTCCAGAAACAAAATATTCACGATGGACTAAAATGTCCAAAATTTGAATAATATCATGTCCTCCTCCTGTACACGCCTATGAATACCACAAAATTTACCATGGCAGTATTTATCCCCCCACCCCACCATTAACATTTTTTCTAATATCAACAACTATCTATATCACATGATTAACATAGCGAGCAACATTCTCTAGAATCCACTTCAGCCGTTATATCACATGATTAACATAGCTTTTGGTTGTTTGAACATTCTAGATGATACTCTCTAATGGAAAATTAGTTCTTGCCTTGTGTAGTAGTAGAATACTTTAAGAAGTGATTATGACTAGTTTAATCATACTGCCCAACTGTTATGTTTCAGTTTATACATGCTAAGGCTCTAAGTAAAATCACTTTTCTAGTTTGATTATGACGCTATTAGTAAAACCTATAGACAGGCCTGCAAACTAGGCATTCACTAATTTCTACAACTTGGAACCCAAAAACTACATTCAACAGGTCACGGAGAAAAATCTCACTTTCTCATAAACTAATCACCAATCCAACACAAACTATAATAAAAGAAATATAAAACAAAAAAACAATACTCTGACAAGCTCTCAGGCCTACAGATTGGCCTATATTAGCACAAGTTTCAACCAAAGTACAGTTAAGAAAATGGCATGTACGCAAAGAACCTCACATTAGTACATTAGTGTAACTATTAACTTGTTCAGACTAGTATTTTAAAAGTGCATTCCGAGGAGGAAAAAAATAGCCATTCTTAAAACCTCTTAAACTAATACTTACAAATGAACCTTAAGAATAATGTAATACAGAAACGATCAACTGCTACTACATAAAATTGAAAATCAGCAGAATAACAGTGTAAAGAAGGTACCAAAATAGTAATGTGAGAGTAATTAACTATAACCCACTAACTGAAATAAAAATCCATAATGTAAATAAAAAATCATAACCAAATCCACCCCCAATTGTAAAACTTTGTCGAAACACATTAGCACAAACAAAATTAACTCAACAATCAGAAATAAACAAAATATAGGAAGATTCCACTTTTAACGAAATTGATATAGTTACTGAAATTAAAAAAAAAAAATATATATATATATATATATATATATATATATATATATATATATATATATATATATATATATATATATATATATATATATATATATAGCATGATTTTCAGTGAGTAATTTCCTTTTAATTTATCAATTTTTAAGAAATAAAATCCATAAAGATGAGAAATTTTCGACGAAATCTACTTTTCCCAAAAACTATATCTCCCAAGAGCTTAACCTAAGAGAACAAACCGGAAGTAAGAGCTGCGGGAGAGGATGAGGCGATGAAGGAGGTAGACTGAGCCCATGGACTGTACGATGACATCGGAGAATGCGCCATTATTGAATCCCTCCAATTGGATGTGGTCACAGAGTGAAGTTAGGTTACAATCCAGTTGCGCCCGCAGCTCCGCCCCGCACCTGTCTTCGTTGTTGTCATTGTTATTGCTGTCGGAATGCGACGGCTCTTTCGTCAATTCAACCGGGCCGCCGCCCTCCCCTCCGCCGTAAGGCCGGTGGTTGTGATGTTGACTGATTCTGTAGTGTTGTGGTTGCGCCGCCGGCGGTGGGGCTTCCATTTTACTTGTTGGATTACCGGGTTTGGAGCAGAAGTGCAGAACGACCAGCCCAAAATGTGGATCAAATCAAAATATAAGGGTTTGCAGTTGGATATTGGGGTAGATTTCATGAGGAGTACACGGGTGGAGATGGACACAGAAATTATTTTGGTTGGAGCGAAATGAATTTCATTTTCGCGGGCAGTGAATTTGTTAAATGGGCTCGTATTTGGGTTTCAGCATTTGCAACGTGCAAAGAACGTTGCCAAATTGTTTTTAAGAAAACTTAAGGCAACAGACACATAACCGTTGCCAAATTGCTTTTAAGAAAACTTTCCGCAACAGACAAATGACCGTTGCCAATAGTTGTATGTTTTAACAACAGTCAAGGACCGTTGCGATATATTTCTTTTTTAAAAGTTTCTGCAACATGCAAAGACCGTTGCAAAAGAGTTGTGTTATATGTGTTCACAACGTTCATAAACGTTGCTAAATACTACAGCATTCGACAACGGTCACTGACCGTTGTTGTATAACAAAATATTTTATTTTTTTAACAACGGTCAGTGACCGTTGCAAAAGGTTACATTGACAACGGTCACTGCAACACTGTTGCCAAATGTCAATTGAATTAACCAATTGCAACAAACATTTAATGACTGTTGCTGTAGACCTGTTTTAGCAACATGCTTTTAACGAGTGTTGCCATTGAAGAGTTGCAAAAGGCCTTTTTTGTTGTAATGTTATGTCCTTATTTTTTCTATAACATTCTTATCGTCAGCCTATTAATTTGCACGTCTTATCTTTATTTTTTATGATGATTTCTATCTGAAATGTTAATTAAGACAGCGTAAAAAGATTTGTATGCCCCTTGTATTTTCAAATAAGCAAAATAAATAACAAATACAAAAGTTTAAAAAAATATATTTCTCTCATTTCAATGCACATTAACATAATATTTGGACAAAAATCATCATGACAAACGAGATGTGAAAATTAAATAAAAGTTAATAATGAAAATGTGAAGAAAAAAAAGTTATAGCCATAAGTGTCAAAGTATCAAAGGTTGGAGGACCTCTATTGCAATTAAACGGTGATGTAGATAATAAAAAGAGTAAATAGCATTAGGTCCCGAACTTTTGAATATTGGTCCCGAACCTTTGATTTCTAGCACTCAAGATCCCAAACCTTTTAAACATGTGTGCCTGAGTTCTTTTTTTTTTTTTTTTTTTTTACGAAAAACGTCAGTTTGACCATTAAATTGTCAATTTTTTTTATTGAAATGACAATTCTAACCTTATTTTAATTCAGGATAAATAGTACTGGGAGTTCTTATCCTTTAAACTCTGTAACAATAAGGTCCCAAATTATTAATGTTTTGCACCTGGGATTCCAAACCATTCAAGCATATGCGCTTGAGGTTCTTTTATGACTGAGAATGTCAGTTTGGTCGTTACAAGAATAAAAAAAATAAAGAAAGAAAGAATCCCCCCTATCCTTCAAACAAATAATCATGACATCACATAAACAATGCATCTATTTTTCAATCTCAAAACTTAAAAAAATAAATCAGCAACCAAGCACCACTCTAGATTATTTTTCTATTCTTGAGCTTGATGTCGGCCAATGGTAGATTTGGGATATTGGGTTAGAGAGCAGATTTTGGCTGCAATTTTTTTTTTTTTCAAATGACGTGAGTTTCAGAAATTTAGAGATAGGTGTGATCAAGACGGAGATGAAGAGTATGGAGAGGTGTGTGGGTTCTCAAGTGCTGCAAATATGAGTTAATTTATTTTTCAGTGGATGGTGGTGGTAGTGATGGTGCCACTAGGTTGGGGTGGGTGGTTTGGAATTGGGAAAGATGATTGTTTCTTTTTTGTTTTTCTTTTCTTTTCTTCTTTTTATTTTTATTTAATTAAAAATTAAATATTGGTACACTAATCATTTTACTTTAATTTTGACATTTTAATAGTCACGTTTTTTTATCACAAAATGACTTCAAGTGTAGAAGTTTGAATGGTTTTGGGATCCCGAGTGATACTAGGACCTCATTTTCACAAAATTTAAAGATTATGGACTCTTGGTACTATTTATCCTAAATTAAAAATAAGGGTATAAATGTTATTTCAATAAAAATTGACTATTTAACCTTTTCAGTCACAAAAGGACCTCAAACATAGACTTTTGAAATGTTTTGGATCTCAGTTGTTAGACATCAAAGGTTTGAGACTCTATTGTCACAAGATTCAAATGTTCGAGACCTCTAGTGCTATTTACCCTAATAAAAACTATAGTGTGAGTATAATTACCCAAGCAGAATCTGAGAAGCTACTATCTGCTGCTTCAAAGATATAAACTCTTTTATAATTACTTTTTAAAAATTTACCAAATGCCTAAAATAATTTTTAATCATTTGATAATAAGAAGTTGAGCTCTAAATCAATAACAAACGGCTCTTAATATAAGAAAGATTGAATTTAGAATACACAAGGTCAATGAATAAGGTTTAAGTTCTATAACTAAGTAATCTCTCGCAAAGTCTAACAAAGTGACATTGACGCACAGTGGGGGCGGGGGACCGGGAACATGGAGAGAGGAAATTTCTTAGGCCCCATTTGTCATTGATTTTGGAACCCAACTTCTGATTCTCAAACAATCAGAAGTTGATTTAGGTGTTTGACAAAAATTTTAAAAGTAATTATAAAATAATCCGACTAATCTTACAGTAGATTTTGAGAAGCAGCAAAAGGTCAGCTTTTCAGATTCTATTTTTAGTTTTTTTATTTATATATTATTAAAATACCTATTTTACCTCTAATTAATTAAACTAATTCCTTGAATACCCATTTGAGAAACCAAATTGATACAAGTTGGATGCATAAAAAAGTAATATAAATTTGATTAAATTTTGTACTATATGACTATAATTTTATTTTGTAATTTTTATAAAATTTAAAATTTAGTAGGTGTTTATTATTTTTATTTTAAAATAATAATAGTGAATGCACTGTCTTGTTAAAAAATATTTGACTAGGAAAAAAAATGAATTTTACCACTCGTGATAATAATAATAATACAAAATAACATTATTGTAATCATTGTCTTTTATAGTAATTTAATACCGTTACATCAGTAAATCACTTTTGTTTACCAAACGCTCAAATGCTACTTTTGAAACATACATTAATTTTGAAACAATAGTACTAAATACTTATCTGATTCTTTCCATTTATGATTCTTTTTACAGTACAGCAGAAGTTGATTCTCTTAAAAGCACAGCAATACCAAACCAAGCATTAACTCATCTCCGAAAGTTTTAGATGTTTTTATTTTAATGTTTATTTTTCCTTTCTTGACCCAAGTTTATTTGCTTTCAAATATTAAAATGTGCTTAAAATGCAAAATATGAAGATTTTGGTTAACTAAAGGGTTAATTCAAATTTATAAGAGTTATATTTGCGTGAAAATGATGTTAGCCTAATTGATATTGTGAAGCCAACTTTAACAAATCGTGTATGCTAGCTAGGATTAATTTCTCACTAAATATACTTGAGAATAATTTCAAATTATTATTAGAAATAAATTCTACAAATGCGCAGCAAAAAAGAAAAATGCAAAACGAGAAGGATAATTAGCACATTTTGATCATATCGTTTGATCTCATTGTGTAAAACGTCATTATTGTTTGCATTTTAACTTCTGAGCCCATAATTAAATGTTTCTTTGTAGAAAATGTCTCAAACGTCTATATTCGTTTACATTTTTTGTTAAAATTAACAAAATGATTAATTAGCGCAAATAAATCTAAAAGAAATAGTTGATTTGCACAAAAAAAAAAAAAAAAAAAAAAAATCAAAATCAAACACTGAGACGTTTTGCAAAGACAAACGTTTAGAGTCAAATTTTGAGTTTTCTTCTTCTAGCAACTATAAAAATTCACACAAATAGATAAAATCACATCAATTGTAATATTGCACTTAAACATATTGAATGAAACTCGTACACATTATAATAATTTGAACACATCCAAACAAATATATTCTGCCAAATACATTCTAAACATTTCAAGATATGGCTTTTATAATCCACTTTACTACCAACCCACACACAAAATCTAAACACCATGTTCTAAAATTGAACAACTTCTTCTATTTCTGCAAATTCAATAATTGTTATTCATACGCATTCTTGGATCTAAGCAAACCAAGTATTATCTTCATAGATCTGGGACACATTTCGTCCCTATCGTTTGTAAAATATATTGTGCAAGAAGAGGTTGTGTGTATGATTTTACCCGCCTATGTGTTCCAGATCTATAGACATAATACCCGGGGTTTGTTTAGATTTAGGAATACGTATGAAGAACAATTGTTGAATTTATAGAAAGAGAATAAGTTGTTCAATTTTAGATTTTGTATGTCGGTTGGTTGTAAGGTGGATTATAAAAGTCATATCTTAAAGTCTTTAGAATGTATTTGAAAGCATACATTTATTTGGATATGTCAAGTTATTGTAATGTGTATGAGTTTCTTTCACTATATTTAAGTGTAATATTACAACGTATATGTTTTTATCTATTTGTGTGAAATTTTATAGTTGTTAGAAGAAGAAGACTCAAAATCTAGCTTTAAACGTTTGTGTTTGCAAAACATCCCTATCGTTTAATTTTATTTATTTTTGTGCAAATCGTCCCTCTCATTTAGATTTATTTGCACTAGTTAACCCTTTTGTTAATTTTAACAGAAAATCTTAACGGATGTGGATAGCATGAATCTTTTCCGCAAAGAAACATTTATTTAAGGGCTCATATGCCCAATTTCAAACGATGTGAACGTTTTGTATAATGACAGCAAACGATAAAAATGAAATATGTTAATTATACAATCGGGAAATATAGAGAATAATATAAAATACACAATAAACTTAGTTTATTTTAGTTGGGTTATTAACCTTTGCAAAATGTACAAATAAGACCCATATCTTTGCAAAATGTTAAGGACCTTTCACGCCGAATAAAACTTAAGATACAATATAAAAAGAATAAATTCATAATTTTGTGAACCATGATAAAGTTGTAAACTTCTAGTTATTCCAAAAAATTAAGAAAAATTATATTTCACATAATTTAAAATTTTAAAATAATTTTTTTTACAGTTCTTATATAATTATCTAATCATTGAATCACTGTTTTGATTAATGATGTACTAGTTAACACAATGACTCGCTGATCAGGGTAGCATTTGGGCTAATTCTAACATTCGTGGTCACAAGAATTAAATTGGGGAAATTTACACAAATAGGTCAACAAAATAAATGCAAATATATTTTTCACTTTTTTATTCCAAAATAACTGCATCTTTCTACATAATTTTCGAAACATGTGGAATTGTCATGAAGACTAGGGATGTAAGTAAAAATCATCAAACCATTTAACTAAAATGTACCTTGATTTCGAAATTGTTAGTTTGGTGTCATGTAGACCATAAAAGATATGATTTTGAACCAAATCAAATGTTTTAAAACGATTTGGTTTAGATTCCAATATTTTATTTGCGGTACAAAACCAAGCTAAACTATTTAAGATTAAAAAATATAAAAATTTATAAATTTTCGGCAAATAATAGGTGATACTTTCAAATTACAATTTTAAACTCTAGAACCTATTTGATTTATGGATAAAACTATTTATCTAAATAAAAATTAATTGAATAATAGTTATCCGGATAACATGTTTATTATTATCATATTTGGTTTACTTAGATATAAGAATAAAAAAGTCACTGTTAAAAATCAACTTTTAATTTTAAAAAAAAAAGGACAATTCTATCATTATTCTTAATTAAACTAAAAATAAATAAATAAATAAAACTAAAAAAGAAAAAAAAAATTAAGTGGAGCGGCGGAGGGTGGTAGTAGTGGCAACGATTATTTTAGAGTATAGATGTTAAAAAATAGATGTATCCTATATTATAAAGAGTGTGTTCATCTTTTAAAAAAATAAGTGAATTATTATTAGAATTAAAAAAAATTGTCCTCCTTTTTTGAGGATAAAATTTATCTTCATTTTTAGCTTAAATTGTTATTTAGATAAAAGTTTATCTAAATATTAATTCCTCTCAAATATGATAAAATAAATTTTATTTTTAATATTTGTCCATTTATCAAACAGCCCAATTTAAAATAATCTATTAATCTAAAAAGGGCGAATTAGCTACAGTACCCTTTTTCTAAAAAAAAAAAAAAAAGTAGATAAATACCCTATTTTTATATTCAATGATTTTTACCCTAAATTAATAAAGTAATTACTAAATTTACCTTAATCTAATTAGAGGGCCAAATAAATTTCAATATCATTATCTATACACGTTAACACAAAACCACTCAAATCCCTCATCCACATTATCAAACACCCACCTCCACCACCGGCTGCTGCCGCCGTAAACCGCCATTGTTACTTCATTCTCTTCCTCTTCATCCTCTTTCTTTTTCTAGATCTGAAACATAATCTTATGTAGAGTCATGATTTGGAGTTTTCACCACCGCCACCATAAAATCTCAGTCGAAACAATCATTTTTACTTACTCCTCATTCTTTTAGATCTGAAATATTGACCTACGTACAGTTCAGAAGTGGAGTTCGCACTTTCGCCGATGACCACCTCTATCATCGCTGTTGTCCGTTCAACAAAATAAAAACACCTTCTCGTAGATCTGTGTTTATCACTTTATCTGTGTTCTTCCACATTATTTTTTATTCAATAAGGTAAATGTTCAAAGTTCTATCTATTTATCAATTTTATTTGACGATTGGACACTGCCTTCCTTTCAATTTCAGGCTTGACACTTGAGATTATTTTTAATGGTTAATTTTGTTAAGGATTATTAGTTGTTAAGTGAATAATTAATTAATTTATAGTTAATGCTTGTTGAATGATATTTGAATGTCCAAGTTAACGTGTTTTTTAATTTAAATTTAGTGGTATTATGAATCTCGTGATATTTGAAATTCTTAGTGTAAAATTGAACGTTTAATTACTCTTGTTGGAATTTGGATGATGAATTTTTGGTGTACTTAAATTTTATTGATTATGAAGTTTAGTCATTAATATATTTAAATTTGTTGAACTAGGAATTGAGATAAGACTTCAATTGAAGTCTGCGAGATGAATAATGAAATTTATTTTTTGTTCTTGTTCTGTTCCTTTTTCAATTTAAACAAGTGAAACATCACTGTTTATTCATTATTCATTTGTGATTTCAAGTTCCAGTGTGCAGCACACTTGACCTTGATGATTAAGCTTTAACGTTTCATCACTATTCTTGACAATTTTGTTTAGTTTTTCTTCTTTCTTTATTTTCAAAAGTAAAGAAATCCTCTAAATTTGTTTCTTCGTTGAAAGAGAAGAAATATTTCCAACTGTTCAGTCCGGTTATCTTGAACTGTTCCATGCCTCCCCTAAATAGACAGACTAATTGTTCCTGTTATATCATCTGATGAGTTCAGCGAATCCATTCTTACCGTTCCAGCATGCAATTGGGTGTAAAATGATGATGGTGGAAGACGGTAGTGATGGTGAGAGATGATATTAAGGTTTAAGAGGAAGGTACAAGTTAAAGCACGTGTTATCCTACATGTAAAATTAGGGTAACACGTGTTACCTGACTGTAGTGGAGGTGATTATGGGTGTAGCATATATATCGAAATCTGATTGTGGTAGTGATGGTGATAGGATAAGGCAAGTAGTGGTGATAGTGATGGATAATAATGTAAAATATGTGTTAACTATAAGTAACATACGTGCTACCGTAATTAATTAGAGTAATACTTGTATTATCTGGTTGTGGTGGAGGCGATTATGGCAGTGGTGCATCTGAAACTTAATTTAATTGAAACTGGATAAGTTGTAGCATTGGATAGTAAAATGGAGTAGGTTGTGGTATTGGATAATAAAGTGGAGTTGTTGAAAGTAATGATTTTCAAGATTGTCGTATTTTAAAATATTGATTTTAAATAAAAATAATTTATTTTTTAAACAATTATAAAAGGTAAAAAATCAAAAAATATTGATTTTAATGAAAATGAAGAAGTAATGTTAGTTAACACATATGTTACTCGGTGTAAAAATATTGTTTTCAAATAAAAAAAATGTATTTTCTTAAAAACTATAAAAAGAAGACAAATTATTAATTATTAATTTTAATGAAAACGAGGAAATAACAAACAGTAACACAGTGTAAAAATTATTGATTTTAAAGAAAATGGTGAACTAACATATACATTACTCGTGTGTGTTGGTGGTGGAAACACTTGTCTTATCTTAATTTAAAATATGGTAACACATGTGTTATCATATTTGTGGTGGATGTGATTATAGTTTTGGATGGTGGTAACGGATTTGAACCCGATTGTAGTGGTAGTAGTTCTGGTATAACGAGTGATAGTAGCGGTAGAAGACGATTAGTAATAGTAGCATATATGTTACCAGTGTAAAAAATATTGATTTTAATGAAAATGATGAAGTAACATATATGTTACTCGTTGTTTTAAAAACAAAATTGAAAAATGAATTTTAAATAAAAATAATGTATTTTCTTAAAAACTATAAAAAGAAAGATAAATTATAAAGTATTGATTTTAATGAAAGACGAGGAAATGACATATAGTAACACATATGTTATCAAGGTAAAAATTATTGATTTTAAACAAAATGATGAAATAACATAAACGTTACTCGTATATATTGGTGGTGGTAACACTTGTGTTATCCTAATTTAAAATATGGTAACACATGTGTTACCATATTTGTGATGGATGTAATTATAGTTGTAGATGGTGGTAGTAGATTTGAATCTGACAATGGTGGTGGTGGTGCTGGTATAAGACGAGTGATAGTAGTGGTAGAAAACAATTGGTAATAGTAACATATATGTTACCAGTGTAAAAATTATTGATTTTAATGAAAATGATGAAGTAACATATACGTTACTCGTGCAAAAATATTGTTTTAAAAAAAATGAAAAATGAATTTTAAATCAAAATAATGTATTTTCTTAAAAACTATAAAAATAAGATAAATTATAAATTATTGATTTTAATGAAAAAGATGAAATAACATATAGTAACACATATGTTACCAGTGTAAAAATTATTGATTTTAAAAAAAATGATGAAATAACATATACGTTACTCGTTTGTGTTGGTGGTGGTAACACTTGTATTATCCTAATTTAAAATATGGTAACACATGTGTTACCAAATTTGTAGTGGATGTGATTATAGTTGTGGATGGTGGTAGTGGATTTGAACCCATTGTAGTGGTAGTGGTGCTGGTATATAAAATGAGTGTTAGTAGTTGTAGAAGGTGATTGGTAATAGTAACATATATGTTACCAATATAAAAATTATTGATTTTAATGAAAATAATAAAGTAATATATACGTTACTCGTGTAAAAATGTTGTTTTCAAAAAAAAAAAATTGAAGTATTAATTTTAAATGAAAATAATGTATTTTCTTAAAAACTTTAGAAATAAGATAAATTATAAATTATTGATTTTAATGAAGACGAGAAAATAACATATAGTAAAACATATGTTACTAGTGTAAAAATTATTGATTTTAAAGAAAATGATGAAATAACATATACGTTACTTGTGTGTATTGGTGTTGGTAACAATTGTGTTACTCTAATTTAAAATATGGTAACATATGTGTTACCAAATTTGTGGTGGATGTGATTATAGTCGTGGATGATGATAGCGGATTTGAACCTGATTGTGGTGGTGGCGGTGGTGGTATAAAACGAATGATAGTAGTTGTAGAAGGTGATTGGTAATAGTAACATATATGTTACCAGTGTAAAAATTATTGATTTTAATGAAAATAATGAAATAACATATACGTTACTCGTATAAAAATATTTTTTTAAAAAAAAATTGAAATATGAATTTTAAATGAAAATAATGTATTTTCTTAAAAACTTTAGAAATAAGATAAATTATTAATTATTAATTTTAATGAAGACGAGAAAATAACATATAGTAAAACATATGTTACCAATATAAAAATTATTGATTTTAAAGAAAATGATGAAGTAACATATACGTGTGTGTTGGTGGTGGTAACACTTGTGTTACGCTGATTTAAAATATGGTAACAATCTTACTACATTTGTGGTGGATGTGATTATAGTTTTGGATGGTGGTAGCGGTGTTGATATCGATTGTGGTGGTTCTGGTGCTGGTGTAAGGAGTTGTAGAATGCGATTGGTAATAGTAACAAGTGTAACAATTATTGATTTTAATGAAAATGATGAAGTAACATACAAGTTACTCATGTAAAAATGTTGTTTTAAAAAAAATTGAAATAAGAATTTTAAATGAAAATAATGTATTTTCTTAAAAACTATAAAAAGATGATAAATTATAAATTATTGATTTTAATGAAGACGAAGAAATAACATATAGTAACACATATGTTACTAGTGTAAAAATTATTGATTTTAATGAAAATGTTGAAGTAACATATACGTTACTCGTGTGTGTTGGTTGTGGTAACACTTGTGTTATGCTGATTTAAAATATGGTAGCACATGTGTTACCACATTTGTGATGGATGTGATTATAGTTTTGGATGGTGGTAGCGGTTTTGAACTCGATTGTGGTGGTTCTGGTGCTGGTGTAACGAGTGGTAGAATGCGATTGGTAATAGTAACATATATGTTAGCAGTGTAACAATTATTAATTTAAATGAAAATGATAAAGTAACATACACATTACTCATGTAAAAATGTTGTTTTTAAAAAAAATTGAAATTGAATTTTAAATGAAAATAATGTATTTTCTTAAAAACTATAAAAAGAAGATAAATTATAAATTATTGATTTTAATGAAAACAAGGAAATAACATATAGTAACACATATGTTACTAGTGTAAAAATTATTGATTTTAATGAAAATGTTGAAGTAACATACATGTTACTCGTGTAAAAATATTATTTTCAAATAAAAAATTGAATTATGAATTTTAAATGAAAACAATGTATTTTCTTAAAAAATTATAAAAAGAAGATGAATTATAAATTATTGATTTTAATGAAGACGAGGAAATAACATATAGTAATACATAACAATGTTACCCGTGTAAAAATATTGTTTTTAAGTAAAAATTTTGAAATATTTAATTTAAATGAAGCTAATGTATTTTAAAAAAAAATTATAGAATGAGACAAATTTTAAAATATTTATTTTAATGAAAATAAGGAACTAACATATGGTAACACATATATTACTCGTATGTTATCATGTAAAAATGTTGTTTTTAAATGAAAAAAAAATTTGAAAGACTGATTTTAAATGAAAATAATATATTTTAAAAAAAATTATAAAAAGAGAGAAATTGTAAAATATTGATTTTAATGAAATATGAGGAAGTAACATATATGTTACACATGTAAAAATATTGTTTTTCAATGAAAAATTAAAATATTAATTTTAAATGAAAATAATACATTTTTGAAAAAAATAATAAAATGAGTAAATTATAAAGTATTAATTTCAATGAAAATGATGAAATAACACATATATTACTCGTGTAAAAATATTGTTTTTCAAATGAAAAAATAAAAATATTGATTATATGAAAATACTGCATTTTTAAACAATTATCAAAGAAAATAAATTGTAAAATATGATTATAATTATTATTATATTTAAAATAGTATACAAATATGATAGTTGGTGGTGGTAACACGTGTTAATCTAATTTAAATTAAAGTAACATATGTGTTACCATAATTTAAAATAGTATACAAATATTTATTTTGTTCGTTTAGGTGAAAATTCGAGTGTAAAGTCAAAAATTTAATTGAAAGTGTACTTATTTTGACAACTAAAATTACACTTACTTTGGCCACTAAAATTAAAGATTTAGAGGACCAAACTTTGAACATGTATAAAGTTGAAGGACCTAAGATGCAATTTTTAGAAGACTTAAGTGAAAGATAATTGAAAACTTGGGGACCAAAGTGTAAAGATGTAAAAAGTTGAAGGCCTTAAGATACAATTTTTGAAGAACTTAACTGAAAGATAATTAAAAATTTAGAGACTAAAGTGTAAATATATAAAAGATTAAGGAACTAAGATGTAATTTTTTGTTGACTTAATTGAAATATAATTAAAAATATAAAGACTAAAGTGAATATTATATAAAGTACATGAACTACTATACAATAAATAAATGACACATTATCAAACCACATTATAAAATATTGTTTTTAATTAAATGAGGTAATTTTTAAATCAAACCATAAAAATGAGGTATTTTTGGAAAAATTAAAAAAATATATATTTTTCAACTTCTTTACAAAAAGTATGGCTCTTGTCAACTTTGTCCATCTAAAAATACTTAAATACCTACATTGTAGGCTAAATTGCTAACCAGTGGCCCAAATTTTGACACTCAAGTTTCATTGGTGTTCAGTTCATACATTCGCATTCACTAGTTCACCTTTACGCATCAAACGTCAAACACACCACTAATCAATTGGATAACTGAAAATAAATATCTGCACGACAAAGCTCTCGTCATTCAGTATCTCTAGCTTAGTCTTTTCTACCATCGATTTTACTCGACTGACCCTTTAAGCTTTTAGTTTCTTTAAATTAAACCAATGTAGTTAAACTCTTCAATGAACTAGAAAGACATTTATAATCTATAAATTAGGGACATTAGAGCAAATACAAAATAAGATACACGTCAAGACCAGGGGCGGATCTAGGATTGAAGTTCAGCTAAGGCGGATGTTGACTGGTCAACGGTCAACGGACGATGCTTGTGAAAAAATAATGTGAAAATATTTTTAATAAAGACATAAGTAACAAAAAAATTATATAATATTGACCGTTAACCAGTTAACGGACGATACTTGTGAAAAAATAATGTGAAAATATTTTTGATAAATATGTAACTTATAAAGCAATAAAAAATTTATATAATAGTGAAATATAATTTGATAGCCATCACCAGGGACGAACCCAGGATAATGGTTCAGTGGGGGCGATAAAGATTTACATAAAAAATAATTTAAAATAAGACAATAACGATAAGAAAAAACTTAAAATAAAGTCAAATCTATGGCCAAAAAAAAAAAAAAAAAAGAGCAAAAGTTATGATAAATACTTTCTATATTCTTCAATTTTGACCCTCCTTTTCAAATTATGCAATTATCATATTAAAGAGAAATAATAAATTCTTTTCTTGAGGATTTATTCATCCAATTATCTTATTTTTTTGAATTTATCAAAGTTCAAGGACCACAAATGAAATTTTGATTTTAAAATAGATATTCTCTCAATATCTCTCTCTCTCTCTCTCTCTCTCTCACACACACACACGCACCATCTTCAACCAAGAAATTATATACAATATATACATACACATACAATACACGCAGACGGCAGAATGCACCAGGAAAAAAAATTGATGAAGCCAACACCATTTTTTCGCAAAATTCCAGCACGGGCGGATGCGGGGTGTCGCCATGTGCTTGATCCGCCTCTGGTCAAGACTGTAGTCTAAAAAAAAGCCAAACCGCAATTTTTGGTTTGGTTTGTTTGATAAAACGGTTTACTTGCCCAAAAGTACCAGCATTCCACTTAAATTCTCCTTAATAGGAGGTCAAGGGTTCGAATCGCTGGGGATGCGAAAGAAATCCAGTTTGGAGCTCAAAATCCAGTGGACAGTACGTAAGTTAACGGCACACGGAATAGCCCATGGGCGAAAAGTCTGTAGGGGAAAGTCCGTGGTCGTTACAATATATATATTTATATAGTGTTCGAGTTTGGGTTTTTGGGAAGCTACAGAAACAGTTTTTCTTCATCAAATCCTCAATCGAAAACTCGTTTCAAGATAGTTTTACTTAATAGTTTTTACTGCGATTTTAATGAAGTTTTGGAAAGATTATGATACTATATGAATACCATGCAAACATATTTACGAATTAAATTATGATAGTGATTGAAGGTAATCACTTTAACATGTTTGTGATTGAAGGTAATCACGTATGACATTATGTGGTGCCGACTACCAATGTTTATGTTTCTGATAAGTGCATTTTGTGCACTTATTAGGACATTTAAACTAAGTTTTTATTCTGTCATTTTATTGAATTATTACTTAATTTTGTGTTTGAATCTTCATATTTCAGTTTTGGACCTGTTTAATATCAATTGGAGAAGAATGGATAGAAAGATCAACAACTTGGTGAAATCGACAAGTAAATGGAGTTTTTGAAGTGAATATCAAGAGCCAAACATTGGAGCATGAGGAAGAATATAAAATCAATAAGTTTGAGGTGTTTTGGAGTGACAATGAAAAGTTGAATCAATGGATCAAACACCAGAAAACTAAAGAACTGAATTGAGAAACTACCTACAGCAGCATGTAGGGAAATTCAAGCACAACTTTTGATATAAAAATATAAAAAAGTCAAATGATATACCATTGGAAAGATAATTGAATTACGAGTTCAACACTTTTTACGGATCTCAATTTGGAGTTTCCTACAAGAAGTTATGGCTATTTGAAAAACAGCCACCGCAGATGAAACAGCGTAAGCTGGGCGATCGCCCAGGCTTAAATAGGGGCGATCGCCCGGAACGTAATTTCATCAGCAGAGAGCATTTCAACTGGCCAGGGCGATCGCCCGGATTTGCACTGGGAGATCGCCCAGTGTAATTTTGACAGACGTAGATTTTTGTTTCCTTTTTGAGTTCAACTTCAATTAGGGAACCTTTTGGGAAGCGATTTTAATGATTTTTTGAGATATTTTAGGGCACCATTAGGGTAATATAAATATGAGTTATTAAATCATATCAATTGGGGTTTTTTGAGTTGAGTTTTTGGGAGAAAAACATAGACGAAGGCATCAAACGGAGATCAAGATTGCTTTTTTGAGGAATTGAACGAAGATCAACAACAAGCAATTATTCTTTCAAGTCTTCTTCTTTTCCGGGTGATGAATTCCAAGTGTTCTTCCCCTTCTTATTTTCTTATTATTAGTATGCTAAGCTAGTTTAATTAGTGATAGAATTACGATGAAACTTGTCATTTAAATTCTTTTATCTTGAGACTTGGTTTTTAACAATTTATTTCAATATAGTTTTGAATAATTAATTTTGATTTGTTTGCATCTACAATTATATACGTAGTAATTGTATGATTGTTGTGGTGTGTTTTACTATCGAAAGATCGAAAGCTAGCTAAACGCTATTTTAATTATCTTAAAGTCCGATAGGGGATAGAAATATACCGCTATGCTTTAGGTGATCTTTAATTATCTACAGAAATTTAATGCATTTGTTTGTATTCGCATTCGTCATAGAAATATAGTCGAGTCATACATATGAATAGGTTTAACTTTATTCTAGAGAAACTATTGAACAATCTAGGGATATTGATCTTCATAACTGAATTAATTTGTCAAGACCAAGAATCAAGATAGAAGAAATAACAACTACAAGTGGATTCGGAATTCTAGTACTTTTCCTTTTTAAAAGTTAAATTAATCTTTAATCAATTTTAATCTTTTAATTATATGAGCAATAGTTGTTTAACTGTTTTTAGTTTACTATTTCAATTAGTTATTAAACACAAAATCTCTCAAAGTTCGTTAGATTCGGTTAAGGTTAGCGTGATTAAACTGAATTATCTAAATCCTCGTGGGATCGATACTTGGACTCTGAAAGTTCTAAAACCTAGATTAATTAAATTAAACACGAATTTTAATCTTAATTAAACAAGCAGTGGACATAATGTAGTCAGAACTGGGAAGATATAGAGATAACAGTTCTGACTCACACAACTGTGTTCGTTTTCTAATTTTGTCTAGTGCGGAAATTAAATGATTAAATATGAACACAAGATGTAACGTGGTAAAACCCTAAGGGAAACATCCACGGGCCCCCATGCCATGGGTAAAAACAATCCAATAATAATCTTATTCAAAAATACAATAGTATCGGTTTTTGTAATTTCGCAAAATTAACAAAATAACAATCAAAAGAAAATAGATCAACTTCCTGTGATACTTCTTCTTCTGACTTGTTCATGAAGTGGAATCAAACCCACCGGTCTTGACTTTATCGCCACTTCCCTATTGTACTTGACCGCAACCACCACTTGGATTAAGAACCCCCATTTTTAACTTCACGCCAAGTAACTTGAACAAGATATGGAATTGTTCGTTGAGTACCAATAAGTTCTTGATTCTTCAATGAGTTTGAAGAAAACCTTTTTGCTTTGAAAGTTGAATCAATGAAGCGCCATGTCTTGTTAACCTTGAATGGATTCGGCTAGTTTGAAGCTTAAGGAACAAGAACACAAAAATATTTTCAAAGCCTTGATTCCTTATTGATTTTCACTCTTACTTACAGTTAAAGTAGAAATCAATTTAGGAATTATTTCTTACCTAAGAATATACAACAAGGATGGTAAGAGAATTAGTAGGAAAGAATATAGAAAGATATTCTTAGATTTGTAGTAGGAAAGAATTTAGGAAACTAAATATTTCCTTCCTAAACAAATCTAAAAGAATACGAAAATATTCTTTAACCTACAAAAGGAGCTGTCAATAATATTCATGAAATCAGAATATATCAAATATAGAACAGAATAAAATCGCAGCTTTTGCTGATCTGAAAAAATAATCTGCTTATCAAGCCAGTCAGTCAGAACTGGTGTTAATCAGACCAGTCATAAACATAAATGTTGACCTGCTCTTTTATCATTAAAAATTAGTTATATTCATTAAGTTAGCCAAGATATAAAAAGTGAAAAATATGACACATATTTTTACAACAATCTCCCCATTTGGCGTTGCTTAATTACAAACACATAACTATCAGATTTTTAATGTAAGTGTGATGTGTGTGAATAAGTAAAGAACCCATGAGCATCAACATACAAGAGTTATGTCTCCCCCTTAGTGTGCAAACCAAGAACTTCTGCAAGGAAGTTAACAACATATGCAAATACCACACACAATAGCCATAACATTTAATATTGCTCCCCCTTAGCAAGATATCATCTAAGTGTAATGATCAAACTATCATAAACCTAAAAATACTACTATTAAAGTTTAACCAACAAAGTGTCTATAGCAAGAAAAAAACTAACAACCACAAAAATTTAAAAATATACTACTACTCTCCCTTTTGGAAGAGGAACGCCAAAGGAAGAGATAAAACAAAAGTAAAGCAGTGTGTAAAGGGAAATTAAGCAGAATATAAGAGTTTAAAACAGTTATCCATAGCCAAATAGTTAGAGGGTTAGGAGTTAGAACGGGGAAAAGTTAGTGCCGGGAGGATCTGGGCTTCTTTGTACCGGATGCAGATGCATTTGCAACCCTCCTGCGAGCATGGGTATCTGAGGGAGCATCAGCTGGAGGATCATTAGGGAGAGGTGCAGAGGCTGGGGTAGCAGTTTGCTCACCAACGGGTTCAGAACACCAACGGGTTCAGAAGTCCGAATCTCCATTGGATCTCCAAGATGTGCAGAGAATTCTGGAGTAACTATTCGGAATGTAGATTTTATATGCTCATTGCCCAGAAATTCCAATTTGCCCAACACCCTACGCATGAAAGTAACATCATCAAAAAAACCTTTGGTTAGGGCAAAAATTTGATCTACCTATGTTCGAACCAGCCCCAACTAAGTTTCTAGTACGTCCAGAATGGTCCAACGATGATAGAAAATGCCTGGGAACTCTGGGAGTGGGATGCGGTGTGCTACCTAAATTTGTAAACTCATGTACACCCAGCGATGGAATGTCCTCAGAAAAGCGGTCTGAATCCATAGCAGGCACTTCTTGATGAACAAGAAAGTGATGAATCAGAGCTGGATGCGGTAGCCTGTACTGCTTGGCCCTCATCGGCCCTTCATAAACAATTCTATCAAAAACTAGTTTAACCCAGTCAACTGGCATCCTCATCCCTAACTTGTATAGCATAATAGCCCTGTCGCTCGAAATGTCCGATCGATGAGTTAACGGATCGATATTGTTGATGAGAATCCGATGAAGAATTTTGTATTTGGGCAGTAGCCAAGAAGCAGTCAGTTCTCCTAATTCCGGCCAGGTAGAGCCAGTCATTTCTTGCGCAATGATGTCCTTGGTCAATTCTTCGTCACTTGTGACAGCCACAGTGGTCACTCCAAGCCAGTCCCTGAGGGAGCTAGGACTGAAGGTAACATGTCTTCCCCGAACATAAACCTTCCACCTGAATTCATTGCCAGCCTTTCCTAGATTCTTTAGAACATTTGCCATAAATTCCTTGACCAGGGTTTCATTGAACGGCCCAGAAAAACTTAACAGAGTATGTAAGTTGTGGAAATCAACAATTTCAACCAAACCAAACGAGCTAAATTCGGCAATTGCAACCTTGTACTCAATGATGAACTTACGGTAGATGGTAAATGACATAAACAAACTCTCAGCACTCTTAGATAGAAAACAGTAATTGAGGGGGTTAACAGAGTGTCTACCTCTAGTTAATGTGTCAAGTCTGAACATTTGGGAGTCTGAACTAGGAGTAGGTAGTACTCTGTAGGCACCCCCTGAGGCAGTGACAGGTCTGTTCTGACCAGCAGGCGTGGGCTTCTCAGCAACATCAGCCATTTTACCTTTCCCTTTCTCAGCCCTGGTGAACCTTTTCGTTGGAGAAGGTGTCGGAGTAGATTCCGAAGATTCATCAAGGGTAATATCAAAATCAGAATCAGATTTTTGAGAGGAGAGCTTACTTGAACCTTCTACGAATGGGGGAGGCTGTTCAGACTCCTCATCACCAGCCCCTTCATCCTCACGAACTTCCTCCTCAATTTCGGCATTATCAGACCCACTGTCACCCGCTGCATTGTCAGACCCACTTTCACCTGCAGATTCATCATTCTCATCTCCTTCTTCATCTGGGTCTTGAGCACTTAAGGTGACTTTCTTGCTCAGATAGGTGATTGGGTCGTTAGTTGTTGGACGGGGCTGATTTTTAGAATGGCTGACCGGCGATTGATATGCAACAATGTCCGTCGATTGGTCGGCCTGAGATGCAACTGCCGCTGGAGAAGTGTCCGGGTCTGAACTTGAGGGTTCCCGTCTTCTTGTACTTCGCTGAAGAGTCCTTGCCGGCGATATTTGTGGCCCCATCGCAGTTTTAGCAGTAGACACTGGAGCAACAGTGTCCTTGGACGAATTTCTCGGATGTTTCTTCGATTTTGGCATTTTAGTCTTCACCATTGTTTGAATCTGAAAAAGAAAACTCAAACACACCTTCGAGATCAAGTATGAAGGGCTTCGGAGCTAGGAATTGAAGGTTGAGTATGAGAAGGTGAAGAAGAAAACCCTAGATCACGGTTTAAAAGGGGGAACTTTTCAATTTATTCAAAATTGCACAAGACGGGAGCAGTTAATTTGGGACGTGTGAAAGGCAGTTACCAAAAATAAACTGATAAATGGCAGTTAATGACCACGAAACCTTCCTTAATCAGATAAGGCAATTTTGAATTAGACCGCCTAATGTGCTATTTTATGGAAAACAGAATTTTTTAAATTAGGACCAAAATGCGATTGGATTTCATAAACCAAGAATTCGTCCAGATTTTTCTCAGTTAAAACTAATTGTGCTGCCAAAGTTAGACTGTTGATTGAAATTTCTACGAGAAGGCCAATACAAGATACTCACACACAAATAATGAGAATATTTTATGAGATAAGATTGAATGGTTTATTTAAGGGCAAACTTCATAGTTCTACAAATTATACAATCAGTCCAAGAATATCAAAGTCAACCAGAATCTTTCAATCAGATATATGCGCATAATTAGATTCAATTAATTGGTCAGATTTATAACGTGAGTGTGTGATAGGACATACTGGATTAATCAATCATAACCTATCCCACTAAGCCAAATTGAACCTAGTCAAGAAGATCAGTACTGAGATGTATTTCAAACCAGTCATCATCTGAACATATCTCTTTGAATAAAAAATATGAGCGTGCCAGACAGGAGTACCTTAGCAATTTTTCTTTTTGAGTACTCAGAGTGTTGACTTTATTTGCATATATATATATATATATATATATATATATATATATATATATTTTTTTTTTTTTGATTTGTCAAAACACTGAATTTATAAGATCATGGAGTTGACTTTCTCACAGCCATAAAGGTAGCTCTTTTCTACATGATTTATGTTCATTATCAAGGACAGCTGCACACATTTATGGTGGTAGCCCTCTCCTCCATGAAATTGTCTGTTTAACACAACAACATACTATGGTGCCGAGGGACATAGATACTGACTATGGGTCACAACAAAGTACAAAACTACTCTAAAGATAACAATCTAGTTAGTAGTAAGGTACAATCAACCAACTCAATATGTCCTCAAAAAGTGCTTATCTGGGCATATTTTACCTTAAGTAAAATGAGCATACCATACTGATTGGTTAATCCAAGTAAACTTCAAAAATCATAAACCAATCATACAATTATATCATATGCTATTTGCAAAAAAATCCATTCTTCTCCCCCTCCTTTTTTTTTTTAAATAAAAAATAAGCAAATTCAAACAAACACACATGAGAAAATCAAACAAAAAGAAAAATACTACATCAACAAAAAACTAATGCATCAAGCAAATCAGCCAACTGATACTCAGTCTGAATATGTTCCAAAGTAATAACTTTTTCTTCGACCAAATTCCTAATAAAGTGATGTCTAATATCAATATGTTTGGTCCTAGAGTGCTAAACAGGATTTTTAGAAATATTGATAGCACTAGTGTTATCATAGAATATAATAACAGAGTCCTGATCAATACCATAATCACATAGCATTTGTTTCATCCAAAGTAGCTGAGTGCAACAACTACCCGCTGTAATATATTCAGCTTCAGCAGTAGATAAGGAAATAGAATTTTGTTTCTTACTTAACCATGCAATGAGATTGTTACCAATGTAGAAACATCCTCCACTCGTGCTTTTCCTATCATCCATGTTTTCAGCCCAGTCAGCATCAGTGTATCCTGCAAGATGAGAGTTAGTATTATTAGTATACCATAAACCATAATCAGAAGTACAGTTAATATAGCGAATAATTCGCTTCACTGCTGTAAGATGTGATTCTTTTGGTTTAGCTTGATAACGTGCACAAACTCCAACACTGAATGATATGTCAGGACGGCTTGCAGTCAGGTACAACAAACTGCCTATCATGCTTCTGTACAAGCTGGTGTCAACCTCCTTTCCCTGGTCATCTCTGGAAATTTTTAAAGACGTGGCCATGGGAGTTCTGACTGACTTGGTATGTTCAAGACTGAACTTCTTCACAAGATTTTTAGCATACTTGGCCTGGGAGATAAAAATCACTGATCCAACCTGTTTGATCTGCAAACCTAAAAAGAAATTTAGTTCACCAACCATACTCATTTCGAATTCATTTTGCATAAGAGTAGCAAATTCCTTGGATTTTGTTTCTAGTGAAGAACCAAATACAATGTCATCGACGTAGATTTGTGCAACAATTAATCCAGTTTTAAAATGTTTGATGAATAACGTTTTGTCAGCTCCTCCTCGCTTGTATCCATGTTCCAACAAGAACATGGTTAATCGTTCATACCAAGCTCGTGGGGCTTGCTTTAGTCCTTACAGAGCCTTTTTTAGTCTAAACACATGGTCGGGAGAATAAGGATCAACAAATCCCTTAGGCTGCTCAACATAGACTTCTTCATTAAGAATTCCATTCACAAAAGCACTTTTGACATCCATTTGGTACAGCTTGAATCTCATTTGACATGCCACTGATAGTAAGAGTCTAATGGATTCAAGCCGAGCCACAGGTGCAAATGTTTCATCAAAATCCACTCCTTCTAGTTGAGTGTATCCCTGTGCAACCAAGCGTGCCTTGTTTCTGACTATGTTGCCATGTTCATCTGATTTATTTTTGAATATCCACTTTGTCCCGATCACATTGTGTCCTTTGGCCGAGGTACAAGATCCCACACTTCATTTCTATCAAATTGAGCTAGCTCTTCATGCATGGCTAGAACCCAATTTTCATCAATAATGGCTTCATTTATATTTTTGGGTTCAATTTGTGAAGTATAGCAAACATTTCCAATTTCATTAGCAAGCCTCCTCCGAGTCATCATGCCGTCTCTGGAATCTGAGAGAACATTGTCCAGTGGGTGTGCTTTCTGAATCCAAGAAGGAGGTTGCCTTCTCATGTTCTGTTCGTTGTTTGTATATGGTGCGTCAGAACTTCCAGGAGCATGGGCAGAGACATCAGAACTTGATGCTGGATGTTCCTTCTGTATATCACTGTCTGGAGCAGGTACATGATGGTCTTGAGTAGGTTGACGTCCAGCAACCTGTTCTTCCAAAGTCTAAATATTAGGCTCCTGTGAATAAGATGAAAAGTCATCAGTATCATCAATTTTTACATTGATTGATTCAATGATAGTCTGAGTATGCATGTTATAAATTCTGTAAGCACGGCAGTTCTCAGAATAACCAATAAACACTCCCTCATCACTTTTTGAATCGAATTTACCCAAGTATTCCTGATCATTTAACACATAGCATTTGCTACCAAAGGTATGGAAATATTTGAGATTCGGTTTTCTTCATTTCCAGATTTCATAAGGAGTTTGAGTGGTTCATGTTCTCAAAGACACACGATTCAAAATATAACAAGCAGTATTAATAGCTTCAGCCCATAATTTAACAGGGAGCTTCTTACTATTTAGCATAACTCTAGCCATCTCTTGTACAGACCTATTTTTCCTTTCCACAACACCGTTTTGTTCAGGAGTTTTTGGTGCAGAGAATTCATGAAAAATACCATTTTGATCACAGAAAGTAGAGAAAGTAGCATTTTCAAACTCTCTCCCATGATCACTTCTAATCCTTAATATTTTTATTCCCTCAAAATGTTTTTCTATTGTTAATTTTAGGTGCAAAAATTTGAATCTTTCAAAAACATCAGATTTTTCTCTCAAGAAATCAACCCAAGTATATCTAGAAAAATCATCCACGCAAACAAAAATATATTTCTTGCCCCCAATACTTTCAGTTTGAATAGGTCCCATCAAATCCATGTGAACTAATTCTAATACATGAGCTGTAGTAAGAAACTTACCTTGCTTGTGAGTGCTTTTGGTTTGCTTACCTTTTAGGCACGAACCACACAATCCTTCAGATTTTTCAGTAAGCTTAGGAACACCTCGTACTGTATTCAACTTTGTCAGTCTCAACAGATCACTATAGTTTAAATGTCCCAATCGTTTGTGCCACAACTCAGTTGAGTCAGTCTTTGAAATATGACAAGTAATTTTGGTGTCAAGAAGATAACATTTATCATTGGATCTAGTACCATGTAGAATACAACTACCATCATACTTCAAGACTTTACAGGAATTTTTTGAGAACATAACCAAGTGTTTATCATCACAGAGTTGGCCTATACTAATCAGGTTAGCTTTTAAACCTACAACAAAAAGAACTTCTTTTAACGGGGAGAAGCCATCAATTAGAATAGTGCCTACACCTTCAATTTTACCGTGTGCTCCATCACCAAAAGTAACCAGACCACCTTCATGACTTTTGTAGTTAGTTAGATAAGATTGATTACCAGTCATATGTCTAGAACAACCACTGTCAAAATACCAAGAGTTAGGAATAAAGGATCTATAGGCAACATCAACCATATAACAATTTAATTCACCCTTTTTGACCCAAATTTGTCTTACTTTAGTATTGCTAAGGTGTCTCATTTGTCTATTAGCCAGGTTTTTACTAAACAAACAATGAAAAGAGTCGTGTCCTAAACAAACAATGAAAAGAGTCGTGTCCTAAATTACCACAGATGCAACATTTTACAAAGTACTTTGATTTACCTCTCTGTATTGGTTGTATACCTGATGGTCGTGACTGTTTTTTAGTCTTGGCAATGGTCAGAACTTGCATAGGCAGGCCAGCCTTAGTTCTGACGGTGATGGGAGCAGTTTTGTATGAAAATACAGCAGACTTTGTTTCTTTGATGAAGTTGATCTGATTCCCAACTTTTCTTTCACCTTTTCCAACATATCCCAAACCTTCTTTAACGTTTGGAGTTCTTCTATAGCTTAGGGTTTCGCTTAAGCGAGATGCTCCAATTGTTAATTGCTTGATCCTTTCTTTTGAGACTTTTAATTCATCTAGAAGATTAGCAATTTGATCATCCTTCTGTTTTAAGATGTTGGTAAGAGTATTATTTTGAGAATCAATTTCAGCTTTGTCATCTTCCAAAAATTCTATCATGACTTGAGTGGCCAAGTTTTTCTACTGTTCATCTTGTAATTTTTTATTCAGGCTGCTGCAGTTATGACAGACACGGACTGGTTCTTCAGAAGTTGTCACTAAGAAGTTAGAACCCGCAATCAAATTTTACACGGAATCAGTACGAGAGGTTAAGTTCACAGTTAAGGACGTTACCTGATCAACAGTGGTTCTGTCATCCTCGTTCTCATTTGAATCTTTTTCATCATCTTCACTCCAAGTGATATTCATGGCCTTCTTGGTATGAGATTTCTTTAAAGTATTTGCACATTCAGAGGCTATGTGACCAAAACCCTCACACTCATGGCATTGAATTCGATTGTCAGATCTATTCATAGAGGTAGTGGGATTTTGTTTAGTGTTAGTTAGAAATCTCTTCTTTTGTTGGAGAGAAGTATTCAAGTTCTTTCCCTTTTGATTTCCTTTTAGAAAATTTGAATTGCTTGGTGAGCATGGCCATGTTTTCATGTGTTTCGCTCTCCTCACAATCAACCTCGTCTTCATGGTTGTTAATTTTGAAGGCAATACTAGATCCATTTTCTTTCTTTCTGTCATTTAGAAAGCTTAATGGACTGAGTTCTGCACATAAGATTAAAAATAAATAAATAAATAAATAAAAAATAAAAAATAAAAATAAATAAAAATAAAAATTTCTTTGCAAAGTAAACCTGATGATTAGATGACTAATGGGTTTGACTTACTTATTAGAAAATTTCTAGTCAATAGTGCTCATAAATTGGAGAATCTTCATAAACCTAGGTTATCACAATCATCAGCTTTCTCAATCAGCCTCTAGAAAAAAAAGAACGTGAACAACCTTAGATCCAGAAATCTCGGAAATATGATAGAAAACAATTATTTTGGGGGAAGTGTACCTTACGAGAGGGTAAGAAAAAATTGACTAAGTGGTTGGGCTATCACCACCATAGAATTTAAAGTTGATCAAATGAACTTCTCTCACACACGATTCAAGTATGTTTTAAGTAGAATCACGTTTACAACTGTATAACCTGAACACTCGTCATGAATAATAAGTTTTTCTTTTTGCAAAATCTGAAGCAAAGACGGCAAGCTATTTATATTGTGAACTTTATTATTGCTTATTCCATCTAGTGCAAGATTGTTTTTAGTTAGTTTATTCGAGGACGAATAATAGTTCAAGTTTGAGGGTATTTGATAAGTACAATTTTGTACTTATCAGGGCTCACAAAAATGGACAATTATAAGTTCTTTTAGTTGTTTTCAGTTTAATTGCATGTTGTTTTCTTAGCAATTTAGGAAATAATCAAAGTCAAGTATCAATTGGATGAAAAGAGAGCAAAATGAAGACAATGAGACCTAATTGCTAAGAAAAGAGACTTCAGGGGCTTGACGTGCAAATACCAAGGCGGGAAATTCAAATTCAGCACAAAAACCACCCATGCGATCGCATGGAAGGATATTGGTGCGATCGCAAGGCCATGAAAAATCCAACAGAATGTCAAACCGTTGAACCATGCGATCGCAGGTATTTACACCATGCGATCGCATAGGCTAAGCGCGACAGAAATTTGGCAGAAACCTGATTAGATTAGAATTCTACCAGTCCAAATAAATTCAACTACCAAACACACGTTTTGAGGTCTTGGGAGAGCATTATAAAAGGCGGAATATAGACATTTCGTGGGAGACGAATTTTGGAAGAACAAGATACAAAAGAAGAACGAAGATCAAGGTGCGGAATCGAAGATCATCGAGCCGAGTTCACGGGTTTTATTTTACTTTTTTGTTTTCCTTTCTCCGGACCATGATGAACTCAATTCTTTCGATAATTGACGAAATCATGTCCGGCTAATTTACTTTATCTAGGATGAACGATGAAACCTCACGTTTTGATTAATTAGAAGTTTTTCCTTTTTAGTAATTAATTGCCCATGGATTGATTATTCTTTATTCAGTTTCTTTATTATTTTAATGCTTGCGCACCATTAGAATATATTGTGATCTGTATTGAAGTTGAGAGATTCAATATAGATTTAGCACGTGGTATTGAATAACATAGGGTCCAATAATAGATAGAGATTACTATTATGATTTATGAAATCCATTTAGGCGTTCTTGAGATTTTAATGCATGTGTTTATGCTCGAAACTTAATTAGAGATAATTAGGTTCGCATAACATATAGAATTGATTGACCATCGAGAGAGGCTTTCGATTAATTTAGGAACGCCGATTTTCAATTCAAGGTAATTAAAAGCTAAAAAGTGATTAACAGATAATTGAGTAAACGTGTCGGTGGATTTGTGAATCCTTGTATTGTTAAACTTTAATTCGTTCTCATTTTTCAAAGTTGCTTATTTTGAATTTCAATTCAATTAAAATAGTTAATTTAGTTTAGAATCATAAGAACAAAAATTGAATCTGTGTTTATTTCCATTGTTAAAATTTAAGTTGTGAAATTAATTAGCTAAATTAGTATCTAGTCCTCGTGGGTTCGACACTTTATTTATCATTATATTACTTGTCAACGATCCGTCCACTTGCGGGATATAAATCGAACAACAAGTTTTTGGCGCCGTTGCCAAGGACTAGTTTTATTAATTACTACGTTAATTTATAATTTGTCTTTTAACAATTCTTTTTAGTATTATTTATTTTTAGTTTTATTTTCAATTCTTCATGATACTGCTGAATTTTATCTGTTTTTTAAATTTTCAGGTGTTAAGTGTGTATGCGCCATACAAAAGATCTTAATCTTTTTGATTTAGATCCAGAAATTGAACGGAGCTTTCACCGAAGACAACGTGAAACAAGAGAAAAGAAACATCAGCAGCAAGACACAATGGAGGATAACCGAATCCAGAATCCTTTACCTGCAGATGGCCGAAATAATCATGCACCAATAGCTCGACCTGTTGAAGTTAATGAGCGAGATATTCTTATGGGTGAATATATGATGCCACCGATAGTTGAAAATTGGTCCAGTATTATATATCCGCCTTATGGACACGACAACTTCTAGTTGAGGCCAGATGTGATCAACTTGTTCTCGAACAATCTGCCGTTCTACGGGATGGTAGATGAAACCCTCATTACCACATTTCTTGCTTTGATGAAATCTGTGGCAATTTCAAATACCAAGGTGTTAACGAAGAGGCACTGAAGATGAGGTTTTTTCCACACACACTGAAGGATAAAGCTCGAGAATGGTTGGATTCACTACCACCTGGGAGCATCACAACTTGGGGTGATCTGATCCAAAAGTTCACACTGAAATACTTTCCTCCAGCTAGAGTGAACAGATTAAAGTACGAAATTTCCAATTTCCAACAATCTGAGTTGGAAAACTTTCATGAGGCATGGGAAAGATTCAAGCAACTACTCAGAAAGTGTCCAAGCTACAGTTTTCCTTTAGCAGCTCAGAATCATTTCTTCTACTCTGGTCAAGTTCTTAGCAGTCGTTCTTCAGTTGATTCTGCAGCAGGTGGCTCTGTCCAAAATAGGTCTGCCGGTGATCTCCATGACTTGTATGAAACAATGAGTGAACAATTTGTTATGTGGCCAGACAACGGGGTACAAAGGAAAGCAGCAGGAGTACATGAGGTAGACTCAAATTCGCTTGTATTGGCGAAAATCGATGCATTGGCGAAGTAGATGGAGACAATGAAATATTCTTATTCAGCTAATATGGTTCAGATGTCTCCACTAATCTGTGTGACATGCGGGGCAAACCATCAATCTTCGGAGTGCCCATTGACAAAGGTTGACATGCCTTCTCCTGAGCAAGTTGCATATGCTCAGAATTTTCAGCGTCAGCAAAATAATCCTTATTCACAGACTTACAATCCAGGATGGAGAAATCATCCAAAATTCTCCTATGGCAACAACCAGAATATCCAGAATCCGCCAAATCAAGGGAGGCCACAAGAGAAAAAAAGAGGACTAGAAGAAGCTGTCACACGTATGGAATCTGAATTGAAGGAGATGCAGAAAAGACAGGATGTTGCTATCAAGAATATGGAAAATCAGATTGAGCAGTTGGCCAAATTGTTGACCGAGCGACAACCAGGCACATGGCCAAGCAATACCGAAGTCAATCCAAAGGAGCAAGTAAATGCAATTACCACGAGGAGCGGAGTTCAGTTACCAGAGATTCAGGTGACTAGACCAGGTGTAGAAAAGGAAACTGTGTCCGACAAAGAGAGAGAAAACAAATTAGATGCAGAAGTTGCACTAGAACGGGACTCTCCACCAGCTTATATTCCACCACCGGCTTACGTCCCTCCAATCCCATTTCCTCAGAGGCTGCGAAAACATAAGCTAGACAAGCAATTCAAGAAATTTCTCGATGTGTTCAAGAAACTCCAAATCAACATACCGTTTACTGATGCTCTAGCTCAGATGCCGAGTTATGCTAAATTCATGAAGGAAATCCTTTCAAATAAAGGAAGTTGGAAGAGCACGAAACAGTTATGCTTACTGAAGAGTGTAGTGCTATCTTGCAAAACAAGATACCGTCGAAATTAAAAGATCCGGAGAGTTTCTCTATTCCTTGTACTGTTGGTAGTTCATTTTTTGAAAAAGCATTATGTGATTTAGGTGCTAGCATTAACTTGATGCCTTATTCTATTTTCAAGCAACTAGGTCTCAGAGAAGTGAAGCCAACTACAATTTCACTCCAGTTAGCTGATCGGTTAGTTAAACGCCCACGTGGAGTTATTGAAGATATTTTGGTGAAGGTGGACAAGTTCATATTCCCAGCTGACTTCATTATCCTCGATATGGCAGAGGATAGAGATGTGCCACTTATCTTGGGGCGACCATTCTTAGCTACTGGAAGAGCCCTCATTGATGTACAAAAAGGGCAGCTGAATGAGGAGCAAGTCACTTTCGACGTGTTCAAAGCAATTCAGTATCCAAGCTCCTCTGACTCATGCTTTCAGATCGATATCATTGATCACGAGGCTACTAACACATTTGCCTTGGAAAATCCTTCAAATCCATGGGAAACGTGTATTATGCATTCTCAAGATGAAAATTCTGAATCTCTAGTTCTTGAAGAATGTGCCAGATATTTACAAGGAGCAGAATGGATTGAAAGAAGGAGTAGATATATGGATCTGGGTACCACACCTCCTCCGCAATCTCCTTCGGTCCAAAAGGCACCAATTCTCGAGTTAAAGCAATTACCTTCTCACCTTAGGTATGCTTATCTTGGTGAATCATCCACTCTTCCAGTCATCATTGTGAACTCTATTGATCAGGATCAGGAGGAGAAATTACTCCAAGTCTTGAGAAATTACAAATCAGCCATCGGGTGGACTATAGCAGACATCAGATGTATTAGTCCATCTTTATGCATGCACAAGATTCTAATAGAAGAGGCATATAAACCAACAGTGCAACATCAACACAGACTGAATCCCCATTTGCAAGAAGTAGTCCGAGCTGAAGTGTTGAAACTGCTTGACGCATGTATTATCTATCCTATTTCAGATAGTACTTGGGTAAGCCCGGTCCAGGAGTGCCAAAGAAAGGTGGGATCACAGTTGAGAAGAATGATAACAACGAGTTCATTCCAGTCAGATTGACTACCGGTTGGCGTGTTTGTATTGACTACAGGAAGTTGAATGATGCCACTCGAAAAGACCATTTTCCTCTACCTTTCATCGATCAGATGTTGGAACGATTGGCAGGTCATTCTCATTATTGCTTTCTTGACGGGTATTCAGGCTACAATCAGATTCATATCGCGCCAGAAGATTAAGAAAAGACTACCTTTACCTGCCCTTATGGTACGTTTGCATATAGGCGTATGCCATTTGGCCTATGCAATGCCCCAGTCACATTTCAGCGTTGTATGATGTCGATTTTCTTAGATATGGTCGAAAAATTCATTGAAGTTTTCATGGATGATTTTTCATTTTTTGGAGCATCATTCGACGATTGCCTCAAAAATTTGACCCTGGTACTTCAGCGTTGCAAGAAAACCAACTTGGTACTTAATTGGGAAAAATGTCACTTTATGGTCCAAGAAGGCACCGTGTTGGGACACAGGATATCAGCAAAGGGCATTGAGGTCGACAAAGCAAAGATTCAAGTTATAGAGAAACTGTCTCCTCCGACATCAGTTAAGGAAATTCGGTCTTTTCTGGGACATGCGGGTTTCTATAGACGGTTCATACAGGATTTCTCAAAAATAACCAAACTATTGTGCAGTTTGCTAGAGAAAGATGCCAAGTTCGAATTTTCTATTGACTGTCTTAAAGCTTTCAACACTCTCAAAAACAGTCTAATCTCAGCACCTGTCATTGTACCACCTGATTGGGACCTACCGTTTGAACTCATGTGTGATGCAAGTGACTTCGCCATCGGGGCAGTTTTGGGGCAACGTAGAGCAAAAGTCATACATACCATTTATTATACCAGTCGAACTCTCAATGACGCTCAGATGAATTATGCCACTACAGAAAAAGAATTACTAGCAGTAGTGTTTGCCTTCGAAAAATTTCGATCTTACCTCATTGGATCGAAGGTGATAGTGCACACAGACCATGCAGCGTTGAAATATCTTTTTGCTAAAAAAGATGCAAAGCCAATTTGGTGGATTTTACTTCTCCAAGAATTCGACTTGGAAATCCAGGATAAAAAAGGGGTTGAGAACGTGGTAGCCGACCACTTGTCAAGAATCGAGTAGACAGAAGAGAATGAGGAAGGTGAAATAAATGAGAAGTTTTCAGATAAGCAGATTTTTGGGATGGAGCAGTTGGGAAGTGCACCGTGGTATGCAGATTATGTGAATTACCTTGCAAGCAATATCATGCCACCGGATCATGATCATCAACGTCGAAAAAAGTTCTTTTCAGAACTTAAACACTATTTTTGGGAAGATCCTATTCTTTACAAAAGGGGAGCTGATCAAGTAATTCGGAGATGCCTACCTGAAGAAGAAATGGAGACTGTCTTGGAACAATGTCATTCTTCACCTTACGGAGGTCATTTCGGTTCTACCAAAACAGCAGCCAAAGTCTTACAATCTGGGTTTTATTGGCCGACTTTATTCAAAGATGACTACAGTCTGGTAAAAAAATGTGACAGGTGCCAAAGGACGGGGAACATATCTCGAAAGCAGGAAATGCCCCTACGATGCATTCTAGAGGTTGAACTTTTCGATGTGTGGGGTATTGACTTTATGGGACCGTTTCCACCATCATTCTCAAATTCCTACATTTTGGTGGCTGTGGATTATGTGTCTAAATGGGTAGAAGCTGTAGCCTTACCGACCAATGATGGCAAGGTGGTGGTGAATTTTCTCAAAAAAAATATTTTTACGCGTTTCGAGACTCCTCGGGCAATCATCAGTGACGGAGGTAAGCATTTTTGCAATAGACAATTTGACACTCTTTTGGCAAAATACGGTGTGAAGCACCGTGTAGCTACTCCATATCATCCACAAACCAGCGGGCAGGTGGAAATCTCCAACCGGGAGTTGAAAAGGATCTTGGAGCTTACGGTAAGTACATCGAGAAAAGATTGGTCGAGAAAACTGGATGATGCCCTCTGGGCATATCGAACTGCATTCAAGACACCAATTGGAATGTCACCTTATCGCCTAGTTTTTGGGAAGGCGTGCCATTTACCGGTTGAGTTGGAGCACCGAGCCTACTGGGCATTGAGGAAGTCGAATTTCGACTTGAAAGACGCCGGTGAGAAAAGACTGCTTCAGTTAAATGAAATGGAAGAATTCAGGTTCGAGGCCTATGAAAATGTCAAACTGTACAAAGAGAAAACCAAGAATTGGCATGACAAAAATATTCAAAAATGGCAGTTTGTGGCGGGACAAAAAGTCCTCTTATTCAACTCTCGACTCAAGCTCTTTCCTGAGAAACTGCGTTCAAGGTGGTCCGGGCCATTCACTGTGGTGAAAGTCTATCCACATGGAGCGGTAGAGGTGGCTCATGACACGAAGGGCAGGTTCAAAGTAAACGGACAAAGGCTCAAACATTACTTGGAGGGTGACTTTTCGAAAGAAAAGTCATTTACCGCCTTGAGCAATCCAGAGTGATCACCGCGACAAAGTCGAGCTAAAGACTTTAAACAAGCGCTCAATGGGAGGCAACCCATTTTTCTCCCTTTTATTTACATTGTCGGCATTTTTTAAGTTTTAGGAGTTTAAGCACGTTTTTGCACGTTTTAGGTTTAAGTTTTGGAATAGGTTTTAATGCTTAGGTTTCGAGTATTTTATCATCGTCATTTTGCATATGCATGTTTATACTGTCTTAAAGTTATGTTTTAAAAAAAAAAAATGAAATAGGGGTTAGAACTATGCGATCGCATGGTTCACACCATTGCGATTGCATAGACTGGGCATATTACATTCTGCCCAGATTCAACCTTTCTTGCGATCGCAGCATATACACGCCTTGCGATCGCAAGGCTCACCAGACTACTTCAAAACCGGGAATGACCATTCATTTCAAATATTCAATCTTTCACTTCCAAAACCGATCCCTCTTCACATCCCTTGATCTCTAACTCCAAAACAAGCATCTTGGGCTTCAAATTACACTCACTCAACCATCATACACATCAATCTCGCGACTTAACAAGGTAAATTCCGAATTTTGGTGATTAAATTTTCGGCATTTTCCTTACTTTTACTTTCTATTCATGCTTTATGATGAATGTGGGGTTAATGATGATTAGATTAGGCTTGAATTGAACGGGTTATACGTTTGTGATTGGGTTTAGTTGATTAGGATGTGTAAATTTTTGGTTTTGTTCCATTTTCCCCATTTTGTCAACTCTTTGAAGAATAACACATGCATGCTACATGTTTGACAAATTGCCCCAACCACGATCTTTTCAAAATCTTGGGAAAATGGTTCATAGTTTAGTTTATTGGACGAAGGGTAACACTTAGGGTCATTCAATTTACCTTGAACACATGTTTAGCACGAAATAATTCCAAACGTAACCATAGGGCCTGCAGGCTGCCATGGCAGCCCACAGGCATGCCTTAGCAGCCTGCTTCCGTTAGCAACTTCGTCCACCATCCGTTTGGCCCAAATGACCTCGAAATTATGTGAAATTTGACTATGTGGTAGACCATATCATGCACTTTCATGCCACCCTTGTCCGTTTCATTTTTTCAATTTCCTAGGTAGATTTCTCGATACACGAAGTAGCCTCGTCTATCACATTTTTTGAATTTTTTTTACCTAATGTTTCAACTAGTTTGGGGGTTATATCTTGATCCATATATGTTTTCGTTCACATCTAACATATTTTTGTTCATTTTGCAGATTATGGCCCCAAAACGACCATCGACCGTCGCCAAAAAAGGAAAAAAGAAGGCTACCGATGGCACATCTAAGAGGGCACGTGTAGACACCGCCGACTCTCGCCTATATCTGTCCGAGGAACACAATGAGAGATTCACCAAGGCCGTGAGCCACTGGACCATTTGGGGGGAGCGAAGATTGCACCTGGACGACTTCTCTCATTCCGAGCTCTTCAACCTCATTGATGTTTGCCGATGGTCCAAGGTGGCAGATACACCGCATCCTATTTACTCCCAGCTCGTCCATGAGTTCTACACGAATTTCAACCAGGAGATAGACATTCATGGGACGGAGCACTATGGGCAGACATGGGTACGGAGCACATGGTTCATGTTCACCCCGAGGGTCATCAATGACTTCTATGGCCTATCCGTTGAAGATATTCACCCTCTGCCCGACATTCAGGATATGGGTGAGGTGGCCCGGTTTTTATATGGTCGAGCAGATGCATGGCGACTACTCGAGAGCGACTTCGAGCACAGTAAGTTGACAGACTCCCTTCTCATCCTGAATGTGTTTGTGAGCCACAACATCGACCCGACTGCGCATCGCACCACCATCAATGATGCTGGGGCTCGATTGTTGTACCATCTGGCTCATGGGAGGAAGATCGACCTAGGGAATTACATCTACACCCTAATCAGCATACTGGCCTCCCAGACGGACAAGAGGCACACAGCCATCTTCTCAGCGCTGATCAGTGGTATCTGTGCAGCAGCGGGGGTCCCGATTTCACCTGCAGAGCCAGTTTTTAGAGCAAAGGGACCTATCAACCGCTTTGCCTTAGAGAATGCCAGACGGGCCACTGCACGAGTTGTGGAGGCTACCCCAGCCGCAGACGAGCACCCTCTTGAGGAGCAGCCAGCAGCACAGCAGCCAGCCGTACCCCAGCTACCTGGAGATATAGCCGCCATGCTACATCGCCTACTGGAGGGTCAAGCTGAGCAGACACGGCTCGTTATCGCCACTCAGACTGAGCTACGCACAGTGCAGCATGAGTTGACGACTCTGCGGTCTCGAGTGGATGCAGTCAGACACACTCAGTCGTCTATAGAGTTTACTCTGAGTCAGTCCTCTCTAGAGCAGAGTCAGATTCGGGCTGACTGCGACCAGGTCAAACGAAGACTAGACAGATGTGCGGGCAAGCTGGATGACATCCATGATCAGATCTGTCGCCCGACACCCATGCCAGCTCCTCCACCGGTTGACCCTTTCACACTCCTTCTTTCGGCACCCTCCGATCCACCTCCGGGAAGTTCCTAAATTTTTTATGTATTTCTTTGTTTTACATGCGATTGGAGACAATGCACGTTTCAAGTTTGGGGATGGTTGATAAAAATTTTGCTCAATTTCACATATTCATGATATTTGATGATATTTGATTGTTGACTTAGTTCGTTTTCGATTCTAAAAAAAATTATTTTATTTTGTTTGCATGCTTGTGTGATATGAATAGCCTTGCCGGCTAATGATGAAAATTTTTATTTAATTTTAGCTTTAAATCGTGACTTGTGAACAGAATATATTGTTGTTTAAATGTGAGACTATTTAATCATATCTGATATTGTGTTGTGTCGGCCAGTAATGATGATATGTAGCTATGTTGGTGCACTTAAGTTGAAAACAATAGGATCTCCAAACCTTCAAATCACCTGTATCTCAACTAAGTAACCAATAAAGTGAGTGATTGGAGTGAGTAAGCTGTGATGGTGGCTATCTAGATTATGTTTGATTCCGTGTATGTCGAAAAATAAAATTGTGTGGAGCACTTTAGGCCAGTTAGAGGAAATTAAGTAATGACCGAATGTTAGTAATCTAATCCCTCAGCATGAACTTATTGCACGCAAAGAGCAAAGCTATTATTTTTATATAACTCATTTCGTAGCCTTTTTTACTCGAGTGATAAAGTCATTGAGCAAAAGCTCGTTACATGGGTCATTTAGAAAGCTTAATGGAATGAGTTTCGCATACTATTAAATATCTTATAACTCTTTTTGTAGCCTATTTGACTTGAGTGAAAAGGCTCGTAGGGGTTTCTTAAAACCCGATGCCCTAAAGTTCAAAAGGCTTGGGAGTCATCGGCCTAAAACTCGTTACATAAGTCATTTAGAAAGCTTAATGGACTGAGTTCTGCACATAAGATTAAAAATAAATAAATAAATAAATAAAAAATAAAAATAAAAATTTCTTTGCAAAGTAAACCTGAGGATTAGATGACTAATGGGTTTGACTTACTTAGTAGAAAATTTCTGGTCAATAGTGCTCATAAATTGGAGAATCTTCATAAACCTAGGTTGTCACAATCATCAGCTTTCTCAACCAGCCTCTAGAAAGAAAAGAATGTGAACAACCTTAGATCCAGAAATCTCGAAAATCTGAGAGAAAACAATTATTTTTGGGGGAAGTGTACCTTACGAGAGGGTAAGGAAAAATTGACTAAGTGGTTGGGCTATCACCACCATAGAATTTAAAGTTGATCAAATGAACTGTTCTCACACACGATTCAAGTATGTTTTAAGTAGAATCACGTTTACAACTGTATAACCTGAACACTCGTCATGAATTATAAGTTTTTCTTTTTGCAAAATCTGAAGCAAAGACGGCAAGCTATTTATATTGTGAACTTTATTATTGCTTATTCCATCTAGTGCAAGATTGTTTTTAGTTAGTTTATTCGAGGACGAATAATAGTTCAAGTTTGGGGGTATTTGATAAGTACAATTTTGTACTTATCAGGGCTCACAAAAATGGACAATTATAAGTTCTTTTAGTTGTTTTCAGTTTAATTGCATGTTGTTTTCTTATCAATTTAGGAAATAATCAAAGTCAAGTATCAATTGGATGAAAAGAGAGCAAAATGAAGACAATGAGACCTAATTGCTAAGAAAAGAGACTTCAGGGGCTTGACGTGCAAATACCAAGGCGGGAAATTCAAATTCAGCACAAAAACCACCCATGCGATCGCATGGAAGGATATTGGTGCGATCGCAAGGCCATGAAAAATCCAAAAAAATGTCAAACCGTTGAACCATGCGATCGCAGGTATTTACACCATGCGATCGCATAGGCTAAGCGCGACAGAAATTTGGCAGAAACTTGATTAGATTAGAATTCTACCAGTCCAAATAAATTCAACTACCAAACACACGTTTTGAGGTCTTGGGAGAGCATTATAAAAGGCGGAATATAGACATTTCGTGGGAGACGAATTTTGGAGGAACAAGATACAAAAGAAGAACGAAGATCAAGGTGCGGAATCGAAGATCATCGAGCCGAGATCACGGGTTTTATTTTACTTTTTTGTTTTCCTTTCTCCGGACCATGATGAACTCAATTCTTTCGATAATTGACGAAATCATGTCCGGCTAATTTACTTTATCTAGGATGAACGATGAAACCTCACGTTTTGATTAATTAGAAGTTTTTCCTTTTTAGTAATCAATTGCCCATGGATTGATTATTCTTTATTCAGTTTCTTTATTATTTTAATACTTGCGCACCATTAGAATATATTGTGATCTGTATTGAAGTCGAGAGATTCAATATAGATTTAACACGTGGTATTGAATAACATAGGGTCCAATAATATATAGAGATTACTATTATGCTTTATGAAATTTATTTAGGCGTTCTTGAGATTTTAATGCATGTGTTTATGCTCGAAGCTTAATTAGAGATAATTAGGTTCGCATAACATATAGAATTGATTGACCATCGAGAGAGGCTTTAGATTAATTTAGGAACGCCGATTTTCAATTCAAGGTAATTAAAAGCTAAAAAGTGATTAACAGATAATTGAGTAAAACGTGTCGGTGGATTTGTGAATCCTAGTATTGTTAAACTTTAATTCGTTCTCATTTTTCAAAGTTGCTTATTTTGAATTTCAATTCAATTAAAATAGTTAATTTAGTTTAGAATCATAAGAACAAAAATTGAATCTGTGTTTATTTCTATTGTTAAAATTTAAGTTGTGAAATTAATTAGCTAAATTAGTATCTAGTCCTCGTGGGTTCGACACTTTATTTATCATTATATTACTTGTCAACGATCCGTCCACTTGCGGGATATAAATCGAACAACACAAGGTATAAGCAGTGTTGGTGATGTCACTAAGTTTTGCATAGAAGTTCTTGAATTGTTCATCGTCTCTCATGGTTAGTTGTTCAAACTCTAGAGTAAGAATTTGAAGCTTGGATGACTTGACCATATTGGTTCCTTCATGAGCAATTCGTAAGATGTCCCAAGCATCTTTTGCAACCTGACAAGTAGAGATTAAACGAAATTGATTAGAGTCTACAAAAGAAAATATGGCATTTAAAGCTTTGGAATTCCAATTAGTATAATTGTAATCATTGTAACCCACTCATCTGCCTTTTTCTCTCTTTCTACACCATTTTCAGTAATGGTAGGAGTTTTATAGCCATGGACAATTGAGTGCCAAGCTTTTTCATCAAGGGATTGGATATACACTTGAATTCTAATTTTCCAATAGGCATAATTAGTACCATCTAAAACAGGTGGTCTAAATGGAGCTCCATCCATAACTAGGTTTATATGGATCACACTTAAAAAGTGTACCCTCTCTGATACCAAATGAAAGTTATAAAACCTAGATTAATTAAATTAAACACGAATTTTAATCTTAATTAAACAAGCAGTGGACAGAATGTAGTCAGAACTGGGAAGATATAGACATAACAGTTCTGACTCACACAACTGTATTCGTTTCCTAATCTTGTCTAGTGCAGAAATTAAAGGATTAAATACGAACACAAGAAGTAACGTGGTAAACCCCTAAGGGAAACATCCACGGGCCCCCATGCCATGGGTAAAAACAATCCAATAATAATCTTGTTCAAAAATACAATATTATCGGTTTTTGTAATTTCGCAAAATTAACAAAATAACAATCAAAAGAAAATAGATCAACTCCATGTGATACTTCTTCTTCTGACTTGTTGATGAAGTGGAATCAAACCCACCGGTCTTGACTTTATCGCCACTTCCCTATTGTACTTGACCGCAACCACCACTTGGATTAAGAACCCCCGTTCTTAACTTCACGTCAAGTAGCTTGAACAAGATATGGAATTGTTCGTTGAGTACCAATAAGTTCTTGATTCTTCAATGAGTTTGAAGAAAACCTTTTTGCTTTGAAAGTTAAATCAATGAAGCGCCATGTCTTGTTAACCTTGAATGGATTCGTCTAGTTTGAAGCTTAAGGAACAAGAACACAAAAATATTTTCAAAGCCTTGATTTCTTATTGATTTCCACTCTTACTTATAGTTAAAGTAGAAATCAATTTAGGAATTATTTCTTACCTAAGAATATGCAACAAGGATGGTAAGAGAATTAGTAGGAAATAATATAGAAAGATATTCTTAGATTTGTAGTAGGAAAGAATTTAGGAAACTAAATATTTCCTTCCTAAACAAATCTAAAAGAATACGAAAATATTCTTTAACCTACAAAAGGAGCTGTCAATAATATTCATGAAATCAGAATATATCAAATATAGAAACAGAATAAAATCGCAGCTTTTGCTGATCTGAAAAAATAATCTGCTTATCAAGCCAGTCAGTCAGAACTGGCGTTAATCAGACCAGTCAGAAACACAAATGTTGACCTGCTCTTTTATCATTAAAAATCAGTTATATTCATTAAGTTAGCCAAGATATAAAAAGTGAAAAAATGACACATATTTTTCCAACAGACTCAAAATCCATTTTACTACTTGAGCGATCCGTGCACTTGCAGAATTATTAAAGACATAAAATCGCCGACAGTTTCTATGTACGTTTCAAAAATCGTGACATGTCGAATTCATGTTTAAGTAAAATTTTCCACATGTTATAAGTATTGATGCTGAGTGTTTCTTATAAAATACTCACCCCCAAAACGAATAAATTTTCAGATTGAACTGATCGGCGTTGATGCAATGGCGATAGGCTAACGAGCTTGACATGGAAAGTCTTATATAGTTTATGTTTTGACGTCGAAATGATAAAGTCAATCATGATGTAATTTTTTATTTTAAGTATTTGATTCAGTATTTAATTATGTAATATGTACGGAAGACAAGATGTTGGTTTAATTGCCGTTCAAAGTTTTAAATTGGAAATTTTTTAGTTTCATTTTCAAAATTTTCAGCTTATTGTCCCCTTTTCGAAAAATTATAAATTTTTCTACGGTTGAAGTTTTTGAGTGAATTTAGTTGCTATGTAAAGCCCTATATGTGGTCTAATAACAGAAATTAGAATCACTTAAAAATTTAATCGGATGAATTTATTATGGATGTTTGAACGGGCTGCCTTAAGGCACCGGGACAGTTTTTCAAGCACCTTCGGCTATCTTTTTCACCTACCAAATAACGTAGCTAAAGTTTGAAATTTTTACATGTTGTATTCTGTAGTCCCAAGTATCTACAGTTTCAATTTCATAGTTTTTGGAGTTCTTTTTAATGGTTTAATAAATTGTGGCGACACCTATCACGGTATAGACAAAAACTATAAGATTTTAAAGAAAATTCATTTTTCTCTTGCACACGCTTGTTATTTTTCCGCAAAAATTTTATTTTTAAAACCCTTCAAGGACATGTGAAATATTATTTGGAGTCGTCATATATATTTTAGAGATTTATGTCAGCCACCCTCTGGCCTCTGGGTTGGGGTTACATTTTGACTTGAAAACATGTCAAAAATCGCCCAAACATATTGAATCCCACATGAGTCAGCAAAATCCTAAATCTCTTATCGTCTCATTAATTACAAATCAATCCAAGCCAAAAAAAAACTGCAAATCAAATATCATATTCAGCTAGAATTTAAGAAATTCAATTCTATTAAAATCGTCATAATCTAAATTGCCTATCATACCTTTAATTACATTCAAATTTTCACCAAAAAACAGCAAAATCAATGATCATAGTAAAAAAAATAACATAAAATTCGATCACGGGCTAAAAGGAGAAATTTGTCATATCTTCAAAATTTTGATACAGATAAACAAATTAGCTCACATGATTTTCACAAATAGCTTATAAAACCCCCATATTGTAATGTAACACACATTGTAAAATATTAAATTACTTTTAACTCAAAATGTATAGATAATGTAATATATTGTTTTAGACTTGCAAAAATCTCCAACGAGTTGTAACAGATCACGTTACTATCTAACCAGTAACAGAAAATAAGAGACTATTCTAATAACTATATATCTCACAAGACTTCCACAATTTCATTTCATTTTTTTTTTTAACCAAACATCATGTATCATAAATAAACGTAAAGTACGAAATGCAACAACTAATGTAACTCATTATTAGGGATGAATTTGCCCCACCCCCCACTCCCTGTTTAGAATTTTCCCGCCCTGAATATCCGGAGAGAATTGCCCCGAGGCGGGTTCCGCCCCGGACCTGCCCCGAATTTTTTTTTTTTAATTTTTAAAATTTTTAAAAATATTTTGATGAAATGGGTGTTGAAGGTGTCGAACCCGAATTGTAAACATTGATTCACAATTCCTAACAACTATACAAAGACCTATTGATTAGCATTTTTTTCATTTTGTTTAGTAAACATATTATACACAATTTATTTTTTAAATTCTAACTATACCATATAGAATTAACTTTAATTCCCCATTTCATAGTTCATAATTACATATATTGCCTTCAATGAAAATCACAGTTACAAAATACAAAAAAAAATATTAAACGGGGCAGTAAGTTGCCCCGACCCGACCCCGACCCCGACCCGCTTTAAACGGGGAATGGGGCGAGTATGGGGGAGAAACTTCCCCGGCGGGGACGGGGGCGGCCCCGGCCCCGCCCCGTCCCGTTCCGTTGCTATCCCTACTCATTGTGATACTTTCTAATGCATTGATACAAAACCATGCAACAAATCATTAACAAATCATGTTACTTTTCTAATCTAGATATAACAAATAAAGTAACACAATGATACTTGTCCTTCACAAATGGAAAATGCAGTGCAATAGATTTCTTTTTAATCCAAATTTAACAAATTGTGTAACATATAATGCCAGACATTCACACATCGTCCATCATAATGTAAAATGCCATGCACTTTCTACTCCAGATGTAATAAATCACTTAATATACCATATTAGACTTTCACATATAGCCCACCGTACAGATTGTTCTTCGTAATGTAAAATCTAAGATTCCAGTCACCAAAATTACTTCTTTGTGCCTTTTTCTCCTCATGAGAGCCATTTTTCGAAAACGAATGACTACATGGACGAGAAGGGGTATCCATATCTTTAGTATTGGACTACAAGCATGATTAATGGCACGAATTTCTGAGTTCTGAGAGTACTTTTCTCAATTAGGATTTAAAAATAGTATTGGTTGTGATAGGAGTATATTTTTCGAACAAGGATTGTGGAACAAAAATATTCTAAAAAAAATGTCTCTCTCTGTCTCTTGAATGGGAAAGGTGGTTTATTTATAGAAAAAATTATAGACGTGTCATGGTCGACACTTCACATACAAGCCCTGTCGAGAGTTTATATACATACTAACTAGTCAACAGTGAAACTATTTTAATTTACAAAATAACTCTACCAGTATTAATAAAAACTCGCTCGATATCAGTAGTCCCCCACTTTCAAGTTTATTTTTTAAAAAAAATCAAAACTTGAGTGTGATACAAACAGCTGCCATTGTTGACTTGCGCGGTCGATTTCTTTATGCTCTTACAAGTCGCCCATTCATTCATCTTATTCATTATCACGACCGACTTCATTAATGGCTATCACATCTCTAGGGTTACATATGTCAAAAGAGGCGGCATTAGTGCCTTAGAACTTGTGCCGTCATGATTACTTTGTCCCGCCTTTTCAGATTTTCAATTTTTTTTATTTACGGTTGAGCTTGCCTTATTCAAGTGTATTATTTCATTTTGACTCATATTTCAAACATGAAATCTTTACTTCATCTTCCTCCTTTCTTTCTTCGGTCTTTCCAACAATTCCATTTCTTTTCTTTTCAAGCAGCCTTTTATGAATGTCATTAACCTAGATAATATTTCAAAAGAGCAAACACCACCCGTTGTTTTGTGTGAAATCGAATTTTCTTTTGACTCTTTGGCATCCATCAAATCCCTCGAATTTCCTGATACTTGCATGTTGGAAGTGAACAACATTCCCTTGATTGGCGACTAGACCCCAAGATTAAATACACCCAGTAGGTTTCATATTTCGACTATATTATTGACGTGATAATTGACGTGATACTTTCTTCATCTTTCTTTCCTTCGGTTGTTTTCTTTGTTGCAATGGTAATTCGTCGTATTAGAAATGACAACGCCAGTTGATCAACTCACGTTCAATCTGAAGATCGATCGAGCAATACTCTTCAAAAATACCCCGTCATCCCAGCATATATAGTAATAAATCCCTTAAGCACACGATCAACCATTTTTTTCTCAGCCGTGCACATACATATAGAGCTCCAGGCCTGATCGAGTATCTTCCCGTAGGAGAGCCTGGAGAAGTGGCTATTTATCAAGATAGTCTTAAGGCTGGTCTTAGATTTCCTCTTCATCCTTTTTTGGTAGAATTTTTTTGTACTTATAACTTGTCTCCAGGTCAACTTGTACCAAATGCCTTAAGGATGTTAAATTATTACCTCCTTGTATGTTTACGACACAGTCTTGAACTGTCGGTCAATACTTTTTGTATCATTTTCGGAATGAAACTCCTCGACCGTTACGATTGTTATATAGTCTTCTCTCATCGTGACCGAGGCCTTTCTCTCCATGACCACTTTAGGATTCCCAACTATCCTTCCTCAAACAACGGGTGGAAAAATAGATATTCTTTTTGTCAAACCGGTCGATGGAATGTTTGCCTCCCCTCTTGATTGCCACACCTCTTTACTTGACGATTTCAATACAACACCTATTCTTACCGAGTCTGAAATTGATAACTTGATAATTTTACGAGCTATTGAGCCTCTCGGTCGTTCTATGAATGGCGTTCTAACTGAAGACTCCTTGGTTTCCACTGGCATCGGCCGTCCTTATGGTAGGCGTATTCTTTTTTTTTTTTTTTGTATGATGTGATACTTGTCATGCGATGGTACTTGGCACATGATGCTACATCTTCTTTGTTTGTTTGTTTTTTTTTTTTTTGGTAGATATGTCTGCTGATAAATTTAGCGAAGAGCTTTTGGAGGAGTTAGCTCGAAAGAATGCTCATGGCCAGAGAAAGAAGCGTAGGAATGCATCTTCTGCCGATCTTCCGCCTATCCCATCGACTGGTCAGCAAATCGTTCAACAAGATGAGTCTTTAACACCTCCTTGCCTAGGGACTCAAGTTGTTCCGTCTGCTGATGCCGCTCATTTCGTTTATGTTTGTCGTACATCTAATCACCCATTGACTTACAATATGAGACGACTGACTGAGAAGGTAACCGAAGATTGCCAAGTTATCACCAATTGTCTAGACTGGGAAGTGATCGAGGCAAGCAATGCTAGATCACCTGAAAGTCTGGAGAGATCAATCATGATGGAAGAATGTCGGGTACGTACTTTATCATTCTCATTTTCCCTCTTTTTTTTTACAGTGACATAATTTCTTTTCTCTTTTTGCTTTTGTAGATACTTTTCCTTCGTCATGCTGCTTTTTGCAAAATTCACGATCAAGCAGAGAAAATTGAACAAATTGGTTGATCTCTTGAAGAAAAGAGAAAGCTTTGAATGACTGTCGCAGGAGCTTGATCGAGAAAACAGATTTGGTCGCGGCTGGTGAAACTCGAATAGCTGAGCTTGAGAAAAAAATACAAGACCAGGAAGATCTTCTGAAGCAATTAGAGAACAAGTCGAAAGAGTTGGAGGGATCTATCGAGAGTCGTTCTGAAGCGGTGGTCGTGATGTTCAAAGAAAGCGATGAATATATGACCACCGTGGGCATGGTGGGTGTTCGTGGGCAAGAAATGGCTTTTAGAAAGAGTCAAGAGAGGCTGGTGGAGAAATTTCCCAACATGGATTTCTCTAGGGCACCCTTCATGCCCGAAGACGATGAAGATGATGATGATGATCAAGCAAAAGGTTGATTTTACTCCTGAAAATACACATTTTTTTGTCAAGACTGGATTGTTGTTTCTGTCTTTTGAAAATACTTAGTCGACCGGATGTAGAGGTGGTTTATCTTCATCCATGTCTCCAAAACTCACTTTCTTCTCCTGCATGTCGTTTTTGCTTTTGTTTGGATATTGAATCTTGAATCTTGAATCTTTGTCGCCATCCTCTATGACTTTGTGACTTTTACCTGTTCTTGTTTGATTTTACTTTTGACCGTGGTCGATGTTTATCCTACCTCAGAAGTAGATCGACCGTGGTCGACGTTACTTAATTATGACCGTAGTCAAGCAGTGTTAACATTCGATCGTCATCGAAGTTTTGTGACCGTAATTATATTTTTCAACCTTGGTTGAAGTAAATCTCAAAGATTTATGACCGTAGTCTAATTCTTGGGGATTTTTATTATATTATTCAACCTTGGTTGAGATAAATTTTGAAGATTTATGACCGTAGTCTAATTCTTGGAGAGTGATCGTATTTCTTGGTCTTGACCGAGTATCTTCATCGTTTGTTTAGATAAATAATGTAATCATAAAAAAGAAATTCTATGGTTATGAGGAATTAGGGAACGTACCTGGTTAAGCCTTATAGTGACCTAAATCCTTAGCGTCCTCATCATCTGTCCTCACATCCATATATTTATTCATATTTGTAACAGTGACAAAGATATGCAATATAGAGATATGCAACATAGACTAAGGGTATAAAGGATATGTAGAAAAGACTATAACTTTTTACTGGTAATACTTATTTAGATGCTCTATGTTCTATGGTAGGCCAAGTGCTTTCCCTTGCTATTCTTTAAAATGTATGTCCCATGCTTTACCTCTCTGATGACTTCAAATGGCCCTTCCTACTAGGGTTTAACTTGCCTGGTTGATGTCCCGATGCAGACGCGTTTCTAAGAACTAGATCTCTTTTTTCAAACTTTCGAGGCTTCACCATTCGATCGAAATATGCAGCTGTTCTTCGCTTATAGGCTACCATTCTGACAAAAGCCTTCTATCTCTCCCCATCTAGTAACTCGAGCTCGGTCTTATAAAGATCGATGTCGGCTTGCTGTATCATTATGTGTGGTGTTGGCTCAATTACTTCGGCAGGTATTATTGCTTCGAGTCCAAAACACAGTTTGAATAGGGTTTCCCCAGTCAATTCTCTGGGGGTCATGTGATAAGATCATAGTACATTCAGGATTTCATCTACCCAGGCTCCCTTGCACTCTTCCAATCTAGTTTTTATATCCCATGAAATAGTTCGGTTCGTAACTTCTACTTGACCATTTGCTCTTGGGTGCGCGACTGATGTTTTCCTTAAGTCAATTTTATAGCTTGCACAAAATTCTTCGAACTCTTCGTTATAAAACTGTTTTCCATTGTTGGATATTAAAACTCGTGGTATTCCAAATCTACAAAATAATATTCTTCCACATGAAGCTCTGTATTTTCCTAGTAGTTATAGTAGCAAGGGGTTCACCTTCCACCCACTTTGTAAAGTAGTCGATAGCTACTAGTAGATATTTTCTTTATTGACTGGCTATCGAGAATGGACCTAACAAATCTATCACACATTGGTAAAATGGACATATACCGAAAATCGCATTCTGATATTCAGCTAGTACATGAATAAGGTTGGCATGTCTCTGACAGGCATCGCATTTTTGCACTAACTCTTTAGCATCAGTTTTCACAGTCGGCCAATAATATCCCTGTCTAACGGCTTTGAAAGCTAACATGTGAGCTCTTTGATGATTTCTGCACATTCCTAATGTATATCCGTGAGTATGATAAAACCTCTGTTGATAAAACCTCTGTTTGCATCAATACATTTAAGATAAGGCATCAAAACTCCCTTCTTAAGCAAATGGTTGTTGATGATAGTAAATCCGGCAGCTCTTATCCTCAATCGCCTTGCTTCGATAGGATCGGTCAACTGAATTCCTTTAGATAAATATGATTTCAAAGAATCCATCCATGTTATTGTTTCTTCAACCTCACATACTTCAATCATGGTTATAAAATTGGGTTGCAGCGATGTTTGTACGGGTGTCATGCTCGCCTGAATTTTAGAATTAGCAGAGGCAAGACAGCTCAGGAGTTGTCCTCTCGGGCAATCTTTATGATTTCGAATTCTTGAAACCTTTGTTGTAAGTCCCGAGTCTTCATCAAGTATGCTACCATTCGATCGTCTTTCGTTTCAAATTCGGCCCGAACTTGCCTGACTACTAGTTGGGAGTCGATGTTTACTTTAATTAACTGAGCTCCCATTTTGAGGGCATACTAAAGCCCTATTATGACCGTCTTATACTCCGCATCATTATTGGTGGCCTTGAATTTGAGCCTCAACGAATACTTCATCTTTTCTCCACTAGGTTTTATCAATATTACTCATGCGCCCGACCCTTCTTTATTGGAAGAACCATCTACAAACAAAACCCACACAGGATTTTTGCCCGATATGTTTCTTGGTGATAATTCTGCTATGAAATCAGCTAGGACTTTCCCTTTTATGGATGATCGATCTTTGAATTCTAAATCATACTCGCCCAATTCTACTGCCCATTTCATTAGCTGGCTGGATGTTTCTGGTCGATGAAGGATCTGCTTCAAAGGTTGATTTGTCAAGATAATGATCAGGTGTGCTTGAAAATACGGCCTCAATTTTCTAGTTGTTACTATGAGGACCATGATTAGTTGTTCTGCCAAGTTGTAACGAGTTTCGACGTCTTTTAACACATGACTTACGTAGTAAACAAGTCGTTCTACTCTTTCGTCCAACCTTATCAGCACAACACTTAATGCATGAGGAGACACTGCTAGATATAACCTTAAAGTTTTCCCAGAGTCCGGTCGACTAAGTATAGGAGGTGTTGTAACAACATCTTTAGTTTTACCAACGAGTCTTTGCACTCGGGTGTCCACTCGAAGTCATTATTTTTCTTAATTGCTTTGAAAAACGGGTGGCATCTATCCCCCACTCGAGACATAAATCTGTTTAATGTGGTAATTCCTCTCGTAAGCATATGTACTTCATTTTTATTCGCTGGACTTGTCATGTCTACAATTGCTCGGATTTTGTCGAGACTAGCTTCTATTCCTCTTTGAGTTACCATAAAGCTTATAAATTTTCCACCGGATGTACTAAAAGTACATTTCTCGGGGTTGAACTTTAGCTTACTTCGCCTCGCCAATCAGAATATTTTCTTTAGATCTTCTACGTGCTCCTCTTCTCGATCGCTATAGACGACCATGTCATCAACGTATGCCTCAATCTTTTTACCCACTAGACCTCCAAACACTTTATCGACCATGCGTTGATATGTTGCCCTAGCGTTTTTCAACCCAAATGGCATAGCTGTATAACAAAAAGTCCCGAAATTTGTTATGAAAGCCGTTTTCTCAGCGTCCTTAGGAGCTAATAAAATTTGGTGATATCCCGAAAATGAATCTAAGAAACTGAACCTTTTAAACTGAACCTTTTCTTCCCGGCCGTAGCATCTATCAATGCATCTATCCTTGGCAGGGGAAAACAATCTTTTGGACATGCTTTATTTAAGTCAGTAAAGTCGATGCACATTCTCCACTTATTGGTCAATTTTTTCACCAGAACGACGTTAGCTAACCATTCCAGATATTCCACTTCTCTTATAAAGCCCGCTTTGAGTAGTTTATCGAGTTCCTCCCTTATGGCATGTTGCCTCTCACGTGCAAACTGTCTCTTTCGTTGCTTTACCGGTTTGTAACCAGGTATTTTGTTTAATCGATGTTGGGCAACCGAAGGATTGATGCCTAGTAAATCGTATGTATCCCAGGTGAACACATCAATGTTTTCTCGAAGCAGGTTCAAAAGTTCTTCTCTGTCTTCTTTGCTCATAGATCGATCGATTATAATTTTTCTGTTTTCTTCTAATTCTACTGATTCGACTTCTTCTCCAGACTCGAAGCGATGTGTCTGTTGACTGCTATCATTCTCAATCATCAATACTTTTGGATCAGCTCGTATACTGTCAACATAACATCTCCTGGAGATTAGCTTATCTTCTCTTACTACTTCAATTCCTCGACTAGTAAAAAAATTTATCACCTGGTGTTGAGTGGAGATAATGGCTCCCACGGAATTGATAATCGGGTGACCATAGATCGAATTATAAGCCATAGAGGTCTGCACCACTAAGAAGTAAGTGACCAACGTTACACAGTGTAGATGTTTTCCCAACACGATTGGGAGATCTATTGCTCCTTTCGGGATTACAGTTCCCTCGCCAAATCCTTGTAAAGGAGTGTTTATGGATTTTAGTCGATCAATTGGTATTTTTAATGCCTTGAAAGCTTCCAAGCTTAACACATTTGTTGCACTACCTGTACCAACCAACACACATTTTACATCAAAATCTGCTATATCGTCCGTGTTTACCAAGGCATCATCGTGTGGAAAGGATACTCCTTATAAGTCTTCATCATTGAAGGTGATCGACTGGCCAAACCTGCTAGATACTCCAATTGAGTTAACCTGTAGCGATCGTGCATACCCATTTCTTGAATTTTTTGAGTCTCCTCCTGCAGCTGTTCTTCCGAACAATGATATTTATTACTCCTACTCAACGCTTTTTTACATCTTCCTCAACAGCTTGTCTGGATTTTTCCCTTCCATCCTTTACAAAATATTTTAGCTGTCCATCGGATATCAATCTTTCAATTTCTCTATGCAGAGTCCGACACTGATTTGTTGTATGACCGTGATCTTTATGAAAATCACAAACTCGGGTTGGATCTCGAATGGAGGGATCGGATCTCAGTTTCTCAAGCCACTGCACATTTCTCAGTGTATTCATCTCTTGGAGTATAACAGATAATGGAGTAGTCAACACGAACTGAGATATTGCTTTTACTACTTTTTCCATCGGCTGATATTTGTGGTAGGGTACTTCTTGCTATTTCCCTCATACCTTTCTCGATCGTTTCTTGTCGCTTTCATTACCTCCTCCTGATCGATATATTCTTCACCTCGCCTTAGTAACTCAGTCATGGACTCCGGCGACTTTTTTGAGAGACTAGCCCTAAAAGTGTGATTTCTCAACCCGTTGAGTAGAGCCGTTACAACCGATGTCATCTGAATATTTTTTATGTCTAACGTTGCTTTGTTGAATGGAGACATGTATTCACGTAGGGATTATCTTTTCTCCTGCATCACTTGCATGAGTCCCATTGCTGTTTTCTTTTTTCGAGCGCTGCTAGAAAAGCAAATTGCAAACTTATTCGCAAAATCTGTGAATGAAGAAATCGATCGCGGAGGCAATGTATCAAACCATTCTCTAGCATCTTTCCTTAAGGTCATGGGAAATGCTCTACAAGCAATAGTGTCTAGCCAACCATGTAGTCTTACCCTGTCTTGAAAGGTTCGTATATGATCGATGGGATCGGTTTTTTCAGTAAATGGATATTCTTTTATGGAAATAGGTCGTCTCCTATTTTTCCTGTGCGCGATCGCCTCGTCAACTTTTTCATTCAAAATATTATCCCAATTGACTGGAATCGAATAACGGCTAGTGGACATAATCTCCTGTGTTTGCATTGTTTCAGAGGGAGAAATTTCAACTACTGGAGGAATTTCAGTCACCGGTGGATGATCTGCTGCCGGTGGATGATTCATTGTCGGTGGATGATTTGCTGCCGATGGATCTACTACTTTTGTGATATTCTCTGTTGCTATTGGTGGAGCAGTCACTCTTTACAACATATTCATGATTGCCGACATATGTTCTTGCAACGCTGCGAATTGTTCGATCGTTGCAAACTGCAACAGAGGGTGTGGCTCTTCTCCGTTTTCTTGTAGTGGAGCATCTGGATTATTTCTCGGTCTTACTCTCGCTCTGCTTGACATGACTTGTTGTTCTATTTATTTGGAAAAGAAGAATAAAAATCTTTCCCACAGAGGCGCCAAATTGATAGGAGTATATTTTTCGAACGAGGATTGTGGAGCACAAATATTCTTAAAAACAATGTCTCTCTCTGTCCCTTGAATGGGAAAGGTGGTTTATTTATAGAAAAAATTATAGATGTATCATGGTCGACACTTCACATACAAGCCCGGTCATGAGTTTATATACATACTAACTGGTCAACAATGAAACTATTTTAATTTACAAAATAACTCGACCGGTATTAATAAATGATATCAGGTTGGGTTTTTGTCCTATTTCTGAAGGGATTTTATGTTATGGGATTTTGCAAAGATTCTTGTTGGGTTCCAAGTTTGAGGTTTTTTAAGCAATTACTTTTGAACGGTTTGGATATTGTAGGAATTTTGAACAAGCGATTTTCAAAGGATTCGAGACAAATGCTTGAGGATTTCTTAAAGAATCTTACTATTGACAATATTTTTAAAATAAAGTTAACAATACTTTTGAAATGAAATAATTAAAAAAAAAAAAAGTAAAGTGTGTAATTTCCTCGTTAAATTGTTTTGTATTTTTGAGTTTGAGGCTAGTTTGATAAGAAGATTAAATTTAGATCCACATATAAATTCAATAAAAGGTTGAGGATCGCATGTGCAATTTCACCCAAAAAAATGTTACTACTGGTAAGCTAGGGATTCCGGCGAGCAAACGCCATTCCGCAATACCTCTCCATTCCTCTCTCTCCCTAAAAATGGCTTCATCGATCTCCCGAAAGCTTACCTCTAAATTCCTTAAGCGATCCCTTTCATCAACCACCTATTTCCTTACCACCCAACAATCCAATTTCACTTCCTCATGTAAGTTGCCTACCCAAAACCCCTCTCTGAATTACGTTTTCATCGGATCACACGGACAAAATTTCACTTCCAAATGCCCAAATGGTAGTCAAAAACCAAGTTTTCTTGAAAAATACCCTCTAAACCCCCAAACCCACCTGTTGTTAACTAATTATGTTCAAGTTTCAGGTCATTCATACACAGTTTTAAGCATCAAATCCATATCGCAACCACTTCTGAGCTCGAAAAGTTTCCGAGATTTTCCAAGATTTTTATCAACTTCGAATAATCCATCATCGTCAGATACCCAGAAACCTGAAAATTCGAGTGAGTATCCTAGTCAAGACCCGGAATTCAAGCACCAGGAGATCACTGGACCGACCGTGGAGCGCGATTTATCGGCGTTGGCCAGTGAGACGCGCGTTGTTCTAGAAACAATGATGAAGACTATATATAGTTTAAGTAAGGTTTTGGCTAGTTTGGGCCTTGTGCAGCTCGGTTTGGGAGCTTGGACATCGTATATTGCCCGAGATTCTCCGATTCCCGAGGTTTCATTACAAAGTTTTCTGGCGTTTGGGCTACCATTTTCATTGGCATTCATGCTGAGACGCTCGTTGAAGCCTATGTACTTCTTTAAGAAAATGGAGGAGCAAGGTAGGCTGCAAATTTTGACCCTTACTCTTCAGGTTGCCAAGAATTTGAACACGTTTTTTGTGCGTGTTCGTGGGGTGTCCTATTTGTGTATTGCCGGTGCATTTCTTGGTATGATATTTGTTGTGCTGTCTAGATATGACAGTTTTTAGATATAAATGATTTATGACATTTTGAGTTGGAATTTGAATTTCTTGGAAGTTTGTTGTCTATTGATTACTAATGTAATGACTGCGCATGCTTGTCTTTGTGCATTTAATCATATCTTGGAAGCATTGGCAGTTCTAGAATTGACATAAAGATGGAACTGGTATACTATCAACAATTTTGAACGAAGATTGAGTTATTTTTTGGTGCTTCACTGCAAACATTTTTGACTACCAAATTCAGACTGCGATTTTACATTTTACATGAAGTCAATCAGAGTCGGGAAAAAGGCTTAGTTCTACATTTTTCATTCTACATATCATTTCACGTAGAAGCAAAATTGGGAACAAGGCTATGTTTTTCGTCCTTGTTTCGGGGCTAAGGAGGCTGGAAGCATGTGTTGTCTGCAGATATCTACCACTGTGTGGTATTACTTATTCTGCTATTTTGACATTGATATTAGATCTAAGCTACTGCTTTTTTATCTTTATTTTTGTGGATCTTCCAATGGCACCAAATGCTTTAGATAGACTAGCACGAATATGCATGGGAATTTAGACCCTCTAGTTCTTAGAAAGTTGATATCGGAATTAATTGCACAAACCAGGCTTCAGAATATAGATTCTTATCTTGATTGCTTCCGAGTTTTTCCATCCCATCTGCTCATTGGTTGCTCCCTAGTAGGAAACAGTCCTTCCCGTTAGCAACTGTGTGCAATAGACTAAAGTATAATATGTAAGAATCACGGTTCTCTAGTTATGGTAGAAACATCCATCTGTGTTTCTTGAACTTATCTAGGCATGCAAGAGATCATCTTTTTTGTCCAAAAGGTATGGTGCTCCTAATTGTGAGTCTCTCTCAATTCAGTTTGGAACATCACGAGGGCACGCATGTCCTTTTGAGGGATCGGACTGGGGAGTGTATTCTGTTTTCATCTTAGTGCATATTCTCCATGATACTGGCCTCTTTAGATAAAGACATCATTGGTTCTTCACAAAGTCAAAAAATATCATAAGTTATATCATCTATTTATGTATAGATCTTTCTTCTTCACCATAAACGATTTGGCATGAGCAATCAACTTTTCAGTTCTTCAATAGGGAAACAGCATTTGATACTCTGTTCTAGTTTGCTCCTATAGCTTATTTTTGTTCAGGTGACATTATGGGTGAGTTATGATTGGATTGGCATGAGCAACATGAGTTATGATTGGATTGGCATGAGCAACCGGATTATGTTATCATTCTAGGTCGTAGACAAAAGCTCAGCGTCTCACCTGTTTGATGCCTTGAGTTAAAAGTTGGAATTACTGTGCCTGGCCAAGCCCCGAAGAGGGAAAGTCGAGTTTACTTCGACAGTCAAGTCAGGACGCAATCAAAAGCTCAGTAATGTAATTTGTATGGAGGGTTTTTGGCATATAATATGAGATGACTTTTTACCATATGCAAGGATTTTGTGTATGGATGTACCTAGGTTTTACCTTGGACCTCCCAGAGTGAGATGGCTTGGAGAAGACTTTTTATAAACAGAGCTTAGAGCAAACGGGGCATGTAATGTGTTCCATCTTACTGTTCTTGAGTAGGTAAGAGAGACAGGTGTTGACTTGTGTGATTGAGGCGATAATGTCAATTTCCTAGATTGAGGGCATCTTTTCACGCTTTATCAAATTGTCTCGTGCTGCAAGATCCAGAGTTGACTCTGAGGAACTCCAAGCAGGTTTGCATGTGCCGGCTCAATGATTAAGTCATCTTATGCTCTGTGTTTCACTGCTTGGATACTATCCTGATTGTTTGTCCCATCTGGCTTCTTGTGCTGGCGTCTCTTAGTGGTTGATATACCTTCTGGGATGACCTAATTGGTCATTGGTCAAGGCTAGCTTGCTCACTCGGTTCTCAGAACTGGTCACCACTTTGGGTAATGCATTCATAAAGATTAGTAAGTCGTCAATGTAGCATGGTTGGTGCTTTCGACGTACTTTCCATGTCAGCCTATTTTGTACCAGACTGACTAGGGTGTAACAAATCGAGTTATCTATTAGGCATAGAGTTTTTCATATGATGCAAAGACTTGTGTAACAGGAACTTGGAGGTGACACTAGGAGCGTACTTGGCTAAGCCAAAGTAGGAATGCCTTTGCATACGCTTAAAAGTTTAAAGTCACTTTTAAGTACTTTTACTTTACTTCTTTTAGGCTTAGTCAAGCATGCTCTTGAAACTTAAAAGCAGGTAAAAGTCCAACTTTATCCTCCATGAACGAGAGCTCATAACTTGCAGTGTCATTTTAAAGGATTACAGAAAACAAATTGCTTTCATTTCCTCTTTTACACGTCACTGCCTGCCATGGTGAACAGATTTCGTGCTTGTTGAAACATCATTCCTCGATGCTTCATTGAATCACTTGTAACTATCTAGATAGGTTTTCTCGTTGTAACGTATTTTTGGATGGTTGTGAACTTTTCTCACTTTCATATTAATGTTAAGGTTAATGTTCATTAATAAATATTGATTCTTGAGAACTATTTCTTAACGACTAGTAACATATCAATTAATAGTAGAAAGTTGGTCGTCTCGCATCAGCGGGGTGTGCTTGTCAACAAAGCCATAGCAGGTCCTCACATCCAGATGGGTCACAGCCTAAAATGTACCCGATAGGGGAGCAGAACAGACAGGCAACTGCATGGCACAAGACAATTTCGACAGAAAGCAAGATGTTGAAAGCAGGATGTGTAGACTGACAGCTTCAACCGAACACAGTAGTCCTTGATGGTGCAAGCAACCTACACTCATTACTAATTCTGCCCACAAGCTTCCACGTTTCAGGACGTTTAAAAAACTTGGATTCTCCAAACAAATAACTACTTTCTTGAATAAAACAAATCATCCCAGGCTTTTCTATTTCCCCCAGAGACGCAAATATTCACATAAAAATAAAAACAATAAGCTTTGCTTGGCCAAACGGAAAAGCAGCTCAACGTGGCTCTGTTCTTTCCACGTTTATAATTTTTATATTGATGGAATGTAGAAAACAATACTGAAATAATAAACATCTGTTTTGATTGTCTCATATTTACAAGATGCATATAGCACGAGTACTTTTAAAACTTTAGCAACATCCAAAAAATAACAATATTAACCCTCTTACTAAAAATAAAGCCGAAGAAAGGGAATTATCTCTTCAACTTTAATCCCCGAAGCAACTTACCATCTCCCAACATCGCCGATGTCTATGATAAACCAAAATAATAGCCAACTCTGTCCTGATAAAGTTGATCATAGAATTTGAACCCTCTAATGAAATTCAAAATTTCCCTCATTGCTGAAACACCGTGCCAAAATATAATTTGCCAAACTAAGCAACGCCAGAACTTCCATTTGTTTTAGGTTCAGTTCGAACATACGTTAGGCTTCGAGTAGTGGGTGATGGAACAACACTATTTGCTGTTTGACCCAAGATCTCAGTTGCAGTGGACTGAGAATCTCGCTTCCACTGAAAACTCCTTGCACCAGGCTTGATTGGTGCACGCGCCCTGTATACATTGGGAATGCCTCTTGCAAAAGGAACTCTGCTAAATCTAGGAATCGCAAATGGGGATGCTCGACTAATACGAGGCCATGTCGTGACTGATGCAGTTTCAGGTTGCGTGGAGCTTTTCCTTACTATCTGCATTGATATCAGAGGATGGATGGTCAAGTTCACGTAAAACTAAATAAACAACACAGAGTGAATGCAGAAAAGCTAAGCATCAAGACTGATAAATTGTCGAAATCGCTCTTTAAAATAGTTTTTATAATATAGGAAACTCTTTTACAAAAAAAAAAACGACCAATTGACCAAATTAAGCCAAACAAGTACAGACTTAATTGTTGCCTAGGTTCAATTTTCTCATGCCACGTTTCATTAGAAAGCAATGCATGGTTCAATAGACAGGCCACGTGTTCAACTGCTCAAAGTCCCATCTAAGGAGTTAATTGATGTAAGCCATTCAGAACTAGCAAAATGGCTGCAGATGCAAAGCAACAAAAGAAGAAGTAAGAAGGAAAAATGCCACCGCCAATGAAGTCTCTGGAAACAAAATCCTTCAAAAGGAAATAAGAACTGGCTACAAAATAAAAATATTGGAGATAAAGAAAACATGCATATTAGCAAAAAAGCAAACATATATATAACTGCATCTATATTGCACATGCAGTTGACTAGGTAAATTAATATCAGATAAGCAAACATATAAACATGCATTTCTACCGCACATGCAATCAACATAAAGTAGTCCATCTCCTAGTACGGTGACAATAATATTCTTCAATAACATACCTTGAGAATGCGTGACATAAATGAGGTGCCATCCAAAGATAGAGCAAGCTCAGCTGATTCTTTCTTCACGAACTCTATATAAGCTGACCTGCATAAGTAAAATATTTCAGGATGAGCTTTCAAGCAAAGACATTAGATTGGGAAACTGATTCTTTAAAGAACCTCACCCTTTTGGTTGTCCCGAAACTGGATCGGTCAAAATAATCACTTTTAGGACTTCTCCAAACTTATTAAAGTGCCGCGAAAGACTATCCTTAGTGGCAGCAAAATGAACCTAATATAGGAAACTGTGTCAGTACTTAAAAAAGAGAGAATTTCTAATCCATCAGGTTGAAGCTTTAGGACCAGGATATGAGAAAGTACATTGCTAACAAAGATGGTTCGAGAATCAGCATCTTCCCAGGGTGCACCAGTAGAATTTAAACCTGCACAAGAGAGAGTGTCGTAGATAAGAATATTACCAAGGAAAGTATGCTTGCCATGAAAACTACCAAACACAATGAGTAAACTAAACAAATTGGTAGCCATCTTCATGGAAAATATGAACCAATATAGATCAGAAAGCAATAACAAAAACAATGGCCAGCAGTCAACCTCGTGATAGCATATTATGATATTAACACAAGGTAGATACATTCCCAATTACTCTTATTAATCTGTGTAGAAACAAGCAAAAAAAGAAAAAGACAAAATAAGAAAAAATGTGACGCTTACCAGGTGTAGATGTCTGACTCTTCAGTGATTCCTTTTGCAGATCTGTATCAACTTTCACCTATACAAAAGAAAAGTTGAAGGAAACGGGTGAACAAATGACAAGTCTTTGTATAAACTGCAAAATATTCAGACGAAGAAGAAATGCAGAAACATAAGCATGCATGACTCACACAGATGTCTTACATTTCCCTCAACAGATACTGGCGGATTGTTGTTCTCCTTCATCAACTGCATCTGCACTCCAGATTTAGTAGCCACAGTATTACTCTCTTTTATTAATTTCTGACCATCAATCTCTGTAACCTTCCTTACTTCCTGATTGTTAGGAGGTTTCCAGAGATTCAGTTTCGCAGATGAACTAACAGTTTTATGAGCGGTACTGGGCATGGTTTTGGGTTGATCCTGATTTTTATGTGGTCTACCCACTATTCCATCAGCACCATGGTGAACAATTAAAGAGTGATCACCCCTATTTGCGCGAGAAGTGCCTGGCCGAGATATATCCATAGTTTTATCATTATCATAACCTTCACCATTATATGCTGAATCAGAAGCGATAACTCTCTCACTCTGGAAGGACGACACATTTCCTTCATACTGTCTAGAAAAGTCATTTCTATGAAGATAAACTGAATGAATGTCCTCTATTACATCACTAAAAACTCCACCTTCTCCATTTTCAGTAGCGCCTTCTCTATACTCTTCTACATGGTCTGAGGCATCCAAAACATCAGTAGCACGCCCAAGCCTATCAAACACATTGCCCGAGGATCTAACTTTGCTCACATCTTTCGCAGCTTCTGCGACGGCTTTAATAGCAGCGGACATGGCAGTATGCACACCTGCTGCAGATCGAATTCTATGAGGGCCTGCTTCAAGGGATGAGTCCCCCGTCGATGTAGAAACCACTGATCGGAGGCGTTTAAGGGAAGGCTCAGCAGTTGAATTGGATGGCCTAGAAGTAGCGACAGCATCTCTAACTGCAAATTGCAGTAGCCTCCTTGGCGCATCACTGGATGCCTGAGTAACTTCCTCCTATCAAATTAAATTGAACGACACAGGGAAAACAATCAATGGACTAACAATTCTTCAGAAGAAATTACGAACAAGAAAATTAAAGACATCCCTATAAGTACTCTTTAACAATTGAATATAGGTCAGTTTCCAACTGATAGTGAACGATGTCAGTTTGATATCAGCAAAACTCAAACAACATTTGAGCAAGAATTTCTCTGGAATATTCGAGGAGAAGTTATGATATGATCAAGCAGAAGCTGAGGTAATAGTATATTTCGCCACTTAAAATTATCACCAAGCACTCCACAGAAAAATCATACCGTTCAAAGCTATATAGAGGTGGGGATACCAAGTCCATTGTTAGAACACACACACACACACACACACACAAAAAGAAATACATGCACTTTGGTTTGCCACTGATAAGTAACACTGGGAAGTTGGCCTTTACAAACAGGTGAAAATCTATCTACGTCATCACAAGTTCATAACAATTGATGAGGGAGTCATCCTAAGATTCAGAAACTGGTGTTAGGATATGTTATATCCAACTCATACACCTTGACCTTGCTTCCAATACATCCACTTTCAAGAATCTGTAGTAGTTCATTCAAAAGGCACAAGTCCATATAGTTTCTTCTTTAGGGTGTGTTTGATTGATTCTATGGAAAAGAAAAGATTTTCTATGTAAGTAGGAAAAAAAAAACCACCTATTTTGGCAAGAAAATATTTTCCAACTTTTCCTTCTTAACCATGCTTTAACTGATTGTACCTTGGAAATCATTTTCATTTTCCATGTGCAATCAAACAGCCAAAGATGGAAAATATTTTTCACTAATATGACAAGATTTTCCATGGATTAGACATTTTCCATGGAAAATCTTCCAATCAAACACACCCTTAGAATAATAGTGAAGAAGAGAATTTGGCCATATCTTTTCCAGGACAAATTTGGACTAATTACATCCCAGAAGAGTAACTGCTAACACAGAGCAACAGTTAGCAGAATAAGCTTCAGAGAATCGGGGTCTTTATCATTATACACTGAGGGGTAGCTGAATTCACAAAGAAAGCCTCTTTTCTTGTCAGTGGTTCCAGGTTCTCTTTTGATTTCTGCATGCATTACATGGTTCTTGGATTTCTGTGCACTCTAAATGCTGATACATGTAAACTTTTAGCATAGTATATCTTATCGATATTGTTGATGAAGTGTTTGTGGGATAATACGGTTAGTTTACAAAGATTTAATACTTTCCAAGTCATATAATTATTATATCTGTCACATTTAGCTGAGAAATGTAAATTAGGAAATAGTAGTTTTCTTCAAGTAGCTTGATATAATTTTCTTCAGGATAAAAAACTCAAGAATAGATGGAAAAACATGAATATTTTTATTCTTTCGGTAAAACTTCTTCCATGTGATCAACTACACAACTTTATCCTGGCAAATCTAATAGGCTTCATTTGATTGGGTTGTTCCTTCAATGCCCAAAAACAAATTGAACTTTGTGCCCGTTGCTTAATATGTTCTTTAGTAAATTTGCTTCCACATTTTGCATTTATATCATAATCTGATCTGATTATACAATTTTATCCAGTCAAATCTCCTTCCTTGTTGGTTAGTTCATAGAAACAAATTAGGACGTAAATATTCAACAAAGATAACAGGTTATGGCACCATGGCTTTTTCCCCCTTTTTTTATGTGAAGAGGGGGAAGGTAAGAGTTTATTAATAATGGGCACCAAGATAGGGCAAATATGCAGCACCACTATGTCCATATATAAGATGTAATATATATCTTAAAGAGTTTTCAAAGGATGCAGTACCATGTGCTGCAAGCTCATGGACGAAAATGATTGCTTTTTTATAGATCATTGTTCTACGCTACTAACACAACAATTAACCAGGCCAAAGCTGACATAAAAATTAATAAATGAAAACTATGCGGACTAGTCATATCATGGCCAATCTGAAGTCGTAGAACTTCTTGCACAACTTAAAAGACAGTTTCAAAACATGAATTGAAGGAAGAAGATAAAATGTGTAACATGAGGAACACAAGAAACCAAAAGTTTATCACCTAGAAACTAGCTGGGAACCTAATGCTTTAACTCTTATTTATAAGATGCAAAAAAAAAGTCTACGAGACCATATTCTAAATAATGAAAGAGAATTAAGTATAAAGATTCATGCTGCCAGCGAACTGGGAGGAAAGATACCTTTTTCAGTTGTCTCTCCTCGAGACGTCTTCTTTTTTTCTGAATTATCAGCCTTGGAGAATGAGATTGTTTCTTCTGATGAAGTTCCCGTTGAGGTTCATCATCGGCATTGACACTGGTTACCACAGTGCTTCTAAGAGGGGGGACTTGATCTTCATCCTTCGACCTTTTCCACTCCCGATTGTGACGGTTTCTAGGTGTTTTACTAGAATTTTCATTCTCACCTACAGACTTGTTCTGATGCAAATCATTTCTTCCAACCTGCTCCCCAATTGAGGATTTTATTTTGGGGACTATATTTGGATGAGGTTCCCGTGGTTGCACATATAGATCAAGGTTTGATCCCAAATGATCCCACAGCCTACACAACAAAATATTGGTATAAGAATTATTCTTCACTAGCTGTACACATTATTTATGTGATGGAAGTAACCTTACCACGATGCAAAAGAGTCACTGTCATCTCCCAAAAAGACATTCAACTCATTCTTTGCTTCATCCTTACGCCTCCCATTTTTTAGCAAGACTATAACATACTCCTACAAGCACATCAAAGAAAATTAATGAAGGTGTGGGGACAGAGTTGACAAAATTATCTAACGTCGTGTGAATTTGCTGAAATTCAATATTGATACAAGGGCTGTGTCGAAATGTTGTATGATATGCAAAGCTATAACCTCCAAGATTCATAAACCAAAAATCATCAGATCAAGCAACATGATAGAACTTGTCAAAAAGAAGTCAAGTATAAATGGAAACTTGGAAGTGAAATCAGCAGACTAAAATTAGAAGGGAGTAAAATTAAAAAATGAGGGAGTGCTGGTGTGTACAGACAAAGACAAAAACTATATCCAAACAATCTACGTGACCTCAGGACATGTTGACTTAATTCTTATCCTGAAGGTACTAAACCAAACTGCACTCAAACCCAACAACCAAAGTGGGAAAGGGAGGAAGGCCAAAAAGAACAAGGAGAAAGCACCAAAATGTTGTAGGCATGACTATCGAAAGGAAAAGTGCAATGTAAGCACACAGAAACAAGCATGTAAAAATCATTAGAAGTTTAAGACATCAACTATTTCATTTCAGAAGCAACAAGAAAGCATGGATAATGGATTAAATCCTACTACAGAAAAAACTGGTAGTAGCGACTATCAATTCATAGGGCATTGTTGCATCACCATCCACAGTGTCATTGGACAATCATCTATATATCAAAAAGTGGCTATAAACTGCATCAGAAAGATTATAAACTGCTCTGTTATTAAATTATCAAATTTCAGTTTAGCTTAAACTAAAAACCGCACACCATTTTAAAATTATCATATTTCAAAACTTTCTCCCCTCAACGCATTTTCTTTCTCCACTAATTAGATATTTCATTTAAATAAGTGATCATTTCATATATTAAATGAATATACCCAACAACATGTATGCAATTAGATGTTTACAGTACAACAAACTGCAGTTGAACCACAATTTATTCGAGCAACTCATAAAACCTCTTAACAAAAATAACTAATTAAATCCCGAATAAATTTTTATCACATACCACAAGAGTGTCATCGGTGTAGTCGCCCATGAACTCCTTGAGTTTCTCGTTGACTCGTTCACGGAGCTTCACCACTCCTTCACTCGTAAAATTAAGCCTAAATGTCTGATCATCTCCCTCCATTTCTACACGCAAAAAATTGTTTCCCAAAACCCTAACTAAAATTTCGCCTATTATAATTCAACGCTTAAATCCCAACCCTCTATTAATTAAGCCTAACCCTGATAATCTCCCTCCACTTCTACACGCAATACCCAGAACAAACCCTAACTAAAATTCCACCTATTATAATTCAGCGCTTAAATGCTAACCCTCTATTAATTTTACCTAAATGTCATATTCAGAAGAAATTGTGTCCCAAAACCCTAATTAAAATTTCACAAGCGCTTAAATTCCAACCTTCTATTATTAATACGATTAGCTTTTCCAAACATAAAAAGAAAACCAAAAAAATATCTAGAGATTTATATGCATATTGTACGTGAGGGAAGTAAAGTTGCCAGAGAGATGTGATAAATTGAATGAAAACGATTTGGGATTTCTTTTGTTGGTGAATTTCATCCACAGAGAAAGAGAGAGAGGGAGAGAGGCCTGAGAAGGTTTTCTCTCTGGGAAGAAAGGCAGCCGGTTTGTGCGATGAAAAACCACTTTGGAACCCTACGTCAGCCTCTATTTACAGGTGGGACAGAATGGGTATAATTGGGATATTTTGTAAAAATTGGCTAGCCTTACCTTTTGTTTAGTTCATTTAAATTACTAGTAGACCGCTTAATTAGTGGGATTCGACCGTATAATCTGTTTTCAGATAAAAGATTTTAACAAAAAAAAAGTAATATCAATAAAAAAATCTAGAGAAAAAAAGAACGAAAAAAAAAACTACTATCGTAACCAAAACAAAAACAAAAAAGAAGAAAAACCAATTTATAATTTTAAGATGATGGATTAAGGCGGTGAGTAGCTTGGAGATGACCGTCTAAGAAAAAAGATTGAGAAAGAGTTTTGTTTGAAGTGAGAAATTGAAAATGTGGTGATACACAGACAATTTTTTTTCTTCCCTATAACGGAGAAGACATCCCTATTGTTGGTGATAATTAAAGTTAAACTAATATAGTGCTTATTGGTAGAATTTAATCGTTGAAGCTTGCTCGCATTGAAGATTAATAAACTGGAACAAGGTTGATAAGAGAGGTTTGAAGAATATTGAAGAGAAATGAGAATGAGTGATTTGAGATGAGAGTGATTTTTTTTTTAATTGAAGACAGACGCATGGTCGATGAATATATTTTTTCGAGTAAATTATAATTAATTTTGTAGCAATTTTATTCGTACATACCATTCTCAACCTTTCATTTAGAGGTGGGCGTTGGTTGAGTTGGGTTGGGTTGGGTAGGGTCGGTTTTGATCCAACCCAACTATTGCGGTTTGAACAAAATGAAACCCAATCCAACCCACCAATGGGTTGGAACCTGACCCAACCCAACTCGATCAATCTTAGATCGGTTTGGATTGGGTTGGCTGTTAACAAATTTATTGGTTCTTGCAAAATTACCAGCAATGGACCAAAATCATGGCTTCTTGCAAAATTATCAATGTAAATTATTAATTTCAATAGTTGACAAAATCAACGTGAATCCAACAAATGTTATATTAGAATCCAAAATTTGAAGTACATATACGAGAAAAAAAATATAAATAAATGTGCAGGCATGAAGGATGGAGCACTTATGAAGGAAGAGTAAATGGCGAGTTTGCACCGTCGAGCTGAAAGATGAGGACATCGAGCATGGAGAGCAGGTCGTTCGATCGTGTGCAATAATGGGTCATATGGTGTGGGTGTGGGTCTGGCAATGGTGATTTCACCGGCTGCTGTGGAGAGGCAAGCGTGGATAGATTTGGGATCGGCAATCTCTTTTTCTTTAGTTCTCTGTGCGTGTATATAATTTGAGGGTGTGTAATTGTGAATCTGTGATGTGTGTATGGTTTGATTTTTTCGTTGTTTTTAATTTTTTTTTTTTTTTTGTAATTGGGTTAGGTCAGTTGATCTGGTCCAACCCAAAACCCGACTCAACCCGATCAAAAATGAAAAAATTTTGGACCGGTCACTGTTAATGTCATAGTGGACTCCAAAGTCATATGGCCCAAATTTAATCCAACTAAAGTTATACTTTACTGCCAAAAGACCAATATGTGCCCCCCAATTATGAAAACCGCTCATTTAAACACGTAAAGACCACTAATTCATCCCACTATGAAACTCCTCCATTTACTTTTAACAAATTTCATCTTGTTCTTGTGTTTGATTCTTTTCACCGTAACCCGTAACCGCATACAAAGCAGTTCGAAGGCAGCTATTTCAATGGAAAAGGTTTTTTTTTTTTGGTATAAAGCATCCATTTTCGATTAAAAATAACCATGACAATGTTGATATAATGTTCCAATTGAAACATATGCAATGTTGTTAATGAATGGAGTTTGGATCGACTAGTTTTTGATAATGTAATTGCTGTGAGTTAGGGTTTTCTGCTAGAACATATGATATAGGACTTTGAAATGCGTGATAATGTATACTATGTGTTAATGTTTAGCTGATTTTTTTTTGTTAGAACGTGTTATTTACCCATGCAAAATGCTTGATACTATTTCGATCTATGATACTGTTTCTAATGATAGTGAAATTTGCCAATTTTTTCCTTGTTTCTAATGATAGTGAAATATTAAGATACATTTAATATGTTGATATCTTAAGCCACTATTATCTATAATACTGTTTTATTTAGATAATGTGATATGGTATACTTATACTATGCTTTTATATATGATATTATTTCAGTCTATTAAAACAGTGACATTACTTCAACCATTAAAAATATATTGTGCTTTGTTTTATCTATAATACTGTTTTATTTAGATAATGTGCATTAGTATACTTATATCATTCTTTTATCTATGATACTGTTTCAATCTATTAAAGCAGTATCATTACTTCAACCATTAAAATATCTTGTGCTAAGTTTTATCTATGATAATATTTTATCTAGATAATGTGCATTAGTATACTTATACCATGCTTTTATCTTTAATACTATTTATTATGATAAAGTTTCAACCTATGATATGGTTTCAATATCTTAGTTTTATCTATGATATTGTTTTATTTAGATAATGTGTATTAGTATACTTTACCATTAAAAAATATATTGTGCTTAGTTTTATATATGGTAGTGTTTCAATCTATGTGCAATGGCCTACTTATACTATGCTTTATTTGTGATTTACTGTTTATATAATAATTGTCTATTATTATGATATTGTTTTTATAATACTGTTTTGATACTTCTGATACTGTTGTTGTTTATGATGCAGCAAAACAAAAAAAAATACAGGATACAAAACAATTGGTTAAAAAATTAATGGGAAAAAAAGTCTGTACCTATACGAAAGAGAAGAAGGCTTACCCACAGTATCGTTCTAACTTCCAAACAATAATTAGGGGGGTGAAATGGATATCATTAAAAAAAGTACAAATGATTGGATTGAAGAAATTGCCATTTTATAATCTTGTCAAATTGATATTGGATAATAAAATTGACAGACATTGCTGTCGTCGAAGTGATATAGATCTATACAAGATTATTGAGTGTTTCGACAAGTCAAAAAAGATTTTTTTGATAAACAAATCCCATCTCAAGTTCAAAACGAACGATGTGAAGGGTATATTTGGTGTCGTCGGTGGTAAAAATGTGATTGTAGTTGAAAAACAAAAGCCAGCCTCGATTTCAGATTTCTTCCAACGATGGTTAAAAGGCTGTCATAGATTGACCAAAACTGTAATGTCTACATAGTTAAGAGCTGCAGCAAATAGAAAAAAGAAAAAAGACATCGACAATGTTTATAGGTTAATGATACTCTTCCTCATAGCATCGTTCTTTATGCCAAATAAATTCCTAACTTTGAGCTGGGGATATATCAAATATAATGAAGAAGTCGACAAGATCAAGACTTACAATTGGTCGAAGCACATATTTGAATACCTAGTTTCTTCTCTATGTAAAAATGAAGACCCAATCGACGTCACATACTGTGTAATGGCTTTAGCAGTAAGCTATTTGATTTCTGTATACTGTTTCTATTAAATGTGATATTCGCACTAAGAAGTTTTTATTTATGAAAATTTACTATTGGTTGTTGGAAAAACTCAAATTCTGCAAAGCGTTGAAAAAGAATGCAGAACCAAAATGTATTAAATGGGATTTGAGATATCTGACACGTAGTCTAAAAACTATGATTGTTCATGAACTATAAAAAAAAGATAATAACAGTATCACTAATTCATAGTATACAATATCTTACATGAAGAGTTATTGTATAGTACAACATACAAATATCCAGTATATTATACAATTACTACACCATTGCAGGTTGTTGAAGAATCTAATGAAGATGAAGTTCATACGGAAACACAATATAGTGAAAAGGAAAAGAGTGATAATAATCAAATAGATGAGCGTGATTCATGATTCAAGAGAAGAAAGCGGGAAAGGCAATGTCAATGAAGAAGAATATGGTAGTTTTGAAAAAATTGAGGAGGAGGATGACAGTTGGCTACACTTGCCCCTGAGTCATCTAGAAGAAGTTGCAATCAAGGATTCATCATCGAAGAAAGCCAGTTCATCCAGACTCAGTAATGAATTACGAGCCTCTAAGGAAAATGAGCGTATTTTACAAGATGCGTTGGATGAAAGCATCTCACAAAATGAAATGTACTAGTATATATAAATATGATACAACAATCTATAATACTAGAATATATGATACTATTTTTTTGTGATATTGATATGATACTATTTTACATATGATACTGTTTTATTGAGATACTATTGTCTATAATAGTGTTTTATTATGATACTGTTTAATTAAGATACTAATAGTAATATAATTTTAATATTTTAGATACTGATAATAATTTCTTTTGATACTTTACAAAATGAAAGGAATATAGAGGAGCTCAAGGAGATAAGCACAAGGATAAGCATTAGAGAAGACCAACTACAAAAGTCAATGGCTTTACACGCAGCAGTTTTGGAGGAAAAGAATAAGACTGCCGAATAACTTAAAAAGCTGCAGGAAACTTTGAATTCTCTTGCAAGTGAGAACAAATCATTGGAAAAAGAAAATACCTCAATTCTAAATGAGCTGACTGAAATGGTAGTACATGAAGTCACTCAATATTTGAATGACGAAGAGATTCAAAAAACAAAGGATGCATCAAAGCAAACTTCAATGGTGAAAGGAATAAAAGGAAAAAAAAAAAAGGACAACAATTTCACCTACTCTGCTCTGAAAAAAGGTTGCAAAGGGTAAAAAAGCTAAATCTCATGTGTAAAAATGAGAGGATACCAATACTATCATCAACATTGATGACTTTTTCGATCTTCCAATAAGAAAATCAAAAAAAGTACCAACCAAAATTAATGCAAAATGGTTGACAGCAAAACAGTTAAGTGCGGCTGACAGGTTGAAGATTGTAAAGATCAGGAAAAGCCAAAACCCATCGTAAGTCTCTTTCATATACTTATTGTTGATATTTTGATAGTGATACTATTTTCATGATACAACTGTTTCAATTACTGAATGTTTTACTTAAGATATTGTGATACTGTTTGTGATACTGTTTTCATGATACTATTTAAATATTGTGATACTGTTTCAATTACTGAATATTTTACTTATGATATTGTGATACTGTTTCATTGCTTAATGCTATTTTATATTGTAGAACGACAGTTTACAAGCCGGTCGAAGCAGAATTTTGCTTTGTGACATTAGGTGATTTGTTTGATATTCTTCGGGATGACTCAATATCGAATAATGTAAGATTGTAAAAAGTAAAAATTGTATTCTCAATTATAAACTTATACAAAACATAACAATGATACTTTATTTGTAGGTAATTGATGCATACGGAGAAATCCTGAAGGCCAATAACCCGATTCTAGATAACACTTATAACATAAGATTTGTCATTTTTTATTCTTTATGCTAGGTGAATTGTTTAATTTCAACATAAATCGCTGCATAAACATTTCAATTACAAACTTTGTTCTAAAACAAAATAATTTCTTATTTTGATATTATACTTTAATACTACAGGTATATGTCACAAATCCTGAAATGGCAATTCTAAGAACACAAAAAATTGACGTAGTGTTGGAGCACCTCCATAACACTTGGCAGCTTCAACTTTTGATGTTCCCGATGAACTCATATAGAGAAATATTATCTGACGTAGTTCCAAACCATTGGACACTACTCATATTCAACTTGGAGGTAGGTCAATAAACACATTACAACAGCAATTTGTCGAGAGACGAGATATCAAACAAATATATTGAGGATGCTAGGATATTGGTAAGATAATGAGTTGTTGCAGTACCATATACTATTTTTACAGTAGGTTTTAAAATATAAATCTAAGATTTTACATTGTTGTTTTTTCCCAAATACGTGTAAAAAGAATATGTCGAGAGCAAACAAAATGAACTGTTTATGAAATCTCTCGTTACAAATACTATTGAGTACAATGAAAAATTCAATCATCTATTGATCTCATACGAGAAATGTCCGCAACACATTGGGACGTAAGAAGCGACTACTCCTTCAAACTCCCTATTTGTATTATCTTGTATTTAAATGACTATACATACCGACATTTGCTCTATGTTTCTGAATTTATTTTGCAGTGTTGATTGTGAAATACATGTGTCCTATGTGATGAAGAGACTGACAAAGAATGAAGAGATAGAAGAAACCATGACAATAAAGGAAGCGGGACAATATAAAGCAAATATGGTTTCTCACTTCATCAGGGATTTCGTTGTAGATGAATGAATAGATTTTAGATGGATACATTTCTAGACGAATAGATTTTCTAGTTGTGAATTTGGGTTTGATACTGTATAATATATTTGCAGTTTTGTTTGATACTGAATACAGTTTGTAATACTGTATTGCAACATACTACTGCTAATAAGAAACTGTTTTATTAAGATAAATATTTTGTGAAAATAAATGTTGATTTCATTAATTCGACCAAAAAATAATTACAATACAATTGTGTTGCTGTATATAAAAAAATAATAACTCTCCATCAAAATTTTAAAAAGAAACAATAATATCCTTCACGGGAACAGGCTCTTAGGACAACGACTTTTAAAAATAATAGGGATTATAGTAATTTGTGATACTGTAATGCAACGTACTATTCTTAATGAGATATGATTGTGATACTATTTTATTAAGATAAACATTTTGTGAAAATAAATGTTTCTTTCATTAATTCGACCAAAAAATGATTACAAGACAATTGTCTTCCTATATATTTGAAAAGAAATAATAATATCTTTCACGGGAACAAGCTCTTAGGCCAATGACTCCTTGCAAGTTTTCTTATTGTGATTACCCAACTTTCCACACTTTCCACATCGTATCATCCGCACTTGTTCTCTCCTTGATCTAATTCGCCTCTTTTTAGGTCTTCCAAGTGGTCTCTTTGTATGTGGAGGAAAAATATTAAACTCGACATAATTTTCAAACTCCAACCCCATTAACGTGAGAATGGGATGTATAGCTTCTTCATAGGACTTGCAGAATACTGCAATATGAAAATAATAATCAACAAATTTATCCATGCGCCTTCCAGAACTATTAATTGCAACGACTGCATGCACATATGGAAACATATTCAGATGCCACAGAGAACAAGAACATGTGCTTCTGCAGATATCCACACAAACCGATGAATCAGAAAAAACTTCAAAAATTGTTTCATAAGACCGCTTGATATTCCATGATCGACTTTCATTTGCATATCCCTATAACTTCTCTATCATCTTCGGGTAGACAACCCATTCACCTACATCAGTATCATATAGAAAATAAAACAATATCATAACATTACTAGAATCAGTTCTTTTAGTAACCAACATGTTCATCAACATTATCCTCAACATGTCAACCATCCGGGTTATGGGCAAACTTTTAAAGTCAACTATCCATGCATCGAAAGACTCATCTGCATTTGATGATATCTCTCCATACAGACATCCAACACTATGAGCATTTAACCAATTTTCAAATGATAACCTATCTAGAAACCTTTGAACAATAGCTCACCCATCACGTTTCAATACCTCCAACTTTTGGTTAAATAATACAATTATTGGAGCATGCACACATTCACGGAACAACTAGACCATGCGCTCTCTATAACTATTTGAGAAGCCACCACCGCTGAATTTATCTGTCAAATTTCCTTTAAGTTGTTGTAAACTAGAAAAAATGATTCGATGTAGGGAATGCCTTAGCAACGCTTCTATTAACCCAATATTCCGATCAGACACAAATGTAAGCTACCGAGTACTCTGAACAATACTACGCAGATGTTCCAAGAACCACAACCAATTATCGTAGTTCTCAGAATCTACAATTGCATAAGCCAATGGATATAAGCATATACACAAAATAATAATATCACTAATGGGCTCTTATAAATCATATCACAAAAAATGATACTATATAAAAAGCTTATTCATAATGATACTGTATACTATTATAAATAAAACAATATCAAAATAACAGAAAAATAGTATCTTACTTTGGTTACCGTTTTTAGCAGTTGTAGACAACAAGTTACTTTTGAACCTTCCTTTCAAAAATGTTTCATCGATAAATAACATGGGACGACAATGATTAAACCCATAAATGCATGCATGTTAAGAAACAAACAATCTTTAGAATCTTTTGAAAACTTGGTCCACCTCTAGATCAATATGACTTCTACGATTAAATGACCTTGCGGCCTCAATGTACCAATGTAACTGCTTGAAAGATTCAGACGCGTCACCAAAAATCTATCCATTCGTTTTCTCCGATGAATTCTAAACCTTCTCATAGCTTATTGTGTAACCGTAACTTGTTAAAAAGTGTGAAACAATGTTGTTAGAACACAACGTTGGTTTCTCCCTCTATATATCGACAATCAAGCCAGAAATCACCTTACAACTTAATCTCTCATTTTTTTTCTTTCCTCAACACTACAGGGCAACTATGCTCATTCACAAGCTTTTGTATGTAACAAAAATCGCTAACCTTTGATATTGTTGCACAAACATACCACCTACAATCATTAGAATATCTGTTTGAACATTGCACATCTACCCTACCATTGTTATTTCTCATGTAATCAAACTTAAATCCTCTCTCAATCGAATATTTGCATAAAGCGTCTTTAAATTCAGCTACACATCTTTCGAACCTCTCTCCAACATGAACAATTACACTTGACCAACTAGATGAAAGTAATGCCCTATTATTTATTGAAGAACAATATGTAGTTATGGCAGTTCCATTATTTTCGAAAACAGTATCACAATCATGTGATACTGTTTTAGAATCTAAATTTCTAATATCAACAAATTTCAATTCAAACGCAGAAATCAATGAAATCATGTTCCTAAATTCTTCTTCATTTTTTAGAAAACACCTATCATGTCCAGTGATAGAATAACGCAATAAAATATTGTCAATGTCTAATGATCTCTATCACACAATTTTTGCAAAACACCATTAAAATCCCCACCACCAGTAACTTTTATGGGAAGTGCGAATGAAATATACTTACAAAGTAAAATCAGGTCACCTTCCATGATTGAGAAGAAATGCAGCACTGAAAAACAATGAAATTTTTGAAATAATCTCTTACGAAAATAGTATAGAAGGTTTGGGTAGCTAGCGGCGACTCACGTAATGCCGACGACGAGGTACGTCGGTGATGTACAAGAGTCGATGGAGAGATCGGGAGAAGAAAGTAGCTGCGTGTGTTGATGAAATTTAAATATAGTTTAAATCTGGTTTAAAGTATTAAAGGGGTAATTACAGCATTAGATGAATTAATATGACTTATTGATAATTTTAGAAAGTGTTTGGATCTAATTTAGAATAAGTCACATATGGATGACTTATTGGCAATTTTTCCATTAAAAATTACATTTTAAAAATTGAAACCAACCCATACAAGATAAAACCCGACCCAACCTAGTTGGTTCAAGTCTGTTGACTGGGTTGGGTCGGAATTTACTCACCCCTACTTTCATTAATTCACACAGATATCCCCATATTGTCATTTTTGATAATTTTACCCCTATCTTAAATAAATTAAAATAGCAAAAAAAAAAAAAAATAACATAATAAAAAAATTGTAATTAAAATCCTTAACTTTTTCAAAAGCACACATTTAATTATTTCAAACAATTAAAAAAAAAAGGAAAAACATCTTCTTTTTCCTCCTCCACCCCATTCCACTCTACCAAATTTATGCAAAACCTGGGGATTCTCCACCCCCAATCCCCATTAACCACCACATCATTTGACTATCACTGTAGTCCCCGACTACCACCAATATAGACCACAAAGTTTTTTCAATCTCTTACTTGCAATTTAAAAATTACACAAAAGTCACAAAATTATCCAAAGCTCACTCATCCAATTCATAAAAAGAAATTTTAAGAAAAAATGAAGGAGATTCCCACACCACGAAAAGAAATCGACCATCCTGATGATGCCAAGAAACCCAAAATCAAATTTACATTTAATCGATAAATGGTATTATGAAATCTTATTTTTCAAATATAAATCTGATTTACTTTTCAAATATAAATATGATTTACTTTTCCACTGTAAAGATGAAAATCATATCAATAAATTAGATGGTTCAAGGAAAAGCAATTGAAGATGAATTTTTGTTCTTGAACACCAGAATGGTAAGTCCAAAGACCATGCTATTAAATTATGGCTTTATAATATTCTGAATCAATTAAAAAACTAAAATTTGGAGTTGATGAAGAAGATTGTGAATACTTTTAGGGTTGTGACCGTGGGTAGCATATTATAGCAATTATCTCTTCATTTTATTTGTTTCATTTCATATTAGATTTAGGGTATGATTTTCTCAACTTCCAGTCAATGAATTATGTGTGCCTAGGTGTAGGTGTGGGTGTGGGGAAAACACATGAACACATGAGAGGAAAATGAAGAATTATAATAATAATAATAATAAATTTCTGCTTCTTCAATGACACACCACCCCAAAACCATTGCCCTTCAACTCAGTTAAGCAAAAAAAATAAAAATGAAAAATGAAAAGCTTTATCTTCCTAGGCGTTACCCCCACCTCTTTACACATTGAACATATTCACTTGTTTAACAGAGTTCTTCAATTTCCTCTTCGTGTGTTCATATGTTTTTCCCACACCCAAGAACACATAATTATATATATACATTGTTTTAACTTTGTGTATTTGTTTTTGGGTAAAACTAGTTTTTTCACTTTTAAAAATATTAGGGATTCCAACAGTAATTATTTATTTATTTATTTAAGTTAGGGATAAAATTGTAAAAATAGATCATCTACGTGAATTACTGAAAAGTTGGAGACTAGAGGTGGTAAAATGGGCCAGTTCAATGGGCTGGGTACAAACGGGGTTCATTTGGTCTGCCACTAGATCTGGACGGGCATAGTTTTATTTCACTGGCCCATTTTTTTTCCTACCCTTTACTCCAAGCTCTCCAGCCACCAGATCTGGACGGGCATAGTTTTATTTCACTAGCCCATTTTTTTTCCTACCCTTTACTCCAAGCTCTCCAACCCAAAACGTATGTGAAACTCATTATCCACAATTAATAACTTCAACCCTCCCTTAAATCATTCTTTAACCAATTTCACTCTATTTCTTCAATTAAAGCGCTACCTCAATCAGCCTCAAAAGAGAAAATGAGTAAAATCATTTTTCTTACTAAAGCTTCACACACATTCTTTAGTGGCGTTGGACAGGATAAAATTATTTTCTTCATTAATCTTTTATCCTATGTTTCCATTTTTTTTATTTTGTTTATTTTTGTGTTTTAATTACTTAATTTACTTACCTTCCATCTTACTTTCTAATCGGCTTTCTTGGCCATATTATTTTCATTTACAAGAAGGAGCGTCTCGTATCTCTAGCGGCAAATGGATTCGAACCACTGTGAAATCAGTCAAATCACGGGGAAGCAAACTTTCTATCAAACAAAAAATAGCTTCCTCTCCGAAGAATAGCAAATAGCTAAAAGTTTAAAAAAGAAAAGACATTCTTCAACAAGTGAAATCGAAATAGCAAAGGGTTTTGAAAATGTTAACAACAACAACAAAGGAGAGAATCCTATGCACACAACAATTGTGAAAACACAAAGAAGACAACGACAAAAAATCCAAACGATGTAATTGTGTTGGGTGTGTATATTCATTGTGAAGGATGTGGAGATGAAGTGCTCAGATGCCTCCTTGGGTTTGGTGGTTCGAACATCATATTGCATGCGCCTCTATAAAATTTTTAAATAATTTGATTTTGATATGAATTTTTTCTTTTGGGTGATTTTTTGTATAATAGTTTGTTGATATGAATGTGGGTTAATTGATTTTTGATGTGATTTTAGGAGTTGAGGAGTTTGAAATTGAAAAGAAGAATCATAAAGGTTAAATTTCATGTAATTTATGTTCCTAAAGCTAGCTTTCAAGAATTGATTATGTAAAATAAGTACTTACTAGATGAAGATAAAAAGCTTATTTTTGTGTTGATATTTATGTATAACAGGAGAGCAAACTGTGGACCCGGATATGGAGAAGAATCTTGTGGCTGTAGAGGAATATGGATGCATAGAAACAGGTAGTGTTGGTCGACAAGAGAACATGGAGGGATGAAGAGATATATTTTAAATCTATAAATATATTAAAAAATTAAAATTAAGATCGGGCATGCCCGTTGGCTCGATGGCCCAAAACTGGGCCAGGTTGGCCCAACAATTTACTGGTCCCATGTAAAACCTGGCCAGGGCCATCCCAACCAGATTTTATGTATAGCCACGTCCCATGTCGGGCCGGGTGGCCCATTTTTCACCTCTATTGGTGATGATACGTGTGAATAAAATTGAATGTGAATGAAATTGTTACATACTAAAAAAGATGGGCACCCTAAGTGTAATTTACCCTTTTTTCTATCCACACATTTTTGTAATATCGACAAGTTTATTATTTACTTATTCTTCACATATTTTATAGGACTCACTACTTATAAACACCTACAAAATAATTTTGGCACTACCAAACATGCACTTGACTCAACCAAAAATTGGGTAAATTCCTTTGGGTTTTCAATCTTTTATAAATGTGACCGTCATTACTCAACTATTATTTATGGCACTCATATCTCCAACCTTTTAAAATGTGTGTGTGGTGTTCCATTTGATAGAAACATATATTTAGGCATTAAATGGTTATGCGACCAGGGCGGCCACCTGCCTAGGGCCCCCAACCATTGCAGTACCCCAAAAATCGTGGCCCTTTTTTTTCTTTCTTAAAATTAGCCCACTTAATAAAAGATATCTCATTTATTTGAAATGATCCCAAATGAAAAACAAGGCCTAAATAGAGATCTAACGCTACATTATACCTATTATTTAAGCCTTGAGCCCCTGACACAACTAAGAATGGACAATGGAGTGCTGATTTTGTAGATAATGAGAGAAGCTGTCACGCCTGCTGACTGCCGTGCCTCAATCTCCGAAGGTAATTGCTTAATTAATTATTTTATTAATACATTTAATTAAATAATAATGAAATTATGGATGATTTGTTAATTTTTTGCATACTAGAGTTCAATTTCAAAGATCTAATTCTCTCAATTAATCAAGATGTATTGTTCCTCACTAGTTTTAAATTTAATCATATCTTGTTTTTAATAGTTGGATTGCCTTATTATATCTTCTTGGAAGTATTTGTGTAGACATGAAAAAAGAAAAAAAGAAACGAAGAATTTATTCAATTCAGGAGCGATGAAAAATTTCTCAGTAGTAATATTAATAATACGAGAAAAATCAGTTGGTGAAGAATTTGAAAATAAAAAGATCTAAAATAAAAACAGTAAGGATGAAGAGTATGAAAATTTAGTGGATAACAAATACATGAATCATGGACAAGAAAATTTAGGAGATGAGAAAAATAAGAATGAACAATAAGAAGAATTTGCTACAGAATGTGTTGCATCCCCTTTGGACATTACTCAACCGGGAAATTGCAAATGCATTGATCAAAATTTGATAGACTTGCTAGTAAAAAAAGGTCCTCCAAGAGAGATTTTGGATAATTTTCTTAAAGATTCACAAAAAGGCATTTATCTTCTACACATAACACTCGGCATTTATCAAATTGTGAAAAAAGTGATAGAAAATAGTTGGTCTACTCAATTTCATTGGATAAAGTATTTTGTTTTTGCTGTAAGTTGTTTAAGCTAAAAGATGAACAAAACGATATTCAATTAGAGAATAAAGCACCAAGTCTGGAAAAATCTTAGTTATAAGCTTAAAATCCATAAAACGAATAATGTGTACATGAATAACACAACAAGATGGATTAAATTGGAAAAACGATTACAAATGAATTTAACAATTCATGAAGATATACAATATATAATCAACAAAGATAGAGAATATTGGAGACACGTTTTTTTCTTCTAAAAATAGTTGCTATTGTTAGCTTTCTTAGTAAAAATAATTTGGCAATTCGTGGAAACAATAAGAAAATTTATAAAGAAGATAATATGATTTTTTTAAGAATAATTGAAATGATCACTGAGTTTGATCCAGTAATGAAAAAACACGTCTGTCGCATTCAAGAGAAGGAATCCAATATCACTATCTTACTCGTAAAATTCAAAATGAATTCATACTCATGTTGGCATGTGAGATCAAAAGTACAATCATTGGAGAAATTAGAGAATCGAAGTACCTTTCTGTTATACTTGATTGTACACCCGATATAAGTCATGAAGAACAAATGTCTCCTGTAATACAATGTGTAGATGTCTCGGTAAGTCCATTTAATGTATAAGAGTTATATTTAAGATTCCTTAAAGTAGAATATACATATGGGGAAGAATTGTTTGGTGAATTACTAGATGTTCTACAAACACTTGAGCTTGATATAGGTGACTTAAGAGGTCAAGTTTATGATAATGATTCTAATATGAAAGGAAAACATAAAGGTGTGCAAAAAAAAAAGTACTAGAAATAAATCCAAGGGCTTTTTATATATCATGTGGTTATCATAGTCTTAATCTTGTATTATGTGATATGGCAAATTCTTGTATAAATGCTAGATCTTTTTTTTTTTTTTGAGTTCTACAGTGCTTGTATGAGTTGTTTTCATCTTCTACAAAGCGATGGAAAGTTTTGCAAGATAATGTGGATGGTCTGGCACTTAAGCCACTATCACAAACACGTTGAGAAAGTTGAGTTGAAAGTATTAAAGCAATATGATTCCAAGCTCTACAAATAATAACATCTTACATGGATAAGCATAGTAAAAAGAATAAACACAAGAAGCACCACTTAGTCATAGTTCATGAAACAGAAACAGTTTCAAATAAATATCATCATAAACCGATAAGACTATCCAACTAACACACAAACACACAAGTAATAAGAGAATATTTTTGAATTTTTATTTTATTTAATTTTTTTAACACATAATATAAACAACACACACAAACGTAACAAAAATGATGATGACATTGACTATTTCCCCCAACTTTAAAGTACACATTGTCCTGAATGGAAGTAGAAGAAACTAAAACAAGCAAAAGGAAAGGACTATTATTCAGTCAATACTCATAGGGAGGTGAGGATGGAAAATGTGGCTGATTGAGACGTCTGAACATTTCTTGCAGTTCTTCATGTTCACGACGTTGTCGCTCATCTATTGCATGCATTGTAGCAAGGAGCTCTTCCTATGTAGTGATGATTGTTTCTTGTCCTTCTCACAGCTATTGAATCTTAGTTGTGTGCTAGTATAAGATCATCTACATGGACTCCAATATCGGCCCAAAGTTACCCCACATCTGTGTCAGATCTGTGGGAGTCAAATCAGGACATCCATCTCAATTGGCCCTTCAATGTGGTCTGGAGCGTCTTCGACGTCTTTATCTTCATCTGCTTCTATTTTTGTCGTCCGCCTCTGCTTATGTTCATGACTATGTACGTATGCCACTAAATGTCTCATGGACCGAATAAAGAGATTAGGCACCTTTGTCTTAACTATTTCGAAAGGGCGAATGAAGACCTTAGCTCGTTTGAAAATGGCAGAAATGAGACTCAGAAATAGTAACTTGGATTGGTCATCCGAATTTAGTGCAATGTCCTTGATGGTGTTGAAGGTGTGCTCTTCGAAGTTTAAATCATGCCTCGTCACTAATGGATAAAAAATCTTCATCTTCATCAGATAAATGTCCATTTGGTAAGAAGTGGGGACTATCTTGGATGACATGAAGTTGTGGAGCAGGTGAAAATCACTACTCATGTCACCATGATATACACTATTACTTCGTGTCCATGGCTTGGGATTGTCTACCGGGTAAAAAGTATGGCCACGTCATTCCAATTGGAAATCTATAGTGTTTATGAGCCTTCTTCAACATCATAGAAATGCCCCATGAAATCCAGGCTGAAAGGGACTCACACTCTCCGGGCATATGTTTGATACGCATGTTCGTTGCATCATTGACTTGGTGGTTGAAGTTTGCCCTGAATTTCTTTACCACTGTCGGATAAATATTGCGAGGCTTAGAACACACTTGGTCTACCCCTTGTCTCGTACGACAGGAGGAAGGCTATAAGATACCAAATGGGTAAAGTCCATCTCCTGATCTGGAAGAAAAATCCAATAGGTGAAAATGGATGCCCGTTGAGCGGCCTCCTCGGTAAAATAGGTCTCATAAGGCGGGGGCTCGGAACGGGCCCTTTTATGTACATTAGACGCTTCAGCCATTTTTTTTCCTTTGCACAAGGTATTCGACTTTGATCGTGGATGCATGGTGTGCTTTAGAGTACCTACAGGTCCAAAAAATCAATTGTTAGAAAACGAAAAGATATGAGCAACGCTAAAGAAAAACCACAACTTGAGGTGCCATACTAATGTCATGTCCAAAATCCTAACTAGTGAGGTGCCATTTATGTGTAAAGTACCCCCAAACTTAGTGCAATACTATCCCAAAACTAAAATGGATAAATATACTCAAAACTTTGGTTGAAACATTTTATCAAACACCTTGAGTGAAATGCACAATTGAGCTTATAATTATATATATAGACATTTATGAAATCCAAATTTTATGTGTTCAATCCCAAAATGTTAACCACTAATTTAGCCATCTAATATATCCCATACTCCTTTCTAAAGTAAAAACCCATAAAAGTTCACATATAGTACAAAACAAAGAGTTTATCCAAACTTATCTTGTGCAATCCGAGATGTCAAGAAGAAATATAGTGATCTATGGCTAAGTAGCAATGAAATCTTTGGTCCTACACCTTAATAATTCAAGTTGGGATGCGTATGAAAGAGTGGTAAATTTATCACAAAAAATGGGAGGGAATGATGTTGTGGTTTAAAATAAACTCCCAATGTAACTGCAATTAGCTTGCCACGGCCTAATCGTGGCAAACCGAGCTCTACATTTTTTCACAACTCAAACGCAGTTGCTAACTATGGCTTGATTGAGAGAAATTGAAATTTTTTTTTTAATTTTTTTAATTTTAAATTTGACTTAAAAAATATATGAAAAATAGAAGCAATAAAAGTTGTGTTGCCTTTTGATAAGCATTTGTTTGTACTCATAAGCTCGACTGTTTCACAATAATCATTCGGGCACTGCAATGTCAATGGTGGGCTTTGCCGTAGGGAAGTTCTCCACATAATGCTTCATACATTGGCCATTGACTTCAAAGGTTTCCTTGGTTGGATGATACAATTCAACTGGGCCAGCTATCATAAATGGTCCTGATCACTTAGATCGTAATTTACCGAGAAAAATCTTCAGTCTGGAATTGAATAAAAGCACTTTATCCCCAACTTCGAAAACTCTCCGTTGAATTTGCTTATCATGCCATTTTTTTCCAGTTCTTTATAAATTGCCAAATTTTCGTAAACATATAGTAGGAGTTCCTCTAGCTCTTTTAGATGCAAAAGTCTCGTTTTGCATACCTTCTCAAAGTTCATCTTCAATTGTTTGAGTGCCCAATAGGCCTTGTGCTCAAATTCTACTGATAAATAGCACATTTTCCCAAGCACTAACACCGATATGGAGACATCCCAATGGGTGTCTTGAAAGCGGTGCGATATGCCCATAATGCATCATCAAGTTTTTTGGACCAATACTTGTGAGATGTGTTTATAGTTAATTCCAAAATTCACTTGAGTTACCTATTTGATGTCTCGACTTGCCCACTTGTTTGTAGGTGGTATGAAGTAGCCACTTGATTTTGCACCCCATATTTATTCATGACCGTCTTAAATAAGTTATTACAAATGGTCCAGGGTGCCCCATACCCATTGACTAATAATTTTTGTTAAAACTCACAACTACTTTAGCATCATTGGTTCACAAAACCTTTGCTTCCACCCATTTGGATCTGTAATCAACTGCCACAATAATATACTTGTTTGAGTAGGATGGGAGAAATAGTCCCATTAAGTCAATACCCCAAACATCAAACAATTTCACCTCTAAAATGTTGTTCAAAGGCATTTCATGTCGGGTTGATATATCACTGGTGCTTTGGCATAGGTCACAAGATCTACAAAAGTTATGAGCATCCATGAATAATATTGGCTAGCAAAAATCATGTTGAATCACTTTTGCAATAGTTTTGGTTGGACCAAAATGACCACCATAAGCTGAAGTGTAGACTCGCACAAATATTGGTTTCATCTCATCTTCAGGTATACATCTCTGAATAATCTAATCTGGTCCCCTTTGGTATAAATACGACTCCTCTAAAAATTAATATCTAACTTTATAGAGAAGCTTTTTCTTTTGCTGATACGAGAATTCTAAACAAATCATTTGACTGACTAAATAATTGACAATGTCAACATACTAAGACTTGACCCCCATTTGCAAGATCTGTTAATCAAGAAATACTTCATTTATATCTTTTGCATTAGTCTCTCCTGTCTTCTCGAGTCTTGATAAATAATCTGCTACTTGATTTGTTGCCTCATTCTTATCAGTTATCATGGATCTCAATGTCAAACTCTTGTACCAATAACACCTATCGAAAGAGTCTGGGTTTGGCATCCTTTTTTTCAAACAGATATTTCAATGATGCGTAGTCACTGTAGACTATTACCTTTGATCCAATAAGATATGAAAAAAATTTGTCGAAGGCAAAGACCACAACTAATATCTCTTTTTTAGTAGTAGAATAGTTAATTTGTGCATCGGTTAATATTTTGCTAGTATAATATATAACCTCAATAATTTTCTTACAGCGTTGTCCAAGCACTACACCTACTGCATATGCACTGGCATCACACATTAATTCAAATAGAAAACTCCAATCTGGCACCACTATCACTGATGCAGTTATCAACTTCTCTATAAGGGTGTTAAAAGCATTGAGAAACTCATCAGAAAAGTGAAACGGTACATCCTTTTCCAACAGGATACATAGAGGCTTTGCGATTTTAGAGAAATTCTTAATGCACCTCCTATAAAAACCAGCGTGTTCCCAAAAAATTCTGATTCCTTTAATTGAATTTGGTAGTTGCAATTTCTCAATCACTTATATTTTTACTTAGTCAACCTCTATCCCCTGAGTTGAGATGCGATGGCCCAAGACTATCCATTCCTTTACCATAAAACGACATTTCTCCCAATTTAGCACGAGATTAGTCTCCTCACATCGTTGCAACGCTTAGAGATGAATGTTTCAAGAAATCTTAAAAAAATCCCAAAGACTAAAAAATCATCCATAAATACATCTATATAATGTTCCACCATGTCAGAAAAAATGGCAATCATGCAACGCTAAAAAGTGGCTGGTGCTTTACATAATATAAACGATATTCTCCTAAAAACAAAGGTCCTTTAGGGACATGTGAATGTCGTTTTTTCCTAATCCTCTAGCGCAATGGAAATCTGATTTTACCTTGAGTATCCATCCAGAAAACAATAATGGGAGGGACCTTTCAGCTGTTACAACAACTCTCTCATCATATTTTATCCATTTAACCAACCAAAAGTAATTATCTTCATGACTATTGTTCGTACAATTAATAGCATCTCATATGGATAACCATAGTAAAAAGAATAAAAAAAAAGAAGCACCACCTAGTCATAGTTTATGAATCAGAAACAGTTTTAAATAAATATCATCATTCGGCAAGGCTATCCAACTAACACACAAACACACAAGTAACAAGAAAATATTTTATATTTTTTAATTTTTAACACATAATATAACAACATACATAAATGCAACAAAAATAAAAATGTCATTGATTGCACACCCAAATTTAAAGTACACATTATCCTCAATGAGAGTACAAGAAAACTAAAACAAGAAAAAGGAAAGAGTTTACTCGATTGTTATGCAGTGGAGATGCAATCAGACTATCATCCAATCAGTATTCATTAGGAGGTGAGGGTGGGAACTATGGCTGATTGGGATGTTTGAACATTTTTCGCAGTTATTCATGTTGAAGACGTTATCGCTCATCTATTGCATGCATTGTAGTAAGGAGCTCTCCATGTGTAGTGAGGATCGCTTCCTGTCCTTCTTGCAGTTGTTGAATCTCAGTTGCGTACCTGTATAAGATCGTCTGCATGTAATCCAATATCGACCCGATGTTGACCCCACCTCTGCGTCGGATCTGTGGGGGTCCAACCGGGACACCCGGCTCAATCGGCTCTTCAATGTAGTCTGGAGCGTCTTCAGAGTCCTTTGCTTCAATTTTTTCCCCCGCATCTGCTCATTTACATGCCTATGTACCTGTGCTACTAAGTTCTCAAGGATTGAATGTAGAGAATAGGCACCTTTGTCTTGTTTATTTCAAAAGGGCGCGTGAGACCTTAGCTCGTTTGTAAATGGCCTAAATGAGACTTGGACCAGCCGTCTGGGTGGAATGCAATGTCCTTGATGGTGTTGAGATGTGCTCTCCAAAGTTTAAATCATGATCTGTCACCAACCGATACAAAATCTTCATCTGCACAAAATAAATGTCTGTTTGGTGAAAAGTGGAGGCTATCTTGGATTACATGAATTTGTGGAGCAGACAAAACTCACTACTCATGTCGCCATAATGTACAATATTACTTTGTGGCCATAGCTTGGGATTGTTTGCCAGGTACAAAGTACGGGCCACGTCGTTCTAATTGGTAATTTCTGGTGTTCCTAAGCCCACTTTAACACCGTAGAAATGCCCGATAACGTCTATGATAAAATGGATTGACACTTCCCAGACATATGTCTGATAAGCACGTTCATCCTCTGCATCAATGATTTGGTGGTTAAAGCTTGCCATGAATTCCTTCACCACTGTCAGATAAATATTGTGAGGCTTTGAACATGGCTTGGTCTACCCATTATCTCATACCACGACGGGAAGGCTAGAAGATACCAAACTAGTTAAGTCCACATCCCGCTCCGAGAGAAACATCCAATTGGTGAAAATGGCTAATAGTTGAACGGTCTCCTTGGTAAAATAAGTCTCTTAAGGAGTGAGCTTAGAACGGGCCTTTTATGTTCATTTGACACTTTAGCCACTTTCTTTCTTTTGCGTGAGGTAGTCGACTTTGATCGTGGAGGCATGGTTTGCTTTAGAGTACCTACAAGTCCAAAAAATCAATTGTTAGAAGACGAAAAGATATAAGCAATGCTAAAGAAAAACAACAACTTGAGGTGCCATGCTAATATCATGTCCAAAATCAAAACTTGTGAGGTGCCATATATGTGCAAAGTACTCCTAAAACTTAGTGCAATGCTATCCCAAAACTAAAATGGAGAAATATGCTCAAAACTTTGGTCGAAAATTTTTATCAAACACATCGAGGGCAATGCATAATTGAGCTCATAATCATATATATGTGGACATCTCTGAAACTCAAATTTTATGTGTTCACTCCCACAATGTTAACCACTAACTAACCACTTAATATGTCCCATACTCCTTCATAAAATAAAACCCACATATAGCACAAAACAAAGAGTTTAGCCGCACTTACCTTGTGCAATACGAGATGTCAAGAGGAAATATAGTGATATATGGCTAAGTGGCAATGCTTTTGTCCTACAACTTAATAATTTAAGTTAGGATGAATATGAAAGAGTGGGAAATATATCACAAAAAAGGGGGAGTGAATGATGTTGGGGGTTCAAAATAACCCCCCAATGTAACCGCAATTAGCTTATCGCTGCCTAACCTTGGCAAACCGAGCTCCACAGTTTGTCACAACCCATACACAGTTACTAACTGCGGCTTAACCACGATAAACCGGGGATGTTTTTATTTTTTTTAATTTTAAATCTGACTTAAAAAAAATATGAAAAATAAGATATAGAAGTGATAGAAAGTTGGGTTGCCTTCCAATAAGCGTTTGTTTATAGTCATAAGCTCGACTATTTTGCAATGATCATTCGAGCACTACAATTCAATGGTGGACTTTTCCGTAGGGAAGTCCTCCACATAATGCTTCACGAGTTGGCCATTGACTTTAAAGTTTTCTTTGTTTGGATGATACAATTCAATTGGAGAAAAGCTTGAGTCTGGAATTAAATAAAATCACTTGATCCCCAACTTTGAAAACTCTGTGTTGAATGTGCTTATCGTGCCATTTTTTTGCGCGTTCTTTATAAATTGTAGAATTTTTGCAAGCATCTAGTCAAAGTTCCTCCAGTTCATTTATTTGTAAAAGGCTCACTTCACCGACCTTCTCCAAGTTTATATTGAACTGTTTGAGTGCCCAATATGCCATGTACTCATATTCTACCAGTAAATGGTATACTTTCCCAAACACTAACTAGTATGGAGACATCCCAATGAGTCTTGAAAGCGGTGCGATATGCCCATAATGCATCATCAAGTCTTTTGGACCAATCCTTGCGAGATGTGTATTCAGTCAATTCCAAAATCTGCTTAAGTTACCTATTTGATGTCTCGACTTGCTCACTTGTTTGTGGGTCGTATGAAGTAGCAACTCGATGTTGCACCCAATATTTATTCAACATTATTTTAAATAAGTGATTGCAAAAATGAGTTTCGCCATTGTTAATAATGACCCGAGGTGTCCTATACCTGTTGAATATATATTTTTTGTTAAAACTCAACTCTACTTTAACACCATTGGTTGGCAAAGGCTTTTGCTTCCACCCATTTGGATCTGTAATCAATTGCCACTATAATATACTTGTTTGAGTAGGATGGAGAAAATTGCCCCATGAAGTCAATACCCAACAATCAAACAATTTCACCTCTAAAATGTTGTTCAGAGGCATTTCATGTCGGGCTGATATATTACTGGTGTGTTGGCATCGGTCACAAGATTTACAAAAGTTGTGAACATCCTTGAATAATGTTGTCCAACAAAATCCACACTGAAGCACTTTTGCAGCAGTTTTGGTTGGACCGAAATGACCACCATAAGCTGAAACGTGGACTCGTGTCAATATTGGTTTCATTTCCTCTTAAGTTATACATATCCGAATAATATAATGTGGTCCATTCAATATAAATACAATGCCTTTCAAAAATAATATTTAACTTCATGAAGATGCTTTTTCTTCTACTAATAAGAGAATGTCGGATGAATTATTTGGTTGACTAAATAATTGACAACGTCAGTATACCAAGGCGTGACCCCCACTTGCATGATCTATTCATTAGAAAATACTTCACTTAAATATTCTTTGTTAGTCTCCATTGTCTTCTTGACCTTGATAAATGAGCTGCTACTTGATTTAATGTTCCATTCTTATTACGGATCTCAATGTCAAACTTGTAGCAATAACACCCATCAAATCAGTTTGGGTTTGGCATTCTTTTTCTCAAACAGATATTTCAATGTTGTGTGGTCGGTGTATACTATTTATTACATTTGACCCAATAAGATATTAATAGAATTTCTCAAAGGCAAAGACCACAACTATTCTTTTCAGTAGTAGCATAGTTAATTTGTGCATCGGTTAATGTTTTGCTAGCATAATATATAATTTGAAGAATTTTCTTACTGCATTGTCCAAGCACTGCTCCTATTGCATATTCACTAGCAGCACACATTAATTCAAACGGCAAACTCAAATCCAATGCCACTATCACTGGTGAAGTTATCAACTTCTCTTTAAGTGTGTTAAAAGTACTGAGACACTCATCAGAAAAGTGAAAATGTACATCATTTTCCAACATGCTACACAAAGGTTTTGTGATTTTAGAGAAATTATTGATGAACCTCTAAAAAAAACCATTGAGTCCCAGAAAACTTATGATTCCTTTCATTGAATTTGGTGGCTGTAATTTCTCAATCACTTGTATTTTTGCTTTGTCAACCTCTATCCTCTAAGTTGAGATGCGGTGGGACAAGACTATCAATTCTTTATCCATAAAATGACATTTCTTCCAATTTAGCACGAGATTATTCTCCTTACATCGTTGCAACACTTGAGATAAATGTTTCAAGCAATCATCCAAAGAATTCCTAAAGACTGAAAAATCATCCATAAATACCTCTATAAAGAACTCCACCATGTCAGAAATTTTTTCATCATGCAACACTGAAAAGTGGCTGGTGCGTTACATAAACCAAACGACATTCTCCTAAAAGCAAAGGTCCCGTAGGGACATGTGAAGGTTATTTTTTCATGATCCTTTGGAGCAATGGAAATCTGATTTTACCTTGGGTATCCATCCATAAAGCAATAATGAGAGTGACCTACCAGCCGTTCCAATATCTGATTAATAAAGTGCAATGGAAAGTTATCTTCCCTTGTAACATTATTAAGCTTTCGATAATCAATGCACACTCTCCGTCCAGTGACTAATCTAGTCATAATAATCTCGTTATTCTCATTCTTCTCAACTATAATTTCTCCTTTTTTTGGGGCACCACATAAACTGGGCTCACCCACGAGCTATCTGAGATAGGGTAAAATTTTGCCAGCATCTAGCAATTTAGAACTTTGGCTCTGACCACTTCATTCAATGTAGAATTCAATCTTCGCTAGCTTTCCACTCATGGTCTATAATTATTCTCTATGAGGATTTTGTGCATGTTGAGAGACGGACTAATCCACCGAATGCTCTCTATGGTACACCCAATGATTTTCTTGTGGTCTCTGATAACCTTGAATAATTTTTCTTTATCCAATTTTGTCTTATCTTTTGAGATGATCACCAGAAGAGTATAGGCGTAACGCAGGTAAGATGGCAGTTGTTTCAACTCAAGAATAGGGGGCTTTATCCACCAAAGGTATGGGATGGGATGGGGTGGGGTGGGGTGGGGTGGTGAAGGTGGTGAAGTTTTTTTTTAATAAATTGAAATTTTTATATTGGGCTGGCCCAGTAACCATTTGACACAAAATTGGGCTGGGTCAACACAACAAATATGAGCCTGTGTAAAATTGGGTCAGGGCAAGCCCAGCCCAATTTTTGTTTAGCCCGTCAAATTTCAGGTTGTGCCAGCCCATTTGGCCAAATTGCCACATCTTGCTACATACATGTGAATGGCATACTTTAACTTTTTTTTTCTTTTATCTAATGAAGATGAAATAATTGCATATAATTCCAAATCAAAAGTGATTATGCATTTTTTTAAATAGAATTTTATATAATTATAAATTGATTACTGCAAATTCTTATTTAAACGGAAAAGATACGAGAAAATCTAGGAAAAAAAAGAAAATATGCATTCTTTATTTTAGAGACGGATTCTTCACAAATCTCACATGAATACTCAATATTTTTTTAAAATTTACTATTTATATTTTTAGTTAAAAAATCTACAAAAGTTTGGTAAGTAGAAATTTCCCTAAAAGACAATCTCAATTTGAATATCACCACCTATTTCACTTTCTATATCTTGTGTTAACTTTTGAAGATTTAGTCTATTTTAGTACAATATTTCCAAAAAGGAAAAGTAATCCCCAATCATTAATTTGATTTTGTCACTAGATTAGAGAGTTGAATTTTAATAGATTTTAAACATTTATATAATTTCAAGTATCCCATTGGGTTTTAATAGAATTCATTAAAAAAATAAGTGTTTCTAACTTGAATTTTAATAATTTTTTTAGAATTTTAGGTGATCTCAATAACTCATAGATTTTTAAGAATTTAATTAATTGAAAGGATTTTAGAAGGGTTTCTTTAATCTAGATTTTTAAAGACTTTGATAGATTTTATTAACTTTGATTGATTTTTATAGATTTTAATAGACTCCTATAGACTTTTATGGATTTTTATAAATTTTTATTTTGAAAGATTTTCCAAGATTTTCACAGACTTTTATGGACTTTTATAAACTTTATTTCTTCTATTAACAAATTAATATTGAATATAAGAAATTAATATCTCATAGTTAAAAAAATTATCACATGAGAAAAGTCTAGTAATAATTTGTTTAATTACATTAATATTATCAAATTCATAAAATTTAGTGTTCTATTTAATTGTTGTAACTAAACTACGTCAAAAATTAATGACATAAATTAATAGACCACTTTATGTTTTCTTTTGAATAAAACTATGAATTTCAAATGGCTTGTTAATAAATTCAAAAAAAATATGGCATGCGACTCTTTTTAAAAATATTTTCCAACATAAATATTTATTTAGTTCATAATCTCACTTCTTATATTTAATAATATATAGGTAACATATCATTATTAGTCACTACAATTACATAAATAAATAACCAAAATACAAATTTATGAAGAAAAAAAAATACATTCATGCTCATCAAGATAAAAATAAAAAATACAGCAACAAGAAATTAATTTTTAACTTAGTGAAATTTATTAATAAACTAAAATCAACAATTATATAAGAATTTAATTGTAAATTTATCTTGTTTAACTGAAAAATGAAAAAATGATGAAAAAAGACGAAAGAAAAAAAAAACAAGGTTATGAGAATATTGAAGAAAAAAATCACATTGAAGAAAGAAAATATTAATCTTTTTCGTAAAAAAAGTTGATAATTAATTATGACTATATGTTCGTAGAAGGAAAAAGAAAAAAGAGAAAAAAAAAATAGTTAGGAGAATATTGAAGAGAAAAAAAAATTACATTGAACAAAGAGGGGGAATATTAATATTGGCTTAACAGTTTGTGGAAGGGGAAAAAGGAAATATTATGTAAAAAAAATAAGAGAATGAAAGAATTTTTTCCCCATAATCTTTCAAAGTCCAGTGATGAATGTGAGATAAATCGTTATATCTTTTATTTATACTTTGTACTTTAAAGTTATTATATAGAAAATTCTCTATGAATTCATTAAAAGTTGTTGAATACCCCCAAGATTTTTATAGATTTTAAAAAGCCCATATTAAATACACTTAAACTTTTAAACTCCGTCAAAGTCTTTAAAAATCTTAAATAACAATAGATTTTGAGTCCATGAATTCAAATACCAAACACTCAAGAATTATAGCACGTCCCCTCTGATTTTCATAAATTTTAGTGTATTTCAAGCTTATAACTTGTTTTATTTATTTTTTTAAAAATCATAATCAACTTGTGGCAATGAGTGATCAAAGTAAAAAGACAAAAAATGCATGTGTTTTTTATGGGCCACAAATATATGTTATAAACTCTATTAAAATAAAATAATTAAATTTATGAAGTCAATCATTTCAAATTATAACATTTTTAAATTAGAATTTATGACGTCAAGTATTTTAAGATGCGAACTATTTCTTCATTTAATTCAACCAATATTATCTTGTTTTCAACTTAACTATGCAATCAATGCAACTTCTTAATACAAATCATACACAAATACAAATCTTTAAAAAATTGTAGTTTGGACACCAAATTCCAAAAGAATATGATATATTGGGATATAATGCATGTTAAGAAATCAATTAAATCTGAATTGAGGAGTTCACTAAAATAAAAGTATTTAATTCAAATAACAAAAATAAATTAAAAGTAAAACTTTAAATTCGCATATGTATTGAGCTTGTTCGAATTAGACTGATAAAAAAATTGAAGTTAAGTATCAGTAAGATTTGATTTGAATTTAACTTGGAAAAACAAATCTCAACGGTAGAAATCTGGATTAATTACAACAATCAAAAGAAAATAGCAAAACAAGAAAAAGTGACAAAGCGATATATACCAAAGTAAATCTACTTAAAACAAATTTCGTCCAATGCACTAGTGCCAACCAAATATCGGACGTCTGTTTCTCAAGATAAAACACTTCTTCCAAAGTCAGTACTGTACTATACTAACCTTGTCGGTTGAACCAAAATATTAATTACACTACTCACGAACGGATTAAAAATACAAAATTTTAATTGCTCATACATAATTTTTCTTAGAAAATAATTAGCTCTGAATATTGGAGTAAGGAGAATTTAGAAATTAATTTAATTTGGAATTGATTTTTATACAGAAAATATGGAATTATGAGTCTCTATTTACAGTTTTCTAAGTGTCCTTATTAATGGATGCATCATTTGGTCCAGATGACCAAATCAATCTGAACCCTAAGATCACACCACTTCACATTGTGCGATCCAGATTACATTCCTTCCACTACTCTTCAGTGTACACCCACTGCATTAGAACAGACGCATCCAGTCATGACACCTTATAAAATACAGATGTCACGCGCGCGTCAATTGTGAGTGCCAACTCACTGAACCATCTGCTTGCCACGCCATCGAACCACGATTCTGTTTGTGAAAACTTTAAGGCTCTCCCCAACTCCTCGCAACGATGTGTACATGCGCCTCTAAAGTGTCCTTTGCGACGTGCACGGGCCTAGGTGAGGTGTGTTCCCATCCTAGTGCTTGGCGGTTTAGCGGCACTTAGTGGCTAGCCATAGTGTAGGTGGACTAATTGTATTAAATTACAATTTTAAAGGTATTCCATTATATAAAAAAGTAATAAAATTTTTTTTGTAAACTTTCTATGCAGGATTTAATTTTTCACTTTAGACACTTAAATATATTTTAATGGACTTTGACATCTTATGAGCTTTTTATTGGAGACTTTTTTAATTGGGATAATTACACAAATATATTATCTATAGAAATTGAAATTTACTGGACATTTTTTAAATAAAAATACTAAATATGAAGAATATTATATGAATTATACTAAGTCATTAAAGAACCCCCTAAATTATGTATTTTTACCATTCAAGTTATTATTTAATCAATTTCAATTTAAAGTATCTTATCCCATAATATCATCTCAAATTCAAAATTCAAAAAATGAATTCTCTACATCATCAACATATCATAGTAACACTAGTTGGTTTTGAATACACCTTTCACTTCCTCATATTTTTCGACCAACGTTTTGAATATTTATCGGTGTCTTTTTTGGTATCGTTTACTGGTATTTGAGTCAATGAAATATTTTATATTGAAATTATCAGTGTGGAGTATATTATTCAACCACAACCAATCATTTATGAGGTAAGATACGTAATAGTTGTTTCGATTCGAATCATTTTTTAGTAGTAAATGTTATTTTTCTTAAAAAATTATCTGAAACCATTGATTTTTCTTAAGTAGTAATGATATTCTTCATGGTATCTATTAAAAGTTATTGGCCAGAAATGAATTTTAAAGGTAAATGTACATATTTCTGTTACTGGGGTTTTTCAAAATTTTGATGAAGTAAAGATAATAACATAAGACAAAATATAGTTCATAATTCAACCAATTTACATTCTCCATTTTATTGAATTATAGCTTTGTTTCTGGCTCTGTTTCTCATCTTTGTTCACGACTAGTGTTAACTTTGCTATAACCTCCTAATTAATGTGTTAACTTTAAAATCCTTTGTTCATATGGTGATCCTCAACACTGATATTTTTTCCTATTACTTTTGGGATTAATATTTATGTTTGTTAATTGTCATGTGTTGAAGAGTTATTACTAAGCTTATGTGTGAGAAACGAAGAAAATAAAATGACTATGAATTGTAATTTGAGAATTGAGTCAATTGAAGTTATATACTCTATAATTTTAGAGATGATAAGATTTAGCCTCTTAAAAATAGTTGAAACCGATATAAATTGGTTTTTGAATGTAATAAGTTAAATTAAATGATATTTTATGTTAACAATAAAAATATATGATGTATAGTAATTCTGAAAAAAAAAATCTTATCTAATATAATTCAAAATTATATATATATATAAAAAGATGGAAAATCAATTTTCCACTTTTCAATTTACCCAATTAAATTGCCTTAGCCCACAACATTAAATTATAATGTGTGGAAATTACATTCACTACTTATCAATATATAAATAATTCAAACTTTATCAACTTAACAAATTTATTTTAAAAATAATGCCATATTTAATATTATATTAATTAATAAAATAATGAATTAAAATCAAATTTGGACCTTTAAAGACAACGTGAATTTGATGAATTTTGACCCAAATTTGCTGCTTGAGTCTCTGATTATTTTCACTGTAAGTCCTTCATTTATATAATATTTCTACTTTAATCCCTGCACTTCTTCTTTCATTTCAATTTGGTTCTTTTTTATTTTGAACCCAAGTTCTTCAACTTTTGGATATTTCTAAGTTGATCCCCATATTTATACTTTTATATCAAATTAGTCCTGTTTAATTCACTATTTGATATAGATGTTACAAATGATATTGTGTATCAATATTTGATACAGATGTTACCAATGATATTTTGTATAACTGAATATGAAACAGATTAAATTATGTTATTTTACACAGCACATGTTATATGAATTGGTATTCTGTATCACTGATGTTAGATATTTTAAAAATGATAAAATCATGAGTTTTATTTGTTAAATTTGACATTGTGTTACATATCTATATCATATTGATGTTACACAGTATCTATATGTTTTTAGAGTCTAATGTGTATATTAATATGAATTTGTTGAAGTTTAGAGTTGATTTTGTAGTTGTAACAACTTCTGTTTATTATTACGATTTGATATAGATGTTACAAATGATATTTTATATCACTGCATATATTACATATTATATTATGTTATTTTACACATCACATGTTACATAAATTGATATTCTGTATCACTGATGTTTTACATCTCAATTTGTAACACAAATTGTTACAAATATTGTAATTGAAAAGAACATGTATTTTGTTTGTATTTGTTATAGATATTTTTGATACAAATGATATATATTTGAAGTTATAACAATAACAAATTTTGTTTTATATATATATATATATATATATATATTCCAATCAATTCCAGTTTTTAAGGATTTGGTTACTATAATTAAAAATAAAAGATTCCATAATATATGAATTTTCATCAAATCCGTTAATTAATGATTTAGTTATTATATGTAATATATAATATAATAAATTAAAATAATAATTTTTAAAAAACAGTATTTTTAGAATAATTGAAAAAAAAATAGCTTTTTAAAATTATTTAAAAAAGTGGCTCATTTATGAAAAAATTCCTTATAATGTTTCAACCCATTTAAATGATATCCATTTAATTCTAACATCTACTCAATTGCATTTTGATATTGATTGCTTTGTTATTTTAGGACATCTAAGTTCTTCAATAGAACTTTTAAATAGAACACTAGTGAGCGCACGTGCGTTGCACATAATAGAGTAATAAATTTAAATTAGTAATGCAGAAAAGTGTTATTATTTTATTCACGTAATAAATTAAGAAACTTTTAATTGAGCAAAGAGGTATAAATAAATCAATATGCAATAAATTTATAAAAGCAAAGGGAAACATGCATTTTTTATGTAAAGATTTCAATTTTGTACTAATTTCTCTAGGTTATGCCATTTCAACATTTGCTAATGAATGCAGTAATGTAAAATATAAAAAAACTCAAATTCAATAATTCCAAAGAAAAATTAGAATTATAAAAGAGCAAATTGTAGCGGGACAAAAATATTGTACATGTTATTGTTTAATGTAGTGAATAACATGAAAATGTCATAAACAGAAGTAATAACATTAGACAAACAAGAAATTAACTAAGTATGGACTAATATTTCACTTCCACGCTGTCGTTTGTAGAATTTAAGAATAGATACTTCATTATCAATCAACTCAAAAAGGCATATATCTCCCATATGGATATTTTTAGCATATGCATAATTAGCCCAGCCTATTTATAGACATCTTATCACACTATTTTGCCTGATATTAGTTCTGATATATAAATGCCATTCATTTGATGCAATATCTTGGATCACAATATTTTATTTGTTTCTGGGTAAATGTGTAGTTGAAAAACTTACAGGAAAAAACTACAAAGTATGAAAAATGAAGCATAAAAAACTTATTAGATCATATATTATTATTATTTGGAATATGAAACTAATTGCATATGCTTATTCTATAAGTCAATTTGGTAATGATAATAATAGAGCATAGCAAAGAACATAAGAACAACATTATATAATTTAAAATTTTCAATCTTCTGATGGCCTTGATTTCTTCTTGTCAAAGTTATTTGAAACCAAGGATGACTAAGTTCAAACATTTGTGATTCATCTATAAGTTGTTCATATGTTATTTCCATTGTTGAATTATCAAAGATTTGTAGTTCGAAATTTGAATTTTCAGTGTACTCAAACATGATGTAGTAATCATTTCTCAAATTATGGTGATGGAAGAAATGCTCTCATATGCTACCCAGGAACACCTGATCACCATTCTTTTCTATTTGAATATGCCAAGTTATGTAGTTGTAGTCAACCAATTGAACTTGATGATCACATCGTTTGCAAAATGTTTGGTAAAAGCGTGAATGAGTGGCTGTAGAACAAATATTATGATTTAGTGCATTTTGTTGGAATGTTTTAATGCGTGTAATGAAGTAGGAATTTTTTGTTAATCTCACCAAACGGATGTTGTAATGCTCTGACATACGGATAGGCTGATAGAAACAACGTGGATCTTCATCGCTAGAATCTCCACTTGACATAGCTTAAATTTTTTTAAATAAGTGAAAAAAAATGTGTTACCACCCGATTTTGATAAGGCTTCCATGTCAGCAAAGGCCCAACGGGAGCCCCATATAGGCCAAGCGAGGCCTCGTAAATTCTAAAAGGGTCTCGGAGACCCATCAGTCATCTTAGCCTTCTTGAACTAGGATATCGCGAGACCCTTGGGAGAGCCTCGGCATTCACGGCCGACTCTTAAGACCTCGGCGGGCTTCTTATTTACTATAACTAGCAGGCAGCGCGATGTTCTGGAGAGACCGAAGATATAGTTGAAGGCAGATTACGTGGGATTGGTACACGAATCTTCACAAGGAAACCAAATCATAATCTCCTAAAAATTAGGCAATGTGATAAAATCAAATAACGAAAATAATCTTAGAGATTGCCTTATCCCTATCCCCTAAGGAAGGAAGGATGATCCCTATCCCCTAAGGAAGGAAGATCCGATTAGGTATCTGATTGATTTGTTTCCTAAATCAACCAGGGCTCTTGCGCTATAAGTTCAACGTTTCCGATCATTCCAAGGTACGCTCCTTTTGCACTATAATTTCACCTAAAAACTCTGCTCAAATATCTGCATGCTTGTCTCTCTTACACCCATTTATCTTCGCCCCCGTGTATTATTCCGATACCGGCAGTTGACTTGATCGTCGGAGCACCAACGATTGCCGGCCCCTCTTTCTCCGGAGATCTTGGTGCCTAACGATTGTCCGAGTGTGCAGGTAACATACATGTTGGCAGAGGAGTGATTGAAGATCTGTTGACACGTGGACGGTGTGAGTTCCGACGTCAACAAAATGCAATATATGTTAACATACCTATAAAAAAAATATACAATAAAGAACTTTTTTGTACATCTTGCAACTAGTTTTTATTTTTTAGTATAATTGGTTTCTAGAGCACAAATGAGCAACAAATAACACGAAAAAAATAAAAAACAAAGTAAACGAGGAAAATAAAAAACAGAATTAATCTTTGTTTGGGATTAAAAAAGTTAATGTTATTGACTTTTTCATGAATACATTTATTACTAATTTACTAATTTAAATTTATCAGGAAAAATGTTTGTATGCATTACTAATTTAAATTAATGTTTGAGCCCATTATTTTAATGATAATATAATATTTTAATGAGCAAATTCTATTATGAAAATTATAGCAGCAAAATGAGCAAATTCTATTACGAAAATTTCAGCAGCAAATTTTATACACGTTTATAGATTTATAGGTAAAACAGCAAATTCTATTCAAAAAATTTTAGCAGAAACCAGATAAATCAAAATTCTCAGGGACGGATCTTATTCTCAAAGTATGGTTTACTAATTGAAGAATATTGCTTAGAGTACTCCTAAAAAACTTCAAATAAGGATTAAATTCTAAAATATTAATTAATTTTTGTAAAATCTCTCGACATAGTCTATAGGGAAATATTTAGTCGATTGTTTAATTTATTTTCAGTGTCATAAAAATAAAATTGCAGATAAGAAAAACGACTATTGACATGCAAGATATCATTGATATAATAAGAAATTTGTCATTGCACTCTAGAAATATAAACACCCTTATTTATTTTACACAAATTATGATCATATTTAACAGTAAACGATGTGAATGCAAAATTACTATTGTAAGTTCTAAAGTATGTTCTAAAATCTCTAGATTCCTTTGACACTGACGTAAACAACTCATATAATTCCTCGGGAACATAGACATTATGCAATTTAATCTTTTCATAAGAATAACAAAATCATTTACTCTCTTTATGGAACTGTTTAGCCCCACAGTAAGTATAAATCGTGGGGAAACTTAATATAAATGATGAAGTGGGATAGTTTGAACAATCAAAGCATTGTCAGACAACTGATTTTCTATGTAGCTTCTCGAACCATTGCACACAGATAAAAAAGTGCGAGAACTACTTGCATATTTTGGAGAAAACAGTTCAACTTCAGATGCAACAAATTGGTCATTTTCTGAAGCGAAATCAACAAAAGCAAGGGGTTAACCCTATGCATATTTTTTTGAACCAATCAAAAGAAGAAACACGCAAACATGTTAAACTATATGTTAAACTATACAATGAGACAACAAATTTAAAACAACCAAATAAAACACTGTAATAAAAATTTTCAAATTAATAGAAGAAAACTCACAGAAGTATGACTGAACTACTAAATTCACTAACAAATGCAAACATCAACACTTTGGAAATGAAAATAGTCTCCATACCTTGAACTATGTCTTTTACACCCTCAATTGGCTCATTGGAACACTACTAAAAAAATGACTTTTGGAGACGCTTAATTGGAGACGGTTTAATATTTCGTCTCCAATAGTCAATCATTAGGAACGATTTAGAAATGTGCGTCCCAAAAAATGAGTTAATAGGTATGGATTTTTCATGTTTTGTCCCCAACAATATATTATTTGGGACGGTTTGATCCGTCGTACATGTTCATTCTATTTTATGTTTAATTTTTGGTAAAAAAATTGTATGGGGATTGTTGTGCAAAATGTCCCAAACATTCTTAACTGAGACGCAATTTTCTAAAAATAACTGTCCCTGATGCTGTGGCAAAAAAATTGTATGGGCACTCTTGTGTAAAATGTTTAACTGGACGCAATTTTCTAAAAATTACCGTCCCTAATACTGTAGGGGGCCGACTGTTTGGAGTTTCTCTCTCCCACTCACACAAAAAAACAGTATTACGTGTGCAAAATCACCAAAATTCTCCACTCCTCAAACCTGTCTCCTAAAACTTTACTCTTTTGCAAAATCTCTATTCAAAATTTAAAATCCAAATTCTGTATATGATCAAATCCAAATTTGTTTCTAGTTTCGGCGTTTGAGGAAGAGGAGAAGAATTGAAATCAGGACCAGTTCTGAGAAAATTGTGTTCGGCACCCCTATTGTGATGGCTAGGTCGTTTCCAGTGTTGGCGTTTGAGGAAGAGGAGAAGAATTGAAAATTGTGAGTGTGGTTTTGATATTCGTACTAAAATATGTATTCCAATTGATTAATGAGATGGATTTGTGTTCCCGTTTTGAATAATTATGCCATTGCCTTCAATAATTGCGTTACTGCTTTCCATGAACTGATGACATGTGAGATGGATTTTGTGTTCCCATTTTGAATAATTATGTCATTGCCTTCAACAATTGCATTATTGCGTTATTGCTTTCCATGAACTGATGACATTTTATAATGAATTAATTTAATATGCATTGGGTTTCTTTTCATAATGGAATGTTTTCCTCCTTCATAATGGAAATTGGCTAGTTCATGACATTATAACTAAAACCATTCACAGACGGAAACATTTATTAATTAGTGCTAATTAGTTCGCATTATTGAAATCAATTACCTTTCAAGTTGACTTTTCGAAAACAAATTGATCCCAATGGATTCCAAGAATTGAGAATAACATAACTACCTCCTTTACTTGTTGTTGATAATCTTAATATGACTTAGTTTGATCATAAAAAGGAATTGTAATCGAATAGAAAAATGTGTTTCTGTAAATTTAAGTCACTGACTTCAAAAAGATCTTTTTGTCATTTACTTCTGTCCCGAATAATAAGAAGACATATAGCACACATGGTTTGCAAAGTACATAACTAAATAAAAGAAGAATGTGATATGTTTGATCTGTTTCTTATCTTATTAAAAGTAGAAAAAATGTTCCTACATCTAAATTAATTGCTTGCAAATTATAAAGCCTGTGGATCTTAAGTCCTTGTATCAATGTTTCACCAACATAAATCACTCATAAATCCCCAAGTTTCAAGCACAAATCCACCTGGAATCGAGCATGGCAATTGAAAAACCACCCTCATATGATGGTAAATTACCTTTAACTTGAGACTACATCAGACCATATGCATTAAAAAATGCCTATTGTCATACACATAATGTGTTCCCTGTTCAACAACTTCACCTTTATGATATTTATCCTCCATTCAACCAACAAATGCACCTTTATTTTCTTTATAAATCCCATTGACTGATTTGTATAAACTCAACTTAGTTAGAATATAGTAATATATAATTTATTTTGAACTGCCTAGCTCTCTGCATGCCTGGATTGTAGTCTTTGCTAATTGCTAGCTCACTTGGCATTCTATGCGTTACTAGAATTTTCAATTAGTGTATATGAAGTTTGAAAATTTTCCTTATTTACCATTTTTCTCTTCCATTAAGTCTATGGTTAACCTTCACTTATTCGTTTCGAATTTGTCTAGAGCTCAAAGGATGCTTACCTGCTATTTCAAACATCATATCTATTGAATCAGGTAGAATTATTAGATTCCAAATCTGCTATTGTGAAATTTGCCATTTTGAAACTTCATGTGAATGGTTACTCTGAAATTAATGCGTCTGCACTATTTTGAGGTCACAAGATTGAGTTAATCATGGAGCTGTTTTAAGTCTTGTTGGCTCCTGCATTGTCCCTTTTTTTTTTTTCTGCCAATATGTTGACATCCAGCTATATTATTTCAGAAGCGAGCATGCTGTTTTCTGAATTAGCATGTGAGCTAAGGTATATTTTGATAGATCTTATGTTGTTGCTTGCAGACATGGTTGGATGGGTTCTTATTTTAGTTATCAATTAGATTTTGATTTTTGAGAAGAGACTTCCTTAACTTGATGACATGTTCTTCAGGAAATGGCTGAGCTGGAGGCAAGAAGAGAACGTGTTAGACTTAGTGTTGCTAGTGAGTGTAACTAACCTCATGCTTTTGACTTTCATCAATTTTTTGCACTAGATGTTCCTACAATAATTAATGAAGAGTTCAAATTCTGGAAGTTGCTTAATGATGGAATCATTGATGAATATCTTTTCAGTAAAACAAGGGAATGATTATAATTGCTAAAAATTCCACCATTTTAAGCATATCCTACTTAAAATCTCAATTTTGATGCCTTTAACAATTTGTTTCATGTAACTATTATTTTATGAACCCTCATCGTTTTACAATTATTTTTCCTTTTTAGCATTGTTCAAATTCTCTCATTACATCTAGTGCTCAAAAAGGAAGAAGAGGAAAGAAAATCCAAAGAAGGCAAAACCATGAGCATGGGTAAGCTAACATTCAATTTTTTATATTTCTGGTCAAAAAGGTTAAAGAATAGGAAAATGCGTGTACTAATATGATGTTTGTATGATTTTGATTTGTGTCATTTTCTATGAATAGGTAAAACTGCATGCCAGACTTAAAAAGTTTTATTAGGCAATTTCCCGTTAATTCAAAAGGTAACTAATGCTCTTAATATTGGCCCCTGCACAAACTTGGAAAACGATTTCCCAAATTCCTGAATGGCATGGGATTAAGATTTACAATTAAATAGATTCTTAATTTCTTCATTTGAATTGATCGTCGTTCTTGTATGAATGTGTAACTCTTCAGCTGAATGAGATTGGAAAATCTAAAGTTTACTCTGAATGATTTTTAACTTTTGATTTGCCATCTAGGCCTAAATTTTGGACATGCCAACTCTTGGTTATTCCATTGACAATGATCCATGTTAAACATGGTTTTACCTTTGTCTCACTCCCACTAGTTTTGTGATCATGTGTTTCTTGTGGTCTATGCAAGACACGCCTCAACCATCGAGTTTTCCATACCTCATATTTAAATTTTCATAACTCCATTTTTTGTCATTAAAATATTTTTTCTTCTCTAATGTGAGTTTTGCAGATGCAGAATTGGTAAGCTACTTTCTAAATGGATATGGATATGGATATGTTAATTTGGATTTATAAATTGAAGTAGTTTTGGTACAAGTAACATAACTCAATTAGAGTTATTACATATTTTGTGGATGTGGAATGATTATTATTTTTTATATTTGAATGATTTATTTTTTTGTTGTGATTAAAAAATTGTGTAGCTACAGTCTACAGGTGTACATGTACTGCATAATCAATTTTTTTTTTTTAAATTATGAACGTTAGGGACGGTTGGCATCCGTCCCTAATATATATATGTTGACGTCGGAACTTGCAACGTCCACGTGTCAACAGATCTTCAGTCACTCTTCTGCCAACTCGTATGTTATCTGCACACTAGGACAATCGTTAGGCACCAAGATCTCAAGAGAAAAAGGGTCCGGCGATTGTTGGCACTCCGATGATCAAATCAACTGCCGGTATATGGGAGATACACGGGGGGTGGAAATAACGGGGTGTGTGAGAGACAAGTAGACAGAGATTTGAGCAGAGTTTAGGGTGAAATTCTTAAGCGTAAAAGAGTGCGTACCTTGGAACAACTGGAGACGTCGTATCTATAGCGCAAGAGTCTTAATTGATTTATGAAACAAATCAATTTGATACCCAATCGGATTCTCCTTCCTTATGTGATATAAATCATCCCTTACTCAGGCAATCCCCGAGATTATCTTCCTTCTTTGAGTTTATCACGTTTCATGATTTTAGGAGATTATGATTCGGTTTTCTTGTGAGGATCCGTACGCCAAATCAACGCAATCTTTCCTTAATTACTTTTCTGGTCATTCCGGCATATCATGCTGCCTGCTAGTTATAATTGATACGAAGCCTGACGAGGCCCTATGGGTCGGTCGTGAGTGTCGAGGCCCTACATGGGCCCCGCAGAATTCTGGCTGCAGAAGGCCAAGGCGTTCGATGGGCCTTCGGGGCGCTTTATCAGAACTTCCGAGGCCCTAGCAGGACCTAGCTGAGGTTCTTGATGGGCCCTGCTAGGCCTAGATGGGGCCTTGCTGATATGGAAGCCATATCGGAAGCGTGTGGTAACAATATATATATATATATACACACACACACACACACACATTAGGGATGGTTGGCATCCGTCCCTAATACATATATTTTTGCCAACGTTTGGAGAGCCGTTGCTAAGACTGTCCCTGATAGTATCTGCAACATGCCTAATGGGACGGTTGCTGTTACAGTTCCCAATATATATTGGGGACGATTATCTAGCATTGGGGACGGTTATGAACCGTCCTCAATGGTCAAATTTTTAGTAGTGGAAACATCTATTACATTATATATACAGACTATTTTCTCTAGTATGCACCATATTATCAGTAGTTGGCACTACCATATCACCAAATAAAAAAAAAACTGAAGAAAAAAGTTTGAAATATCATTCATAAAAAGTCACTAAGAAACAACTAAAAATTGCTTACCTAAAAAACAAGAATTGATTAGCATGTCCCATTGTCGAGAAATTCAACAATGATTTCATGTTCATCTTTTTATTGGGGATAAAAAATGGTGTATGGTATGAATTCATTTGTACTACCCAAAAAACCTACCCCAAATATTGATAATTTTGTGCTCACTTGCTTGTTTGTGAGACGCCTGGATTTCCTCGTTCACAATTTTTTTCTTATTTCCTTCTTTTTTGCATTTTATTATTTCCTACGCCTATTCATCTAAGCTCTTTTGTCATCCCACTATCAAATCCTTGACAATTGGATGCCAATGTCAAGAAATTCAAGAATGATGTCATGTTAATTTTTTAGTGTGAGACAAAACGTTTTATGTTATGAATTCATTTCTAATGTCCAAAAAACTACCCATAGTTCGTGCTCAAGTGTAACACACCATGTAAAGTCAAATGTCAAACCTGTGAGACGCCTAGATTTCCTCGTTCGCATTGGTACATTTTTTCGTACAACCAATTCTTGTATACGTAGTTCCTTCTCTTTTGGATTTAATTCTCTTCGACGCCTATTTCATGCGACTCTTTTGTCATCCATCAGAAATTAATAAAGAAGGATTTATCTAGGAATTTTTTTTTTCAAATCAAATATCTACTGTATAGAAGAAAGGGATGAGACGCCACTACAAATCCTCATCAATGGAAAGGAAGGACGGAGGATGCATCAGTTTGAGAGGATGATAAAATCCGCGACTAAATGAGAAAAAACGATATTCTGGGGATATTGAAGAAGAAGGAAAAGAGAAGGCCAGGGAAAATAGTTGTCTGAGAGTACGAGAAGGAAGATGTATGGAAAAATAGGGGCAGTACCAAATTGAAGAAAGAGTAGACACTGGTGCAGACGGCACGAGGCAGAAGGAAACGTGTGAAGGGGCAAAAAATAATATAAAAGAAAACTTGACACAAAAGGAAGAGTATGGGCAACTATTGGATTTAGTTACTAAGTAACTAATGCCATTTCTTCTTTAGTTAGGAAGTAACTAATGCCCATTTCTTATGAATAGTGTCGATTACATTGGCTCTTTTAGTATAGTTTAGATTTAGATTTAGATATTTTATTCAAAAGTAGAGATCAAAGTACTGCTAAATTATTTAGGAAACGGGCGAAGATGAAGCTAATGTCTTTTGACTTTACCACCGTACAACTAATGGAATTGTGAGGCTGCAGAAAACAGAACTGATCAAAAATTTAAAATGCTTATAAGTTAGTGAAATATTATTTTTTCTACATATTTTATAGAATCCACAACTTTACTTATTTTTGTCCATATATTTTGTATGATATGCTGTTTATAATATACAAATTTTTTTTGAAACATTAGTCCAAGAATTCTAAGTTCCAACATAAAATTATTTAGATTTAATTAAAATTTAATGTAATTAAAGTTTCAATCCAAATTATGTTTGGTGTGACAAGTAAATTATTTATTTTAAATTTAATTATAAGTAAATTTTTTAATTTAAGCCAGACATGCTTATATTTCAAAACAATAAGACTAGCTTGATTTTACTATTTATATATTTTTTAAAAAATGTCAACAAATAGTTTACAATTAACCAAAAAAATATTATTATTTTGAAAGAAAATTAATGTTTATCTATTAACTAACACATGAGAGTCTCAATTTTATAAATTAATCTTTTTAAAAATCTCAAAATATATATTGTCTAAGTTTATATAAGATTGTATTTGATGTAATATATTATATTGTACAAAAATTTTATTTAAAAAAAAAAAGACTGATTTGGTCTAATGGGTTGGGTTAGGTTGGGTTGGGTTGGGTTGGGTTGGACCGGTCTGATCCAGTTTTAAGTACGGCCCTCCTTTAACGAATTGGACCAGTCTAACCTAACTCATTTGCCATATGTGAAACTAATTATTGGGTAAGGACATAGACCACAAAATATTACGATGCAAAGATCTTGTAGGCGTATTCATAAGCTCTCCACCCTGGCTCCTGGGAGGCACATCCTGCGATTTACCTCCTCCACCAAGGACCTAGGGCAAGGTCGGTGGGGGCCCTCAATTTCATGAATGATTATTTCTTTCATAAAAAGGTTACATAACTCATGGTTAGCATTGAATCTTTCATGAATGATTGTTTCTTCATCAGAACTGGAATCTGAATTAATGTCAACTTCTCCTATGTGATCTTTGACAAAGTCGCTAGGATCTTTTTCATGAATGTTTTCTTCTGATTTTGCAACAAGAATAATCTCTTGATTATTTATTGCAATCTTTTTGAAAATAGAAGCTATGTTTTCAAGCTCTTTATCTTCAAAAGCTAATAGAACATCAAGATGTCCTAATTCTTCAGAAGATTCATAAATGTCTTCTAGCGTTTTTCTAACACTGGTCATTCTGATTCTGAATTTTCAAAATCAAATTTTCCTTTTCTTGTCATTTTTTGTTTTTCAGTAAATTCCCCCCTCTTTTGAAAAATTCCATATTTCATGGTTTTTTCCGAGTTTGAGGTTGAGGCTACATGTTTCTTAACTTCTTCTAAGATAATAGCTGAATGTTGGTCTAAAGATTTTTCTGTTCTAGATTGAAAATTTTTAATGTCTTCTTTTAGTTCCTGAATAATGTTTTTTAAGATTTGTATTTCTTTTAAAATATCATTTAAAGCCATTATTGATTTCCAATAATAAGCTTAGTTAATTTATTAACCTTTTTTTTTACTTCCTTAAGTTGTCTTGCTTGACTACTTTCTGGAATGTCTTCTTTCTATCTATAACTAGGGTTTTTCCTAATAGATGTAGAATGTAAGAGTAAAGGTCTTTGTTCTTTGACTAAAGTCCTACTTTGGTCAAGGTCAATTTGAAGGGATATTCTTGCTGGTTGGACAAGCCAATCAAATTATGTTTCTTTGTGTTCAAGGTAATCTGAGAATAAAGGGTCAATCTTTATTCCTTTTGGTTCCTTGACAATGGTCATGTTGTGCTGGTTATGGATAGCATAACTCACAAAGTAAGAAATTGAGAAAGGAACATTGTTGTCTTTGACTAAGTCTTTTCTTCCGTAATTGAATACGAAGGAAAGGATTCCATCAAAGTCTTGATCATGTAGACTAGCTGATAGTCTAGGATGTGATGTGAAAATTAATTTTCCACATGCAAGGTTCCCATTTAAGGTGCCTAAGCATCCTTCTCTTGGGTTTTTGATTCTTTCATCAATCAATCCCATAACAATAGGTTGATCGATTTTTTCAGATAAGGTACTACGGAGTTGAATCCTAATAGCTTCTATTGTTATCCAGTAAAGGTTTTTACTGTCATTTAAGTCAATTTTCTGCTTAGCTTTGTTAATATCTTGTTTAGTAAGAAGGAAAATTCCTGTCTTACCATAAGTGTGTTGAATGTGAATAGCAAATTCCTTTTGGGAAACTCCATAGTAAATATGCTTATTTCTATTCATAAATTTGTTGATGAAATTTGGTTGTACAAACACTTCACTTGAATGTAATGTCAAATTTGTTTTACAAATTTTTGCAAGTTTTTTGTCAGAAATTAAAATTTCTTTTAAAAGATTTCCAAGTGACTCAGTTTGTTCAACAACTTCGTCAACATCAAATTCAGTAGTAATTTCGCTACTCATGATGATAATAAAGATAATGTAACATAAATTCTTTAACACATTATTCAAATAATGTTTTATATTTATCTCGTTTTTGTCTCATACGGATTCTAACTGAATGGTGAACGTGTTCAAACATTAGTTGAAATCTGTATTCTTCATAATATTCATAAAGGTTGCTTTTATTAGCTATGAAATGTGTGTATGTAGTACAAATTTTATAGTCAATCATGATGTATGATGATGTAAAGCATAATGTAAAATAAATTCATGTACGTATGTATTATAAACTTGTAAGGCATTTAGCATTCCGTTTTTCATTCATCTTAAGGAAGCACGATGTGTGTCTGTAAATTGATGATATCTAAAGATTACCTTATAATACTTATAAATTTCATACTTTGTATTTAATGTCATGATTAATGTATTACATATATTACAGTTAATCATAATGTAAATAGTAATGTAAACCAGGCTCTGATACCACTTTTTAAACGCATTCTAAAAATGTATTTAAACTACGGAATTGATCGGGATTTAAACAAGTTAATGAAACTAGATACATCAGATACCAAATAATCACCATTATAATAATAAACTAAATAAATAAATTCTCTTAAGCCTTACTGTAAATTGTTGTTGCCTCTTGATATTATTTTACTGGCTTACTCCAAACTCTTTTTGCACGTACACACTTCAACGGCCACCTGCCTTCTGGTGTAATGGCTTTTGGAAAAGAAATCCGTACAGAAAATATATAAAGAGTATGTGAAATTAAAATATGGATTTTATTTCACAAGGCTATAGAGAAAATATCTCTTAGCTTATTTAATTACAGAAGGTGATCCAAATGGATCTAATGGATCTAATGTTGTTTAGTTATAGAACATTTAGAAAGCTTAAAATATTACAAGAAATTTTCTAAGTTGAGTCTGCAAATTTCTCTCTTTTTCTAATGTCTGAAGACGTCCTTCTTTTATAGGCATCCAGAGATGCTTCAATTATCGTGATGATCCAGCTGTTTTCCACTTTCAAAAGGTAGATGCTTTCTTTTTTGTTTGCTTTCATCTTTTACTATTGTGCAATAGTAGAATTTGTCTGCCTTTGTGCTGTAACGGATTTTTTTCCAGATTTTTGAAAGGTATCTTCACTGTGGATGAACAGTTTGTCGGCCACGGAATTTTACTTTTGTCTGCCACTTGAACAGTAAGATGCCAGAGTAATTCTTTTTCTTTTGTTTCTTCTGCTTGGATGGAATCTCTTAATGGTCCACCATGACAAATTTTTCAAAGATGAAAAATTCGGTATCTTTAGGAAAAATGTATTGGTACACGTTTCACCGGGAAACATCTGACCACTAATGTTGATCATAGGTGTCACTCTGAATGATAAGCACTATCTGCATGCTGACTGTTCTTTTCAATTCTTGAGCATTCATCTTCAATAAAATCTTCGATATCATCAAGATGAACTTCTTTTTCTTTCCCTTTATTTTTGGTTTCTTGTCTTTGCAAAACTTGCAATTGTGATAGTCTCCAAGACTGGACTTAAGAGCTTCACACAAATGTCCATTATATTCTGAAGTGGTATTAAAAAGGTTGTAAAAATTCTTTTCAAAATTATAAATAATTTTGACCGCTTCTGAGGTAATGGGAGTTCCAGTTTTGCTGGTTACCAAAATGTATTTTGAATGAAAATTCACTTTGGCTTTTGATTCGCCACTAAATGTTTTTAAAGATGTAACGATCCTTTGAAAAGATAAAGATCTTCAATCTTCTAATATCAATTCACTGACACTAGAGGATTGTCCTTCTTTAGGTTGGTCCAAATAAACTTGTTGATAAGTTTTTATTTGGATATGATGATATCATTTGTACAAAATGTTATTTTCATCCCAAAATGGGATAGTGCTTGAGAATTTCAAGATAATTTGTAAATCAGGATTTTTGACAACATATTTTCTGAAATCTTTTAAACATTGTAAAAATTTTGGATCAATTAATGATTATTCTTTGAAATCAGGACTTGGAATTATCATCTTGATCAAACCATAGAAAAAGGCATTTCGCACAAATGTAGGTTCAGCTCTTTCGAAAAAGATGAACTGACCAAATTTTTTCTCAAAAGTTTCAATGTATGTTTGTTCCGGAGCAGAGTCACAAATAACTCTTGCTTCTCCTTCAAGAGAAAGAAAATTTTGAAGTGTAATGTCAGAGATGGTTGAACTCTCTTTGTTTGGTGTTTTTCCTAGACTTTTGAATCTATCTGGGAAAATTTCTGGGCTGGTTTGAATAGCCTCTTTGTAAGAGAAATTTCTGAATCTTTGATTTTCTGAGATGGGGAAAGTAGGCATCCTTGGTCTTGAACGGATAGCCTTTTGGAAAGGTTGTGGTCTCAGAGAAATTTCATCTGATTATTCATCATCAGACTCATCATCTGATTATGAGTAATAAAAACATTACAAATCCCAATTCCATCTATATTCCTATAAAATTTAGTTTTGAAGGATATAGAAAATACACTATTCATGTTTACATTGATACTGGAGCATCAGTATGTACTGCAAGTAAATGGATAATTCCTGAACAATTTTGGGTTCAATCTGAAAGAACCTTAAAATTAAAAATTGCAAACAACTCAGAAGTTTCATCTTCTAAAGTTGTTAAAAATCTCAGTATTGGAATTTGTGGTTTTCACAAATCTTATCTTCAAACATTTGACTTCAAAATTCCAACAGTTTACCAACTTGAATCTGGTATTGATTTTATACTAGGAAATAACTTTTGTCAGTTATATCATCCTTTTATTCAAGAAATCAATTCAATCAGTTTCACATTACAAAATAAAAAGATTTGGATTTTGAAGAAAAGAAAAGCTTTAGCTTTTAATTCTTTAAGAATTTTTTTTTTAGAAATGTTCAAAATTAAAAATTCCAAAAATTTTGTTCTTCCAAAAGGGGAGAATATTGCAAAAAATTCAAACATTTTCATCTCTAACGAAGAATTAGAGACTTTTCAAATTAATACAAAAAGGCAAGAAATTGCTAAACTTTTGAACTTTGTTGTTCTGAAAATCCTCTCGATCCGAATATCAACAAAGGAATTTTCACAGCACAAATAGAAATTCTTGATGAATTCAAGGATAAAATTATTCGTGCCAAAGCAATGGCATACAGTCCAAAGGATAGAGAGGAATTCTCTATTCAAATTAAAGAACTACTTGAGCTAGGTGTCATTGAACCTAGTAAATCACCATTCTCTTCTCCAGCCTTCATGGTTAGAAAAGAAGCAGAAAAACGAAGAGGAAAAGCTAGAATGGTCATAGACTATTCTCAGCTAAACAAAATAACCAAAGCTGATGGTTATATTCTTCCAAACATGCAAAGCCTCCTCCACTTCATTAAAGGAAAAAAGATTTTCTCATCTTTTGATTTAAAATCTGGCTTTCACCAAGTTAGATTTAAAGATTCAACAAAACCCCTTACAGCTTTTAGTTGTCTTCAAGGACACTTTCAATGGACAGTTGTACCGTTTGGTCTCAAACAAGCCCCAGATATTTTCCAAAGACATATGGATAATACTTTCAAAAAATTTAATGAATTTTGTTGTGTTTACATTGATGACATTCTTGTTTTTTCTGAAAATGAAGAAAGTATTGAAAATCACATTATACAAGTTTTAAAAACTGTTAAAAATGAAGGAATAGTTTTGTCAAAGAAAAAAGCAGAATTATTCAAAGAAAAAATAGGATACCTTGGTTTAGAAATTGCTTATGGTTTCAAAACCACATATCCTTGAACACATACAAAATTTTCCAAATGAGATAACAGATCAAAAGAAACTTTTGAGATTCTTAGGTTGTTTAAATTATGCAGAATCTTTTATCCCAAATTTGGCTAAAATGTGGGCACCTTTGCAAAAGAAATTAAAGAAAAATTTTAAATGGCAATGGTTGAATGAAGACTCTGTCTACATTCAAAAAATTAAATCGAAGATAAAAAATCTTCCTTCTCTTTATCATCATTTACCAGATGATAAAATGATCATTGAAACAGATGCTTCCCAAGATTTTTTTTTTTTTTTTGGGGGGGGGGGGGGGGGAGTATTAAAAGCAAAAACAGTTTTTCTGAAGAAGAAAAATTATGTAGTTACTCTTCTGGAACTTTCATAGATTCAGAAAAGAACTACTACATTAATGAAAAAGAAATTCTTGCTATGAAAAAAGCAATTTCAAAATTTAGACTTTACATTATTTCTAACAAATTTCTTGTAAGAACAGACTCTTCAGTTTGTAAATCTTTCTAAATTGCAAAATACACCCTGATTATAAACAATGCAGATTAATCAGATGGCAAATGTGGTTTAGTCATTATGATTTTGACATTGAAATCATTAAAAGTAAAGATAATTATCTGGTTGATTCATTAACACGTGAATTACATCTATGCAGGTAAAATGACAGACATTGAAAAACAGCTTGAAGACCTTGAAGAACAGTTGGAAATCAAAGAAATGGAGGTACAAATTATTAAGAAAAAAATCTTCAATTTGAAAAAGAAATTGAAAGGTGACATTACAAAGAGTAATGAAACCAGTGATACATTACCTCAAATTGTGAAGGATACATTTAAAACAAGCTCGTAAGAGCCAGTGGATATTCAAAATCCAGTTTCGAATCCCCAACAAAAAGGCAGTTATCCTCTTATAGAAATTAACACGTCTTTACCTAGAAAGAAATTTTATGTAATATTTGATGGCTTGAGCTGAGGATATTACACAAGTTGGGAACAAGTTGAACTCCTTGTTAAAGAAAAACCATACAAACACAAAAGCTTTAAGTCTTTCATAGAAGCCCAAACAGCTTTTATTGAGTTCCATAAAGCCAAGGGAACAAACCCAACTCCTTATAAACATTTAATTGATCATTCCCAAATTTCTCTGAGACCACAACCTTTCCAAAAGGATATCCGTTCAAGACCAAGGATGCCTACTTTCCCCATCTCAGAAAATCAAAGATTCAGAAATTTCTCTTACAAAGAGGCTATTCAAACCAGCCCAGAAATTTTCTCAGATAGATTCAAAAGTCTAGGAAAAACACCAAACAAAGAGAGTTCAACCATATTTGACATTACACTTCAAGATTTTCTTTCTCTTGAAGGAGAAGCAAGAGTTATTTGTGACTCTGCTCCGGAACAAACATACATTGGAACTTTTGAGAAAAAATTTGGTCAGTTCATCTTTTTCGAAGGAGCTGAACCTACATTTGTGCGAAATGCCTTTTTCTGTAGTTTGATTAAGATGATAATTCCAAGTCTTGATTTCAAAGAATTATCATTAATTGATCCAAAACTTTTACAATGTTTAAAAGATTTCAGAAAATATATTGTCAAAAATCCTGATTTACAAATTATCTTAAAATTCTCAAGTACTATCCCATTTTGGGATGAAAATAACATTTTGTACAAAGGATATTATCATATCCAAATAAAAACTTCTCAACAAGTTTATTTGGACCAACCTAAAGAAGGACAATCCTCTAGTGTCAGTGAATTGATATTAGAAGATTGGAGATCTTTATCTTTTCAAAGGATCGTTACATCTTTAAAAACATTTAGTGGCGAATCAAAAGCGAAAGTGAATTTTCATTCAAAATACATTTTGGTAACCATCAAAACTGGACCTCCCATTACCTCAGAAGCGGTCAAAATTATTTGTAATTTTGAAAAGAATTTTTACAACCTTTTTAATACCACTTCAGAATATAATGGACATTTGTGTGAAGCTCTTAAGTCCAGTCTTGGAGACTATCACAATTGCAAGTTTTGCAAAGACAAAGAAACCAAAAATAAAGGGAAAGAAAAAGAAGTTCATCTTAATGATATCGAAGATTTTATTGAAGATGAATGCTCAAGAATTGAAAAGAACAGTCATCATGCAGATAGTGCTTATCATTCAGAGTGACACCTGTGATCAACATTAGTGGTCAGATGTTTCCCGGTGAAACGTGTACCAATACATTTTTCCTAAAGATACCGAATTTTTCATCTTTGAAAAATTTGTCATGGTGGACCATTCAGAGATTCCATCCAAGTAGAAGAAACAAAAGAAAAAGAATTACTCTGGCATCTTGCTGTTCAAGTGGCAGACAAAAGTAAAATTTCGTGGCCGACAAACTGTTCATCCACAGTGAAGATACCTTTCAAAAATCCGTTAAAGCACAAAGGCAGACAAATTCTACTATTGCACAATAGTAAAAGATGAAAGCAAACAAAAAAGAAAGCATCTACTTTTTGAAAGTGGAAAACAGCTGGATCATCACGATAATTGAAGCATCTCTGGATGCCTATAAAAGAAGGACTTCTTCAGACATTAGAAAAAGAGAGAAATTTGCAGACTCAGCTTAGAAAATTTCTTGTAATATTTTAAGCTTTCCAAATGTTCTGTAACTAAACAACATTAGATACATTAGATCCATTTGGATCACCTTCTGTAATTAAATAAGCTAAGAGATATTTTCTCTATAGCCTTGTGAAATAAAATCCATGTTTTAATTTCACATACTCTTTATATATTTTCTGTACGGATCTTTTTTCCAAAAGCCATTACACCAGAAGGCAGGTGGCCGTTGAAGTGTACGTGCAAAAGGAGTTTGGAGTAAGCCAGTAAAATAATATCAAGAGGCAACAACAATTTACAGTAAGGTTTAAGAGAATTTATTTATTTAGTTTATTATTATAATGGTGATTATTTTGTATCTGATGTATCTAGTTTCATTAACTTGTTTAAATCCCGATCAATTCCGTAGTTTAAATACATTTTTAGAATGCGTTTAAAAAGTGGCATCAGAGCCTGGTTTACATTACTATTTACATTATGATTAACTGTAATATGTGTAATACATTAATCATGACAAAAAATACAAAGTATGAAATTTATAAGTATCATAAGACAATCTTTAGATATTATCAATTTACAGACACACATCATGTTTCCTTCAGAGGAATGAAAAATGTTAAATGCCTTACAAGTTTATAATACATGCGTACATGAATTTATTTTACATTATGCTTTACATCATCATACATCATGATCGACTGTAAAATTTGTACTGCATACACACATTCCATAGCTAATAAAAGCAACCTTTATGAATATTATGAAGAATACTGATTTCAACTAATGTTTGAACACGTTCAACATTCAGTTAGAATCCGTATGAGACAAAAACGAGATAAATATAAAACATTATTTGAAGAATGTGTTAAAGAATTTATGTTACATTATCTTTATTATCATCATGATTAGCGAAATTACTATTGAATTTGATGTTGACGAAGTTGTTGAACAAACTGAGTCACTTGGAAATCTTTCAAAAGAAATTTTAATTTCTGACAAAAAATTTGCAAAAATTTGTAAAACAAATTTGACATTACATCCAAGTGAAGTGTTTGTACAACCAAATTTCATCAACAAATTTATGAATAGAAATAAGCATATTTACTATGGGGTTTCCCAAAAGGAATTTGCTATTCACATTCAACACACTTATGGTAAGACATGAATTTCCCTTCTTACTAAACAAGACATTAACAAAGCTAAGCAGAAAATTGACTTAGATGACAGTAAAAACCTTGACTGGATAACAATAGGAGCTATTAGGATTCAACTCCGTAGCACCTTATCTGAAAAAATCGATCAACCTATTGTTATGGGATTGATTGATGAAAGAATCAAAAACCCAAGAGAATGATGCTTAGGCACCTTAAATGGGAACCTTGCATGTGGAAAATTAATTTTCACATCACATCCTAGACTATCAGTTAGTCTACATGATCAAGACTTTGATGGAATCCTTTCCTTCGTATTCAATTACGGAAGAAAAGACTTAGTCAAAGACAACAATGTTCCTTTCTCAATTTCTTACCTTGTGAGTTATGTTATCCATAACCAGCACAACATGACCATTGTCAAGGAACCAAAAGAAATAAAGATTGACCCTTTATTCTCAGATTACCTTGAACACAAAGAAACAGAATTTGATTGGCTTGTCCAACCAGCAAGAAGATCCCTTCAAATTGACCTTGACCAAAGTAGGACTTTAGTCAAAGAACAAAGACCTTTACTCTTACATTCTACATCTATTAGGAAAAATCCTAGTTATAGATGGAAAGAAGACATTCTAGAAAGTAGTCAAGCAAGACAACTTAAGGAAGTAAAAGAAAAGGTTAATAAATTAACTAAGCTTATTATTGGAAATCAATAATGGCTTTAAATGATATTTAAAAAGAAATACAAATGTTAAAAAACATTATTCAGTAACTCAAAGAAGACATTAAAGATTTTAAATCTAGAACAGAAAAATCTTTAGACTAGCATTCAGCTATTATCTTAGCAGAAGTTAAGAAACCTGTAGCCTCAACCTCAAACTCGGAAAAAACCATGAAATATGGAATTTTTCAAAAGAGGGGGGAATTTACTGAAAAACAAAAAATGACAAGAAAAGGAAAATTTGATTTTGAAAATTCAGAATCAGAATGACCAGTGTTAGAAAAACGCTAGAAGACATTTATGAATCTTCTGAAGAATTAGGACATCTTGATGTTCTATTAGTTTTTGAAGATAAAGAGCTTGAAAACATAGCTTCTATTTTCAAAAAGATTGCAATAAATAATCAAGAGATTATTTTTGTTGCAAAATCAGAAGAAAACATTCATGAAAAAGATCCTAGCGACTTTGTCAAAAATCACATAGGAGAAGTTGACATTAATTCAGATTCCAGTTCTGATGAAGAAACAATCATTCATGAAAGATTCCTTACTAGTAGAAATGCTAACAAAGGAATTGAATTCAAAGACCCAAAATTTGAAAATGTCCCAATGGATTATGAACCTTCATCATCAAATTCGAAAGGAGATGGTAAAAGACCTTTAGGAGACTTCACTCCTAGACCTATGCCTTTATATGATGAGGAAATTGATCCATCATACCTTCTTAACAAACCAAGAAAAGCCCCAATTGACATCAAAATTCTTGACTTAGATTGTGTCAAAAACCCAGAAATAGTCATTGAAGATTGGTATAACAATATCATGATCTCAATGATTATTCACAAAGAAATACATAGGGATGAGCAAAACTCATGGCACTATGTATCTGCTAGTACCCGAGGAAATGTCAAAGCCTTCCTTAAAACAATTTCTTACGAAGCCAAAAATGCCATTTGGCAAGAAACCCGTGGAAACATTCCCCAATTCATTAAAAGGATTGTAGAACAAATCTACAAACAATTCACAGGACAAACTTGTGAAGCATTTAAAAATGTTAGATCTACAATAGATCAAGCAGATGCTTTAAACCACATGGAAAAAATGTCAATTTGTGACGTGTTTTATTTTGAAGAATACGCTTGCGAATTTTCAAAATACTTTTACATTGTCCTCCAACAGAATGGAAACAATTAACAGAAAAATTCATGAGAAAACTTCCATATCCTTTTAACAATGAAGTAATCATACAATTTAATGAAGCCATTAAAATACAAGAACCAAGTCCCGAAAACTTCAAAGTTAATGCCCAAATAGACTCTTCTTTAGGATTAGCGATTACCATTACAAGAAATCTCCTTGCAGAAAAATGTAAGGAATGACACCTTGTCAGAACAAGTGAAAAAACAGTCCCCAGAAATCCTAGGATATGATGTAGTCAATACCTTGATAAAATCCTAGGACAGTATGGTTGTTATCCTGAAAGAAAAAAGAAAACTTTTAGGAAACAAAAAAGAAAAAGTTATAGGTTCAAAAAATACAAAAAACCACATAAAAAGAAATTTTTCAAAAAGAAAAAATTCTTCAAAAAACTTAGCAAACCTTTTAAAGGAAAATTTGAGAACAAAAAGAAATTTTGTCCCCAGAAAAAGAAAAATTGCAGATGTTGGCTCTGCAATGAAGCAGGACATTATGCAAATGAATGTCCAGCAAAAATTAAAAATGAAGACCGTGTCAAACTTTTGAAAACATTTGAAAAACAAGGTTTTTACCCTGTCTAGTGATACAGAATCTCTGTATTACATGTCTACTCACAATTGCAAGTTTTGCAAAGACAAAAAAACCAAAAATAAAGGGAAAGAAAAAGAAGTTCATCTTGATGATATCGAAGATTTTATTGAAGATGAACGCTCAAGAATTGAAAAGAACAGTCAGCATGCAGATAGTGCTTATCATTCAGAACTGGAATCTGAATTAATGTCAACTTCTCATATGTGATCTTTGACAAAGTCGCTAAGATCTTTTTCATGAATGTTTTCTTCTGATTTTGCAACAAGAATAATCTCTTGATTATTTATTGCAATCTTTTTGAAAATAGAAGCTATGTTTTCAAGCTCTTTATCTTCAAAAGCTAATAGATCGAGATTTAAACAAATTAATGAAACTAGATACATCAGATACCAAATAATCACCATTATAATAATAAACTAAATAAATAAATTCTCTTAAGCCTTATTGTAAATTGTTGTTGCCTCTTGATATTATTTTACTGCCTCACTCCAAACTCTTTTTGCACGTACACACTTCAACGGCCACCTGCCTTCTGGTGTAATGGCTTTTGGAAAAGAAATCCGTACAGAAAATATATAAAGAGTATGTGAAATTAAAACATGGATGATCTCTTGCTTCTCCTTCAAGAGAAAGAAAATCTTGAAGTGTAATGTCAGAGATGGTTGAACTCTCTTTGTTTGGTGTTTTTCCTAGACTTTTGAATCTATCTGGGAAAATTTCTGGGCTGGTTTGAATAGCCTCTTTGTAAGAGAAATTTTTGAATCTTTGATTTTCTGAGATGGGGAAAGTAGGCATCCTTGGTCTTGAACGGATATCCTTTTGGAAAGGTTGTGGTCTCAGAGAAATTTGGGAATGATCAATTAAATGTTTATAAGGAGTTGGGTTTGTTCCATTGGTTTTATGGAACTCAATAAAAGCTGTTTGGGCTTCTATGAAAGACTTAAAGCTTTTGTGTTTGTATGATTTTCCTTTAACAAGGGGTTCAACTTGTTCCCAACTTGTGTAATATCCTCGGCTCAAGCCATCAAATATTACATAAAATTTCTTTCCAGGTAAAAACGTGTTAATTCCTATAAGAGGAGAACTGCCTTTTTGTTGGGGATTCGAAACTGGATTTTGAATATCCACTGGCTCTTGCGAGCTTGTTTCAAATGTATCCTTCACAATTTGAGGTAATGTATCACTGGTTTCATTACTCTTTGTAATGTCACATTTCAATTTCTTTTTCAAATTGAAGATTTTTTTCTTAATAATTTGTACCTCCATTTCTTTGATTTCCAACTGTGTCTTCAAGCTGTTTTTCAATGTCTGTCATTTTACCTGCATAGATGTAATTCACGTGTTAATGAATCAGCAAGATAATTATCTTTACTTTTAATGATTTCAATGTCAAAATCATAATGGCTAAACCACATTTGCCATCTGATTAATCTGTCTTGTTTATAATCAGGGTGTATTGCGAGCTTGTTTCAAATGTATCCTTCACAATTTGAGGTAATGTATCACTGGTTTCATTACTCTTTGTAATGTCACTTTTCAATTTCTTTTTCAAATTGAAGATTTTTTTCTTAATAATTTGTACCTCCATTTCTTTGATTTCCAACTGTGTCTTCAAGCTGTTTTTCAATGTCTGTCATTTTACCTGCATAGATGTAATTCACGTGTTAATGAATCAGCAAGATAATTATCTTTACTTTTAATGATTTCAATGTCAAAATCATAATGGCTAAACCACATTTGCCATCTGATTAATCTGTCTTGTTTATAATCAGGGTGTATTTTGCAATTTAGAAAAGATTTACAAACTGAAGAGTCTGTTCTTACAAGAAATTTGTTAGAAATAATGTAAAGTCTAAATTTTGAAATTGCTTTTTTCATAGCAAGAATTTCTTTTTCATTAATGTGGTAGTTCTTTTCTGAATCTGTGAAAGTTCCAGAAGAGCCTCTTGATATTATTTTACTGCCTCACTCCAAACTCCTTTTGTACGTACACACTTCAACGACTACCTGCCTTCTGGTGTAATGACTTTTGGAAAAGAGATCCATATAGAAAATATATAAAGAGTATGTGAAATTAAAACATTACAAATCCCAATTTCATCTATATTCCCATAAAACTTAGTTTTGAAGGATATAGAAAATACACTATCCATGCTTACATTGATATTGGAGCATCAGTATGTACTGCAAGTAAATGGATAATTCCTGAACAATTTTGGGTTCAATCTGAAAGAACCTTAAAATTAAAAATTGCAAACAACTCAGAAGTTTCATCTTCTAAAGTTGTTAAAAATCTCAGTATAGGAATTTGTGGTTTTCACAAATTCTATCTTCAAACATTTGACTTCAAAATTCCAACAGTTTACCAACTTGAATCTGGTATTGATTTTTATACTAGGAAATAACTTTTGTCAGTTATATCATCATTTTATTCAAGAAATCAATTCAATCAGTTTCACATTACAAAATAAAAAAATTTGGATTTTGAAGAAAAAAAAGCTTTAGCTTTTAATTCTTTAAGAAATTTTTTTTTAGAAATGTTCAAAATTAAAAATTCCAAAAATTTTGTTTTCCCAAGAGCCTAGGGCAAGGTTGGTGGGCCCTCAATGTTGGGGTTCAACCTTTTTTATTTGATTTCAAATTATACTCCGGATCCTGTTAACGGGTCGAGTCCAATTGTCATCCAAACCCGACCACTGCAAAATGCACAGGCTGTAATCAGCCCGCGCATGCCACGTATCATATGGTTTGCCCATTCAAGTACTAAAAAATACGGGATAATATCCCAGTACACGTAAACCATTTTCAACATTTCCCATAATCCCATACAATCGAGTTCCTCCTTAGTTTAATGCAGCCCATTTCTGATTGGCTCGAAACTAAAATAATCTGCTGATATTTCTAATCAACCAAATAAGGACATAAAACGTTTCATTAGACCAGGTACTCCAGTTGTACTGCATTATCTCCGCATATCATTCTCTCTCCTCTCCATCTTCAATCTTCACTCTTCATTTTCTCTAAACTTCTCTCTCTGTCGCTTCTTCTCCCTCTATCACCATTTCCTGTTCGCTTCTAGGGTTAGTCTCCTTCTCTCTCTAAACATTATATATATGTATACATACATACATACATACATACATAATTGTAATGAATTTGTTTGTGGATATCATAGTGATTATTTGATTAAGTAATTTTTATGGTGTTGGTATTGTTAAATAGGGGGATAAAAGCGGAAGCATAGACAAAATATTTGTTTCGTCTCCTCTGCGAACAGGTCAGTGTTAAATTTATGAATAATTTTTATACATATTTTTCCTATGGTTCAAGTGTGTAATTAATTATTGTTTAATACCGAGTCTGATGATTTGTTGTGGTTTTAATTTTTTTGGCATGTATGTTTCAATGAATATCTATTGATAAACCAAATTAATTCGTAAAGTTTGATGATTTATTCAAAAATTACGCCGTTCTTCAACTTCACTTGCTAAACACTGAAGAAATGTTTTATCTTGAGGTGGAAAAAGAGTTAGTAAATTGGAATTTACTTGATTAAATTAAAAAGCAGTTGAATAATAACATTAGTCATATAAAATTCATGTGGATGTCAATGCATCAATGAATATGCTGATTCAAGAACAAAGAAGGTGGGAACTTCGCAAAAGATATGAAAATAGAAGAAATGTTGGCCACTAAGGATCAATATGAGGGGGAAAATATTTGTAAGTATATTAGAAAATGTAAGTAAAATGCAAAAGTTTCAACGTCCTAAGTTACATGAGTGCTAATTCATTAGTATGCCAATCCAGAGATTGGACGCTGGAGCAAAATGCATTAAATGTTAATCTAGCTTTATGTGGCTATCAAATCATCAGTTAATACATCAATACGAATGGAAAGGTTGCAGCTTCATGGGTGGGTCAATTTGATGAATGCGGAAGGAGAGCCATAAGATTTTGAAGTAAGAGAATTGTTGTCTTCTAAAAGCCACAAATGTATTCGGAACAAAGCTTAGTTTGTTGAATTGTTTACTAAAGACCTATAGAAGGTGGAAGACAATTGAAAATCTGTAGAAAGATGTAATCAAAATAATTACTTTGGATCAGGAACTTTTTTTTAGTATTTCTATGATAGAAAATTGTTTAGATTTGCATAAAAATCTTGGATATTGTAACATAGCATGAACCACATTTAAGTTTCCGTTGGCGTGGAGGTTTCAGAAAGTGGTTGCAAGGATTATGTTTTGCTTTCCTCTCAGCAAAGTTGAAAACACTGTGCTGCGTTCGGCAAGTTTCAAAGACTGTTAACAGTTGTAAAGATTTGGTTTTGGGATATCTCATTGCCAAATTGACAATTTTTTTAAAGTTGTATTAACATTAGAATAAAGGCCTTCTTTGCTTGTGCTTCTTTGATTGCTCTGTCTAGGGGTGGGCGTGGGTCGGGTTGGGTCGCAACCCTACCCAAACCGAATGCCAAACTGAAACCAACCCAAATTTTTTTTTTTTGGGCTTTGGGCCAAGTTTAGCTATAAAAAAAAAAAAAAAAAACCGAGTCGGTTTCGGGTTGGGTTTTCCCAACCCAAAAATGACCCAAACCGACCCGAGTCGGTTTGGGTCGGGTCGATTTGGCTGTTATTTTACCCAGTCCTAGCTTTGTCCTATACAACGGTATGTGGGAATATTCTGGTCCTGTGAATGAGTTAATCTTGAACTAATTTTCTTAATTTCTTACTGCAATCCATCTTTCTTTCCTATTTTTTGTTTTTTGTTTCTGTTTCGGGGTTGGGTGGGTTCACTGGTGTGCTGCCAAAAATTACCTTTTGAGTTCAATTGGAAAATCGTGAACAAATGGAAATGTTACCTTATCACTTTTTTCGCAATATCATTTTTTGCATGCAGTCACGTGCTTTTTTGCAATCTTTTCATTTATCTTTCTGTTACAAATTCTTCCGTAATCTTCATATATAATTGCAGATCTTCTCTGCCATCTGGAATGCATGAATCAGTTGATTTGATCTTTAAATGCCTTTTCTTCAAAAATGATTGTTCTGTCTCACTTACTCACTCACTCACTCACTCATTTTTGGTAAGCAAAAGTTGAAATAGTTATGCCGTGTTGGGTAAGTTTCAGAAACTGTTAAGAGTTGTAAAGATTTGGTTTTGGGATTTCATTTTCATTGACAAATTGACACAATATTTTAAAGTTGTAATACATCAGGACCTTTGTTGCCTTGTGCTTCTTCAATTGCTTTTGCCTATAAGTTGGTATATGGGACTTTGTGGCCATTTAGACAAGTTAATCTTGAACTGAATTTTTGACTGCAATCCAACTTCCTTTCCTAATCTTTGATTTTTTTATTTTATTTTTTCTCTCTCTTTTCAGTTCAATTTGGAAATAATGAACAAATGGAAATATTATCTTGTCACCTTTTGGCAATGTCATTTTTCGCTTACAGTCACATGCTTTTTCACAAACTCTACATTTATATTTCAGTATGTTTCCACAATCTTCTCCGCCACCTGAAATGCATGATTCAGTTGATTTGATCTTTAAATGCCTTTGCTTTTTCTTTAGAAAGTGATTGTTGCTTCCCGTTACCTCAATCATTTTTCATACTATAAATCTCTCTCCGCCCACACACACACTCAATCATTTTTCATATTCTGTGTGTGTGTGCAGGGAGATGTGGACAGGATGTCAGTATACCTGGTAACTTCTAAAAAGTTGAGTTCTAGGGATTTTTTTCAAACTTATTCCAATTTTGGTTCCATGATGTTCTTGAATGAATTTTCTGAACTTGATCTCTCTCTTATTTGCATAAATAGATGTTTCCCGAATCATGCTGGAAGATATTCACCATTATTTGCCTCCGTATGTTCTAGAGGAGTGATTATGTTGGTCACAAATGTGGATACAAGTAGGTTGTTCTGGGGTGGTTGTCGAGGCAAATGTCTTTCACTAACTTGTTTAGGTTTCTTAGCCCGGTATGACATTGTGCTCAGGACTTAACAGAGACATTATGCTTGGCATGCTCTTCAGAAAGTATATGGTGTTTCGTACTTGAGTTTGTTAACTGTCCATGTTGCATTGCTATTTTATCTTCGTATTTCTTCTACATGCCCGATCACATGTTGCTTGTCTATTTCTTCTCTGTACTTGTTTTCATTCTACATGCCTGATTCTTCTGTAGAATTTACTTCTGAGTGCTAATTTGTGGGAATCATTTCCTTGTATTCTCTTTCCTCTCTGAGTCAACCCCTTTCTGTCTTCTATGTGTAGAGTTTGTACACATAGGAGACAGGGCCTGGGTTAACTGAAATCTTCTGGATGTCAAAATGCGAGAAAAAAAGTGTTCTTATGTTGCAGGTTTTTATTTGTGCCACTTTCAACTGACTTGATGGTTTATATGGTTTTAGGATATTTTTTTTAACATCATAAGAAAATGGGCTGTGTGTATTACGTGGAATACTAAAGTAAATTTCAAATCTACTCAGGCTAAAGTGATGCTAAGGCTGTGAGGAAAATTTCAATTCTGTTCATGATAGCATCATGCTAAGGCTGGAGGAAGTGTTTTAAGATTTATAATTTTTTTGCCTTGGATGTGAATTTGTCTTGGTGAGCCAGATGTCACAGGAAATGTGATCTATCGTTGACCAAAATTTGTCATTATCTTCTAGCAATTCAGAAACTTAAACTATATTTAATGATGGTTGTGTATTTGATATTACTTTATATTGTGTTTTTCACTGTTCATCCCAGACGGTGTACCAAAACTTGAACATTCAATTTGTCAAGTATAGATGCCTCAGTTGTTATTTAACTTGAAGTCGTAAATCTTTATTGGGAGCATTGCATAATTGTTCAGTATGTTTTTCCCTATGAAGTGATGTTGAAATCCATCACAGAATCAGGCTGCAGATTGGATAAGGTTTTCAATGTTGAAATAATAGTTTTTTCTTGTTTCCATTGCCGGGACGCGAACCCGGGTCTCTCGGGTGAGAGGAAATAATATTTGTTAATTGTTGCTTTATTGAAAAAATGTCGTGTAGGAAAATCTAAAATGGAGCAAAATGAAACTGGTTGCCAAGCTCCTCAATCTCCCATCCTCTGCGTCAACAATTGCGGATTCTTTGGGGCAGCAGCAACCATGAATATGTGCTCCAAGTGTTACAAGGACCTGGTTTTGAAGCAAGAACAGGCCAAACTTGCCGCTTCATCCATTGATAGTATTGTGAATGGGAGTACCACCACCAGTGCGAAAGATTCAGCTATTCCCATGGTTATAGATGCGCACTTTATCTCAACGGAGACCCAGGTTGCATCAACGCCATTGTCTTCTGCATTACCAGCAAGCGAGAAAAGCGGAGAGGTTAAAGAAGGTCCTAAAAGGTGCAGAACTTGTAGGAAACGTGTTGGTTTGATGGGTTTTAATTGTAGATGTGGCAATCTTTTCTGTGCAGTTCATCGCTACTCTGACAAACATGAATGTCCCTTTGATTATCTTACGGCTGGCCAGGAAGCTATAGCCAAAGCCAATCCAGTTGTCAAGGCAGAAAAGATTGAGAAAATATAGTGCATATGTAGTAGGTGCTCTTAAACTGTGTGGTTGTCGACACTGAGGCTCAGAGCTCTTATTAGGTGTTGTTGGAGTGTAAGTGGTGGTTTATGCAGTATTTAGAACGACATTTAAACCTCTAACGAACTCTAATGTTCTTGTTTATTGGAAGGATATAGTCTTATGGTTCTGTTTCCAGTGCTTGTTTGTGGGTTTGAAGTAATGGAAGTTCGTTTTCAATTGTTGATTTTTGTTCAGACTTTCTTCTGGAATGGTTGGGGGATGTTCTCTTACCCATGGTGGGTTGGAGTTATCATGTCCATTGCTGAGGTGACAGCATATGATTGACAATTTATGATATTACACTTATTATTTTTTTCAATCATGTGTTGCCACTTCAGCACCCATCATGGATAGGAGAATATCGTTTCCTATATTTGAACTATCAAGTAAGTATAGTTGGGTTTTTGTGAAAAATTACCTTTGTGCGTACTGGCATGCAAGAGTCCATTTTAGTTAATTTTGAATTAGTTAGGTGGAGAGGTGTCTCTGGTTGCAATGATTAAGAAATTAGTCATAAGAGTTGCGAATAGCTTCACTGTGGAATATGCCACTCTTTATGTGGTTCTATAATTTCATGATGCACTAAGCATATTTAATAGGGTAAAATTACAATAAGTCTCAATTCTTTTAATTTGTAATAATATTATTCTTATTTAATTTTATTCGTAGTTATTGTTTTTATTTTTTCATTAATTCGTACAAATAAATTTTCAAATAATTTTAATAACGATTTTACTTTTAACTTAAATAAATTAAAATAGCAAAAAAAAAAAAAATTTAATAAAAAAATTGTATTTAAAATACTTAACTTTTAAAAAATACAAAATAATTTTTTTACATTTTATTATTTAAAAGAGAGAAAAAAAATTATCTTCTTCACCAGTTCCCCACTCTACATATCCACCTCCTATCCCTACCCCTACCCCTACCCCTACCTCCACCCCTACCCCCGTGACCAACCGTTTCGGACCCAAACCCAGATTTGTGCAGACAAAGGTTTTCAATACAAACAAAATGGGATTTGAAAAAAATTGAACACCATCTATTTGATGGGCTCTTTCGTTTTCAACTTTGAATTCTCAAATATTGCGTGTCATGAAAGAAGTCCAATTCCCATAGTCCACCACCCACCTGCTTTTCTTTTTATTTCTTCTACTGTTGCAGAGTAAAACTGATGCAAGAATTTGTTAAACTACTTTCTTCTTCAAGATCTTTTGTTTTCTTTTTTCGAAAGAAATATGCTATCTTTTAAAAGTCCACTTAAATTTTGCTTAGGCTCCATCTAGGCATGAAGCTTGGCCTCCACGTTTAGCCACGCTTTACGCATTGCCGTCGTTTTGCCCTTGTCTCGCTCTCGTCTAGGCCTCGCCTAGACCTGAAAAACTTGAAGCTCGACATCAACGCCTAACTACGCTTTACGTTTTTTACAACATTGGAAATAAGTGAACTTATTTTCTTGATTTTTTACTAGGGTTTGAGTTGGGGAACTTTCCAACAGAAGTACAATGGATAAAGTAAACTTCATGTTCTTCAGCAGTTTTCCGCATATCTAGTTTCACGAATTCGGGAGAAATCGAGGGGATTTCCCAAACTCCAGCGAGTTTGGTCCCTGATTTGGTCCTTTTTTTTTGTTTTTAAAATTATTTTAAATAATAGAATATAAAGACATTATTTTGCACTTTTGAAAAAGTTAAGTACACCCACTACAATTTTTTCGTTAAGTTTTTTATTTTTTTATTTTAATTTATTTAAGTTAAGGAAAAAATCGTTAAAAAAATTATTTGGAGACCATCTGTGCGAATTCATGAAATGATGGAGATGATAACTACGAATAAAATTAAACGAGGATAATATTGTTACAAAGTTGAAACAATGTAGACTATAAGTGTAATTTATCCTATTTAATATGTAGTAGTGATCCGTATATTAAACGACATGTTTACAAAATTTTGTGAATATTTTATTCTTAGAGGAAGTGTCCATCCCATTTTATGTATTTGAATCAGAAAGAAGAAAAGACATGTACATAATTTGACTTTTAAATTCACAAGAGAATTTAGTCTCGCCTAGCTTAACCAATGAAATAAGAGTAATGTTGTTTGTACATCAATAGTTACAAATTGCATTACAGATGCTAAGGTTGCAAAAGTCAAAAAGTAACTCAAATTATTTTATTTTGACCAAACTTTTCTTGTTGTAAAGACTAGATGGCTGGAGTGAAAATATAGTGGAAAAAAATTGAATTTGAAATCTCCCGAGATTTTGAATCAAAATTAAATTGAAATCCTCATTTGTCCAAATGGATTCCTTTCAAAAACGGGAAATGCGTAAAGTGAATATTCTCAAACTTTTAAACCATCGATGACATTCTCTTTTCCACCAGTCAACTTTCATATTCTCCGACGACTTCGATGACATTGATTCACACAAGTAATTGTTGGTTCCTGCTTATTGTTAATCAATTTCCTCAAAATCAATTTTTTTTCTTTTCCACAGCTTATCTGCTCTTTGCTGGAAAAAGGGAGAAACTAATTTGGTTTGATTTATGGGTGTAAGGGAGGAAACACAAAAGATGGATAAAAAAAGCTATTTAAACATTCATTGTTTTGATACATATGCGATGAAGGTTTGAAACACATGATAAGAATCTTTTACTGACTTGCAAATTGTCCTAGTTTTTACTTTAGTATGGATTTGGACGAAGAATTTTGATTTAAGAAAGGACCTTTGAAAACGAGTTCAAAGAGTGGTAAGGTTTGCCTTGCAACGCATAATCTCAGTTTTAATTTTATCACAGTAGTATTGTTCACATGTTCGAATATAATTTTTCAAACTTTGGATGATGCACAGATACCTTCAAAATCAAACAAATCAAAGAGCTCGAGTCAAAAGAACATACAAGAGACTGTTGTTTTCGTTCGAGCATCATAGGAAGCCCACATCTCTGTCATGTTTCTGATATAGTTAAATCGGAGAATTTTTATGGTTTAATATAAGATTTTGGGGTTTATTATGCCTTAAGATCAAGGCGCCAACATGAAGAACAAGGATGAATGAAGATAAACAATTTTATTATTTACTTATTTTGTCTACATAATGTAATTGGTAAAGATTGATTCTTATGTTAAATTTACATGTCCTAGGAAATAGTAGATTTCTTGAGGTGCATTTAACAATTGGGTCTTTTCTTTTGTATTGGTTTCATGAGAGCTGAAGCTGCTATGTCTTTTGTTGGGTATTTTGTGCCAAACAATCTCCAAGGCAGTGATGAGAAATTAATTGTACTTATTTAGGTTTGTGCCTTAAATGAAATGTACAACCCAAGTTAATCCTACACTAGTATCGAGTCATTGACCCGTTCAAATTGAAGAATCGTGGTTGTTGAGTTGGTTTGAATAACGATCACTTTTGAGGTGTAATCAATTGGAGTTGCTCAAGTGATCGAATTTTAGACCATGTTTATCCATGTATTTAATGGATGTGATTATCTATTAAGAGTTTTACTTAAATAAAACTTTATCCTTTGGTTATATATATTTATCCTATATACTAAATGTAGGAAGAGAAAAATAGAGTCCAAAAAAAAAAAAAAAAAACCTAAAACTACCCAAACCCCCCACGCAAAACAGTGGCTGCTCCTTGGTCATTTTTTGCAGCCTATTATGGTCTCTTTGAATGGTTTTCTTCCTGCCATTTTTATTCACTGAAAGCTTAAAAATGGTGAGCTCTCTTCCTAAAATTCTTTGTGAGATTTTCCTTTGTGCGTTGGTTGAGATTGTGTTATACTTAGTGTGGTATTAGGGTAAATTTTATAAGCCTTGGTAGATATGAAAAATCATCTCTTTGTTGTATCCATTAATTTTTCTTTAACTTAGTGTGTTTTGTTTCTTTATCTTTCACCAAAAATGATTTTGTCTTTGTTATTCTTAAAAAATTGGTATCAGAGTTTGGGTTAGGCGGTAAGATTAGAAATCAAAAGAGAGATATTTTTTGGGTGTTTTTTTCAAATAACCGAGTCTGAAAAAGCTTCATGGGAGGCTAACCGCTCGAAGTTAAGGTTCGTGGGTGGTACCGTTGGACTCCTGACGTTGAGGCAAAACTACCTGGCCGGCACGTGTGGCGCATGGACTACTGTAGCGGAGACGCATGGAGGTTAAGTGCAAAGGCTGTTGACGGCGCGTGGAGGCGCGTACGGTGGCGGTTGAACTCCGGGAAAAAAGACAGATTGTTCATCTTGGAATTTCAAACCTGCTAGTGGTGTTGGTTCGTTCCCGAGTCTAGTGTGCTGAGACACTTTTGCCCCTGGTGGTTCATTGATGATTGCTGTTTATGCTGGTTTTTAGTGGACCTCCAATTAAAAATTAAAAATTCGCATCTCTTCGGTAACATTTAATCTACTCTTAATATTTCAATCAAGAATAGCTACCTTACCGATAGCAAACTGCTATTAATTGTTTGGGATTACCTGTTGAGAATAGCTACCTTGCCGGTAGCAAACTGCTTTGCTATTTTCTGTGGTTTGTTTATCTGTCTGAAATATTTTGTTGGTTTAATTATTTGTTAATTAGATTATTCTACTTCGTGTTGCTTAAACTATTATTTTAACAAAACTCCAAGACTTGATTGTTCTATATTTTTCTTTGACCTGAGAACCTGATTTTCACGGAATCCTATGGAATATAGGACAATGTATATTTGTGGCCATTAATTGCAAATTTCTGTTTTTGCGTTGATTACTTATTTTTATTGTGGCTGTGTGTTACAATTTGTGTTAAGTCTTGTCTGTGTGAATTTATTTGTTTTGTTAAAAAATGACAACTTATAGTTTTGACTTGGGTGTATTTAATGGAAAATGAGAATTTTCAATCTGGCAACAAAAAATGAAGGGAATTTTGGTTGAACAAAAAATTTCTAAAGCTATAGATAATTCTTTTGCAATAACTGATGAATAGAAAATGGAATTTGACGAGCTAGCTTACACTTCAATAATTTTACACTTGTCTGATGCTGTTTTGAGAAAAGTTGGTAGACTTGATTCCAAACAAAAACTTTGGTTAAAGTTAGAAGAGCTGTATTTGTCAAAATCTACACCTAACAAACGTTTTTTACTTGAACGATTCTTTTGTTTTAAAACTAACTCTTTGAAAGATCTGGATGATAATTTGGATATTTTTAACAAATTGGTTCAAGATATTATTAATTGTGGTGAAACTGTATCTGAGGAATATAAAGCAAATATTTTGTTAAATGCTATACCTGAAACCTATAGAGAGGTTAAAAGTGCCATTAAGTATGGTAGAGACATGTTAACACCTGAAATTATCGTCGATTCTTTGAGAAGTAAAGAGGTAGAATTAAAAACTGAAAGACTAGAAAAAAGAGTTGGAGACGTCCATTTGGTTAGGGGTAGATCTCAATATAGGCATGGTGGGAATCACGAGAATCAAAACAGTAGTGAGAGTGGTAAAAACAAAGGAAAGGGCAAATCTAGATCAAATTCTAGGTCAAAAGTAAGAAAATGATATGGCTGTGGTAAGACATGTCACTTTATAAAAGATTGTTATAAAGAGAAAAACAAGCAGAGAGAAAATGAGAGAGATGGAGTGAATTTGGTGTCTTCTAATTCTGATTTGAAACCTAGTGAGGTTTATGTGTTAATAAACTCTGTTGAATTAAATTTATCTCAAAAATCTCATCAGCATGAATGGATACTTGACTCTGGTGTATCTTTTCATGTTACATTACATAGAGAGGTTTGAAACTTTGCATGAAAGTGATTTAGGTCATGTTATTATGTGTAACAATTTAACATGCAAAGTTGTTGGAATTAGTGATATTTCTGTTAAATTTAATAATGGTTGTGTGCTCACTTTAAAGAGAGCCAGATATATTCCTGAAATAACTAGGAATTTAATTGCAGTGGGCGAATTAGAAAAAAATGGTTTAATTGGTAAAATTAAAAACAAGATACTAAAAATGACCAAATGAGCTCTTGTAATTTGTAAAGGCGTGAAAAAAAACGGTATTTATGTCACTGTAGGAGAAGTAATTAAAAATTCAAGTTTTTCAATTTCTTCTGCCAACACATATGACACACACAAGTGGCATGGTAGATTATCTCATGTGAGCAATAAGGGGCTTAAGCTCCTTAATGAAAAAGGTGTTTTTGGTAAAGACTGTGTGTTTGATATGCCTTTCTGTGACCATTGTGTGCTTGGTAAACAATATAAACTTTCTTCTCTTCGGGTGTTCATAAAACAAATGGAATACTTGATTATGTGCATTTTGATTTGTGGGGTCGTGCCATTAATCCTACTTTGGGTGGAAAAAGATATTTTCTATCTATTATTGATGACTATTCTAGGAGAGTATGTATTTTTCTTTTAAAAGATAAATCGGGTACGTTTGATAGTTTTAATAATTGGAGAAAGATGATAGAAAATATAATTGGTAAAAAGATAAAGTTTCTTCGGACTGATAATGGACTAGAATTTTGCAATGCTGAATTTGATAAGATGTGTGTTGAAAATGGAATAACAAGACATAAAATTGTTCCTTATACTCCTCAACAGAATGGGGTAGCTGAAAGGATGAATAGAACACTGTTTGATAAAGTTAGATGTATGATTATTAGCTCTAATGTCCTTAAATGGTTTTGGAGTGAAGTTGTGATGACTGCTTGTTATTTAATTAATATTACTCTGTCTATTGCTTTGAATGGTAATACTACTCATGAAAAATGGTATGGTAAATGTGCTAACTATTCTATGCTTCGTACTTTTGGCTGTGCTGCTTTTCTCATCAAAGTGAGGGAAAGCTTGAACCTAGAGTTAGGAAATGTGTTTTCTTAGGTTATCCCAAGGGAGTAAAGGGATATAGGTTGTGGCATAGAAGCCAAAAGAGAGGGAAAGTCATAGTGAGTAGGGATGTTACATTCAATGAATCTGAAATGCCTTGTTTAGGACTTGATTTAGAGAAATTAGGTGAAGATCAACAAGAGGGTGATAGTAGACAGTTGGAGACTATTAGAGTCATGCTTGCATTGGTTGCTTATTTTGACTAGGAACTTGAACAATTTGATGTGAAAACTGCTTTTTTACATGGCGAACTTGAAGAAAATATTTTCATGAATCAACCTCAATGTTTTGAGGATAAGTTAAAACCTAATCATGTGTGTCATCTTAAAAGATCGTTGTATGGCTTAAAACAGTCCCCTAGACACTAGTACAAAAGGTTTGATTCGTTTGTTCTTTCTATTGATTTTAGCAGAAGTAAATTTGATCATTGCTTATATTATCATCATAATAAAAATGATTGTGTGTTTCTTTTATTATACGTGGATGATATGTTGTTGATTGGTTCATCTATTATCTTAATTAATAAGATAAAAACTGTCATAAGTGGAGAATTTGATATGAAAGACCTAGGTAAAGCAAAACGAATCCTAGGAATGGAAATTGAAAGGGATAGATCAAATTCATGGTTGCGGTTGCATCAAACATCTTATGTGTTGAAGGTGTTAAAAAAATTTGGCATAAATGAGAGTAAACCTGTTACTTTACCTTTAGCAAATTATTTTGTTTTGTCTAAAGATCAATCTCCAGTAAGTGATGAAGATGTGGAATACATGAATATAATTTCTTACTCTAATGTTGTAGGTTCTATTATGTATTTGATGGTGTGCACTAGGCTTGACCTTGCCTATGCTGTGAGCACACTTAGTAGGTTCATGTCAAATCCAGGTCTAGATCATTGAGAAGTACTTAAGTGGGTGCTAAGATATTTGAGAGGATCTAGTGATACGGGCTTAGTATTTAAAAATAAATATGAGGGTGTTATGTTAAAAGGTTTTGTTGATGCTGATTATGCAGGTGACAGAGACAATAGAAAGTCTACTGCTTCGTATGTGTTTACTTTATGTGATTCTTGTGTGAGTTGAAAATCTCAATTGCAGCATATATAGTTACTTTGTCCACTACAGAATCTGAGTACATTGCTACAACAGAAGCCATTAAAGAGTATTTGTGGCTTAAGGGTCTTCTAAATGAACTGTGTGTTTTGGATGGTAATGCAACTGTGTTCTCTGACAATCAATCTTCTATACATCTATGTAAAAATCTTATTTTTTCATGAACGTACTAAGCATATAAATATTCGAATGCATTTTATTCGAGATATTGTATCACAGGAATTGTTAACCTTGAAAAGGTACTCTCTCAATTTAATCCCTCTAATAGGGGAACAAAAGTGTTGCCCTTGGTAAAATTCAAGAGTTGTTTAAGTCTCTTGAATATTGATAAAGGTTAGTGAATTTTCAATTTTTGAATTCTCTTTTTGATTAAATCACTAATTTTTTATTTTGTTTAGGTAACATGAGGGGTGCAAGAACGGATTCTTTGGCACCAAAGGTGAAGGATTGTTGGGCATTTTGTGCCAAACAATCCCCAAGGCAGTGATGAAAAATTAATTGTACTTATTTAGGCTTGTGCCTTAAATGAAATGTACGACCTATTTTAATCTTACACTAGTATTTCGAGTCATTGACCCGTTCAAATTGAAGAATCATGGTTGTTGGGCTAGTTTGAATAATGGTCACTTTTGAGGTGTAACCAATTGAAGTTGCTCAAGTGATCGAATTTTAAACCATGTTTATCCATGTGTTTAATGAATGTGGTTATCTATTAAGAGTTTTACTTAAATAAAACTCTATCCTTTGGTTATATATTTTTATCCTATATACTAAAGGTAGGAAGAGAAAAATAGAGTCCAAAAAAAAAAATCATCTCTTTGTGTTATACTTAGTGTGGGATTAGGGTAAATTTTCTGAGCCTTGGTAGATATGAAAAATCATCTCTTTGTGTCCATTAATTTTCTTTTACTTAGTGTGTTTTGTTTCTTTATCTTTCACCAAAAACGATTTTGTATTTGTTATTCTTAACACCTTTGATCTACAAATTATGCTTTGAGTTTCATGTTGACTTACATATATTCAGGTCCACACACAAACAATTTAAGTTTGCTTCAAATGTTTGGCGAACGTGCTTGGAATATCTTGATACCAGCTTTTTTTCACGAACAATTCAATGTGTGTAAAATTCATCAATTTACTTTTGAAAAAGAAGCAAAGCAAAATGAACGACCAACAACGGTATAGTACTTTGGAGCATTACTAGAAAAGTACTTTTCTAGTAATGTTACATTTTCCATTTTGGAGCCTCTACGTTTTACCATCCCATTTCCGTGTCCTATAAACAAGTAATGTTATAATCCCAATAAGTAACATTGCAAACGAATCACTACACTTAAAAGCCATTCTCAAAATTAAAGAAATATGAAACACTAAATCAACTTGAAGATATATAATTCACTGACTGAATTTAAGAATTTCATTGAAAAGTCAAAGAACTACAACTCAATTCAATGTTTTTAAAACTTAAATCAATATACTTTGAACACAATGCAAGGATAGCAAAAGTTCAATTGCCTCCTTCAATGTTCAACTCCCTACCTTACTCCCTTCCTTTTCCGTTAACTTCCGCATTTCCTTTTCCGTTATGTTGAGTGATATGTCCACGTCTTCTTCTTCGGATATTTGAGTAAATTTTTTGAATATACATGACAAATATTCAATTTCATCTTTGGCCACAAATTTAGCTGAAGAAATGCCACTTGGTTCACCTTCATCATAAGCACCACTGGATTGACCTTCATATGTGAGAGGTTTTTTTCCTGTGATACATCACTCCATTTAGAACATCCACAATCGCTTCTCCACCTCCATCCATTTCACAAAGCCCTAACAACAGATTGGGCATCGTTGCTTTTTTGTGCACTGGCTGTCCAACTATGACAATTTCATTAGTTTTTTCCTGTCATTTGTAAAGGCATGTTGCATTCATATTTTTACACCAATTAGTAACAATCATTGTAACCATATGACATATATAGCCATTTCACGCTGCTGATAACAATCAATTTAAACATGCTGCTGCTAAACATGACTTAAGTTGAATTCAATTGCAACTTCATTGCTTATTTCACTGAAATCAAACCATGTACGAATTGCGAACTTCACAAAAAGCATTACTCTAAAAAGTATATATACCATAATATGCAAATTTCCAGACATATTGCAAATTGCCAATTTCAGTGAACACACCCCCCTTCCCAAAAAAAAAAATTGAAGACTATAAACAGGTTAAACCATATATGGAGTGCCAATTTCTTATACGTTGACGTCGATTAGTATCAAATCCCATGAAACCCATGAATTATAAAACTTATTTGTTCCAATCGTTGGTCGATTTCGCCTGAGATGATGGTTAAAAAACCATATATAAGAATCCCTTGGAGATTAATGGTTTTTGTTGTCTTCTCCACAGCTTTACGTTTGAACAAAGACAAGGAAGGAGGGTGTGTCAGTTGAATCGTTGACGGTTTTGCTGATTCGGAGTTCTGGTTCACACCACCGACAACCACCAACTCCCTTGTTGAAATCAGATTCGTCTAGTACCTAGAGGACTCCAAATAATTTTTTTTCACTCCAGAATAAAATAAAATAATTTGAGTCAATAGGTTTTCACTCCAAATGGGGTTTTTCTCACTCCAAGTATGGTCAAAATAAAATAATTTAAGTTACTTTTTTATTCTTGCCACCTCAGCATATGTAATGTAATCTATAACCATTGTTGTACAAACAGCATTACTCATGAAATAATAGCTCTTCTACTATGTATATTAGTTCTAAGTTAAAGACGAGCATATTTAGTTTGTAGAAGTAAAGAGATCCCACGACTTCTCCTTCTTTGAAATTATCTTTAATCTGTTCAATACCTTACAAACAAGCAATCAAATTATTGGATGGTAAAAGACTACATCACTCATTTTTTTTAATATTTTTAAACAGCAATACCTGCTGCCCTTGACCACCCGTGGCTATTGAAGCTATTGTGAAAAGTAGGAGGATGAATAACAAAACAATAAATAGAAACTAAAAATCATCCAAAAGAAAGGTTTGAGCACTATGTAGAATCACTGTCCTCAAACGATATTTTCTGCCATCGGGATGAGTACTTGAGGCTTTAATGGTAAATAGTTTGTTGGAGTAAACAAACTTTGAATTCAAGTTCACATCAAACAATAAGAACTTGGATAAGAACTTGAAGAACACTTTTATGAAATCTGGATTTAATCTTTGATTTGGATGTAAGTTCATGTATTTGATGTTAATGATATGTTTTCCAACATGAAAATAATCTATTATATAATATCAAGTCCAATGCACGAATAGGTGCAAAAAAAAAAAACTAGCCAAAAGGTGCCAGAATTTCAAATGCAACAGTCACAGAAATTTGTACTAGGCGACTGCCCAGTACAAAACTGGGCGATTGCCCAATACAACAAAAAGGCTTCTGCAGCCTTAAATCGCCCAGCCTACAATAGTTGTTCCATTTTTTGTTTTTCAGGGTTTCGATTTGGGTATTTTTCCACCTACTTGATATTCTCACATAGATATTTTGATTAACCCAAATCACTTCTCATTATATATTGAACAATATTACAACAATCTCCCACTTGTTCAATTATATAATGAGCTCAAACTCAAATTTAACAACGCTTATGCATAAAGTATAGATATTTTTCGATTTGAATTCAACCTTAGTGTAAATCTCACAAAGTATCATCGAAATCCCAGATAGCATGAAAGCTTTGAACTTGTTATTCCATGTGATGATACCGATGAAATCACACACACAAGCATCATGTGTTCCAAGTTTCACACAATCTCATTTATCGCTCTTATGGCCTTGCGTTTTCCCTATTCGTGAACTTTTAAGAGATAAACTCAAACTCTCTATTGAGGCGGCACCACTCCGAAGTTCATAAATGTAAAGTTCTTACAGTATCTTTGTCACTTTTAGAAATACTTGATCCAACGATCTAAACTTTATTAAGAGTTATAGAAACTCATCTCTCATTTTCGTGACAACCATCAGTTATAACCTATTATAGGGTTTAAGAAAAGAATATGTGCTAAAACTATCCACTTATCGAATGAATTGTTGTTACCCTTTGAACCCAAAGTACTTGTTAGTATAGTCAGGTAGTGTTGTCGTCATTGGTGAATTTAATTATGAAGTTTCAATTCCATCCTACTAGTTGTTGTCTGTACTAACTAACTTATGAACGGTTTAGTAAGCGGATCAGCCAAATTCTCACTTGACTTTCACGTAAGTGAGTGAAATTATTCCATCTTTAATTAATTTCCTCACATAGTAATTTCTTAGACACATGTGTCTAGACTTACTATTATATACTTCATTACAAGATAGATATAGAAGAATTATTCTTCTCTTCTAATGAGATTTCATACATTAAATCCCTACGCCATTTAACCTCTTTTCCGGTTTTTGCTAATGCTACAAATTTGGATTCCATAATTGAGTGTGTTATGCATGTTTGTTTCTTGGATTTCCAAGATATTGCACCCCCTCCAAGTGTGAAAACCCAACCTAAGGTGGATTTATTATCTCGTATACTAGATATCTAACTAGCATCGGTAAATCATTCTAGAATTTCTAGAAATTTAGAATATTGGAAACCTAGATCACTGGTCTTATTCAAATAATCAAGAACCCTTCCGATAGCCTTCCAATGTTCTTCACTTGGATTGCTAGTAAACCTACTAGGTTTACTAATTGCAAATGCTATGTCAAGTTTTGTGCATTGTACTGCATATATAAGACTTTCTATAACACTTGCATACTCAAATTGTGCTATTAATCTTACATCATTCTTTACAAGTCTCAAACTTGGATCAAATGAGATATTTATCTATTTGATATTCAAATGATTAAACTTGTTGATCACATTCTCAACATAATGTGATTTTCTTAACATATAACTCCCAGTAGTCTTGGGGACTTTGATACCTAATATGGTATCCACTTAATCAAGATATTTCATTTTGAATGTGGAAGATAGAAACTCCTTTATTTTTTTTATACCTTGCATTTGATTACTTAGAATCAACATATCATCAACATATAAACAAATAAGCACAGCATAATTATCACAAATTTTTAAATATAAATATTTGTCAACACTGTTATTTTTAAATCCAAAGGATATTATTGCTAAGTCAAAATTTTCGTGTCATTTTTTTGTGCTTGTTTTAATCCATATAATGATTTTACTAAATTGCACACTTTATGTTCATTTCTAGGTAGAATAAAACTTTCCGGTTGTTCCATATAAATCTCCTCATCAAGATTTCCATTTAAAAATGCTATCTTAACATTCATTTGACGTATATGCAAATCATATATAGAAGCTAAACGAATAAAATCCTAATCGAGGTTATTTGTGCAACTGGAATATACATGTCAAAGTAATCTATTTCTTCCCTTTGTCGATATTCTTTACCCACTAACCTAGCTTTAAAGGTATTAAGAGTACCGTCTACATTGAATTTACTCCTAAATATCAATTTACAAGCTATAGTTTTTTTAGCTGGGTGGTAAATTGACTAGTTCCCAAGTATTGTTTAACATTATTGAATCAATTTTATCATTTATAGCATCTTTTGAAAATATATTATCCCTCGATGACATTGCTTCTTGACAAGTTTTAAGATTGGTTCTTCGACATTGCTTCTTGACAAGTTTTAAGATCGGTTTCTTCTTGAAGAACTTACGGAGTAGTTCTTATGAAGATCTTCTCATTTTCTTCAACCAAATAGAAGGAAATAAATTGAGAATAAATTTCATCCAGTCCTAGCACTTTATCCTTTCGAGCTCTTTTGTTTCTACGAAGTTCATTTGTATCAACATCTTTAGAAGGTGTTTTTATTTGTGATCTAGTAAAACTAGGAGTCTCCACTTGGGATTCCCTTAGAGAATTATTATCCGAAGATAATAAATTATCAAAGAATTCTACATCTTGAGATTTAATTATGACATTAGTTTCCAAGTTTAATAAACGATATACCTTGCTGTTTTGAGCATATCCTACAAAAGTGCACTTGATCCCTCTAGGACCCAACTTAGTCCTTTTAGGATCTGTACTCTTGCCATAAGCAAGACACCCCCATACTTTGAAATAACCAATGTTTGGTTTTCTTCATTTCTACAATTTATAAGGAAAAACTTTAAATTTTTTAGAAGAAATCCTATTAACTATGTGATATTCACTAAACTAAGCTTCACCCCATAAATTAAATGGCAACTTAGCGCTTAATAACATAGCATTTATCATTTCAACTAATGTCCTATTTTTTCTCTAAGCCAAACCATTTTTTTCGGATTTTCTAGGTGTAATACATTGATATATTATGCCATGTTGTTGTTCACAAAAAGATTAACTTAATTAGAGAAATATTCACCTCCTTTATCACTTCTAAGAATTTTAATATTTTTATTTAATTGGTTTTCTACTTCGATTTTGTATATCTTAAACATACTAAAGATTTCATCATTATGTTTCATCAAGTAGATAAAACAAAACCTATAATGATCATCTATGAATATTATAAAGTATTTGTTACCTCCTCTAGTCAACATTCCATTTAATTCACATTTATCGGAATGAATTAAGTCTAATAAATTAGAGGTTTTTTCAAAAATATGAAAATGTTTATTAATTATCTTAGACTTAACACATAATTCACATTTATTATGTTCTATATTTTCACATTAAATTATTTTGATTTTTATCATTCTTTTTAAAATAGAATAACTGATATGTCATATTCTATCATGACATAAAGAAATAAACTCAACAACATAATTCAAATTGGTAGTTTTATTAATATCATTGTCGACAATACAAAGTTTGACCATTCCATTACTAGAATAGCATTTTTCAAAAAATACACAATTCCAAGAAAGTACAAGTTTGTCTGACTCATATACAGACTTAATTTTCAGATTTCTCAAAAAATCCCTACTTATAAGATTTCTATTCATATCCGGTACATAAAAAATATTTATCAATGAAATCTTCTTGTCATATGTGAAATGTAAATCCATGCTTCTTTTGCCAACAACATTGGATTGAACTTCATTACTCATTTAAATATGTTCATCATCCACCTCTTGATAGGTTTTGAAGAGAGACCTATCATATCAAACATGTATGGTGGCACGAGTATCATACCACCATCCTTGAACTTTTTCTTTGACGGCATTGACAATGCTCACAGTAGCAACAATATTATCGGTGTCAATTGAGTTCACTTTGCCTGTTTGTTTTAGTTGTTTGCGATTCCTACACTCCCAGACATAATGTATGGGTTTGCTACACACATAACAAGAAACTTTGGATTTTGTCTTCTTGTTATCTTTGTTGGAGTTTGATGATTTCCTCTTCATGGAATCCTAGTTTGATTTGTCGTCTTGATCCACGGCATGGGATTTGGAATTGCCCTAATAAGAATGTTCATTCCCATTTCATGCCCTTGACTCTTCCTCAATTTGAAGATGTTTTTGAATCCATTCAAAAAAAAATCTTCGGAACTATGAAGAATTTTCTTCTCATAACATTTCCATGATGATGGCATCTTAGCAATAATTGATCCAACTTGAAAAGTTTTAGGAATTTCAATCTTCACAAACTTCATTTTGTTGACAATAATTTACAACTCATGTACTTGTCCTAACAAAGGCACGTTATCCAAAAACTTTAAATCAAAATATTTAGAAATCAAAAACTTTTTGGTACCTTCCTCATCAGTCTTGTATTTATTTTCCAATGCATTCCATAAACCCCTTGTCGAAGTGGTGTTTGTGTAGAGATCATAAAAGCGATCAAATAGAGCATTCAAGATATGTCATCTGCATATAAACTCATCTTCTTGTCTCTTCTTCTTTTTGCCTTTATTACATCAGTATCACCTGAGTTTGGTTTCGACAATGGTGCCAAATTTAGATCCAAAATATAGAAGATCTTCAAAATGATGAAAATGAATTTCAATTCGTCCTTATATCTAGTAAAGTTAGTCCTATCAAATCTATCGAGCCTCACAAGATCTTGATTCATTATTTTAATTAACGCCATGATAGTCTCGTTCTCCATCTCTTATATTGTTTGAGATTGTTGTGGAAAGTAGGAGGATGAAGAATAAAACAATAGATATCAACTAAAAAATCAACCAAAAGAAAGGTTTAAACACGATGTAGAATCGTTGTCATCAAACGATATTTTTCGCCACTAGGATGAGTGCTTGAAAACTTTAATGGCAAATAGTTTGCAGGAGTAAACAAACCTTAAACCTTGAATCCAAGTTCAAATCAAGCAATAAGAACTTGAAGAACACATTTATGAAATCTAGGTTTAATATTTGATTTTGATGTAAGTTTATGTATTTGAGATTAATGATATGTTTTTCGACATAAAAGTGGTCTTCAAGTCCAATGCACAAATAGGAGCCAAAAATAAGCCAAAAGGCGCCAAAACTATCCAAAATTCGGCCAGAATTTCAAATGCAACGGTTACAGAAATTTTTATTGGGCGATTCCAAGTACATCAAAAGGGCTTCTACAGCCTTAAAGTGAGGCTGGGCAAATAGATTGCTCAATTTTTTTTGTTTCTTTTGAGTTTTGATCTGGGTGTTTTCCTACCTATTTGATATTTAGATATTTTGATTAATCCAAATCACTCATTATATATTGAACAATATTACAACAATTCGTTATGAAAAGTAGGATGATGAAGAATATAAGCTCCACCGTACACTCTCAAAATACATCTCACGCTATCCTCCCATCAAATGCACACAAAAAATGACAAAAGTCTTTTAAAAATTAAAAGTGTTACTGGTAGATTGAATGTGATGTCAGAGGGTCAACAAGTAGAAAAATTCTGCTTGGTCAGCCAAGTCGATTGGAGTCAAGACATTAATAAAGAGGTTTGAGTTCTTGATTCACTTGAGTGGCATGTGGAAAGTAGTTTTATGAGTATGTTGACCCTGGAGAGATATTTCACACAAGTATGGTCCAACAATTAATTAAAAATGATAAAAGCAATAAGGGATTGGATATGAAAATGTGTGGTGCTAATAAAAAAGTTATCCCATTGTCCACACTCAAGGCGGCAATTGCGAGTGAGGTCAGGGTAGAGGCATCACCTTTCTATTCAAGTACAAGAGAATATGCCAAAAACACTTTTGGATACATTTGTAAAGACTGTGATAAAACTATGGACTTCTCAAACTTGAGATACGATACAAAATTTATGAAATCTCCTTAAGTTGCCAATTTGAAAGTAACCAATAGCCAGAGAGACACAACATTCGACGTCTGGTGACGAGTGTAATGATTAAAATGAATGGAATCTAGTTCTTTAACTTTAACATTATAATCTCCATCTCCGTACAGACTAAGTTTATTTCTGTTGCACATTTAAATTGGAGATCAAGTCGAGCCTCGACCCTCATTACTTTGCATTATGTTTAATCTTGATTATTAATAAAACATGCCAGTAGGGGTGTCAATGAGCCGAGTCGAGCTGGCTCAGCCCGGGTGGAGACGAGCCAAGCTTGGATCATGGTCCACTAGGAAGCTCGGTACAGCCCATGGCTCGTAGGCCTCGTGGGCTAAGACGAGCTGCCTATGAGCTGGCTCATATTTTTTTAAAGAAAAGTTTTAAACAAATTGAAAAAATCAAAATGAAATACAGTACGAGGAATTTGAAAATTGAAATCCTCATTTTTGTCAGGCTTGAGATCGACTACTTTAAATGTAGATGGAGTTAAAACTGTACACGAAAAGTTGTCACATGTACAATTTTTTGTAAAAATTCAAAAAAATGTACCCAAACAATTCTTACAAATTATGAAGTCGGATCTTCAAATTCTTCAGCTATTAATTTGTTCACTTTATCTTGGATCTAGAGCTCTACCTCCTCCTAGTTCTTTAAACACATTTAACTCTAGTATGTCTTCTTTCAGTTTTGATTTGTAATATGACAAAACCTGTTACCTAATCCAATGCTACAATATATATGGAATGTGTTAGTAGATCACACGCTATAATAGAAACAATCGAATATTGACGTTCGTTATGTCTCTACCATCTAAGTATGTCAAATTTGTTTTGCTCTTCCTCATCTAACATATTAAGCATGTCATGAGCAAAATACATAGCTAACTTTAATGGTTTTCACATATACCTATTCCTATATTCGTAGCATGGGAATGTGAAGAAGAAAAACTACTAGAATATTAAGTTATCCTAACAGAACTAATGTAGCTCTATAGATCGTTGTCATCGTTTGACGATGAAGTAGCCATTGATACATGGTGGGGTTGTGTAACGTTCCTACTGGCCTTTTTAGCATATATCTCATACATCTTACATAAAGTTTTCTCTATATTACCATATGTTAGTGGATTTCTATAAGTTGACATATTCAAAAGTGTCGATACAATATATATTATACCCTCTAAATTTAACTTAGGATCCATTATTGATGCTAACGGAAACAACATAGGTAACTCCTAATATTTTCTAAACTTAGCCTCCACGACTATTATGATATTAAAAATAATGACAAATGCTTTTATACCTATTAAATTTATTAGCAATATAATAAAAATAATTGAGAACTAGTTGATTGACCGGATAATATACGCCTAAACATGCATTGGTACCATTGACAAAAACCTTCAAAAAATTTCTCATGTGAAATGAAAATTTTCAATTAAATGATTTCAAATCATAATATGGACTGTGTGAGTGTCGGTCATTGCAATATGAAGCAATGCAATTTTCATAACATTTACAAGATTCAAGTATATGATAAGTTGAGTTCCAACTATGGTCTATATTTGTGACAAATGCTTTTTGCTGGTAGTCCATGTTCTACACATAGACCATCGAATACTTGTTTTCTAATAGAAAAGATGTAATAAATTTTATAGCATATCTATTTTTTTCTAATTGTTCTTCTATAAATTTTTGTCCATCTTTGATGATGAAATTAAAAATATAACAGACACAATTGATATGAAATAATATGTCACAAAAATCAGAGTTTAATTGGTTAGCTAATTTTTCTATGATTACATTGTTGAGCGTAGCATTGTCAAAAGAAAAACTAAGGATTCTATTTTTGCAATTAAATTCTCTAATATTGCTCATTAAAACATTAAAAATTATGACGGTAATCAATTAGTCTAAATGCAATATTGCTATTTTTCATTTTCCATCTATGTAGTGTGTAGTGCTAGCTATATAACCTTTATGGTTATTACCGGATCATAAGTCTGATAAATACTAAAACACCAATATATTTATTTAAATCATGTATAAAATATTTTTGTCTTTTTATTGTATAAATTAATAGTATCTGAATGAAGATTGTTTCTGGCATAGGGTTTGTAATTGAGATAGAGATAAATTTGTATATAGTTGGTAAAGTGAACACTTTCCACTATGTTAAGAGGAAACTCACCACTAGCTATGAACATTGTCATGCCTTCATGGCGTAAATTATCTTGTTAATATACCTAGTTATTAATATTCAAACTACAACTAGAAGTTGCACCAGGAGATCTGAACTAGCGTGGCGCCTGATTAGTTTCCAAACCTCCGCATTTGAGTATACACTTTGGGAAGTGTCTATTCATATGGGTCGTGCCCCCATCTTTTTTCCAATAAAACTTATCTTTGTTGTGTTTGCGCATTGCTTTGTATTCTTGTTCTCTATTTGCTGCTACCCTCGTGAACACTAAATTGAAATATTCTTAATATTTAGCCTTTTATTTTTTTGCTTTTTATTTAGTGCTCTAACCGATTGTTGTATTTATATGTGTTTTAAAATATTATTTAATGTCATCCAAATCAATTGGATTCATACTCCCGTAGTCATCACCAATTCTACATGAATTAGAATATTATTTAGACCTAAAATCATCACCTAATCGTTGAGTAGTTTTTGGTATGTAATCCATTTAGATTTTGGAATAATATATGTAACTAGTAAGTAAGAAAGAGAGATAATAGAAATGTAGAATTAAGAGAATTTATACTAGAATTAGACAGAAATAGCCCAAATAAGTAAATTTAGAGATAATAAAATATTAGATTGCAAAATAAAAGGGCTAATATGGAGATTATAATAATTTGAAATTGAGAATGTAGAGATTTGTGGGAAAAAATGCAGTGGGAGGGTTTACATAAGATATGTGTTTGACTGTTATTTCAAAAAAAAAAAAAAAAAAAGTAAATTACACTCACAATCTCCGTACTTTCAGATTTGTAACAATTTCATCTCCATTCAATTTTATTCACACATATCATCCCCAACCTTTCATTAATTCACACAAATGATGCCCACATTGTCATTTTTGACGATTTTGCTGCAGTGGGAGGGTTTATATAAGAAATTTGTTTGACCGTTATTTCAAAAAAAAATAAAAAAGTAAATTATACTCACAGTCTTCGTACTTTCAGGTTTGTAATAATTTCATCTCCATTCAATTTTATTCACACATATCATCCCCAACCTTTCATTAATTCACACAAATGATGTCTACATTGTCATTTTTGACGATTTTGCTCCAGTGGGAGGGTTTATATAAGAAATTTGTTTGACCGTTATTTCAAAAAAAAAAAAAAAAAAGTAAATTATACTCACAGTCTCTATACTTTCAGGTTTGTAATAATTTCATCTTTATTCAATTTTATTCACACATATCATCCCCAACCTTTCATTAATTCACACAAATAATCCCCACATTGTCATTTTTGACAATTTTGCCCCTAGCTTGAATAAGTTAAAATAGCAACAAAAAATAATGACAAAATTATAATTTGAGTCCCTAATTTTTTCAAAAGTGCAAGTCTTTTTACATTTAATTATTTCAAACAACTAAAGGAAAAGGAAAAAGAAAATAAAAACATCTTCTTTCCTATCTTCTTTCCCACCCCAATCATCACCATCCACATCCTCATCCCCAATCAACCTGTCATCAAGAAAGTCATGTATGTATTCATGCGAATTGGAAGAACTCATAAGAATGCAAACATACCTTGGAATCATGTGGAGATGGAATTACAATGCCAATTAATCCCATTCGGATTACAATGCTAAGCAATATCATAAGAATGCAGACATACCTTGGAATTACCTGGAGATGGAATTACACTGCCAAGCAATCTCATTGGTTAAGTTGGAAACCAATGACAAAAGGATCCATGTAAACACACAACACCAGCTACGCTGAGGTTTTTAGCTGTTTCTAAAGCTTGTTTGATATTGGATTGCCCAAGTACAAACCGGAGCTACATATCAAGAGATTCCATCGGACAATATCCTGATTAAAATTGCTAGCATCTTCACATTAACCAACATACATATCATTTGCATCAGCCGTGTCATTTAAAGCATGAATTGCAGAAACCAACGTATACATTGTATCTTGATCCATTCCCGCTGCCTACAATAGCATAAAGCGTAAAACAATTTTCTCATCGCCTGTGGTCACAGGTTGGTTGGGAGTGGAGTGGGGTGGGGAAGAAGAAATGGAAGAAGAAAATTCATCTTCTTTTTCTTTTCTTTTTTAATTGTTTGAAATAATTAAATGTAAAAAAGATTATTTTGTATTTTTATAAAAGTTAGGGACCATAACTGAATTTTTTTATTTATCTTTTTTTTTTTGTTATTTTAATTTATTTAAACTATTGGAAAAATCGTCAAAAGGACCATTTAGGACTATCTATGCGAATTAATAAAACGTTGGGATGATATGTGCAAATAAAAGTGAATGAAGATGAAATTACTACAAACCTAAAAGATATGGACTATTAGTGTAATATATTCCACAAAAAAAAAAAAAAAAAGACCCAAACGGTCACAAAAGTGTCATTCTGACTTGCGAGCCAACCCATAAAAAAAATTGGACACTCGGGCTAGCCTCTAGCTCGTCTTTAAATGAGCCTGAACCGACGAGTTCACAGGCCGCTTAACATATTTACCACCCCTACGTGCCACCTATAGTGATTTAAAAAAAATGAATAAGTAATTTTTGTTTATTTGAATGTTAAAAATTCATATGTCTCTATCTCTGTCAACATTCCTCACTCCCATTCTCCATTTCGTCGTATCCATGCATCTCATCTATTTTTCCCCCAATTACTCTTCCTCTTTGGGCTCTTCCCGACTTAGGACGAGCTGTTTGAGAATAGAAAATGAGATATTATGTTTTATACATTTGTTATTTTAATTTAAAGAATCAAAATGGTGTTATAATTGTGTTCGAATTTAATATTAAAATTGCTATACCTCACAACATGTGACTAGGGAAGTATCATTCGCTTTCACAAAGAAAAATAACTCCTTCTAGCCCTAAACCTTGTTGGGTGTCTCCACTGATTTAAAGGTCAACTTCGACCTGGGAGTTAGATAATAATGCCCAAAAGTCCCCAGGATCGGGTGATAGAAGAAGCGTGAAAGGTTTAGGATGAGATTTTCCTCTCCAACCCCACCTTTTTCTATATAAAAAAGCAGGCCATCATAACAGCCCATCTATTCAGTTCTAGTTGGGTTAGGGCTAGCCTATACTCACTAAGGAGCTCTCTGAAGAAATGATGGAACGATGGACGAAGCATAGACTCCATGGAAAGGGCATGGACAGCTATGCACTCCACGGGAGGCCTATTAGCTGTCTAGTATGGGCAAAAAAAGACTAACTCTATGTCTACGAGAATATTATATAGAGTTCGGATGCTGGTGAGTTCATTGTTTGATTTAACAAAAGAAAATATCTCGCCAGCTTGGTATACGCTGGGGTTCGGACCCTCTGCCCCTTCATCCCTACCCTCCATATCTTCAATCCCCTCCTGAGAAATATGTTCGTCTATAAGATGAAGTCCTGGCTTTCTAAGGCTCCTCTAGCCCTCATACAATCAAAATCCTCTCGCATAAGGACTTCGCCTGACTTTCTAACACTCCCTTCTTGTTTAAGAAAAAATTAAGAATACAGATTAGAAGTATACCTAAAAGTAAAAGGAGAACAACAGAAAAAACTCCAAGGAAAGCACCACCAGGAATGTGAAAGAAAGCAAGAAAGGATGAGAGCAAAGGATTATCTTTCTGCACTAAAGAGAAGTTCTAGCAGCAAAATAAAGCAACTAAGAAGAGTTGCAAACTAAGGAGCCCTCTATTTATAGTTTCTACTAAATAAACTGAACCGTTAGATTAACCAAGATATGATCTGAGCCTTTAAAAGTTGTAGCCCATCCTCACAATTGAAACTAAAATGGTGGCAAAATATATTTCAAATAAACATTGCAGATGTAATACATGAGATGCACGCACCCTCAGACACGTAAGGGGTAAGGATCAATCAGATAAATGACGGCTGCAATCATGATAGGTGAACCATACACACGCATTAAAGGCAGAAATCATGTTGTACTATTAATGCTTGCACTACAGCTCCGTAGAGGAAACAGATACGTGTCCCATTACCTTGACAAGCAAGGCGTATGAATATCAAGTCAAAAGTTTCGCCCTGGATTCGAGGACTATTGTTATGTCTACTGTGTATGGAATATGAAAGGTGAAGGTTGTGAGAAGCTGGGACTTCAAAAGCTTTGCCCTAACCAAAGTTCGTAGCCCAATATGAATATTTAGGCTCGAACTTCTGGGACTATTATTATACCTCACAACATGTGACTAGGGAAGTATACTTTGCTAACAAATCAATCATAGTCCGAAACAAAGAGGCTCGCTAAGCCCATTAACTTTGCCTACCTTCCTTTACCTTCAACCAAACAGGAAAAATAGGCGAAGCCTTCCCAACTCACCTAATCAAAAACCTTCAACTATCTTTTAGATAGGCGAATGCATATGATTTAAGAGCTAACCAGCAAACTACCTAAGTTCAATTTTGACATATTCATTTTTCCTTCGTTATCTAAATAAAACTTGCTTGGCGAAGGATCCGAGCATAGCCATCACACCACTCATTGATTTCAAATAACAGAATATCCTTGGGATCACATAGTGAATTTCCACATTGCAAAGTTAGTTACAAAAAATCGTGTAGATATAACAACCATCAAATCTGGGGAAAAAGATGGCTGGGAAGTTACCACGTGTCATAGAATCCTCTAGAATTATGAGCTCTCTAATAATAAAGCGACATGTGGCAGCATAAGAACAAAAGACCAAAAGGCCCAAAAGCTTGCACCACCTATAAATAGTCTAAATTAAATCAAAGAAATGAGAGAACAATTATAAACTTTAATTAGCCAAATTCTTGCTTCTTGGATTCTTAATCCTTAGGTGGTAATCAAAGAGGGTTGAATTATTCATCCAAGTAAGGAGGTGGACAATAATTTGTTGGCTTGAACTTTAGTCGTCAACAAAAATGAAGTGAAACAGTTACTAAAGATTCAAGTAGTGCAAAATTAATATTCTGAAACCCATATCATGAGGATCCAAATTAGTGGTGGAGCTAGAAATTTTAAGTTGGGGGTCCCTATGGGGAAGGGAGGGCCGGGGAGGGGAGAAGCCCTCACGAGGGCTGCCTCCGAAACTTTTTTCTCAAACCACAGTTACTAAACCCATTTTTATAAGATTCTAATTTTTTTTTTATAAGTCACAATATTTTAAAAACTTACAAGAAGTCATTGCAAAAAAAAAAAAAAAAAAAAAAAATCAAGATCTAAAACTAGTCAAACTTTTCTTATTCACGTAGCCTTCTATAAAATTATCCTCCAAAATAGAAAGATCTAGTTCACAAATAAAATTAAATATTACTCAATCTCAAAATAAAAAAGAAAAAAATCAATTAAACACGATATGTATTAACAAGTAAAGTGTCTTTATTAATTTTGTATTATCATTTGAAGAATGTGGCAATCATTTATAATTTTGTATTATTAGTTTTATTAAGTCAATAGGTTCAATTGTATTACATTAAATTGATATTAGGTGAATGAATTCAATTGCTATCTATTAAATTGATATTAGGTCAAAATTAAATTGTGTATTAAAAAAAAAAAAAAAAAAAAAAAAAAAAAAATTGGAGGGTCCAGGTCTCTATTCAGACCCCAGCTCCGCCACATTCCAAATGATATTATTATCTATTGGTTGGGACCTCATCTTTAATTTTTCCTACATATACAGTACTTGTTTACAAAGTACTGTGAAGATGAGCTATTGGCTGTTTTTCTAAACCACTACTTGCATAGCATGTGCCTCATTTTTCATTGGCTAATTCCCTTCGGCAGCCTTCCTAACCAATATGGACGGCTAACATGCGGCTACTTTTCTCTCTTTTCCTTTTTATATATAATTATTTCTTTTCTTTTTTTTTCTCAATTTTCCCCTATTTTCTTTTCGCTTGGTATCTGCCTTTAAAAATACTAAATTAGATACTGAGACGTTTTGCAAACGTAAAATGTAATGTAAGTTTCAAATGTTCAAAGTTAATAAAATAATTTAAAAGTTATTAAAAAGCGAACTTATAATTATTTTCTTGCATTCATTTAAAAAATATTGAGAGGAAAAAAACAATAATCACATAAACTATTTCAAGATATGAACGATCAACTCAAAAAATTGATTGACAAACAACATTTGAAAATGAATTGGCAAAGGAATATGTATATCAATTACGCGTGTGCGTATTTGTTGGTAATAATTGAATAATAATAATAAATTTAGAAAATATATAAATAAAAAATATATTTTGTTAATTTAACTAATTTAAATTATAATTTAAAATAAAGTAAACAACACCAAAGTCGCAGCGCAAATTGCAGGATAAAGAAAATAAAAGTCATAACAAGTAATTTCCAAATACAGAGGTTTACACAATTTGTAATGTTAAAAAGGAAAGCGGCGGTCAGAGTGGGCGGCTGAAAGCTGGAGCTGAGAGTCCAGACAATTGCATCTCTATCATCCCTGATAGAGAGAGTAAAATCTCCAAATGTGGGGTACCAGGATTTCTTCAATTTCCAATTTTGACCCTGGATTTCCAAATCTTAAGAACCAGTTTAGTGTAGTGTATAAATTGGTTTATTTGATAAAAAATAATTTATTTGACCAAAATATTTGACTTCATAGCATAACTTTTTTTTTTTGTTTACCTTTGGTCAAATAAACTATTTTTAGTTGAAAAATTAATCTATAAACTACAACAAACAAGTTCTAAGTCTTAATTATTAATAGCTAAACACTCGTTAGTCGTAGTTTAATTTATGGCTAGTTTTTCTTCCATTTTTTCTCAAATATAAATAACAATTTTTGCCGCCAACAATCACAACAAACTAACACGGCTAACAACATTAATTCTATAAAACATAAAACAAGCCTAAAACTTCACTTATATTTGCACAACAACCCCATTTCCTTTGGTTTGGTCAAAATTCACAAACAAATTGAAATCATAATCAGGCTCAGACTTTCCATGAGGCAAAAGAGATAGCAGATTGGGACGTCTATAACATAAACATACAACACGTACTATTTATTTATCTATTAATAATAATGCTGCTTTTGGTTCATGGAAAGCCACGAAGTTCTTTTATCTTTTATCTTTTATTATTATTATTATTTTTACTAAATTAAAAACATAATAGTATTTGATAGAAAATACTATTTTTGCACAAAAATCTTAGATTGAGGACACCACCACCATAATCAGGGGGATTTCTCTCCCCCGATTCACTGGATAATCGGGAGAGATTTTTACCCTGCGACGTGAATTTTATGTTGTGGTGGCAGTGGCATTGACAGTTGCGATGGCAGTGTCAGTGTCGATGGGGTGGGGGTGAAGATGAATAGTTTTATTTTATTTATTTTTTAATATTTTAACTAAAATATTAAAATGATAATTTATTCTTTTTAATTTTAAAATATACTGGTCAAATAGATTGATAATGAAAAAATAAATGACACTCATCTATTTGGATGAATCACATCTATTTTTGGTTGGAGATTTAGAAGCCCCAAAAAAGATTGGGGACAAAGTGAAAATCAACCCAAAAGGTTGGAGACCTTTGCCATAATTTACCCTAACGCAATTCTACAAAAATCACGAGGTCATTTGTGTCCATTCATACATCCAAATTGCGAGAAACGGCTGTCCATGGGGCCAGCCACTAGCCAACCGACCTCCCTCTTCTTCAAATACCAATCCCCATTCCCCCGTATGTACATTCTCCCTCAAATCCACCCACATACGCTTCTCTTTCTCTTTCTACAAATCTCAAAATTTTCTTTCTACGTTATTAGATTTAGATCAAAGTGTACGCGAATATATAGGTAGATCTCAATATTCATACGCGAAAGTATTATTTGTTAATCGTGAAAATTTTGTTCGCTATAATGGCGCAAAAAACTGGAAAGGAAGAGACGGAGTTCAAGGTTGTACCTGAGACCATCACGGTGTGTGTCAAATGCGCTGTTGCCGGAAATTCTGCCACCAATAATTTATGCCAGAAGTGTTTCAGCGCAACCGCAGCCGCAGCTATTTCCACCTCCGCCGCGGCTGCCACCACTTTAGCGCGCGAAGCCAAGCTAGTGTCTTTCAGTTCTAGCTCATCATCGAGGATTTCACGGTATAGTAAGTTGAATTCTGAGGAGAGCAGTAAAGATCTCAAGAAAGATGATTCAACGGAAGCTGCGCCGGTGAAGCGACAGGTGAATCGTTGCTCCGGTTGCCGGAGGAAGGTAGGTTTGACCGGGTTTAAATGCCGATGCGGCGAGCTTTTCTGCTCCGAGCACCGGTACTCCGATCGGCACGACTGCAGCTACGACTACAAGGCTGCCGGGCGAGAGGCCATCGCGAGGGAAAATCCGTTTATCAGAGCTGCAAAAATTGCTAAAATTTAAAGGGAATTTGTAAACACATTCATTTCACGCACGCAAACGAAATCCAAATGGAAATGAAGATTCGGAGATCGATGCCCGATCTATATAGTATTCTCGTGAAAACGAGATTTCTAGAGAGACAAAAGATTATAGCAGTTATAAATTCCTTTTGTTTCCTATTAGCGAAAGATTATGATTACGAACAATTATACTTTTGCCCTGTTGATTGGATTTTGAATTGGGAAAATTTGCTGAAAATGACCAATTTGATTGAGCAAATAGATTTTGCTCTGTTCTTCACTTCTTTGGCTGATATGTTTGCCCTGTGGATTGGATTTTGCTTCTTCTTTGATTGAACAATGTATCGTTTCTTAACTGATTTCCCTTGTATGGTTTGTGACAAGACTATTGCTAAATCGATTGATTTCCACCAAGTGCGAAGGGATTGATTGAAGTGTGAGATCATCCCAATACTCAGTGCCGAGCAACTAGTTGCAGCAAGATTAGATATCTATCTATCTCGATCGAGATATTTGCAGCAAGATTGGATGTCTATTCATCTTGCTCGAGATTTTGCAAAACACAGAAACGAACCCAACTGGGCCGAAAACAAATTCAGATTCAAAAGTCCTTGTTCTGTTGTTTTCAGTTTTTATTTTTGTAAAATACTCAAAACTTCCTTTTGTTTTTGAAAATTCATTTTCCAAAATAAAGTTAAATTTATAACACAAAATTTAAAACTCATTTTTAACATTTTGAGTATTTTAAGTGAAAACATGGAAAATATTCAAAACAAAGAAAACAAAATTTATATAAACAAAATTTCTAAAAACTAAAAATTCTTAAAAAATAAATATTCTAAAGAAAATAAAATTATAAAAAATAAAAATTCTAAATAAAATAAAATTATGAAAAATGAAAAATAAAATTCTAAATTCTAAAAAAAGTAAAAATTCTAAAAAAAATAAAAAATTCTATAAAAACAAAAATACTAAATACTAAAAAAATAATCCAAACCCTTAATGGTTATTTAAATAAAAAAATAAAAAAAATTAATTAAATAAAAATAGATTAAAATTCTCAATCTACATCATTAATTTATTATTTTTTATTTTCTATTTTGTTAATTTATTATTTGTTTATATTTCATTTTTGTAAAAAAAATATATATTTTAAGATCCACTGACTTGAAAATGTTATATTATTTTATTATATATTAGCATAAAATTGTTCTATTTTACTGAATAATCAAATTTATTGAATAAAATGATATAAAATAATTTTTCAAAATTCCAAATAGAATGTGTTTTCCAATTTTCTATTTTAAGAAATAGTTTTTAAGAGATTCAACATAAGCGCATTTTCTGCAATCTTAAAATAGGCTCTCAAAACATAAAATTGAAAATAAATTGAAAACTCAAAACTAAAAATTGAAATGCAAAGAGTACATGCCCTAACACGTTTACCAATACTGATTTTTCTTTTCTATTTTGGTTGCGAACGAAAAGATAATATAATAAAAGGTAAATTATATTCACAATCTTCATTATTTTAGTTTTGTAACAATATCATCCATATTCTATTTTATTCGCAGATATGGTCCATATCCTTTCATTAATTCGCACAAATAATCATCAAATGGTTTTTTTGATGATTTTGCCATTAGCTTAAATAAATTAAAATAGCAAAAAATTTGAAAACGTAATGAAAAATTGCAATTGAGATACCTAACTTTTTTAAAAGTGCAAAATGGTCTCTTTATATTTTATTATTTAAAGAATTAAAAAATCATCATCTTCCCCAACACTACCCCTACCTCTGTGACCAAATCGAGAGGATTTCTCGAGCCCCTGATTGCGAGCGAAACTAGGGATCGCTAAATCAGATCTATGCAAATTCTAGAAGAAGTGTTCAAGAACTATTAACAATATTTTGAGTTGCTAACTTTCTAACTTTCATTTTATCATTAGATGTAGAGAAGTATTCGAAATCATCAGAATTTGATGTTGTAATATTGTTCAATTACATAATAAGAAGTAATTTGAATATCAATTAAGTGAAAAAACAAAACCCGAAAATCAAAAGAGAAAAACAAAATTTCATTTTGTTTTAAGGCAAGGCGATCTCGCCTGGCCACCTCTTTCAGAAACAGTAGCCAAAAGCAATAGCCTGGGCGATTGCTCAGGATTGTATTGGGCGATCACCTAGGCCAAATTTTTGGCCGTTGGGTTTTGAATTCTGACATTGTTTAGGTTGTTTTTTGCACTTTTTTAGTTGGTTTTGGCACCTTTTTGTGTGTAAGACTTGATTATCTATATATATAGATAGTTTTCAAGTTAAAGAACATGAGATTAACATTATATATAATAATCCATATCCAAATCAAAGATAAAAAAACTCAGATTTTCATACTGTTCTTCAAGTTTCATTCAAGTTCATTTTGCTTGAATTGGAACTTGGATTAAAGGTTTGATCACTCCTTTAAACTATTTGCATTCAAAGCCTTCAATCACTCATTCCGGTGGCAGCAAATATTGTTTGAGTACAACGATTCATAATCTTGTTCAAACTATCTTTCAGTGAATTAATATTCATTTTTTTCTTGTTCTTCATCCCTTCTTCCAATTTCTACAATAATCTCAAACGATATTTTGTGATGGAGAATGAGACTACGATGGCTACTATCAAGCTGATGAATCAAGATTTTGTGAGGTTTGATAGGTTTGATGGGTCAAATTTTACAAGATGGAATGATAAGTTGAAATTTCTTCTCACTACCTTGAAGATCTTTTACATCTTGGATCCGAATTTGGCACCATTGCTGGAACCAACCCCAAATGATTCCGATACTATAAAAGCAGAAAGAAAGAAGAGACAAGAAGACGAGTTTATTTGCAGATGACACATCTTGAATGCTCTCTCTAATCACCTTTATGATCTCTACACCAACACCACTTCGGCAAGAGAGATATAGAACGCATTGGAGAATAAAAACAAGGCCGAGGAGGAATGTACCAATTTTTTTTTTTTTATTTCCAAATACTTTGATTTCAAATTTTTGGATAACATACCTTTGTTAGGACAAGTACATGAATTTCAAGTCATTGTCAACAAGATGAAGTCCATAAAGATTGAAATTCCCGAAACTTTCCAAGTTGGTGCAATTATCGCTAAGTTGTCATCATTATGGAAAGGCTATAGAAAGAAAATTCTTTGTAGTTCCAAAGATTACTCTTTGGAAGATATTCAAAAGCATCTTCAAATTGAGGAAGAATCAAGGGCACGAGATGGGAATGAATATTCTCATAAGGGGACTTCCAAAGCCCATGATGTGGATCAAGTTGACAAATCCAATAAGAATTCCATGAAGAGGAAGTTCTCAAACTCCAACAAAGACAACAAAGAAAAGAAAAATTCCAAAGTTTCTTGTTATGTATGTGGCAAATCCGGACATTATGCCCGTGAGTGCAGGAACCGCAAACAACCAAAACAAACAGGAAAAGTGAACTCCATTGATACGGATAATATTGTGCTATTGTGAGCATTGTCAATACCGTCAAAGGAAAGGTTCAGGGATGATGGTATGATACATGTGCTACCATACATGTTTGTTATGATATGTCACTTTTCAAAACCTATCAAGAAGTGGACGATGAACACATTCAAATGAGAAATGAAGTTCAATCGAAGGTCGTTAGAAAAGGAAGTGTAGACTTACTTTTCATATCCGGCAAGAAGATTACATTAATAAATGTTTTACATGTACCGGATATGAATAGAAATTTAGTAAGTGGGAATTTGTTGGGAAAATTGGGAATTAAGTCCGTATATGATTCCAGCAAACTTATACTTTCCCGTAATTGTGTATTTGTTGGAAAATGCTATTCTAGTGATGGAATAATCAAACTTTGTATTGTTGAAAATGATATCAATAAAGCTATGAATTTAAATTATGTTATTGAATCTATTACTTTATGACATGATAGACTAGGACATATTGATTTCTCTACTATAAAAAGAATGATTAAAAATAACATGATTTCTTGTAAAAACATAGAACATAATAAATGTGAATTATGTGTTAAATCTAAATTAAGTAAGAAACTTTTTCATAGCGTTGAAAGAACTTTTAATTTATTAGACTTAATTCATTGCGATATATGTAAATTAAATGGAATGATAACAAGATGATATAATAAATACTTCATAACATTCATAGATGATCATTATAGGTTTTGTTATATCTTTTTAATGAGTTATAAGGATGAAGCATTTAGTATGTTTAAGATATACAAAACTGAAGTAGATAACCAATTAAATAGAAATATTAACATTCTTAGAAGTGATAAAGCGGGTGAATATTTCTCAAATGAATTTAATATTTCTGTGAACAACATGGCATAATACATTAATGTAGTGCTCCTAGAACACCCGAACAAAATGGTTTTGCTGAAATAAAGAATAAGACATTAGTTGAAATGATAAATGCTATGTTATTAAATTCTAAGTTGCCATTTAACTTATGGGGTGAAGATTTGTTAAGTGTATGTCATATAGTGAATAGAATTCCTTAAAAAAGACTAAAAGTTTCTCCCTACGAATTCTGAAAAGGAAGAAAACCAAATATTGGTTATTTTAAAATGTGGGGGTGTCTTGCTTATTGCAAGAACACAGATTCTAAAAAGACTAAGTTGGGTCCTAGAAGGATCAAATGTGCTTTTGTAGGATATGCTCAAAACAACAAAGCATATCGTTTATTAAATTTGGAAACCATCTTTGAAAATTTATTATCTTCGGATAATAATTCATTAAGGGAATCTCAAGTGGAGACTCCTATTTCTACAAGATCATAAGTAGAAACATTTTCTAAGGATGTTGATACAAATAAACTTCGTAGAAGTAAAAGAGCTCAAAAGGATAAATTATTAGGACCGAATGAAATTGATTCTCAACTTATTTCCTTCTATTTGGTTGAAGAAAATGAGAAGAGTGTCACAAGAACTATTCCATATGTTCTTCAAGTTGAAACCGATCCTAAAACTTATAAAGAAGCAATGTCATCAAGAGATAGTATCTTTTGGAAAGATGCTATAAATGATTAAATGCATTCAATTATGTCAAACAATACTTGGGAATCAGTTGATTTACCACTGGCTCAAACACTATAGGCTGCAAATGGGTATTTAGGAGGAAGTATAATGCATACAATACTCTTAATACCTTTAAAGTTAGGTTAGTGGCCAAAGGGTATCGACAAAAGGAAGAAATAAATTACTTTGACACATATGCACCAGTTGCTAGAATAACATTGATTAGTATTTTATTTGCTTTAGTTTCTATTTATGATTTGCATATACGTCAAATGGATGTTAAAACGGCATTCTGAAATAGGGATCTCGATGAAGAGGTTTATATAGAACAACCGGAAGGTTTTGTTCTACCTAGACATGAACATAAAGTATGCAAATCAACAAAATCATTATATGGTTTAAAACAAGAACCAAAAAAATGGCATGAAAATTTTGACTTAGCAATAATAACATTTGGATTTAAACATAATAGTGTTGATAAATGTTTATATTCAAAAATATGTGATAATTATGTTGTGCTCATTTGTTTATACGTAGATGATATGTTGATTATAAGTAATTAAATGCAAGGTATAAAAGAAACAAAGATGTTTCTATCTTCTACATTCAAAATGAAAGATCTTAGTCAAGTGGATACCATATTAGGTATCAAGGTTTCCAATACTAGTGGGGGTTTTATGTTGAACCAATCACGTTATATTGAGAATGTGATCAAGAAGTTCAATCACTTGAATATCAAAGAGGTAAATACCTCGTTTGATTCAAGTTTGAAACTTGTAAAGAATGATGGAAGAGTAATAGCACAACTTGAGTACGCAAGTGTTATTGGAAGTCTTATGTATGCGGTGCAATGCACAAGACCCGATATAGCATTTGCAATTAGTAAACTTAGCCAGTTTACTAGCAATCCAAGTGAAGAACATTGGAAGGCTATTGGTAGGGTTCTTGGTTATTTGAAGAAAACCAAGGATCTAGGTCTCCAATATTCTAAATTTTTGGCAATCCTAGAAAGATTTATCGATGCTAGTTGGATTTCTAATGCAGGTGAAAGTAAATCCACCTCAGGTTGGGTATTAATCCTTAAAGGAAGTGCAATTTCTTGGAAATCCAAAAAACAAACGTGTATTACATACTCAACTATGGAATCCGAATTCGTAGCATTAGCTGAAACTGGAAAAGAGGCTGAATGGCTTAAGGATTTAACGTATGAAATCCCATTAGGAGAGAAGAATAATTCTTCTATATCTATCTTGTGTGATAGTCAAGCCACTTTAGCTAGAGCGTACAATGAAGTGTACAACGGTAAGTCTAGACACATGAGTCTAAGACCATGTGAGGAAATTAATTAAAGATGGAATAATTTCACTCACTTATGTAAAGTCAAATGAGAATTTGGCGATTCGCTTACTAAACTGCTCACAAGGGAGTTAGTACGTACAACAACTAGTAGGATGGGGTTGAAACTTCGTAATTAAATCCACCAAATGATGGAAACCCTACCTGATTATACTAACAAGTATATCTCAGGTTTAAAGGGTAACAACAAGTCATTTGATAAGTTGATACATTCAGCACTTATTTTTTATTAAACCCTAACCTAGGTTATAAGTGATGGTTGTCACGGAAAAGGAGGGATGAGTTTTTTATAACTCTTAATAAAGTTCAGATCGTTGGATCAAGTATCTCTAAAAGTGACAAATATACTACAAGAACTTTACCTCTACGAACTTCGAGGTGGTGCCACCTCAATAGAGAGTTGAAGTTTATCTCTTAAAAGTTCATGAATAGGAGAAGCGCAAGGCCTTAAGAGCGCTAAATGAGATAGTGTGGAACTTAGAACACATGATGCTTATGTGTGTGATTTCATCGATATCATCACAAGGAATAACATGTTCAAAGCTTTCACGCTACCTGAGATTTCGATGATACTTTGTGAGATTTACACTAAGGTTGGATTCAAATTGAAAGATATCCATACTTTATACATAAATGTCGTTCAATTTGAGTTTGTGCTTATTACATAATTGAACAAGTGGGGGATTATTGTAATATTGTTCAATTACATAATAAGAAGTGACTTGGATATCATTTAAGTGAAAAAACAAAACCCAAAAATAAAAAGAGAAAAACAAAATTTCATTTTGTTTTAAAGCTGGGCGATCACCCGGCCTTAGGCATGGCAATGGGCCGAGCCGAATATCCAAGTGAAAAAACAAAACCCAAAAATCAAAAGATAAAAACAAAATTTCATTTTGTTTTAAAGCTGGGCGATCACCCGGCCTTAGGCATGGCAATGGGCCGAACCGGCACGGCTCGGCCCATAAAAGATGAACTCGGTTCGTCCTAATTTTTGAGCTCGTGGGTAGAACGAGCCGAGCTCAGCCCCATTTTTTTTTAATTTGAAAATAAAAAAGAAATACAATATCGAGAATCCTTTATGTTAAAAATTACAGATTTAACACCCTCCTCCCTTTTTCTTTTTGTTTTTGTTTTTTTAAAATTTGAAAATAAAATACAACTACCATATCGAGAATCCTTTATGTTAAAAATTAAATATTTAAAACCCTCATCCTTTTTTCGAGCTTGAGACCGGCTACTTTAAAAGTAGGCAGAGTTAAAATGTACACGAATAAGATGTTACGTGTACAATTTTTTATTAAAATAAGAAAAAAATATCAAATACATAAATACTAATACAAAATAATATTTACTACGAATATGATTAATTCATATTTAAATCTTCAAGTTCTTCAGACATTATTCTGTCCACTTTGTCTTGGATTCGAAGTTTGGCGTCATCCCAATCCTTTAGACACAGTAAGCTTTCTAAAATGTCAGCTTTGAGTCTTGACCTGATATCAGATAAAACCCTGCCACTTGTATTAAATGCAGCCTCCGATGTTACAGTTGAGACCGGAAGTGTAAGTAGATCACGTGCTATTTTTGAAAGAATTGGGTAACTACATTGATGTTGTCTCCACCATCGTAGTATATCAATTTTTTTTTTCTCTTCATCATCTAACATACTAAGCACATCATGCGCAAAATACCTAACTAACTCTATAGGTCTATCATTAGAACAAAGAAGGGGAGAACTAGAAGAAGAACCAATTAATTGTTGACCTGAACCACTCCTATGTGTACTGACGTAACTCCATAAGTCAATGTCATCAGTTGATGACGAAGTATATGTTGGATTAGAGGGTCGTACAACGTTCGTACATGCCTTTTCCGCATAGACCTCATACATAGAACATAAAGTTTGTTCTAAATTAGCACACGTGACTGGATTTCCGTAAGTTAATTTATCTGAAATTATCATTATTGTTACTTTCATACCCTCTAAGCTCAGTCGAAGATCCATGATACATGCTAATAGAAATAACATAGGCAATTGTTCTCAATATTTTCTAAATTTAACTTCTATAACATGTATAATACTAGTAAAAAGAACAAAATTCTTATACCTATTAAAATAGTTAGCAATATAATAGAAATGATTTAAAACAAGTGGGGTAGTTGGGTAATACACACTAGAACATGCAGTTGTTGCATTGTAAAAAACTTTTAAAAATTTTCTAACATGACCACATATTTTCCAATCTTGTAATTCTAAATCATATTCTGAGCCGTGTGAGTGTCGGCCATTATAATAGACAGTAATACAATCTTCATAACATTCACACGATTCAAGTATAAGATATGTTGAATTCCATCTATTAGCAACATCAGTTGCAAATTTTTTTGATTGCAGCCCATTTTCTGTACATAGAGCAGCAACAACTTGTTTTCTTGATGGTGATACCGAAATATAATTAATAGCATATCTAATTTTTTCTAATTGATGTTGTATAAATTTTAATCCATCTTGTACAATTAAATTAAACACATGACATACACAACGAATATAAAATAAAATACCATCAAAATCTGGACTACAATGTTGCATTAATTTTTCAATTACTATATTATTTGGGCCTGCATTATCAAATGTAAACCTACGAGTCTTATAATCACATTTAAATTCATATGACATGCCTAATAACACTTGGTAAATATTATTTCCATTATGAGGATAATCTATTTGTTTAAATGCTATTACTTTTTTTATGCATTATCTAATTATTATCAATATAGTGTGCAGTTGCAACCATGTATCCTTTTTGGTTACAACATGTCCATAAGTCTGATGTAAAAGATACAACACCGTTATAATTATTAATATAATTAATTATAACTTCTTTCTTTTTATTATATCTAACAATAGTGTCTTTACGAAGTGTATTTCTAGAAATACTAACATACCTTGGTTGTAGATATTTTTAGATGAATGACGTCCAATGAAGATTGTCCACCAAGCATAGTGAAAACTCAACATTTGCTGTCAATTCCGACAGTCTTTTGTGGCGCATGAGTTCTTGTGAGTATATCCAATGGTTGAAAGTGGGACTACTTGACCCGGCTCTTAGAGATCCAAACTGGAGTTGTGCCTAATTTGTATCCAAACTTCCATGTTTGTATTGACACTTTTTGAAGTGTCTGTATAGATGGGTCGTGCATATCTCTTTTTGTAAAGAAAACTTATCCTAATAGTGTTTACAGTGTGTTTTGAACTCATGGACTCCGTTCACTAGTTTACCAGTCATCACCAACTCAAAATGCTCCTAGCACTTAGCCTTTTGTTTGGTGGCTTTTCGTTTAGTGCTAGAGCTGTTACCACCCGATTTTGGTAAGGCATCCACGTCAGCAAAGGCCCAATAAAGGTCTCATCTAAGCCTAATTCAGGCCTCGCTAAGGCCTTATAGGCCCAGCGAGGGCCTTCCAGATTCATAAAGGTTCCAGAGACCCGGCGAAGGCCTCGAGGGCCCAGCAAGGGCCTCGTAAATTCTCAGAAGGCCTCGGAGGCCTATCGAACATCTTAGCATTCCTAAATTAGAGTATTACGAGGCCCCTGAAGGGCCTCGACACTTATGGCCGATCTAGAGAGCCTCACCGGGCTTCGTATTTATTATGGTCCGCACAACTAATAGGATATCTCAGGGAAGATTGTATTTGATTGTCACAAGAAAACCATATCCCAATCCAATAAAATCAGCAACACAATCTTAGAGATTGAGAGAGATTAGGATGCAATCTCTTAAGATCGTGACGAGATTGGAACCTACCTTATCTGATAAGGAAAGAGAATCCCAATCAGAATTCTAATTGATCGCTCTCTTAAATCAATTAGGATTCTCTCCCTATAAATATCAGAATTCGGTTATTCTAAGGTACGCATTCTTTAGTACACAATTTTCATGACGCACTTTTTATGCTTAAGAATCCCACCCTAAACTCTGCTCAAATCTCTGCCTGCTTGTCTCTCCCACACCCCATTGTTTCTGCCCCCGTGTATCTCTCATATACCGGCAGTTGACTTGATCATCGGAGTGCCAACGATCGCTGGACCCTTTTCTTTTGGAGATCCTGGTGCCTAACGATTGTCCTAGTGTGCAGGTAACATACGAGTTGGCAGAGGAGTGACTAGAGATCTGTTGACACGTAGACTGGTGCAGGTTCCGACATCAACAGATTGGCGCCGTCTGTGGGAAATGAAAAACATTACACGACCAACAACTTGTGGTAAAAACGTATTTTTCTACCCGAAAGAGCATGGCAACCGAAAATTCCACGGAGGAAGAAGTAAAGTCTCATCATACTGACTTGCGGCAGAAAAGCGGTCAAGACTTTCAGAATGAAACCCACTGCAAGAGAAGAAGACAACGATAGAGACGCCCGAAGTTGGACTACGACCGGATGAAGGCGGCGCTTGAACTGTTGGAGAATCAATCTCTTTAACATGGACCCGAGTGCAGTCGTACCCGGCGAAGTCCTTCGAGGTCTGGCTCTATCGAAAGCCGTCGGTCTCAAGATGATTCGCCAATCCTCAATGGGCAAAATCTCAAAACCAGGAGAAACCTCGTGCCTCGTGAGTGGAGAAGCTGGTCGCCTCTGCCAGCGTATTCGACAGGTTGGAGTCTGAGTCGTCTGTGGCTCGACCTCAATCGTTGAGTAGCCGGCATAGCGAGCCCAGCGATGACCACTGAGAGAAGAGAATGGACTCCAGGACTGCGGATGAAAGACCAGAACGGTTGTGCGACCTTGATGACGACGATGATCTCCCATTCTCCAAATAGTTGAAGGCTAGAGAACTCTCCGTAGGATTCAAAATGCCTCCTATGGAGAAATATGACTGAAGATGTGATCTCACGGATTCCATTGGAGATTCGCTTTCTAAAGGCCTTCGTCCTCATTTAATGCCTCTTCTCAAAGTGCTACGCCTGATATAAATAATAGGCTTGGACTTGGAAGACTATTGTTACCATTCGATTTTGGTAAGGCATCCACGTTAGCAAAGGCCCAATAAAGGTCTCATCTAGGCCTAATTCAGGCCTCGCTAAGGCCTTATAGGCCCAGCGAGGGCCTTCTAGATTCATAAAGGTTCCAGAGACCTGGCGAAGGCATCGAGGGCCCAACAAGGGCCTCGGAGGCCTATTGAACATCTTAGCATTCCTGAATTAGAATATTGCGAGGCCCCTGAAGGGCCTCGACACTTATGGCCGATCCAGAGAGCCTCACCGAGCATCATATTTATTATAGTCCGCACAGCTAAAAGGATATCTCAGGAAAGATTGTATTTGATTGTCACAAGAAAATCATATTCCAATCCAATAAAATCAACAACACAATCTTAGAGATTGAGAGAGATTAGGATGCAATCTCGGAAGATCGCGACGAGATTGGAACCTACCTTATCTGATAAGGAAAGAGAATCCCAATCAGAATTCTAATTGATCGCTCTCCTAAATCAATTAGGATTCTCTCCCTATAAATATCAGAATTCGGTTATTCTAAGGTACGCATTCTTTAGTACGCAATTTTCATGACGCACTTTTTATGCTTAAGAATCCCACCCTAAACTCTGCTCAAATCTCTGCCTGCTTATCTCTCCCACACCCCATTGTTTCCACCCCCGTGTATCTCTCATATACCGGCAGTTGACTTGATCGTCGGAGTGCCAACGATCGCCAGACCCTTTTCCTCCGGAGATCCTAGTGCCTAACGATTGTCCTAGTGTGCAGGTAACATACGAATTGGCAGAGGAGTGACTGGAGATCTGTTGACACGTGGACTGGTGCAGGTTCCGACGTCAACAAGTGCCAATGGTAGTTTGTGTATCGGCGTCTTCATGAACGTCTTCCAAATGAATTGGATTAGTACTACCACCAAACTGATCAATAATATCTTCTGGAATTGGAATGTCATTAAGACCACTGAAATCATCATCACTTCGGTTGTTTGCCATTTGGAATAATAGAATAAAGAAAACAGGACAAGATGAATATGTAGTAGAAAGTAGAAAGTAGAAAGTAAAAAGTAGAAATATAGAGAATTAGTAGAAGTAGAATATTACAACTTAAAATTATAGAGTAATATTTAGATAATGAGATACTAGATACTAATTAGAACACTAATATTGAGATAATGTAATTTGAGAATTGTTAATGGATTAAGACTTTGAGTATATAATTGAATGAGAGATAAAAGATTGAAGTGTGAAAAAATGAGTTTAGAATATGGGTATTTATAGGAAAATAATAAAAGTAAAAAAAATGATGTGACCGTTGACAAGCCACGAGCGGGCTCGGCTCGTGGCTCGTCAATTTAGCTCGTGGGCATGAGCCCAATGAGCCGGCTCATTTTTTGGTCGAGTCGAGCGAGCTCGGCTCTTTTTTTTTTAGCTCGGCCCTCGCTCGTGTTTGTCCCTCGACGAGCCTGAGCTCGAGCTGGGCCGAACTTTTACGAGCTAAGCCGGCGAGCCTACGAGTTGACGAACTATTTTGCTACCCCTACCCGGCCTCCTTTTTCAGAAACAGAGGCCAAAAGCAAATTGCCCAGGCCAAATTTTTTGCCGTTGGGTTTTGAATTCTGACAGCTTTTGAGTTGTTTTTTGGCACATTTTCGTGTGTAAAACTTGATTATCTATATATATAGATAGTTTTCAAGTTAAAGAACATGAGATTAACATCATATATAATAATCCATATCAAAATCAAAGATAAAAAAAAAAAAAAAAAAACTCAGATTTTCATAGTGTTCTTCAAGTTTCATTCAAGTTCATTTTGCTTGAATTTGAACTTGAATTAAAGGTTTGATCACTTCTACAAACTATTTGCATTCAAAACCTTCAAGCTCTTATCCCGGTGGCGGTAAATATCGTTTAAAGACAACTATTTATAATCGTGTTCAAACCATCTTTCGGTGAATTAATATTCATTTTTTCTTGTTCTTCACCCCTTCTTCCAATTTCTAGAACATTTGATTCGTCTCCAAATTTGTCATAACTTAATTCATCTCCCGAAACCTTCACAGCTTTCTTTGGCTTATCAGGGTCATAATCCATCATCCTTAGAATAATCTGACGAAGACCCAGAACCATCATCCAGCTTCTTTCCTAATGTAGATTCAGCAGTCTCATGAAAAATCTTCTACAAATGAGAAGAGGGCAAAATGAGCAGCTAAGTATTGACATAACCACTATCCATCCATGAAAGGTTAAAGACTAGACCTATTGACTTTCAACCATATAAAGATTTGTTCCCTGGAAATCATTAAGATAATCAATGCAATCAACTTTACCATCACATCTGGGGCAAAGCCAGACTTCATCATCCGGAGGAAAGAATTGTATATACACCCAAAAAGAGAACAATATTAGATCAAGAGATAAAAGTAAGAAGACATTCAGGACACAAATGTCTAGAATTTACGTAGATTTGTTCTTCAACACTTCTTCTAGACTCTGTGTAGATATGGTTTCGCTCGAAATCGGGAGATGACCCAAACTCCGACTAGGGTGGGGATGGGGTTGGAGTTGAGAAGAATATGATTTTCTTTTTCTTTTTTTAATTGTTTTAAATGATAAAATGTAAAGAGACTATTTTACTTTTTTGAAAAGTTATGTACCTAACTCTAATTTTTTAATTTAGTTTTTTATTTTTTGATATTTTAATTTATTTTAGATAAGGGCAAAATCGTCAAAAAAAATTTGGGGACCATATATGCGAATTAATAAAAGGGTGGAGAATATAGTTGCAAATAAAATTGAAAGAAGATGATATTGTTACAAAGTTAAAAGAATTGGAGACTGCGAGTGTAATTTATCCTATAATAAACATCACATTCACAACTATTGGTTCATGATATTGCTAAGAACTCCCAAGCAAAAACATAGAGGAGCAATTGATACCACAATTGAAAGTAGAAAATATCATAGCACATCTACGCCTTGTTTGGCTGGCCAAATGGATTTGTGATTTCACACATGTTTGGTAGTACTGAAATTATTTTTTAAGTGCTTGGTGAATGTGTATATAAAAAGTAGGTTGTAAGTTGTAGGTCCTATTAAATGTGTGGATAAAAAATATGTTTGACCAATATAACCAACTAAATTATAATTTAAGCATTGCCAAACATATGTGAATCATCTGTGCCATCTGTTGGAGATAGAGCTGGCAAATGGGCCAGACGGGCCGGCCCAACCCAAAATTAGACAGCCACACAAAATATTGGGCTGGGCTAGCCCTGGCCCAATTTTATATGGGCTGGTATTTGTTGGGCCAACCCAGCCCGATTTTGAACCATAGAGCTAATGGGCCAGTCCAACTTAAATTTTTAACTTATTTTTTAAAAACAATTATTTATGATTTTAAAAAAAAGAAAAAAAATCTAACATGTTATGTGTACATCACTTCCACCCCTACCCCAACCAGAATCTGAGAAAATGCGACCAGTTAGGGGGATTTCTCCTCCCCCGGTCGTCGGTCTGGCTTTCGACCGTGGGGGATGAGAGGGAGAAATCTCTCCCATTGGTCACGAAACTAGGGAGATTCGTCGGGAATATGGGGGATTTCTCCCTTATTGTTTCCGGTCGTGCCGGTCGAAAACAAGGGGGGAGAAATTCTCCCGATTTTCTGCGATTTTCTACGAGCCCCCCCTCCTCCCCATTTTCTGCGACGAGGGGGGATTTCTTGCCCCTAGTTTCCGGTGCCAGAAACTAAGGGGGAGAAATTCCTCTCTTTTGCTTCCAGTTTCACAGTTGGGGAGTGGAGGTGGAGGTGGAGGTGGAGGTGGAGGTGGAGACTTTGGCCAAAATATTTTATCGGGCCAGTCGGACTGGCTCGGTGGGTTAGTTGAACCGGGCTAAATTGGCTTAATTTTTATTTGATCAATTTTTTATTGGGCCAGTCCAGTCCAGAGATGAGATTATTTGGGTTAGCCTACTAGGCCTACTCATTTTGCCACCTCTAATTGGAGATATTAGCATCACAGCTACCCGTCCCCTTACAAACCTGCAGTAGAATAATCACATAATGTTACAGAAATAATGGAAGTAAATTAATGTCATGTCTCAAAAGTCAAAAGTGAAAACCTTCTAATGCTTTACACAATCATTCATATGCAGTCAAATACATTAAAGCAGGGTGAATGTCAAGAAAAGAGATAATGTGTTTACAAGTGCTTATAAATTGGTCAAATATTATTTTTATCCACACACATTCTATAAGAACCATAATTTTTATCTACACATTTCACAAGACTCGCTTCTTATAATATATAAAAAACTTTATCGAACAATAAGAAGTAAAAAAAGTGGATTACCCACATTATAATCAGTATCAAACTCTGAAAAGATTCAATTGTCAAAGAGAAACAAATCAAAATAAGAATTTGGAAATCTTTTCAGAATGAGATTACTAGATCCCAAAATGTTAATAGCAGTATACATTCGTGAATTGGTGTTAGACCTTTATTTTAACATTACTTGTTTTTACTGAAGGTCTTGAAGCAATTCATCTTAATAACTACAATGTGCATTGGAACTAGAGCATCTTCAAAAACTTCAACGTGTTATTATTTGATGTCTCATGTGCCGGACTTTGGATTTTCCAGCCATCGGACAAACTATAAATTTATGCCCTTATACTAGCCATCTTTTATCATTTTCCTCCCCATTTGGCAATGAAATCTTATATTCTAATGAATCAAAATGTCTACCGTTATTTTTTTCAGGAAACACGAGGACTAAGCATATACATATTGGAACTTGGAGGACTAAGCATGCAATATTGGCATTGGAACCAATTTTTGGGAAATTAGTTACTGTTTGCCGCGGTCAACCGCGGCCCGTCCAGACTTTTTTTGGCTTATTTTCAACTATAAATCGGGGCTTTTTTCGTCTTTTCACTTATACAAGTTTAAAAATTGGTAAAACGATATATAAAGACCGAATTTAAGTCAAATTAAGGAGGAAGACGGTTGGAAACAAGAGAAAAGAATCATGTGGCGAAGAAGAATTTTTGAAAGATTTCTTCTTCTTCAATCTATAAAATCTATTGTTTTTAATTTAATTATATTCTTCTAATTTTCTTGAGTCTTGTAGACAATAAAACATTGTTTAAACAAAGTGATTATCTTGTTATCCTTTTAATTCCATTTACAAGCTTTAACTTTCATGGTTCGTTTTTGTTGGATTAATTAAATAAAATCTCTTTCTTCTTAAATATCATGTATTTTTTATAGTTAAAAATAATTTAATTAATTCGTGCTTGGTGCTTAAACGTGTCCTATTAATTTCTTTTGATTTTTTGTTATTTTGTTATCGATTTGGGATACATAGAATACTTAAGATGCGAAACTTTCAATTCTTTGTTTTCTTTTAATTGAGTTTGATACGAAAAACGCTTAAGTAATTTAAGATTGAAGCAAAGGGTAGCCGATAATAGATTTTCTTCTTTTAGATTTAATTGATAAATATTTTAAGACGACAATAAATTGATTTCGAGTTGTCGTTTGTTTTTGAAAATTAATCAATAATTGAATGATTGCTAAGTTAAACAATTGTGGATTCCGAAACCCTGGTACTTTAAACAACTTAAACCTTCAACTCAACTTTTTAGCATAGTTAATTAATCTTTAAGTTAAGATCTTTCAACTAAACTCATTTCAACCCAACTAGCCTAGAGTGTAATAGTTAATTCGAATTAAATTAGACTTTCTTCATTACAATCCCCATGGGATCGACCTCGTTGCTATTCTATATTTTAATAGATTCGTGCACTTGTGAGTTATTTAATAAAGAACCAAGTATCTATGAAGAAGCAAACTCTTGGCTTGCTGCAATGCAAGATGAAATGGCCTCTTTAATGAAAAATAAAACCTAGATCCTTGTTAACAATAAAGTTATAGACTGCAAATGGGTCTAAAAGGTGAAAGATGGGGAATTAAATGATAAAAGTGTGAGATATAAAGTTAGATTAATGGCAAAAGGTTTCTCAAAAAGAAGGGATAGACTATAATGAAATATTATCACATGTTGCCAAGTATACTTCAATCAGAATACTTCTTGTCCTTACTGCTCAATTTGACTGGGAATTAGATCAGTTGGATGTTAAAACAACATTTTTAAATGGAGAACTTGATGAAATAATTTACATGAATTAGCCCAAATGTTTTGAAATAAAATCTAATACTGAAAAAGTTTGTTTGCTAAATAAATCTCTCTATAGTTTAAAAGAGGCTCCAAGGCAGTGGTATAAGAGGTTTGGCTCCTATAACCAAAGTTTGGGTTTTGACAAGAGTAATTTTGATTCATGTCTGTTTTATAAAGGTAAAGGTGGCCATAATTTTGTCTATTTACTCTTATATGTTGATGATATTTTGTTAGCATGTAATGAAAGGAAAGAAATTGAAAATATAAATGAGAAACTGAAATCTGAAATCTGAATTTGAAATGAAAAATTTAGGGAAAGCGAAAAGAATTTGAGGTATGCAGATTAAAAGAGATTGGAAAAATGGCATTTTATTTAGTCATCTTACATTGAAAAAGGTTTAGAAAAATTTTCTATGAGTACTGCAAAACCTGTTTCTCTGCCTTTGGCTAATCACTTTAAACTGTCAAATGAACAATAATCTAAAACAGATGAAGAACTTGATAGAATGTATAATGTTCCATATTCTAATACGGTTAGTTCTCTTATGTATCTTATGGTATGTACAAAACCATATTTGGCTCATGGAATAAGCACATTGAGTAGATTCATGGCTAATCCTGGTGAATCTCACTGGATTGCCTTGAAATGGATGCTCAGATACTTGAAAGGTTTAAGGTTCTATTGATATGTGTTTAGAGTTTAAAAAATGTGATGAAGGTGTAATCTTTAAAGGGTTATATAGACTCAGATTTTGCTGGTGACTTGGATAAGAAATGTCTACTTCTTCTTATATTTTCACACTTTGTGATAATTGTATTAGCCGGAAGTCACAACTTTAGAAAATTGTGGCTCTTTCCTCTACAGAGGCAGAATATATTGCAGCTTGTGATGTTGTGAAAGAGGGTCTTTGGTTAGGAGGTTTGTTGAGTGAAATTGACTTTATAAATGAAGTTACCAGATCGTATACTGATAATCACAATGTCATTCATCTGAGTAGGAATCAAGTTTATCATGATAGAACTAAGCATGCTGACATCAATTATTATTTTGTTAGAGACATTGTTGAAAAGAATTTGGTAAAACTGATTAAAATTCCAACTCAACTTAATTTTGCTGATCTTGGTACAAAAGTTCTTCCATTGAACAAGTTTAAAAACTGGTTAACTATCTTGAATGTTACTAATGAATACTTTTTGTTTTACACGTAAGTTACTTATTGGAAATTAAATTGGTTTCTTTAAAACATAAACTGATTCTTTGTTTTTTTTTTTTTCCTTTTTACAAGTAATGTAGAACAAATGATACTTTAGTGATAGAGTCTTGAATACTAGAAGTTGTGTCATCTATTCAGCAATGTAGAGTTTGTTGGGTTTAAGTGTGCTTCAGTTCTGACTTGAATCGGTGAAAGTGTGTTTTGGTTAATACTATTTCCTTATAATCTGCTTTTTTATCTAACCCTCACACATGGTGCACTTGTAACCGTTGGATGGAGGGTTTCCTTGCCTGTGTCTTTTAAATAACCTTGATAGATCTTCATTTCTTAGTAGAAGAAACTTGCGCAGCTAGAGTTCTATTTTCTGATCTCTTATCTTCTTCATCTTTCTACTTATTCTTCTTTTTTTACTTTTCTCAGATGGTCTTATTGACTTTTCTGATTTGTGTAATTTTAAGTTGAGAGAAGGTTTTTGTCGTTCCTTTGGTGAACATTAACTTATGTGGCCTTTTTGTCTATCAAATGAAATCCTTGGGATTTCATGGTGTATAATAACTCTGTGTGAAAAATCTCTTATGATATGTTGTGATCCTTTTCGTGTGTGTTTGAAAAAATTCTTGGGTTATTTTTGTGTAATCTAGGCACATCATGATATTGTGTTCTCAACGTAAGAGAGATACGATCACTATTCTTATTCTGTAACTACTTATTTATCATTATGTCAAATACAAGTCTCAAAAATTGCACCAATCAAACCACCACACGGACCCCAGTTTTACATCAATGTACATTTAGAACATCTCCAATGCAACTATGGAAAGCTAAAAATTGGGCAATTTACAATTCGTCTTTATTGTTTGTTCTCATTGTGCAAAACATCACTATCGTTTGGATTTTGGCATCTGGGCTCTAAATAAATGTTTCTTTGTAGAAAAGATCTCTGCCATCTATATTCGTTAACATTTGTTGTTAAAATTAACAAAATAGATCATTAGCGCGCAAATAATTCTAAACTAGGGGAATGATTTGCGCAAAAAAAGTAAACGATAGAAACGTTTTGCCACACAAACGTTTAAAGCCAGATTTTGGATCTCTTTCTTCTAGTAACTATAAAATTCCACACAAACAGATAAAATCAAATACATTGTAATAATACACTTAAACATAGTGAATAAAACTCATACATATTACAAAAATTTGACATATCCAAACAAGTGTATGCCGTCAAATACATTTTAAATACTTCAAGATGTAGCTTTTATAATCCACATTACAACCAACCCCCACACAAGACCTAAACACCACGTTCTAAACTTGAACAACTTCTTTTCTTTCTGCAAATTCAACAATTGTTATTCATACGCATTCTTGGATCTAAGCAAACCAGATATTATCCACAAATCTAGGACACGTTTCGTCCATATCATTTGCAAAATATACTGTATAGGAAGAGGTTTTGTGTACGATTTTACTCACCTATGTGTCTCAGATCTATAGAGATAAGGACTGGTTTGCTTAGATCCAAGAATGCGTATGAAGAACAATTGTTGAATTTGCAGAAAGAGAAGAAGTTGTTCAGTTTTAGAACATGATGTTTAGGTTTTGTGTATGTGTTGGTTGTAATTTGGGTTATAAAAGCCACATTTTGAAGTGTTTAAAATGTATTTAGCGATATACATTTGTTTGAATGTGTCAAGTTCTGTAATGTGTATGAGTTTTTTTTACTATGTTTAAGTGTAATATTACAATGTATGTAATTTTATCAGTTTGTGTGAAATTTTATATTTGCTAGAAGAAGAAGACCCAAAATATGGTTTTAAACGTTTGAGTGCGCAGAACATCCATATCGTTTCTATTTTTAGCACAAATTATTTCCACATTTAGATTTATTTGAATTAATTAACCATTTTGTTAATTTTAACGGCAAGTGTTAACGTATATGGACAGTAGGAACCTTTTCTGCAAAGAAACATTTATTTAGTGGTCTAAATGCCAATATCCAAACGATAGAGATGTTTTACACAATGAGAACAAACGATAGAGACGAAATGTACTAATCACCCACTAAAATTTTATTGTCACATAAGTAAATTAAATAATGTTTAAAAAATTCATCTCCAGTGCAAGCTGTTAAGTACTCTATTAAACTGACGTGACAAAAAAATAGACAATGTTTAGAGCCCCGTCTAAATTCAGAAGCTCTGTTAGACATGTTGCTCAACAAAATTTAAATATTGTATGTAAATCTATGTATATTTTTAATGTAATTTTTTTATTTTAATAAAATAAAATACACATATATAGCGATCCAATGAATGCATTGGAGACTAAATTTGAACATGATTGTCTATTAATTGGACATCATGCCACATAAATTAGATGTCTTCCAATCTTTGTGTCACTTACATAACAATCTATAAAATGCATTGAAGACGCTCTTATAGGAGTAGCAACACAAATTATTCCATGGACATAAAAGATTGTGGGAGGAATAGATTTTTTTTGAATTAAAGACGAAAAAAGAAAATTATAGAGGTTGGTGCATACCAACATGAACTTGTCAATTGTAGGGTAAACTATAAAAGATTAAACCTTAACAACAAATTATTCATTTTAATAAATCATCGGTCAACTGCATTAACTCTTAATTAACTAGATTGAAGGTTTTCCTGGATATATCATATATACAAGGAGGGAGGGAGTGTAGTAAAGAATTTAGTTTTGTTAATGAACAGTTATTGCTATATTGTTATCTAAATTCACAAAATATGAGCCTTCACAAAAACCTTCAAAAAATTGGCATTTACTGAATATTTCCATCATTTCAAAATTTAATCTTTAACAAGAAGATGAAATAAATCTATTATTGACCACTTTAAGTTAAAAACTGATAAGTCCACCACTTAGCACCACATCTTCAAATTCATATTTAACATAAAAAATGAATTATGTTCATATTCGAAATAAAAAGTTAATTTTGACAAAACTATTCCTTTTGAACTTTGTGACGATGGAGTCCCGAATCTTTAAATACTAGCAACTTAGGTCCCTTAGCTATGAAACATTAGTGTCCGGCATCTTTTCTTGACATAAACCATTAACCTCACTGCTAAATAATTAAATTTTTATTGAAAGGACAATTACACACTTATTTAAATTTAATAAAAAAAGAAAGAATAAAAAGGAAAGACAAAAAAAAAAAAAAAAAAAAAAAAAAAAAAAAAACGAAACAAAAATCAAGCATACACCCTAGCCCTTCTCCACAACCAAGCCCTAGCACCCCAAACTCCGTCGCCACTCCCAACCACTACTAAAACCAATCGTTGGCGGATGCCACCACCATCTCCACTACCAATTGTTGGTGCAATTGTTGATCTTAAAATGCGTGCACTTTGTATAGGCTTTTGCAAAGGGGTCTTCGCGATTCTTCGATTTCGAGTTATGAATGTCGCCTAGTTGGCAACAGAGTACCCATTGTTGCTAGTCATAATGATTGACCCAAAACATAGTGAACATTGATAAAATAATTTGAGTTTGGTGGTAGAGATGGCGGCGGCATCCGTCAGCAATTGGTTTCAGTGGTTGTTGGAGGTGGCAGTGGAGTTTGGGGTGGTAGGGCTTAGTGGTGGAGAAGGGATGGGGTGGGATGGTTGATTTTTGTTTTTTCTAATTTCTTCCCACTTTCCTTTTCTTTTTGTTTCGTTCTATTTTTATTTAGATTTAAATAAGTATAGAACTGTGATTTTAATAAGGTTTTGACTATTTAACGGTCAAATAGAAAATTTCTTTAAAAAAAAAGGATGTCAGACGCTAACGTTTTAGATTAAAGACCTAATGTGCTAGAAATTAAAAGTTCAGAATCGTTTCATCACAAAGTTCAAAAGTTCAGCACTCTAATACTACTTACATTTTACCCTAACATTTTAGTGTTACTAGAATGATTTTCGTTATCGGTATGCCTAGCCCAAAATAAGATTGGGCTACATAAATCAAAGCTAATTGGGCTCTGTCAACAAACCCTAACAGCTCAGTCCGCCCATGTTAGGAAGCATTTATGTAATTATAACAAAAAACGAGGACATTTCACGGAAAATCAACAAGTATATAAACCCTTAGCGATTAGGGTTTCTCATTCTCAGAGGCCCCAAGCTCCAGGAAGAAGACGCTGTAACGAGAAGAAGCAAAAATGGTGGAGAAAGGTAGCAAGACCAGGAAAGAGGAGGTCGTCACAAGGGAGTTCACCATCAATCTACACAAACGTCTTCATGGATGGTACATTCTCTCTCTTCTCTCTCTCTGAATATATGCAAGTATGTTCGTAATTGTTTTTGTGTATGTGTTGTTAGTAATTCAGATCTGTGTTAGTTTGTTTATTTGTTACTTTCTTGTACTGTTGGGATTAAGTTTGACGAATTGAACTGCGTTTTTGCATTTTCTTTGTTTGATAAAATCCAGTTGCGTCTGTTTTTGTTGTCGATGTTAAATTTTCATGAAAACTCGCTGGCTTTTTGGAATTTACAGCTCCTTTTTTACCTTTGTTCTTCGATATTTGGAAAGTATAAGAAGTTAATTTTATTGTATTTACAAACGAGAAAGAGATCTGTTGACGTATAATTAAGGATGTTCCAGCATAAAATCATCTAAGTGAAACTATATGCTGACCTTCTGTAATCTATAAATCTCGAATTTCTAATGGAAATATAAATAGTTGCATTTGAAGTAAGTGCATATCTATCAAAGAGAACATCAAGAAGATGGTGTAAAATTCTAGGAAGCTAGTTGATAACATTCATATAAGCATTTTCCAGTCGTCATCAAGTATTAATGCCTGAGGCAGGTTAAAATGAAATTATTCTCTTTAAGTCATGCTATGGCTATCTTACAATGCTCCAAACTCAGTTCTGTGGAACAAACTTTTGCTTTAAGCAAAGACATGCTATTTTGCATCTGTGTAGCTGGTGGCGGTTTCATGTTTTGTGATTGCACTGTACTTGTTAACTATGTGCTTGGTCATTTACTCATTATTAAGATGTACGATTTGTCCTTGTACATGGAAAATATACTGCTATGCTGTGCAATATCATCTTAGTGTGGCTGTCTACACGAAGTGCCTTCTTTCATTCTGATGTTCAGTCATTGGTAAAAGGAAAAGGTCTGTCTGAAGTTGGATAAATATGATATTTGTGGAGATTTTTATTGGAAGAAGGTTTCTTGTAACTACAAATTGGAATCATTTTTTGGCTAAATTGCTAAAATTGAAACATTTAGCACCAAAGTGCCAAAAGGCTAAAATTAGAAGACGTGTTCATTCTATTCTAAGAGTGATGGCATAAAATGTGCCCTTTCAAGTTTATTTATAAGGTCTGCTTAAAATCTAGTTGATTAAAGTAAATGTGGTTTCTTTATGATCTCAAAAAGGTTTGAAGTTGCTACATTATTTGGAACCTTGTTTGCGTGCGTCTACTAGTCTTTTGATGGATGATCTGCTATATCTCCATAGCTGATAAAATTGTTATGTTTAATTTTTTGTGAAACGGATATGTGTTGCAGCACCTTCAAGAAGAAGGCTCCAAAAGCCATCAAGGAAATCAGGAAGTTTGCCCAGAAGGCTATGGGAACTACTGATGTTAGAGTTGATGTCAAGTTGAACAAACAGATATGGAGCCGTGGAATTCGTAGCGTGCCGAGGAGAGTCCGGGTCCGCATTGCACGCAAGAGAAACGATGACGAAGATGCTAAAGAGGAGCTTTACTCTTTGGTAACCGTTGCAGAAATTCCAGAGGGTGGGTTGAAGGGATTGGGCACCCAAGTTATCGAGGATGAAGAATAAACTTTTCAGTTTTAAGATTTAGTGAGTCAAATTTTGCTATACCTCTGATTTTTATTGAGACATTTTGATGTATGTTTGGAGAAGTCAATTCTAAGGATTATGTCACTCAACTTATGAAGTTCAGCTTGTTTAAGACTATTAGTTCCTTCAATGTTATAGAATTGTCTTTATTCAATGTGTGCCTTTGAAGATGTATAACAGGTTGTCAATGCTTGTTTCTGAATTATAGCAAATCTTGTAGTCAAGATTGCTAAATAGAGCTGGAGATAATACTGAAAATCCTGTGCTACGTATGTGCGTAGCCATTGAAAAATAATGCCCGACAGTTTGTTCATAAATGACCCGGCACACTTCATGCATAATGGTTTTGGCTCGCAAAATACTCTTATCCTCATAGCTGCTGAATCTATGGTTCAAAACGGGTTCACATCCAAAAGAAGGTAGTTAGGTATGAACTTGGAGATGGAAGCTTTCTTTCGTTTCTTGAAGTTGAAGCACTACTAAAGAACCCAGATCTTGTTAAAACGCCAAATGAACTTCTAGACCAATTATTTCTCATGTAAGCCCCGAGAAAAGAGCGGGTTTAAAGCATGTGTACGTCTGTCAAACCCCAAGGCTCAGCGGTGGAACTACCAAGCTGAAGTTGGACTGGTTTTATTATTTAATTATAATTAATTTCTACCAAGCCCAGACAGAAGTTCTTGTGCTTCTACCAAAACTTAGAAAAGGGGTTTGACACCATTGCATATCTGTCCATACGAACCTGCTCTCGAGACAAATCTTTATACATTTCAAAAATGAACACGTCCCTAAACGCATGGAGCCAGTGAAAGACAAAAATGAGCTGAGCCCGATCTCGCACTAACAATCAAGCCCCAGCCAAAGCCTGGTGACTCCCTATCCTTTGACCAAAAGCTCTAGCCTGAGGAGCCCATTACTAACCTCGTGACCCAAGCATTGTCCTACGGACACATACCTAGTGAAAGTATCCACTAAGATGCTACTACTCCACTTGAAAGAGTCCTACTACATATATCCCCTAATAATAATATAGTAGAATTCAAATGTAACTATGGAACTCCTTCCTACCCTAGGAGGACATCAGGATTTGTTTCTTCTTTCTGCTTCTTTGTTGGGTACAAACTTGCTGATATATTGGAAATGATCAAATATGGTGCAACTTAAGCAAAAATGTCTTCAGTTACTAATGGTATTTCACTGTCCATACAAGGTTCCAATACATTGTGGAGCTGCTCATAGTTTAGTTGTCTAGAAGCTTCATACAAAGCAATGCCAACACTGACTGATAAATTCAGACATCTAACGTATGTTTCAACCATTGGAATTCGAATAGTACCGCCACCCAGAGTTTCACTGTTACAGTCGTGCAGGGCTTCAGGGGGTAAGCCACTAGTTTCGGAGCCAAATACAAGCCAATCGCCTCTCCTGTAGGAATACTCCTGCACGAAGAGAATTCCTGTTAAAAGCAAATTCATATAATTTGCTAGTGAAACTGTTGGGTGGAAATATTGATGAACATGTTACATAACACAAATTCTTAATTATTTCAGACGAAGGACAAAAGGAGTGTCTGCTTGCCAAAAGTCATTACACTATTAACCAAAAAACGGTAAATATATCTATAGCATGCAAATTTTATGGAAAAAAGTGACCCAGGTAAAATTATTCAAAGGTTTAGATATTGAGGCAAGATAACAAAAAAATAAATCAGGAAAAAAAGGTTAATTATCAATATAGTGACTTTATCTACGTGCACGGAGAAGATCTTCTAGAAGATAGTGGCAGAGCCAGAGATTTTAAATTGAGGAGGGATAAATTAAATTACAAAAAAATTTTAGACAAAAATAATGAAACTATTTGATACCATATTACAACTATTCTCTACGTGTTTTCATATTTTGATAATGTTTTATAATTATATCATTATCAATATTGTTAAATACATCATTTTCAATATACAAAATCAAACTATCATTCAACCATTTATCTCCAATTAGATTTCACAATTGATTCTTCACATACTTTATTGCAGAAAATACTATCTCAGTGATGGAAATTTTATATTAAAAAAAAAGTTTTAGAAGGAAATTTTTGGAGGTCATGTGACCTCCAAGGCCCTCCATTGCCTCCGCTCATGGTGGGGGCAAATATATTCATAATCTGTCCTAAAATAGTTAAAAAATTAAAAGGAAAACAATAAATCAGGATAATATAGTTTTTCTCAATTTGTGTTCTCTATTCTTATTGGTGCCCCTAAATGTATCCATGGAAATTGGAATACTAAATCTTTACTGTAAGAAATGAAAATTGTGTCATTTGATCTTGACGGTTAGGAGGGTTTACAGTTGCAGCAGGAGATCATTTCTTTGGTAAAAAAGAGGGTTTATCCAGGGACGGGCATACCCTAAGTCCTAACCAAACCACCTGGAATGTCTCATGTGAGGAATCAGCAGATGATGTAGCAAGCTGAGCAGCCTTTGCTAATTTTTAACCAGAGACGAAGAAAACTTGTTAAAGCAGCAGGACTTAGCATGATGGAGCTTAAAGGTCAGCAATATAACAGCTATGCGCGTAAATGTAAATGCAATTGTCAGTGGACCTTTCCATTCAAACATCCCGAAATAAGAGGACGATGGCTGACAGCCGAGGCACCTAATCACTTTCCTCGTGAAAATGGAAAAGGGAAGAGAATCATAAAAGAAGACTTTGAATTGAAGCTAGATTTACTGATCACTGGCACTTTCCGCAAGCCTAAATGAGATTCTACTTATATAAAGCATAGAACAGTAAAATCCTTCCCTCGAATAAAACTAGACTTCTTTCAATTTTTGACAAACTATAAGAATCCTCGGCAAATGATGAAGGCAATGATAAGAGTTTATCGGAATAACAGACAAGCAACCTGGGGAAAGTTATGGCTGGAGATTGAATAACAAGAATACATTAGGTTTTGTATTCTCCTCAGGTTAATTCTGAGTGTCAAGGAGGTTTAGATATTCCTCGGTGGTATTCTTCAGTCTTGGGCATCAACGTATGCTTCTGTGAAAGTTCTGGTTGCGATAAACACCTCTAGAACACAAATGGGTTTGACGTCTTCACCTTTGTGGAGTCAAGGCAACAGAAATGCTTTGACACTTCTCTCCAAAGCAGCAACTTTGAGGTATCCCAAAATCACCTTTGTGAAGTCATACTTGATCAGTAAAACCCTCAGCCCACCTCCAATAGAAAATGAAAAAAAACACTGGGAAATCAAAATCAGCTACATGAAGTCCTCATTGAACGCCCCAATCCTATGGGCGATCTCACAATCATTTTGATCAAGGTCAAATTGCACTGACAGAAAAAATTAGCACTCATAAATAGACAAATTTAAAGAACTCTAGCCTTGATCCACCTCAAAGAAGCCCGGTGGTAAGAAATTCTTGATTAGCGCGTCCTAATTTGTGATTAATCAAGTAGTAGCTTATATTTCATGTGTTATCTTTTTCAATAGTTACGCCAAAATTTGATGAAAAGAACTAAAAGAGGTGGAGAATAGCTATAATAGTTGGACCTGAACAATGGTGTCAGGCACGCTTGGATACCGGAAAACATTAATTTTTTTGAACCATTTTTCTTATTATAATGATAGAATGGTATCCAAATATAAATAGTTGTTCCATATGAGTATTCCAGCTCTAGGTAAAATAGTTATACGAAAACCTGAGCATCCTTTTTCTAAGGGTGGCACTTTAGAAGACCTCTACTTTCTTCTCTCCATTCTTCCTCTCTCTCACCAGTTCTTTAACCCCTGACTTGGGGACAAGGAGCTGAAACCCATTTGTATTTTGCTTAATCTTTGTCATGCTTGTGATATATGATCATGAAATATCATATGAATATGGTATACCTAATCACAGTGTCAGGTGACTGTAAAAGGCATTTCGACACCTTTAGAAGCGTTTAACAAGGAGAAAAGACATTCCCCAGTAATTGATGGACACATTAAAACTAATTTCAGTATGTTAATGATATTTCATGTTTATGAGATATAAACACTAAGGTGTGGTAGCTATTGATCAAACCTGAAACAGAAAAGGAGAAAATGCATGGAAAGCTTACTGAGTGGATATTTGTCCCTCTCTTAGTAAATGCTAGAAGCCTCTTTTCTCCCTCCTGTGTGATGAAGAAAGTATTTATGCATTCAGTAAAAAAGACACATCCTTTAATTTATCCCTTTGTAAAAAGAAAAAGAGATGACCTGCTGCCTGAAGTATTCCCGAAACTCTGACCACGAGCTGTGCACTTTGACAACTACATATCTAATGTAGAGAGTTAATCATTTGAAAATCATGAATACTGAACTAGTGAACTAGGATATTTTTTCTGGTATATCTACGAGGAACAGTGTACAGTAACTACAAGCCCAACTTCCCAATGCTGAACAATCTTTGAATTTTAGGACAAAAACTCGTCATGCAGAAAATTTGTTCGTTGGTAGTTTCAAATACATGTTAAACTTGATATATAGTAGATTGGAAAAGATATAATGAAAAGAAAGGGCAATGGCGGAAAACTAAACTGCACAAGCGTACAAGCCCGCAATTTCAGCCCTCGGCGTGTCAAGTATGAAAGGCAGGAAAATTTTTAACTTCAGCATTGTTACAACTAAGAACAATGTCAATGTATGAGAGTAATGGCTCCACCACTCGGTATAACTCAGCTTCAAAAGGTGATTGTAAAGGATACGGCCAGTAATCAAGTCCAGCACGCTTTAATTTTGTATCATCAACCTGAAATCCCAACGGCTGAAGCAGGAAAGAGGTTGAAATAATCAAACTTAGCAGAAAAATATAAGCAGATTACTACAAAATAAAAGATTAGCTTATTCATCATTCCATTCAATTTCTCAGCTAATAATCAAAACCGAAGTAAAGGTTGGTAATATTCACCTCTACTAGATGTAATCCAACAGATGACGCAGCACAAGTTCTGGCAATGCATCCAGTGTTTCCAGGAATCTGTGAAGGAAGAGAAATTTAAGAAACCGCCTTGAAACATTGAAGTTGTTAATCAACCACCATAAAGAATGTATTCTGAAGTTTAGACCACCTTCTGGTACAACCAATACATGTAAAATATTTCTATCAGAAACTCCATCAAAATATCAACAATAGCCTAAAAAGGAAGCTTCAGAAATTCATTTGATGTATATTTTTCCCCAATGATATTAGGATAGAAAACACATTTGCTAGTTTCATGTATGAAGAGCACATATCAACCCCAACCACGTCGCCACCAAAAAAATTAAAAAAGTCCACTAACAATATATTAATCTCTCCAAATTAATTTAGATGCTTATTACAATCTATATTCCCATTAACTTCTACCAATTCAAAGGTCAACTCAATGCCAAACATAATCACGACCGTGTAGGAAGTTTCTCCTCGGCCCAAAAATCCGTCTCTCTTCACCTCTCCAATTTCTTTTTTTTTTTTTTTTTTCAATTTTCTCAATTCTCTCCTTCCCAATTCACTTTCTCTTCACCATTCTTCTCCAAATCTTCATTCTCAACCTCAACCTTTCTTCTTATCAATTTCTATTTATTTTTCTACGAATTCCACTATAAGCAGTACACTAGTCTAGTGATAACCGGTAGCATACAGTGAAATCATACATCTAGTTATAAATTAGGACAAGTATACCTGTGGTGACATTAGTACCACTTGAAGAAATTTGCTCTGGGGGACTTCGGTGACCACCTCACTTAGCCCATTCGGCAATGCATTCACTCGACCCCTTTCAGCTGCAATTTTCAAAGAGAAAAATAAAAATAAAAAAAAATCGATGACAGCATTCATTTAAAGTGACTACACAGATAAACAATTCAAATTTCAAATATATTTTTGACACCAGATACTGCAACAACTGAAATTTAAAAGGTTGATAGAACTATGCCCCAGTATATATATGTACATAATACATACACAGAGAGCAAAGCGGAGAGAAGCGTGGAGAGGAAAGGAAGAGAGGGAAGTGGAATGAATTAGACTTGAGTCGGAACGACAAAAATGGGCGGAGGAGGGAAGAAGCTCTGAACCAATGAAGGGAAGACGTGACGGCGGTGGCGGCTCTCAAGCCAGTGGCGTCCATTTTCTAGCAACCCCGCTCCTGTCTATCCTCAGAGAGCCTAGTGCTCGTTTGGTTTAAGTAATAAATAATTTTGGGATAATTGCATCAATGGTTCTAACGTTTCAAAATCGTTGGAGATATGGCTCTAACCTAAAACATAGCACCACAGATCCCAACGCATGAAAAACTTGGCGTGATAGGTACTTTGTGACCAAATTGCCCTTCCTTTTAAATAAACAAAAAAAATAAAGAAAAACATAATTAAAAACTAACTATATCTATCCAAAAAAATAAAAAGTAAAAAATATACCAAAAAAAATAAAAAGTAACAAATATGTAATCTTCTCAAAAAAGTCCTAAAATTTTATTTGTACTAAAATTCGCCAGAAAACACCATAGACTTACCAAAAGAACCACCATGTTACTCAGGACCATATTGTGATGCAGTATGTATTTTCTAGGTTGAATCCGAGAAAATGGGTGGTTTTTTGGTGAGGTTGTGGTGTTTTCCATGTTTGTGATATAGTTCTGCGCTTTCTAAGTTCTCATGATTGACCCTCTCCTTGCGACCATCAGTTGGCAAATCTATCCAATATTCTCCATCATTTGTCCCTTCCCTATGCAGATTGAAACCTTCACTATCAATGGCCAGACCGACTGAATCACCTTTTCTGTACAATAATGCCCCATTTTTGAAGAACCACGAAACAGAAGACGGCAAATAGGCCTCACCAGGATGGAAGAAGACAATAGGCCCATAGTGCTTGATTATTGCACGGATTTGATCAAGATTCGGCATTACGTGTAATGTATTATCTAAGTTCTTCAAGCATGCAATATCCAGCTTTTCTCCTGAGATCCAGTGGCCACTGCAGAAGAAGCTACCTACTGAGACACCTCTACCGCGCATTCTCCGATGAAGAGGTCTTGTACTCCAAACTTTGAACGGTACTTTTAAAAACGTAGAATGGGTTCTGACTTTCAGGCGATAAGCTTCACATTTATCTGTTAGGTTAGCACGAACACATCTGATTTCTTCTAACTGTGGCTTCTCTGGCCTGTTGGTCGCCACAAAGCCCAAAGCTTTTATTTGTACCATATTGTGATGCAGTATGTATTTCCCAGTTGGAATCCGAGAAAATTGGTGGTTTTTTTTTGGTGAGTTTGTGGTGTTTTTCGAGGAATTTGGTACAAATAAAATTTTAGGACTTTTTGGAGAAGATGACATATTTGTTACTTTTTATTTTTTGGGTACATAAGGTTAGTTTTCAATTATGTTTTTCTTTTTTCTTGTTTTTTGTTTTTTTGTTTATTTAAAAGGAAGGGTAGTTTGGTCATAAATGATCTACCACGCCAATTTTTTCATACGTTGTGGATGTGTGACGCTATTTTTTAAGGTTAGGGGTATATCCCCAACGATTTTAAAATGTTGGGGACCTTTGATGCAATTATCCCAATAATTTTCAAATGTTTCATTAATGGTAAATTTAATAAATCTTCACCGAACTAATTTAGGATGACTAGTTGCTCACTCAACTTGAAAAAGTTTTCATTTGTTCACTCAACTTCCTAAATAGTTTACCATTCATCACTCATTACAAAAATATTGGGTTGAGCGAACGAAAATTGTCACATGGTGAACGGAAAACTATAGTAGAATAATTAAATTTTTTGAATCGTCCACGTAACTAAATTACAATAGCCAAACATACCTTTAACTTGCTTTAAAAGACGTTTCTCCAAGTTAAAAATATTTTTTCAAAGTTGGAGAAACGTTATTTGAAGCAATCTAAAGACATGTTTGTCTATTACAATTTTGTTATATGGACGATTTTAACAATTTAATTATGCCACATCAACTTTTTATTCGTCATATTTTAACTTTTGTCTATTTAGTTTAATGTTTTATCAATGAGTGATGGATACTAAACTATTTAAAAAGTTGGGTGAGCGATTAGAAATATTTCCAAGTTGAGTAAGCAATTAGTAACTTCTAATTAATTTGGTGGCCATTTATTAAATTTACCCATTTCATTAATCATTAACTTTCAAATATTTTTGTGTAATTATGAACTTTAGGCTCTATTAATCACTCCTACGGGTCCCTAACTGAGGGAGATGATCTCTTCCCCACAGTAGGGAGGAGTTATAACTCTCAATAGGGAGGTGAATAATTTTTTTTAATTTTTTAATTTTTTTTAATTTTTTAATTTTTTTTAATTTACTAGTGTACCGCTTCTCTGCAGTGGGATCCGACATAGGATCTATAAGAATGTGTCGCTGAGATTTGAGGATTTGGGTTATGATGACTATGATTTTAAGATTGAGGCAATGAGTAGAGTAAATATATGATCTTTTGAGGGGGAGTTTCATTTGACAGAGAAATTGAAGACATATATACATACAAACATATATATTCTTTTTTTTCTTCCAGTAGCGGAGAAAACTCCACATGGTCATGACTAGTATACCGTTTTCTTGCAGTGGGATCTGATAGTAGGCTCTATTATGATGATAGATTGAGGCGGTGAACAGATTTTAGAGATGATCGGTGGAAGTAGATGATCGATTGAGGGAGGTGGATTCAGGAGGTGAGTAGATTTTGGAGATGATCAATTGAAGGAGATAGATTGAAGCGATCAACAAATTTTGGAGGAGATGATTTTGTGAGGGGATAAATTGAAGATGTAGCGACACACGGATATTTAAGTATTTTTTTCTTCTAGTAGCTGAGAAAACTCATACAGACGTGATTAATAGCCTAAAATGAAGAAAATGCTCAAAATTTATGAAGTCCAAACCAAAAAAGAATTAGGCCAAAAAACAAACTAAAAAACTAAGGCCCAAAATTCAAATTGAAAAAATCTAATTCCTCAATCCTCATTTTGGATATGATGTTCATCATATGTCTTCTTTGCCAAAGTGCCGACTCCATTGTTGTATGCTCTTCATTCTGTGTTTTTTGTCTTCTTTCTTTTTGGGGTTTTGGAACAACAATTCAGCCGGTTTAATGAGTTGTCTTATTACTTCATAGTATGTATTATTTATTTATTATATTTTGTATACGATATATGATATATTAATTGAAATATTTCTATAAATATAATAAATCGAAAATGTGTGTTTATAATAGAAAAATTGAACTATATTTGTTGGTCTAGAAAGAACATGATTTTTTGAAGAAAATTTTGTATAAACTAGAAATAATATTGAATCTTATTTCAACCGACTCCATTTGTTGGTCTACAAAGAATATTGAATAAATTATTTGAAGAAAATTTTGTATAATAAATTAATAATGTAGTTAATATGATTTTTGATGTCCAGAAAGTGCTTGGCTGTGTCCTTCTTTGAAGAAAAGAATAAGCGTCGCGCATCAATAGATTCACTTCTCTGGCTCTCTGCCTGCGGTCTAGTTTGATCAAGTCCACATCTAGGTAAGCAATGGCTTGTCCTTGCTCATTTATTAAATTATTGGAAATGATTGTGGCCTTGTCGGTTAATATGATTGTGGCATTGTCGACTTGTATGATTGTGGCATTGTCGGTTTGTATGATTGTGGTCTTGTCGGCCTTGCTTTTTTTTTTTTTTGTATGTTGACTACTGAATTAAATGTTTAACAGTAATGAAGTACTTCAAAAGATTATGTAAATCTCATCTTTCTTTGAGTCAGCAAATATTGATGAAATGAAGTCCGAAATGATGATTGGGATGTTCGAGATGAAATTGATATGGGGGATGACAGTGAAATGAATGAGATTGATATTTTGAATGAAAGTGGTGAAATAGAAGAAAATGATGTCGGAGATGATTATGATGAAATGAATGATATTAACGTTGTAGAAGATAGTGATGAAATTAATGTTGAACAATTGCCTTCAGATCCTGGATTGAGAACACCAATCAATAAATATGATGTTAATGTTCGAAATGTAATTCGAAGAAAGTATGTGCAAATGGGTCCTTGTTAGCCTCGCAGTCATAAGTTTTTGTTGACAAAAAAAAAAAAAAAACAAGGACAGACGATTTAGTACTAAGTGGTATGATGAGTATCCGAGTTGGTTAAAATATAGTATAGAAAAAAATGCAGTATTTTGCTTGTATTATTATCTTTTTAGTTCAAGTCATGATTCTTTTGTTGTCGGCTGGTTTTCAAATTGGATGAAGAAACATAGTTTCAGAAAACATATTGGGAATGTTAGTAGTGTACAAAACTTATCTCGAATTAAGTTTGAATCATTAAATAACCAAGAAGAAAGTATTGAGATTAGTCTTTTCAAGCAATTAGAACAAACACGAAGTGAGTATCTGACACGACCCGTCCCAAACAATATTTATATACACGAGATGTGAAGTGTGCCGATGGTGGATACTAACTAGAGGTTTGACCCACCATCAAAGCTACTACAATTTCAACTCATTATGAATTATTTTTAAGAAAATTTTGGCATTATTTCTCTTGTAATTTGGACTAACCAACCTGAAATAAAGCACCACATATCCCAACAATAATATTCACAACTAAATTGGACCATTTGCACCTCTAATACTCACAACAAAACAACGTGATGGAAACTAGCCGAAATGTAAAGCTTTTACTATTTAATAACATAGCCTATACATATGAATACAAAATACATAGCTCACATAGCTATTTACTAGTGATGCAAAAATAATATCTAAAAATGAACATGTGTCTCCAAAATAATAATTACATGCTCAATGAAATGAGTCATACAAACTAGCTCTGTCATGTGGTTCTGACTCCAAAATCAAAAGCTTTACCTTCAAAAGCTGTCCAAAAACTCAACTGTTACTTGATAAAAAAAAAATCATCGTTGAAAAATATATGAGTTGATAGACTCAATGAGTAGAGAATTTAAAAAATAATTATACTTTTTTATTTATACATATTATCAAAGACGAGTTCATATCACTTAATAATTCGCATTATAATATCCCATATTCATGGTATACTCATCAGCTAAAATATAAACTATCACTTCATCACATCACAATGTAATGAAAAATCTAATCAAATTGCACCCACTAATTAAACTCTGTAATGTAGTCATACACGTGTAAACTGCCCCCAAAGCTACGCACCCCCACGCACACGGGCTTAAGGAATCCTTAGTGTACGGAACTAGGTCCTAAAATGTTCTAATATAATACATCCTAGTACACGGTCAAGACCGTTCAGTGAACTATATGTACACGGCCAATTAGATCCCTCAGGGTAATATAGAACACGACTAAGACCCTTCAGTGCACTAGAATTGATAAAATCATGGGCATTTTTCTCGTAGATTTCAATATCACATATTTCTTATATTTCATTTTATAAGTAATCAATTTACAATCTTTATAATTTCCCAAATACTATACGTAATAAACATTTAATAATAACCACGTAAAATGAAAAATAAATTCTTGAAATCACACGTAACATAATAGTATAATTAATTGTCATTCTCTAAAATATTTAATTTTTTCCACTCACATAGTTATCTATTAGAGACTAAATTGGCTGATAGACCATCCCGATATTTGAGTCGCTTTCTTAGATAACAATAGAATTATCTAAATTAAAACTCAATCCTATTGAATTCAAAATTATTAAAATGACAACTTAGCAGTTTCACTTTTCCTAGGCATCTATCTAAATTCACCCCTTTTATTTTCATTCCAAAATTGCACAAAAGCAGTTTAACACATATATTAGTGTCCAATTTCCAATTTTAGTTTATAAATGATGATAAAATAGTAAGAATAAATTTCTGTAATTGAAACAACGAAACAAGTTGTATAAATCTTGGTCCATTTTTTTTCTCTTTTCCCCACTTATCCATTTATGCTCAAATATTGCAATACATATCCAATCAAAATTTGGCCAAATCCACTTTCCTATTTGTTTCAGTTCTTCATTTGTCGTGCAATTTTACTTAATCGGGAAGGTGAGTTCACAAATACAAATTTTAATAAAACCATTTACCTTTACCAAAATCAATCTACACCTCATGCTTTGAATTCTAATTTTAGCTCAAACTACAGGTACACATTCTGCTAGCAACTTTCTTCTGTAATTTTTTCTTTCTAACTCTACCAAATTTTTAACAAACTACAAAATGAAAATTTTCCAACTTACCTTGTATTGTAGCCAAAGCAGGGAAATAATTCCTTCAAACTTAAAGTTTCCTATTACTTTTTCCACTTTCTTGTTTTTCCTCCTAATTTCAAAATCTGTTGAGTAAACTATATTATGTGAGAGTGAGAGAATATGGTTGATGTTTTTCTCATTTTTGTCGATAAGTGAAAGAGTGAGAAATAGGATATGGGATTTGTTTATTCACTGAACCACTATCTACATGATTGTATTCAATATCTTCTACGGTAAAGGTTTGCTTTTCGTAGAAGTGATGAGTATGAAGATTCAAGCAATCAAGGAAATTTTATGGAACTACTAAAATAGTTGTGTGATCATAATTCTGAGATTAAAGTTGTGTGTTTGAAGAATGCTCCTACAAATTTCAAATTGACCTCTCCAGATGTTCAAAAGAATATAGTAAATGCTATTGCTTTTGAAAAGACTAGGATTATTATCAGTGAGATTGGTGATAGGTTGTTTTCTATTCTAGTTGATGAATCTCGTGATATTTCAACTAAGGAGCAAATGTCAATTGTTATGCGATATGTGAAAAATAGGTATGTAATGGAATGTTTTATCGGCATCCAACATGATTCAAGTGCCACGTCTATCTCAGTTAAGTTAGCTATTGAAGACTTGTTCTCTAGATATAGTTTAAGTATGTCTAATTTGAGAGAGCAAGGTTATAAAACCTTGATGGAGCTAGTAATATTCAGGATCAGTCAATAGTCTTAAAACACTTATCTTGAAAGATAACCCGAGTGCTTACTATATTTATTGCTTCGCTCATCAACTTCAATTAGTTCATCTAGCTGTGGTAAAAAAGTATGCAGTTATCCAATCTTCATATTATTTGGATGATAGTATGGTGAATGTTGTTGGAGGATTGGCAAAGCGATGTGATCTTATTCGTGAGAAACAAAGACTCAAAATTCTTGAAGTGCTCAATGCTGGTGAAATATCAAGTAGATGAGGCCTTAATCAAGAAATTGCTATCAAGTGTTCTGGTGATATGTATGCACCTCTGGGTCGTTCACGACATATCAATGTGACAAATTTACATTACTTTCGTCTAGATTTATTTTATGCATATAATTGATATGCAATTTCAAGAGTTGAATGATCTATTTTTTAAGGTGGACAATGACTTACTTCTTTGTATATCATGTTTGTGTCCATATAATTTATTTTTTGCTTTTAACAAGAGCAAATTAATTCAAATGTGTAAGTTTTATCCGAAAAATTTTCAAGGATCGGATATTTTGCAACTTGATGATCAAATTGACACATACATCATTGATATACGCACTGATGAGAAATTTGGAGGATTACAAGGTCTTGGTGAGCTTGCACAAAAGTTGGTTGAGACAAAATAAACATGAAGTATATTCGATAGTATACAAGCTTTTGACATTGACATTAATTCTTCCACTTGTTAGAGATGAGTGATAAATGGTTGAATGATAGCTTGATTGTGTATATTGAGAATAATGTATTTGACAAGATTGATGATTATGTAATTATACATTATTATCAGAGTATGAAAACTCATAAGGAACACTTGTAATAAGGTACTGAAAAAAATTCAATCACTATTACGTTGTTTCAATTTTTTTTACTTGTCGTTTGGAGACCTCCAACTCAAAATATCTGGCTCCGACACTACTCAAGATTCCGTTACTGCCAATTGATAGAATCATACACGTGGATGATGAAATGCCCACGTGACACGAGTTAAATATTTTAAAAATCACTAAAGTTTTAATCACGTCTTCGATCACTTACAAAACTTTAAAATGTTGCTGCGTGAACTTTAGAAAGTTACGCTTTGTTAATTACTCCTTACGATTTTGTAATTGTTAATGGACGGAAGCGTACACGTAACTAACGAAACACCTACGTGGCACACATTTGAGCTTAAATTTTGTCAATCAATTGAATTTGTCGATCTATGTAATCAAAGTACTATTTCAAAATACGAATTATACATGAAAAACGTATATTTTTTCTCCAGATTGAAATCCCTAAAAAATCTATTCTCCCAAGTTCAATTCTCCCAAAATCGATTCTTAACCCTAACCCCTTATCATCCGCAGCAAAATAAAAGTGCTACTCCACAAACCAGTTTAATTGACGACCACCATTCCATTTAAAAATCAATATTTTTCATACATAGATGAGCACATGGAGGTAAGGTCAAAGTCTATTAGTTTTTTTTCGTTTGTTTGTTGTATTATGTACCCAAAAATCTGCATATATGGAGTTCTTTTCTGAAAAACCTAACCCTAAACATGAAAAGTATATATATATATTTTATGATGAATTTCATGTTGCATGATGTCTGTTAGAACATGTATTTTACGTCAAAAATATGTATTTTGATCATATTAGATTTTTCAGCGACTAACTATCTTTTATTTTGTTTGTGCTACCATATTTGGTGAAGGATTCATACTTCATTGATTATGAGGATGATGATATAATCTACTGTATGAGAAATTTTTCACAAAAGCCATTGAAACGAGAGTTGAAGATAGAGTACTTGAAGGGCCCGAAGAAGTTGACAATAAAGTAGATGACTTAGATGATCCATGTTTTGAAGAATTACTAAGTGATTATACATCTGAAGATGAAGTTGATTTCTAAATAGAGTGGTGAACCTCGATTAGGTTCGTTTGTGGAGGGGGGGTAGCACTATTTTTTTTGTCACATGACAAAATGGGTTAGGGTTAGGGTTAAGGAATTGAATTTGGAGGAATAGACTTTGAAGGATTTCAATACGGAGAAAGAATATATATTTCCCATGTATAAATCACAATTTGAAAAATCGATTTGATAATATGGATGGGCAGCTTCAATTGGTTGACGGAATTAACCTAAAATGTGTGTCACGTGAGCTTTCCGTCAGCCACATGTGCACTTTCGCCCATTGGCAATTACTAAATCGTGAGGAGTGATTAATGAGGCGTAACTTTCTAAAATTCAATGAGCACGCATAAACATTTGAAAGTTCATTAAATGATCAAATACACGACTAAAAATTTAGTGATTATTGAAATATTTAACTCGTGTCACGTGGGTATTCTGTCAGCTATGTGTAAACCTCCGTCACTTAGCAGTTATGGAATCGTGAAGAGTGATTAACGGAGCGTAACTTTTCAAAGTTCAGTGAGTACGGAGCAATATTTGAAAGTTCAGTGAGTGATCGAAGACGTGACTAAAAGTTCAGTGATTATTGAAACATTTAACTCGTTTAAAAGCTTCTGGTTAGATGACTTTTAGTTTTATATTTGGCAATATAGTTAGTTAAAATGTATGATGTTAAAATTTAGGGTAATATCTTTACCTTCTTTTGTACTTTTATCTTCAATTTTTTTTATTCACAACGCTATCCCTAACATTTCTTATATTGGAGTCCACCATTCCTACCGTCATATTCCATTCAAAAAATCATTAAGTGGTCATGTGCCACTCACATGATCAATTAAGCAAAGGGCATGCATTGTTGTCAAAATTAAATATAAAGATATAAAAAATCAAAATTTAAAAATAAAAACATAGATAAAGCGTTCATCTTTTTCAAAGGGCTCCTCTAGCGCGGAGCCACCACCAGACTACCACTCTCCGAATCCCAATCCTAGTAGTAGCAGCTACCACCCTCCAAATCTGGCAGTCTCACCACCTCATATCTAAACCTGAAGAAATATTTTGATGTTAAAATTTAGGTAAAAATCTTTACCTTCTTTCGTACTTTTATCTTCAATTTTTTTTTCTTCACAACGCTATCATTAACCTTTCTTATATTGGAGTCCACCATTCCTACAATCATATTCCATCCAAAAATTCATTAAGTAGTCATGTGCCACTCACATGATCAATTAAGCATACGGCGTTGTTGTCAAAATTAAATATAAAGATATAAAAAGTCAAAATTTAAAAATAAAAATATAGATAAAGCGTTCATCTTTTTCAAAGGCCCCTCCCGCACGAAGCCACCACCTGACCACCACCCTCCGAATCCCAGCAGTAGTAGCTACCACTTGTTAGCAATTTATTTTGTACTGCAAGTGTAGGAATTGCACAAGTAATAAAGTAGATTTAGAGTCCAAGTATAGTACCCACAGAGATTTAGATAGCTCAACACAATTAAATTAATATTAACCGAATCAAATTAACTTTTGAAGTTGTGTTGTTTAAGAACTAATTATATTATTAACTAAAAAGAATTGAATAATTATAATTTAAACAAATAAAAGATTTAGTTTATGCCGAATTACTAGGAATATGAGAAAGAAAAGCGTACTAGGATCCCGAATCTAAAGAAAAGCGTACTAAGATCCCGAATCCACTTATATCAACCCCCCTTTAATCTGAACCGTTGAATTTAATAACACAATTTAATTATGAAGATCAATATTCCTAATTTGTTTAACAATCTCTCTCGAGTAGAGTTAAACTTATTTCTATATGTGACCCGACTATATCTCTATGATAAATACGAATATACAAGAATGCATTAAAATTTGTGAATACTTAAAAATTACGTAAAGTATAACGGTATATCTCCATTCTCTATCAGATTTTACGACAATTGATATTATGTTTAACTTATTTTCAATCTCTCGATGGTAAAATAAGCCACAAAACTCATACAACCATTGCGCATATAGTTATAAAAAAAAGAAATCAATATCAATTATTCAAAATTAAAAATATGCTTGAATATAAAAAATTAGGTTCAAAGAATTAAATGTTCATGATACAAGTTTCATTATGATTCTAGCACAAAAGAAATATAGCATAACATATTAAGAAGAAGAAAACAAAAAGAAAATATAAAAGCCATCACCCAGATAGAAGAAAACTCAAAAGACTTGATCTTGATCTTCGCTGAATCCTCGAAAGCATAAATCTTGATCTTCGTTTATTGCTTATTCTCTTGTTTTTCTCCCAAAAATCGGCTCCTTATTTTTGGGTTAAGAACTCATATATATAGCATCCTCATTGTGTCAAAAAAAAAATCCCAAAAAATTATTAAAATCGTATTCCAAAAAGTTTCCTAATTGGAGTCGAACTAAAAAAAGTAACAAAATCCCGCTGCCAGAAAATACACTGGGTGATCGCCCAGACAAATTTTTAAGTCTCTGATATTCCAATTTGGTGCTGGGCGCTCGCCGAGCTATAAACGTGAGCGATCGCCCAGCTTAGGTTTTCTATGCGGATGTTTTTCAATCGGCCATAACTTCTTTTAGGAAACTCCAAATTGAGATTTGTAAAAAGTGTTGGACTTGTAATTCAATTATATTTCCAATGGTATATCATTTGCCTTGTGGATATTTTAATACCAAAATTTGTACTCTAATTTTTACACATGCTTCAGTATATAGTTTCTCAATTCGGTTCTCTGGTTTTTAGGTGTTTGATTATTTACTTCAACTCTTATTATCACTCCAAAACACCTTAAACTTATTGATTTTATGTTATTCCTCATCCTCCAATGTTTGGCTCTCTATATTCACTTCAAAAAATCAATTCTTTCTTATTTACTTGTCGATTTCACCAAATTGTTGCTATTTCCGTCTATTCTTCTCCTATTGCTTAGAAACGGGTCCAAAACTGAAATAGAAAGAACAATAAACTAAATTAAGTAGAAAATAAATAAAATAATAGGTTAAAAACTTAGTTTTAAAGTCTGAATAAGTACAAAAAATATACTTATCACCACCCTCCAAATCTGGCTGTCTCGCCACCTCATATCTAAACCTAAAGAAATATTTTGATGATTTGGGGCTGTCATGGGTATATGTATGTTTAATTTGTTTTTGGAATATAGAAGGCTCCGTATTAAAAAAGAAAAAAAAAAGAAAAGGAAGAAGTCCCTATATTTAATGAATTATTTGTCATCTATTTGTGCTGCAAGTTAATTTCGAATTTATGTTATATAGTTATGAAATTCATCATTTGACAAATGTAATAGGTGGGAACTGGGTTTTATTTTCTTCTCCATTATATTTTATCATTTCCTACTAGTATCATTTCAAATATACTTAAGTTAATTTCTATTTGGTGGGTAGGAACGGTGACACAAATATAGAAATGTTGGGGATAGTGTTGCCAAGAAAAAAAGGTTGGAGATAGAAGTGTCAAAAGGGTAAAGATTGAGGATGATGACTATGATTTACCCGATTTGAATAGTGTTTGGACATTAGTGGCCTAGTTTAATTGATCATGTGAGTAACACAACCACTGAACAGATTTTTTGGATGGTATCCGTGAGTAGGGACAATGGATGTCAATAAATAAAAAGTTGGGAATAACATTGCCAGGGAAAAAATGTTACGGATAGAAGTACATGAAAGGATAAAGGTTGGGACATACTTGTTACCACACGATTCTGATATGGCTTCCATGTCAGCAAGGGCCCCATCTAGGCCCAGCAAGGGCCCCGTCCAAGGCCCATCAAGAACCCCAGTTGGGCTCTACTAGGGCCTCAGAAGTTCTGATAAAGCGCCTGAAGGCCTATCGTACGCCTTGGCCTTTGGCAGCCAAAAATCTGCGGGGCTCGTGGAGGGCCTTGACACTCACGGCCGATCCATAAGACCTCGTCAGGCTTCGTATCAATTATAACTAGCAGGCAGGACGATATGTCGGAATGACCAGAGAAGTAATTAAGGAAATATTGCATTGATTTGGCGCACGAATCCTCACAAGGAAACCGAATCATAATCTCCTAAAATCATGCAACGTGATAAACTCAAAGAAGGAAAATAATCTCGGATATTGCATGGGTAAGGTATAATCTCCTAAAATTGATTTGTCTCCTAAATCAATTAGAACTCTTGCGCTATAAATGCAACGTCTCCGGTTGTTCCAAGGTACACACTTTTTTATGCTTAAGAATCCACCATAAACTCTGCTCAAATATCTGCCTGCTTGTCTCTCCCACTCTCCATTATTTCCACCCCCGTGTATCATCCATATACTGGCTGTTGACTTGATCGTCAGAGTGCCAACGATCACCGGACCCTTTTCCTCTAGAGATCTTGGTATCTAACGATTGTCCTAGTGTGCAGGTAACATACAAGTTGGCAGAGGAGTGACTGGAGATCTGTTGACACGTGGACGTTGCAGGTTCCGACGTCAACAATACTTATTAATAATTTTCATATATAAGATTCTATATATTAAAAAGTTTAAATATTTTTATTAGATTCTATAAAAAAAAATGCAATTATTCAATATTTAATACTACATTTTTCTGGTTACAAAATTATTTAATTGTTTTTTTTTTTAACAAATTTTTTCAAACTTTTGGTAATAAAGTTATTTAACATTTAATATAATGTTATGATTTTATAATTTATAGTTTCCGTTATTTGAATAATCATTCATTTAATATTTTTAATAGTTTTAGCAATATTCTTAAGAGTTATTTCTTTAATTAAAATAAGCGTTGACGTAAGAGTGGTTTAGTGTGAAAATCTAACGATCATGTTTTTCCTTAAAGTTTATAAAATATTACGATATTTGAAGCTAGTCATTGTCGTAATTTACTACCAAGTAGCTTAAGATCGTCTTCTGATTTGATTACTTTAGCCAAGTAGCTTAAGATCATTTTCTAATTTGATTAATTACTACTAAAATTCTTTTAAATTTGATTATAGGAGAAAGAAAAAACCGAAAATACTTCCCCTCCCACCACCATTAGGAATACTAATTTAGAGAAGCAACGTGGAGGGTTGGGGTTGGGGTTGGGGTTGGGGTTGGAGGAAGGAACCAAAAAGTCTGTACTTTTTTTGTAGTTTGATAAGTACAATTTTGCACTTATCTGGGCCCACCAAAAGTAGAAAATTATGAGTACTCGTAACTATATTTTTACTTAATTGTATGTTGATTTAATCAGTTTAGACAAAATTCAAGTTCGGATGGTGATTGGAAGGAAAGGGGTCAAACTAACCAAAAAGTCTACTTTTTTTTTGTAGGTTGATAAGTTAGGTTCTGGACCCACCAAAAGTGAAAACTTGTGAGTACTCGTAAGTGTATTTTTACTTAATTGTGTGTTGATTTGATCATTTTAGGCAAAACTCAAGTTCGATCGGGTGGTGATTAGAAAAAAAAACAAAGCAAAATAGGCGAAAAATGACTAAAAGCGTACATAAACTTGGAACTGGAGACCTAAGTGTAAGAGCTTAAAAGTTGAATGGTTTGGGTTGAAAATAAAAGATGATTAAACTAAAATGAAAGAGAAAATTTAGGGACAAAAGTGGAGACATTAGAAAGATGGAAGAATTTTTGTACAAATAATTAAGGACTTAGCCACAAAATTGGAAGAGATCCTAGGGTATGCGATCGCATGAGCCACTAGGCTTGCGATCACAAGGGCCTTGTCCCAAACTACTAAACCACGAGCCCTAACCACGCGATCGCAACTCAGTACCCCATGTGATCGCATGGGTATTTTGGAACTAGAAGATTTCTTTCTGTTTTATATCGGGACTTTTTGGCACATGAATTCTTGGGCATTTCTAGGGTTCTTAAGAAACTTATAAAAGAGCAAAAATATAAAGAGTAAAGAGGGAGCAAAAATTGGAGAAAAACACAATCAAAAGGGGAGATTCAAGGGAGTACAATTCAAGACATTTGCTTCTGGTGTTATTTTTCAAAATCATGTCTGACTAAATTATTTGTACCTAGGATGAACGACACAACATCATGTCTTTGATTAATTAGAATTTACTCGTTTTCGTATGATTGTTAATTTCGGGTTGATTGTTTGTTATTTGTTAATTCTATTTTGATGTTCGATCCCCATTAATACATGTTTGTCATCTAAATTACTTTTGAGAGATTCAATATAGATAAGCACATGGTAATAACCAACATTGAATGATCTTTGTGAGTTAATGCATACATATATGTTCGTAATTTAACTAGAGATAATTAGGTTCATATATATATATATATATATATATATATATCAAAAGCCTTTCTCGACTGTCAATCAATTCTACACACACACACACACACACACACACACACATATATATATATAAGATCATTGACTTTTATTCTAGGACAATAATTTACAATGACGAGTAATGACTAATTAATTAATGAAAGATGATGGAGAATTTGTGACAACATGTACCTGTAAAACTTGAATATTGTAAATACTCTATTTTGTTTGCATAGTAATCTAGATTAAATTAAATTTAGATAAATGCTTCTTAAAATCATTCATAAATTGTGTGCGTTTACTTTGTTAAAGTTAAGTACAATTGAAGTAACACTTTAACATATGTGACACTTAATTTTCTCGATTTTCATTGTTTCAATTTTGCAAATGTGCATGCACTGATCTATTGATTTTGATCCTAAAATTTAATGGAGTTTTCATCAAAGACAACATGAACAAAGAAAAAAGAGAAAACAACAACAAAATACAATGGGTGACAACAACTGAATCCTTGATCCATCACCTGCAGATGCAACTATTGGTAATCTTCTCGCTCCCGTGGTGCGAGTAGCCGAAGTTAACGAAAGGGATATACCTATGGGTGAGTACATGACGCATCATATTACTGAGAATCGGTCCAGGATAATCAACCCTCCTTATGGGCATGATAACTTCCAGCTAAGGCCGGATGCGATTAATTTATTCCCAAACAACTTGCTTTTTTATGGGCGAGTCGATGAAAATCCACACTACCACCTCTCTCGCTTTATGGAATATTGTGGAAACTTCAAATATCAAGGTGTCAATGAAGAGACACTTAAGATGAGACTTTTTCCGCATACACTGAAAGATAAGGTTCAGAAACGGTTGGGTAACATCACTACATGGGTAGACCTAGTTTAAAAGTTTACACTGAAATATTTTCCTCTTGCCACTAAAACATAAAATTTATTCCTTCTAACAAGCTGATTTAGAAAACTTCCACGAGGCATAGAAAATGTTCAAAGAGCTGCTAAGAAAATACTGCAATCATGGTTTTCCTTTGGCAGCACAAAATCACTACTTCTACTCCAGATTGACTCTCAACAGCTGTTCTTCAGTAGACTCTGTGGCTGGTGCTCTATCCAAAATAGGTCGGTCGGGAAACTTCATGACTTATATGAAACTATGAGTGAGCAGTTGGTGATATGGTCAAACAAGGGTTCACAGAAGAAAACAACATAAATGCACAAGTAGAAATAAATACATTGCTACTAACCAAAATTAAATCACTCTCAATCCACTAATATGGTTCAACTATCTCTTTCGGTATGTGCAACTTGTGGAGTGAATCATCAATCACCAAAGTGTCTTTTAACCACCACTGATCTTTAACACCTGAGCAAGCAGCATATGCTCAGCACTTTCAACTCTAGAAAAATAACCCATACTCACAGACATACAATTCATGGTGGAGAATACATTCAAAATTCTCACATAGCAACAATCAAAATGTTTAATATCTGCTAAATCAGAAAAGACCCCATAAAAGGAAATGAGGATGGGAAGATGCTCTCTCTAAATTGGCAGAATGGATGGATACTAAACTTCAAGGTCTCAAATCATCCATAAAGTAAGTGGGCCAACGACAAAATGAAGAAAACCAAATAGGACAGCTAACTAAACTATACAGTGAAAGGCATAGCCCAGCAACACTAAAGTTAACCCAAAAGAGCAGGTACATGTGATTACCACAAGAAGCAAGTTGGAGTTACCAGAAATTAAGACAGGGTGTGGTAAATGAAATTGAGTCAAGTAAAGAGAGAGTAAATATGTTTGATGAATCAGAGCTAATAGCTGAACAAGAAAAAACAAACTCTCCACCAATTTATATTCCTCTACTAGTCAAGCTTTGTGTATCTCCAATCTCATTTTCTCAAAGGTTGCGCAAACATAATCTAGACAAGAAATTTGAGAAGTTCTTGGAGGTGTTCAAGAAACTCAACATAATCATACCCTTCACCGATGCTCTAGCCCAAATTCCTAGCTATGCAAAATTCATAAAAGAAGTTTGTCAAATAAAAAAAAATGGAAAAGCATAAAACTGTGATTCTAACAGAAGAATGCATCGCCATATTGCAAAACAAGCTACCATCAAAACTAAAAGATCCAGGGAATTTTACTATTCTTTGCATTATTAGTAGTTTATTCGTTGAGAGAGCTTTATGTGATTTAAGTGCAAGTATTAACTTAATGTCCTGTTCTATTTTCAGGTAGCTCGGGTTGGGATAAGCAAAGTCGACAACAATAGCGCTACAACTGGAACATCGGTCTATCAAACGTCCACGTGGGATTGTGGAAGACATATTGGTGAAAGTAGATAAGTTTATATTCTCTGCTAATTTCATCTTAGATATGGGTGAAGATATGTATGCGTCCCTTATTTTGGGATGACTATTCTTAGCTACCGGAAGGGCATTGATTGATGTACAAAGAGGCCAATTGATGCTAAGGCTGAATGAAGAACATGTTACATTCAATGTATTCAAAGTAATGAAATTTCCAAGCTCTTTAGTTTCTTATTTCCAGCTCGATATCATAGACCGCGAAGCAGCCAATACTTTCACATTGGAGAATCCATCAGATCCGTGGGAGGCATGCATCATACATTCACATAGTTTAGATTCCGACTCACATTCCATCAAAGAATGTGTGAGATATATATAGGGTTCAGAGCCAATAAGAAGAGAGAGTTTTATATAGAACTGGGTACTGGACCTCCATGACCACTGTCTTCTATTCAACAAGCTCCTATACTTGAGCTGAAACAACTATCTTCGCATGTCCAGTTTGCTTATCTTAGTGATTCTTCTACTCTTCAAGAGATGATTGCAAATCCTATTAATCAGAAAGAGAAAGATAAACTACTATAGGTGCTTCAAGAACACAAATCAGCTATTGGATAGACTATAGTAGATATCAAAGGCATCAACCCAATCATTTGTATGCACAAAAGGCTTATGGAGGATGCCTACAAGCCTGCGGTACAACATCAACACAGATTGAATCCTCATCTATAAGAAGTGGTCAGGGTAGAGTTGTTGAAGAAACTACAGGATGCCAGAATTATTTATCCAATATCAGATAGTGCATGTGTAAGTCCAGTTCAGGTGGTGCCAAAGAAGGAGAAAATTACAGTGGAAAAGAATAAAAATACTGAACTAATTCCAGTCAGGCTAATGACATGATGACGGGTTTGCATTGACTACAGTAAGTTGAATGAGGCTACTAAGATCACTTTTCTCTAGTGTTCTTTGATTAGATGTTAGAGAAATTAGGAGACCATTCACACTATTGTTTTCTTGATGGCTACTCGGGATACAATCAAATCTCCATCGCTCTGGAAGGTCTAGAAAAGACGACCTTCAAATGTCCATATGGTTCATTTGCTTACGGGATTATGCCTTTTGGCTTATGCAATGCCCCTGCTACACTCTAGCACTGCATGATGTCAATCTTCTTAGACATGGTTGAATTTATCAGTTTTAGGGTCTTTATTTGATGAATGCCTCAAAAATTTGACTATTGTTTTATAGTGGTGTGGAGATACCAATTTAGTACTTAGCTAGAAGAACTGTCACTCCATGGTTCAAGAAAGAGATTGTACTGGGACATCGAATTTCAAATAAAGGTATTAAGGTAGACAGGGCCAAGATTAAGGTGATTGAAAATATTCTTCCATCAAAATTAGTTAAAGGCATCAGAAGTTTTTTGGGACACATGGGATTTTACAGAAGGTTCATTAGGGATTTGTTCAAAAATTACAAAATCATTATGCAACTTATTGGAGAAGGATGTGAAGTTTAACTTTTCTAAGGAGTGCCTTTAGGCTTTCAACACTCTTAAATAAAAGTTAACCTCAGCCCTGTGATTATGGCGCCGGATTTAGATTTAGTTTTTGAGCTCATGTGTGATGTCAGTGACTATGTAATATGAGCAGTTTTGGGACAACGAAGAGATATGATTCTACATGTCATAAACTATGCTAGTCAGACTATAAATGACCCTCAATTGAATTATGCCACTATAGAAAAAGAATTACTAGTAGTAGTATTCACCTTTGATATTTCATTAGATCAAAAGTAATTGTAGAGATGAATCATGTAGCGTTGAAAATACCTATTTGCTAAAAAGGATGTAAAACTCAGGCTAATTCGATGGATATTACTTCTTCACGAGTTTGATTTGGAAATTCAGGATATGAAATGATGTGAGAATGTGATCACCTACATTTGTCTAGACCAGCTCAAGGAAGAAGACATTAATGAAAGATTTTAAGATGAACAAGTTTTCGGGGTAGAACAAACAAACAGCGAAAACGAAGCACCGCGGTATGCCAACTATGTGAATTATCTAGCAAGTGACATAGTGCCACTAGATTATGATCACCAACCACAAAAAAGTTCTTTTCAGAGCATAAATACTACTTTTGGGAGGATTTTATTCTCTATATAATGAAGGTTGATCAAGTAATTTGGATATGTGTGCCAGAGGAAGAGATGGAGATGATTCTAGAACAATGTCACTCTTCACTACATAGAGGACACTTCAGGGCTACTAAAATTGCAGCTAAAGTGTTAGAATTTGGATTTTACTGGCCAATGTTGTTTAAGGGCGCACATCTTGGTGACTAAGTGTGATCGATGCCAAATGACTAGAAACATATCAAGAAAGCAGAAGATGCCTCTTCATCGCATTCTAGAAGTGGAGTTACTCGATGTATGGAGTATTGATTTTATGAGGCCTTTTTCACCTTTGTTCTCGAATTTATATATATGGTAGATGTGGACTATGTACCCAAGTGGGTAAATGTTGTAGCTTTACCTACTAATGATAGTCGGGTTGGGGTGATTTCCATAAAAGAATATTTTTATGCTTTTGGAACCTTTGGACCATTATAAGTGATGGGAGAAAATACTTTGCAATTGACAATTTGAAGCTCTTCTGGCGAAATATGGTGTGAAAAACAAGGTTGATATCGCCTACCATCCACACACAAGTGGTCATGTGGAAATCTACAACTAGGAGTTGAAGAGGATTTTGGAACTGACCGTGAGAGCTTCAAGGAAGGATTGGTCTAACAAGTTTGATGATGCTTTATGGGATACGCATTGCATTCAAGACTCCAATTGGCATGTTACCATACTGATATGTGTTTGTGAAGGCATGTCATTTACCGGTTGAACTGGAGCATCGAGCCTACTGGGAATTGAGAAAATTGAATTTTGATCTCTAGGCAGCCGATGAGAAAAGGTTGTTGAAATTAAATGAAAGCGATGAATTCTGGTATAAGACTTATGAGAATGGTAAATTGTACAAGGAAAAGACCAAAAATGGCATGACAAGCACATACAAAGAAAGACTTTTGAGATCGAGCAAAGAGTGTTATTGTTTAATTCTCATCTAAAGCTTCTTCCACTAAAGCTGAGTTCAAGATGGTATGGGCCTTTCACAGTAGTCAAAGTGTATCCACATGGAGCATTGGAAGTAAATCATGCTACCAAAGGTGCATTTAAAGTGAATGGACAAAGATTGAAACCTTATTTAGGGGATGATTTTCGAAAAAAAAAAAGTCGTTCACCAAATTAGGCAATCCAAAGTGATCATCTTGTCATAGTCAAGCTAATGACTGCAAACAAGCGCTTAATAGGAGGTATCCCATTTATTCTACACCTTATTTAATTAGTTTTGCATTGCATACAGTATTTTAGGAATGCATTATTAATTTAGGCACGTTTAGTGATTTTATAAATTAGGTATAGTTTTATTTTGAATTTTAATTCGTGAGGCCAATCATCGCCATCCAATTTGTCGTCACTGACACATTTTAAATGTTAGCTCTAATACTTGTTTTTTTAAAACAAAAAATAAAAAAAAATTACACAAAATGATTCTACATGATCGCATGGCAATAGAACCCTACGATCGCAAGAATCAGCTACACTGGGCAGAGGCCAAACTGCTCAGCCCTTACAATCGCAAGGGTTTTTTGGTTGAAGAATTTAACCCTTAACCCGCAAACACAAGCATACTCCCACCATTTCAAATAAAAGAAAATAGTCCCCATCCCCCTTCCTCTCTCCATCCCCAAATCCAAAAAATAAAAAATAAAACAAATGCACATACACTCATCTCGCAAGATCAAGCAGAATAATTCAAACATTGAATATGTGATAGAACTAAGCTTGCAATTTTCATATGTTGACTTTCTGGTTGAAATTCAAACATTCTTGCATCAATTTTCTCAACCCTGATGTAGCTAAGTGGATCACTTTTACCTCGTTTGCTACCTATGTTTCTAGTTAAGTTTTGGGGTGATATTTGCCAACATTTGTGCTATTTTCTTCATCTTACACACAACTGATACGTGTTTATTTTGTATTCTAGGTAATGGCCCCAAAACATAGGGTCCCAACTGCCGAAGAAAAGGGCAAGAAGAAAGTCACTGGTGGCACGTCAATAAGGGTTCGAGTTGATAGTGTCGATTCCTTCCTCTACTTGTCCAAGGATCACAAAAAATGATTCGTCACTGTTATAAGTAAATGGAGCATTTAGGATGAACAGAGAGTGCAATTAGGAGACTTTCCACACTTCGAGATTTATAACTTGATTGATGCTTGTGTCTAGACATGAGTAGCAGATGCACCACACAAAATTTACGTGCAGCTAGTCCATGAATTTATGCAAATTTCAAACTAGACATCGACACAGAGGGAATGTAACAATATAACTAGAAGTGGGTGCACGGTAAGGAGATCATGTTTACCCAGCAAGTTATTGATCGGTACTAAAAAGGAAATTCCATGACAAGCTCGCTAGCCTACACCATCGCATCAACCTCAATCAAATCAATCTGAAAATTTATTCATTTTGGGGGTGAGTATTTTATAAGAAACACCCAGCAACTATACATACAACATGTGGAAAAATTATACATAAACATAAATGCGAAATGCCATAATTTTTAAACAGCCATAGGAACATAAAAATTGATAGTCGACACCACATAACGTCATATGTGATTACCTTCGATCACTAACATGTTAAAGTGATTACATTCAATCACTATCATAAAGTTCTTTCATAATTAAGTTTTCATTGCATTTATATTACATCATAATTTTTCAAACGTCATTTAAAAATTGCAGTAAAATTAGTTAGTAAAACTACCTCAAAATTTGGTTTTGAGTTGGAGTTTTGATGTACAAAATTCGTGTTTGCAGCTTCCAAATTCAAGATCCGTACACTATATATATAGGTGTATATATAAGGAACTTTTTGTGATTTAAAAAGTAAGGTTAAAAACCTTCACTGTTGGCTGAAAATTTCCCACTGCTGGACGGAGGTTGCAGACAGAAATGGAGATGAAATCTGAACTATTTTGGGGCTGTTAAATATGAGCTATATGGACTAAATTTTCTTGGAGGAACAGAGGTTATTGATGACCGAAAATGGAGGGTTAATAAGTGGACTTTTGTAGTGAAATGATATGAAGAAGAAGCAAGGCTAAGGTTCATATTGTTGGCCGAAACTCTAGAGAGAAAAACATATCAATAGCTGTAAATTTTGTGACTGAAAATGAAGGGAAATTTTGGACTTAAAGTGGCTGAATTATGGAGATAATCTGGGAGAGAGATAGTAAATTCGTGGGTTAAAAGTGCGGGGAAAAAGGGGTTGAAGGGGGGCCAAAATCTGGGACATTTTAGGTCGACAATAATAAAAGAATATTTAACGTTTGCGTAAATGGTTTGTATAGATTTTTCAAGACATTAACTCAAGATAATTTATCCGATCTAAAAAAATTAACGAGGCTGGAATAAAATAACATTCCATATTCGTCAAATAAAATTTAAAGCAAACGTGGGCAACATTTAACGTGAAAAAATTTTATTTGATATATTAGGAGTTTCATAGCGACGCTGAAAGTAAATCTTTTATTTACTTGAAATTAAAATGCGAAAATTTTTGGTTGTTACAACCCACCCCACTTAAAATAATTTCGTCTTCAAAATTTAACTTTTATGGTTTACAAGGTCCGGGTACTTATCTAAAATATTTTCTTCTCTTTCCCAAGTGACTGAACTTTAACTAATGGGATTTCCCGATTTCTCAAAACATGGACCTTTCTTTCTAGGATCATCGCATGAGCTTTCTCGCAAGTCATATCATTCCTTAAATCCAAAGACTCATATTTTACCACATGTGTAGGATCATGTACGTACTTCCTTAACATCGAAACATGGAAAACGTTGTGCACTGTCAGATGACAATGCTAAACGATACGCCACATTTCCAATCTTTTCAAGGATTTCAAATGAGCCGATGAAACGCGTTCTTAGTTTTCCTTTCTTACCAAAACGTAGTATCCCTTTCATAGGAGCCACCTTTAGAAAAACTTTTTCACCAACCCCGAATTATAAATCTTTTTTTCCTTGATCGGCATAACTCTTTTGACGGTCTTGCGCTGTCTTAATTCTAGACATGATCTTGTCTATTGCCTCTACTGTTCTCCCAACCAACTCTGGTCTTAAAATTCTTCTTTCACTGACTTCGTCCCAACAAATTGGTGATCGACATCGAAGACCATACATTGCCTCATATGTTGCCATGCCAATAGTAGTTTGGAAGCTATTATTGTAAGCGAATTCCACCAACGGTAGGTGACCTTCTCATTTACTATCCAAATCCAAGATGCATGCTCTCAACATATCTTCAAGGATTTGAATAGTACGTTCTGATTGTCCATCGGTCTGAAGATGATAAGCTGTACTAAATTTTAATTTAGTACCCAAAGCTCTTTGAAGACTTTTCCAAAAATGTGAGGTAAACCTCAGATCTCTAACTGATACGATGGATGCTAGTATCCCATGAAGTCTAACAATTTCTTTAACATACAAATGTACTAATTGTTCCAGACTGAAATTTATTCGAATGTGAAGAAAATGCGCATATTTTGTCAAACGGTCTTCCACAACCCAAATGGTATCATGACCTCTCGCAGATCTAAGAGAAGCCGATCTAGGAAAACTGACAACAAAATCCATTACAATTTTTTCCATTTCCACTCTAGTATATCTATTGGATTTAATGGCCTTGACAGCCTTTGATGCTCCGCCTTCACTTGTTGACACACCAAACATTGTGACACGAAATGACCTACAACTCCTTTCATGTTTCTCCACCAAAATGTATTACGTAAGTTTTTATACATTTTAATTATTCCTAGATGTGCTGCGTAAATAGCGAAATGAACTTCAAATAAGATTTCATTTCTCAGACCTTCATCCTTAGGCACACAAATTCGACCCTTGAATATCAAAGCTCTGTCATCTACTATTTTGAATTCTTTCCTCCTTTTAGTTCCTACTCCAGTCCTGATCTTTTCCAAGAAATGATCATCTTTTTGAGCTGTCACAATTCTTCTCTAAGTGCCGATTTTACTATCAAATTTGCTATCACTGCCGATGTTTGCACCCGTGGAGTTAATACTTCAATTTTCGTACTACCAAAGTCCTTGATCAGATAATCTTGTGTCGATTGCAATGCAAACAACTGACCTATATTCTTTCTACTTAAAGCATCAGTGACTACATTTGCCTTACCCGGATGGTAAATGATAGAGCATTCTATTGTATTTTTATTAAAATTTTGCATGTACAATTGGAAAGGCTAAATAATTAGTCTGTACTTCAAAAAGTAGGTAATCAGTCTCTTGGCATATCAAGTAGATTGCAAGTCTCCCCATTTTCCGGTGGTTGTTTCATATTATTGGTAGAACCATGGGTAGAAATCACAACATACAAAAGTAATATGTTTATTCTGGCTGCCACCAATTTATAAAAATTATGTACGTGTCAAGAGTTTGACTAAAAATGAATACGAGGCCATGTTAACTATATAATTTAAATAACCAAAGTAGTCTCCTGTCCAACCATTTAAGCTTGGTACATTAACATTTGTATAAGAATTCAACTCTTCCAACTTCTCAAAGTCAATGAGGAGTTTCTCTCCCAACCAAGTTGTATAGAAAGACAACAAACAATTAGTTTAGTTAGTAAACATTATATTTATAGACCATGAAATAGGACGGGAGCAATGCCAATTTATTTAGTTTAGATTGTAACGACCGGAAAAAAAAAATTTGGCTTTTAATATTTCACAAAAAATAAATTTCAATTTTCAGTGTCATTGCGAACTTCCTAGTACATTTTAAACTTTAGTCGTGTTAGATTTTTTGTCATGTGCTTGCCTTATCTTTTGTGACAAATATAGAATTTTTGTCATTCACCAAGACCAAATTTTTTTCATGCTAATTAAACACCTAAACAGCCTCTAATCTCATGCCAAAATAAATTCCCAAACAGCTCCTAATCTCATGCTAAAATCAGCCTCCCAAACAGCCCCTAAAACCCAAAAACTTAACTACCCATGATCTTCCCTCACTTCAGATGCTACCCATTTCCCCACATCTTCCACCCTCTATTTTCAATTGAACTATCAGCCATTTACTATTCAGAAAAAACGTCCCAAGCCCCTTCCCCCCTTAGTTGCCAAAAACCGAGCCCTTGAAGCTTCCCTAAGCATGGCTGAAATTCATCCTACCACAAGGAAGAAACCGTCCCCCCTTCCCACTACTCCATGATCAGCAATTTATTAACCCCTTGTTTGCCACTTCAAACCCCCCACCAAATGCACCATAAAACCGGCCCCTTAAGTCTCCATGATCAGCCCCAGTTTTTCCACTCCAAATGCCAGCAATTCTTCCACTTCTCTCTCATTTTCGGCCCTCCCTTAAGTCCCTTTCCTCCTCCTTTTTATTTTTTTATCTTACACCTGCATTTTCACTCCATATTTTTAGCCCTTAGGTTACCTTTAATTTCCCTTATTATAAACACCAAATAATACCCCAGCACTAGGCTTAGAGTTTTGGTTTTTATCAAGCAAAGATCAGTCCATTTCCCTTCAAGTTTCGCCCCAGCAGTAAGCTTCTAACACCTTTGTTTTGCTTCACTTTTTCCCTCTTTTCAGTCTCCAAAATTCCAGCAACATTCATCCAACATTGTTCCCAAAAATCATCTCCAAAACATCAACAAAAACTCTCACATTCTCCCTTAAATTTTTGGCCAGCAAAGAAGTCTCCATTTTTCCCAAATTTCTGTACCTAGAACACATATTAGACTGCCCAAAAGTTCATATTTTTAGCCCATATTTACCTCTAATACTTTCTCTTAAATCTTCCTACAACACACGAAACTTGTAAACAAAAAGGCAAGCGTGCTTTTAGGAAAGGTGCAGTGACAAGTTGTTCTACAACTTTAACCGAAAACTCTATTTTGAGGTAATTTTATTTACTACTCAACTATGATTTATAAATAATTTTTGGGAAAGTTATTATGTGAAATAAATTTCATGTTAATTATCTATGAAGGAACTTTATTATTGTAATTATACATATGCATGATATTAATTGAAGAAAATCACATTTAAGTTCATGGGTGCCGGTTACTAAATTATGTTGTTCCTATGTACGTTTGAAGTGATGGCATGTGTATTTGTGTTTCGGTATAATTTTTCCCACATGTTAGTAATTTTTATACTAAGTGTTTCTTATGAAATACCCACCCTTAAATAAATAAATGTTCAAATTAAAATAATTGGCATTGGCGCGATGGCGTAGGATAGCGATCATGAAGTTGACTTATTTTATTTAAACTAAGTTTTGACATCAAGATGATCAAGTCAATCATGATGTAAATACTATAATTCAGATGTTGGTTTTACAGTATTTAATTATGTAAAGTACAAGAAGAAATGAGATATTGATTTAGTTTTCATTTAAATTTTTAAAGTAGAAATTGTCTTGTTTTACATTTTCAATTTTTAGCTTTATGTCCCTACTTTTAAAAACCATTACTCTCTATGTATTTGGATTTTTGAGTGAAACTAGTGGATGTGGAAAGCTTTATATGTTGTATAATAGAATCAATTGGAATCACTCAAAAATTCCATCGCATGAATTTATTATGAACGTTTTAGCTGGCTGTCTTTAGGCACCCGTGATAATTTTTCAAACAATTTTGGCTAACGTTTTCACCTATCAAACGACGTAGCTAAGATCTAAAATTTTAACATGACATAGTTCAAGGTCCCAAGTATCTACAGTTCAAATCTTGAAATTTTTGGAGTTCGTTTGGATGGTCAAATAAATTATGGCGACACCTTACGCGCTTGTTATTTTCCGCAATAATTACATTTTTAAAAATATTCAAGGGCACGGGAAACCTATTTGGAGTCGTCAATTATTATTTAAAAATTATTTTTGTAATCCTCTGAGTTGAGAAAATTCAGGGCGTTACATAGATATATTTATAAACAGCATGAATTAAGCATGAAGAAAATTCAAGAAAGAAATGGAAAGTCAATGAATGCAAGAATTGATAATATGGAAAACATATTTCTCATCCATGGGCAATGTTCTACTACGACACCATACAAGTTCAGTGATAGATACTGTACATTTTCAAGACACATAATCCAACCATCTAAGTTGTCATTCTCTTAATATACTATCAATCCATACTACATTCACTTGTTGGCACATATTCTCATACCTCATTTTATTCATTCTAATATGACCACACCTCCATTTTAGCATTTTCAATTCCACTAGGTTCATCTCGTAAACAATTTTTCATTTAACAACACAGAGGTAATCTCACTACGGTTCTTTAAAATTGCCATTTTACTTGGTAGATATCTTCTATCACATAATCCGTATAACACTTCTTCGTTTGGTCCCGCCCACAATAATCCCCATTCATGTACATTACCTACTTCCATTCCCTACTTTCATATCAACAAGAGCCTGAAGAGTTATACTATTCTTCAATAAAATAAAATTAGACTACAATTTAGGATACTTAAATAATGTGTAACATGAAGATACTTGGGGAAAAACTAGGGAACACATATCATGTTTTCAGAAGTGAATTAAACCAATTCTTGCATAAACCAATTCACCATCTGTCACGTCAACAAGAAATTCTTGTTTTCGAAAAAACCAAGGAACACATATTTTTGATTATTAATTTTTATTAAAATGACTGTTTTTGTTACGAATTAAACCTACACACTGAAATTCATTTGGATCGAAATGTTGCTACTTCACTACGAATGAGAAAAAAACAATCAACCGACTTGAAGCTAGTGCGAGGAAGTCTTAGAGAGTAGGAGAGAGAATTATTTTAGAAAAACTTTTCTCGATAGACATTTTGGTCCTTAATTGTGAATATTTTCCGTAGAAAATATTTTGGTTAAAATGGTGAAAGAAAAACTTCACGCCAATTTTTTCAAACATTAAGGACTGAATTTTTTGGAACACATATGTCCAGATAAGAATGTTTGGGACGGTTTACTCAATAATCCCTAAACAATTTTTCCGCCAAAAACTGAGCGTACAATTAAATCAACATCTGCTACGGATCAATCCATCCTAAATAATCTATTATTGTGAAAAAAAAAAAAACTTGATAAAGCCATTCTTACTGGCTAGCTTTTTGGGATGCATATTTTTAAATAGTCCCTAACAATTGACTATTGAGGACAAATTTTTAAAACTATCTACAATAAGGCGTCCCCAAAAGTCAATTTTTTAGTAGTGGCATCTATATATTTTGTCCCAATAGATGTCAGAGCTACCTGCTTTTGTAGCTGGGATTTTCAACTCACACAAGCATTACACAAAGTAAACGTGTAAGCTTTTCTCTATCTCTTCATGCAAAGTCTGAATTAATGTATTCATTCAACACAATTCCCTCTTTATTCTGCTTAAACACTAAGCTCAAGTCTTGAGTTCCTTTAATGTATTTAAGTAACCACTTCATTGCCTCCCATTGTAACTCTCGTGGGTTTAATTTCCATAAGGTTAGTTAAGGACACTTATTCCATATACTAAATCTGGTCTTGTACAGACTAAAATATACATTACAGATCCTACTACATTAGCATAAATAATCTTATTCATCCTATCAAACTCCTCTTGTGACTAAGGTGACTATTCAATTAACAATTTAAAATGACTTGTAGTATATACAGAGACAAATTTAACATCATACATGGATAGTTTATTATGTATTTTTGAGATATAAGTCATTTGATTTAGAAAAAAAATATTGTCTTTCATACTCCTCCTAATATCTATCCCTAAAATCCTTTCAGCTTGCCCTAAGTCCTTTATCTCAAATTTTGATTGTAACAATTATTTTATAACTTGTATTTCTTTCTTATCATGACATGCTTTTAGCATTTCACCTAGTAAACTCAATTTTCACCTCCATCCCCTTTATAAAAGAGACAAGCATCAAAATTGCTTTTCTTAAAACTAAACATCGTATATCATTGTCTAGGAGATTGTTTTAAGCCATATAAGGACTTCTTTAATGAGCAAACTAATTCAGTTATTTTTTCCTTTCGTTTCAAAATCTTTAGGTTGGTGCATGTATATGGTTTCTTCAAAGTCCCCATTTAAGAAAGCAGTTTTGACATCTAATTGATCTAATTACTCAATTAAATTTGGCAACTCACGCAACTCAGGCAAGTAGGATTCTTATTGAAGTGTATTTTACTACAAGCGAAAAAATTCATAGTCGTCAAGCCTAGTCTTGTACTTATACTATTTTCATTAAGTTCTCCTTCCTTATTTTACAGTCAACTATTTTTTGTTCTTCAGGTTTTTCTACAAAAATCAAAATCTAATTTTTATGTAAAGATTTCATTTCTTCTTGCATAGCTGCAAGCCAAAGTTCTAACTCATTAAAGTTGACTACCTCTTCAAAATTAGTTGGCCCATTACCCAATACTTCATGAGCTATGTCTAATGACAAAAAGTTATCATTGTTAAACCTTGTTGAGGGTCTAATTTGTCTTCTCTATGTATCTTGTTAGTTGATAGTCATTTAAGGGTTGTAGAATTGGTTGGACAAGTTCATTATTGATGTTTTCTTCTAAATGTTATTCTTCAAATTGTGGTTGCAGATCCTCACCTTGAGGCTGCTCCACTTGAATTTGAACATCATTTTCAGGAATTTGATCACTAAAATTTATAGTTTCCAGGACTTCATTTTCTTCCATTTTCCATATTCTATACTAGTTTTGGACAAATAAGACATTAACTCTTCATTGAATATAACATTTATACCTATTATTATTCTAAAATCATTTGTCTCTTACTACCGTCTATACCCGTTTATACCCCCAGCATATTCTAAGAAAACACATATAATAGATATGGGTTCCAATTTTCCTATGTTTTGGTGTGCATATGTAGCACAACCAAATACTCTTTGAGTATAGAGTAATATGTAGGTTTACCATTCCAGATAAACTCAGGGGTTTTAAAGTTTGTGGCTTTCGATGGATTTATATTAATCAGAAAAGTTGATGTTTGAACAACTTCACCCCAAAATAACTTGGGTAGGCCAGAGTTTAACAACATACATCTCACTTTGTTTAATAAAATCATATCCATCCTCTCTACTATGCCATTTTGTTGTAATGTATTATAAGTCACAACCCTGTGTCTTAAAATACCAGTCTTTACACCAATCGTCAAATTATAAGTTACAGAATTCTAAACATTTCTGTTTTTAACACCTTTATTTTCTTATTAACTTGATTTTCTATTACAATTTCCCATTGCTTAAAGGTTCGAAAAGTTCTCTGATTTGGTTCTTAAGAATGAAGTCCAATTTTTTTCTGGAAAAAGCATCCACTATTAAAAGAAATCCTGTATTGGTTAAGGTAGAAGCTTTCCTATAGGTCCGCATCAAGATAATCTAAAACAGAAGAAAACTTATGAACTACTGCCCCAAAATGCATTCATAACAAAATTTTATCTTTACCAAATACTCCTTCTTTTAGAAGTTGGAGTACTTTCTCACCAATATGGCCCAACTTTGTGTGCCATATTTGAGTTTTACAATATTTTAGTTCTATAATTGAGAGTTTACCAACTAGAAGAATATCTTTCAATATATATAGATACGATTAACTCTTCTTTATAATTTCCAAAGAATCTTTTACAATTTTAGAGTGACCTTTTTTAAATTCTCACTTCATAATCTAGGTCATCTCAAATTCCTAATGAGAGTAAGTTTATTTGCATATGTGGGACATACCTAGTATTTTCAAGTTCTAAGATTTGATTATTTTCCAATTTTAAGGAAACTTTACCAATCCGTTTAATTTGGTAACAAATGACATTTCCCATCAGTAGTGGTCCTCCATTTATTTCTATTAATTCAGAGCAACTAGAATCCAATATCAACCCATGATTACTTCTAACGAATAAAGCAACATAGACCATACCATTTGGTTCTATTGTTCCATTATAGGCAGCTGATGCCCCCATTCTCATTATTAGATTTGTTTTTCATATCAACTATTTTTTAAAGCAATCCTTAACATAATGTCCTGTCCAGTCCAGTCTTTGAACAATGATAACATTTTCTAGTTTTAGGAGAGCGTTCTCTACTCAAATTTTAATAAATTTTTGAAATTTATATAATTCTGAATATCCCCAATTTAAATTTAATAAATTTCATTAAACTATAGATGTTTCCAATTTGGATTTTAATATATCATTTAAAATTCTAGGCTCCAGCAACTCATGGATTCCTAAAAAAATCATTAAATAGTATACTGTTTATCGGTGGAATTCAACCGTAGAAAAATAAATGGAGATTGATAGGAAAAACTAGATTGAAGTTGAGAAGGAAAGATTTGGAGAAGAATGGTGAAGAGAAAGTGAATTAAAAATGAGAAAATTGAAAACAAAAAATTGAGAATGTGAAGATAGACGTATATGTGTTTTTTGACCTAATAAAGGATAAACTCCTACGATCTAGATAAAGCAGACACGAAATGATTGCAAAATAGTAAAATTATACTACTATATACCGTTTTTCCGCTGTGGAATCGACCGTAGGTTACGATTCAAATTCAATGACAATTCAAATATGTAACATATAAAGATAAAATTTGAAGAACAGATGAGATATGATGGAGAAAAATTTTGAAAATGAAGATGAAGACAGACGTATAAATATTTTTTGGACTAGTAAAGGAAAAACTCCTTACGGTCTAATTAAAAGTATTTTAATAGATTTTGGTGAATTTATGTCCCATAAGTATAAATACCAAGCTCTTTAGAAATTTCAGCCCGACCCTTCTGAATTTTATAGATTTGAGTGGATTTCGAATCCATGACTTAATTAATTTTTTTATTATTAAAAATTCATATTCAAATTTTGCACAATGAGTGATCAAAATAAAAAGACCACAAATACATGTTACAAACTCCATTAATATTAAATAATTAGATTTATATTTATGATGTAATAATATTTTTTAGAACAAAATTTATAATGCCTAGGATTTCAAAATACGAACTCTTTCCTCGTTTTAATCCAATCAACATTTTATTGTTTTCACTTTAACAAATTGATTATCTCTGTAAAAATTGTAGTTTGGACACTAAATTCTAAAAATTTAATTAAAATGTTAAATGTTTTCTTTTAGATATATTATAACAAAATGCACGTTAAATAACTTGTTTAATTTCAAATAAAAACACATTATATTCATATAATAAGTTACGATGTATAAAAAAAAAGTAGGCCCCCAGGGCATAACTCAGTTGGTTAAAAAGTGAGAGTGGGGTAATCTCAGCTTCGCTGACAGCTGCAATGTGGAGGTTCGATTCTTACTTTTGGTATGAAATGAAAGAGGCTCCTTGCAAGCGCAGTTAAAAATAAAGATCTCATCCTTGCTCTACTGAAGCATATCATGAGATTTACATCTTCTACCAAGGCCCCAGGACAGGGTAGTGGGGGGCCTCAATGTTGGAGTTCAACCTTTATTAAAAAAAAAAGTTGGTTTTAATATTTCAAAATATATGAAATCCATAAAAATAAAAAATATACAATTTCGTTAAATCTTATGAATTCTATGGAATTCTATTCAATTCCATAAAATCTATGAGAATCCATAAATCTTAACATATCCATTAAAATCTAAGTCGAAGACATCTCCATTAGCCTTAGTCTTAGACTTTGATTTTGATTTATCTTTGCTCTTTTTAGATGGCACTTTTTTCTTCTTATTGTTGCTACTCAAAGAGATGTTACTATTTTTATAGATGGTATTTTTAGCCATTCATGCCTCACCACTGTTTGATTCTTTAAGTCTAGTTTTAAGCTTTGTACATGTTTGTAGATGTTTAAATTATAATTTCAATTGGTCAAAATGGTCAAACATATTTTTTATTCACACATTTTATAGAACCCACAACTTACAATTCACTTTTTATCCACACATTCACCAACAACTTATAATATAAGTACTTAAAAAATAATTTCAACACTACAAACATGCGCTTAATCTCTTTATTCCTTGGAGAGGTGATTATATCTATGGTCAAATTCTCTCTTCTATATTCTAAAGCATCCTTTAAGTCTTTGTATTTTTTACCTAAAAATTTTAACAAATCAATTACTAATTGGTCATCTAATATCTTTTCAGCCCATTTTGCTAAATCTTGAGTTATCTTATTAAATGTCTATTAGAGAATTAAATCTTTGTAATTAGTTATAATCTCCTAATCCTTGTAATCAGTTGTCCTTGTAATTAGTTGTAATCCCATAATCCTTGTAATTAGTTGTAATCCCCTAATCCTAGAGTTTCCATAGTTTTGTGTTTTGGGTGTGTATATATATTCACTCTTAATCAATAAAATAATAATTGCCATTGTTTCCCAATACTCCCTTCTCTATTTCAACATGGTATCAAGAGCCTAATCTTCTTGGGCATATTTTCTTCTTCTTCTTTTCCAGACATACCACGATGAGCACCAATCTCCTCAATGGCTTTCAATGCGACCTCCACTTCCACCAATGATCCTATCCCCATCCAAAACTCCTAGGATCCTCAACAGTCAACATCATCTCATTACAATCAATCTCTCCAATACAACCAAATTGTCATCCACCTATTATCTCACATGGAGCCTTCAAATCCAATCTCTTCTTGAAGGTTATAATCTCCATCACTTCATTGATGGCACTCATAATCCACCACCACCCACCGTTACCGTCAATGGTGTTGCATCCCCAAATCCGGCATACACAACTTGGAAGCGTCAGGATCGTCTCATCTCTAGCGCTCTCCTTGGCGCAATCTTCGTTTCATTGCAACCACTTATTGCCCGCACGCACCACTTCTCTTGATGCATGGCAAACCTTAGCTAATACCTACGCCAAACCATTTCGTGGTCATATTAAACAATTGAAGGACCAATTAAAGCGTTGTAACAAAGGTTCAAAATCAATTAGTGAATATATGCAGGCAATAAAGAATCGTGTCGATGAACTTGCTCTTCTGGAGAAGCCAGTTGATGATGAGGATCTTATTGATTGGGTTCTTGACGGACTCAGAAATGAGTACAAATATGTCATTGATGCAATTAATGCCCAGGACACGTCAATTTCTTTTGATGAGCTCCATGAGAAACTTCTCTCCTTGCTGTCTGCAACGAAAGACCTGGGGAAGGCCAACATGTTGGCTCCCAGTTCTTCCGTGGCTACGAACTCTCAAGTCATGGCTGCGACTCATATTGAAGGCTTTTTATAGGTTGAAGTGTTTAGGTATGGTGATTAGGTGAGTGTGTGGAATATGGAAAGCTAACCCCTCCTTCTAGCGCCAAACTATTGACATTGGAAAATGGTTTGCACTGATTCCTAGCCAACTTAAAGATAAGTATTGAGGTCGGTTATAACCGTAGTAAGTAGCAGATAGGTAAGTATATGTAGGAAGACTTGATTGTATAATCTTTGTAAGAGTGCTTTTATTAAGCAGTTGAATGTCCGGCCTGAATGACATTTATTTCTCCAATTTATAGGAAAATATGCAATAATTCACTCCATTTAATGCTAAGCTAGACATTAAATGGTCAAGCTAGGCATTTAATTGTTTTCAAGACATTCCTTTTTTGGGACATTTAATGCGAAGTGATATCTGACAGATGAGCAGGACAAGCCATGCTGATAACGTGAGTATGACGTCAGATCTGACAGGTCCGACTTGGAGATCCAATGAAGAGGTCCGAACTGAATTAAGGACCACGGTGGACTCGAAGCCAGGATTAGCCATGAGGTCCGACCTGGGAGTTGTAGAGTTTCAATACAGGTGACACATCATACTGGACTGTTGAGTAAAGTAGCATATGATGTGGCAGAACTAGATCGGAGGCCAACAAATGTCATCAACAATTGAAGTAAAGAGACAACCAAAATTCTTATCACAACGAAATGCACGTACACTATATTGTTGATATGGTACAGACAAGGTTGAAGATCTATTGAAGAATGTATACTAGAACAATGTATAGGAAGTCAATAAAAAAATTCAAAATTAGCACAATCTGTTATAGATTACGTATAAAAAAAAGTTTTTATATGATTTCTTTCAATTTTTATGACTAACACCAATAACCTATTATTGAAATTGTAGGCCAACCCAAAACGAGATAGTTTAATTGCTTTAAATATTAAAAAAATATATATGTATTGTCAAAATTCACTTTTAATTTTTTTATCACCGACCGTATAAATGTTTACTCCGCTACAAGCACAAAAAAAAAATACTTCTTTGTCTGTCACTACGTCTTCATCCTCTCAAACCAAAACTCATATATCTCTCTCAATTCCTCCATTTCTTCATATTCATCAAAATTAAACTCCCCTTAAACAAAACTCCATCTCTCTCTCCCTCTCTCTCTCTCTCAACTCCTCAATCCATTAAAATTCTCTACGGTCGGATTTCACAACAATGAAAAACGGTATACTAGTACTAGTCCCTCCTATGATTAAACCATGGTTCCGCCCCTGTCAACAAACTAGCTTTTGTGATCTACGTAGTAGTCCTAATCATAGAATTTAAGAATTAAATATATTAATAAACATACATATTCATTAAATAAATTGAATATTAAATTAAATTTTCATAAATAAGTAAATGGGCATTAGTCAAAATTACAAACGTAAATGTAATAAGTATTATTTCAAAATTACAAAACAAATTATGCTATTTCAAAATTACAAATGTACAAAATGTAACAAGATATTTTATTTCAAAATTACAAATGCAACAATTGTAATAAGTTATGTTATTTCAAAATCACAAACGTAACAAGCTATATTATTTCAAAATGACAAATATAACAAGTTATGTTATTGTAAAAAGGGTAAATAGCACAAAACGTCCCTACTTATTGAGGGTATTGTGAAAAACGTCCCTATCTTCAAAATTTTGGCATTTTCACCCTTACCTACTGGATTTCCAAAACAAAACGTCATTCAGTCCAAAAATATAGGGGTAAATTAGTCCAACCACTTTTTTCACATATATATTACTTCTTTTAAAATTGGAGGGCTTCCCATGCAATTTCCAAAATTGTTGATTTTGTGTGTTTTGCAGTTTATAGACGTTTGCTATAGGGCCAAGGTGCAGAGAAAAAAGTCAAGAGGCAGCAGCATAAGGAAGATATTCTCCGGTGGGCCTACTTCATCGTCCGATGTGGAGAATCCGACGTCGACGATTTGGGAACGGACAATTTTGAATGGGATTACGGGTATGGTGGTGCCGGGGAAAATCCTAGCCATCCTTGGCCTCTCCGGCAGCGGCAAATCGACGCTCTTGAATGCACTGGCAGGCAGGATCCACCACGGCTGTGGTCTCACCGGAACAATACTCTCTAACAACCAGAAATTTACAAAACCGATTCTGAAAACAACCGGTTTTGTAGCCCAAGATGATGTTCTCTACCCTCACTTAACAGTCCGAGAAACCTTAATTTTCTGCTCACTTTTAAGATTACCCAATTCATTATCAAAGAAGAAGAAGATTTCAATCGCAGAATCGGTTATTTCTGAACTGGGTTTGATGAAATGTAAAAATACAGTGATAGGAAACAGCTTTTTACATGGGATTTCAGGCGGGAAAAGAAAAAGGGTAAGTATAGGACACGAAATGATGATAAACCCTAGCTTGTTAATTCTGGACGAGCCCACTTCAGGTTTGGACTCCACGGTAGCGTTCCGGCTGGTGGCGACGCTGTCAGCGTTGGCCAAGAAGGGGAAGACGATAGTGACGTCAGTACACCAGCCGTCGAGCCGAGTTTACCAGATGTTTGACTCGGTGCTGGTATTGTCTGAGGGGAGGTGCATATACTTAGGAAAAGGGAATGAGGCAGATTTGGAGATGGGGGCCTGCTGTGCAATTTTAGAAATTGCATGGGAAGCCCCCTAATTTTAAAAGAAGTAATATATATGTGAAAAAAGTGGTTGGACTAATTTACCCCTATATTTTTTGACTGAAGGACGTTTTGTTTTGGAAATCCAGTAGGTAAGGGTGAAAATGCCAAAATTTTGAAGGTAGGGACGTTTTCCACAATACCCTCAATAGATAGGGACGTTTTGTGCTATTTACCCTTGTAAAAATAGCTAATCATAATCCACAAATGTATTAAAAACCCACACAACTCTTTCTTATAAACTAGATAGTGACTCAAGACTTGAATTTTAACCGTAGTTGCATAAAACTCCTCTCTAACGTGACAAATTATGTTATTTCGAAATTACAAATGTAACAAGCTATTTCAAACTAACAAATTTAACAAGTTATATTATTTCAAAATCACAAACGTAATAAGTTGTGTTATGTAATTAGTATACCATGTTGCATTTGCACCGAGAAAACCAAGATAGAATAATCTACAACTGCGATTACCATACCAAATGCAATTTTCTATATTTCTTTTTCCTTTCTTATTTTTTAAAAAGAGCTATTAGAAAGTTTAACAAAATTAATCACAACTACTCACGATTTAAGGTAAAATCACAATTCATAACAGTCTATAATTTCAATTTATCAACAATGAAAAAATCAAAACTTTTTGTCCCTCTCCATACATTCAAAGGATGGAATGACAAAAGACATTGGTGTTCCCTCCAGTCAAGAACCATACATTCTGTATTTGAATATAACAAAATGATACAAGTTTTATAATTTTGACAGTAGCAACATAAAATTTGAGTTAATGACATATATAGTGCCAAAATACACTATTCATTTGAATGAGACAACAAAATAATACTAAGAACTCTACAATTCATATTCATTTGCATATGTAAAATTCAGATTTTTTTTAAAAAAAAAAAAAAAAGAACAAAATGAAAAAAAGCATATATAAGATAGAAAAGAAATAGATAGCAATACCCAAAGGGACGTAATAGCATCAAGAAGCCTACCCAATTGCTCAGTCATAAAAAGATAAGAGAATTGTCAAATCAACATCCCAAAACCCTTGCAGTTTCACTTTTCCCCAATAGCATTAAAACCTTTATTAATCTCATCAATACATTCGAAACCGATTCTATCGTGCAAAAAGTAGATAGACAATTTTTCAAGAGGATTGCAATTAAAAACAGAAATATGAAAAATAAAATTAGAATGTAGAGGAATTTGATCAATAATTATGCTTGAAATTAGGAGAGACTAAGAAATAGAATATTATGAAGGGTGATTATATCGTCACCACAGTTTTTCTTTGTGGCGCCATATTTTAATTAAATTTAAGGTCCTCAATCTTTATTTATTGTAATACTTGTTTCTAATTTTTTTCCATCAAATTCTTATCTTTAACCTTGTAATTAATTAGCACATCTCGTCATTGATGATGATTTTTGTTCAAATATTCTATTTTGCGTGCTTTGAAATGAGATAAAAATATTGTCACACTTTTGTATTTATTTATTTTTAAAAAAATATATATGATGGGCAAATAAGTAGTTTTACTCCTTACAAACGGACTTTTTGGACGTGAATTTTTTTTAAAGACGAGATGTGTTAATTAATGGAAAATTGAGGATAAAAAAAATAAAAAAAAAAAGTTGATGATATAAGTACTACAATGAATAAAGATTGAGAACTTTAAATGCAATAAAAATATAGTACAACAAATAAATTTTGTAGTGTGAATATAGTTACCCTATTATGAAACAAGATATTTGAAAATGGGACTCAAATTTCTTAGCTTAATTGAGAGTGATTTGTTTTTTCATTTTTTATTTTTAAACTCAGTATTTTTGAAATAAAAGAACGTGAATAGTAGATTTGGAATTGGAAACATATTTGAAGTACCCGTGTAATTTCCTTTTATTTGTTTAAAAAGAGGGTACTGAGCCTAATTTTTCCAAATAAGTATACAACATTTTAGACCCAATGGGGTTGGGCCATTGAGAAAGACCAAATGGCCCAATCAACATTTGTGGGTACTTTTGAAATGCAAAATTAAATTACACCCATTACTAAAACCATTTTACAAACTTAATTTTTTTATTTTAAAAATATTGTCCATAATTTTTTTTTTAATAAATAAAATAAAATAAATATACAAACTCTCCTTAAATATCGCACACAGTAGGAAAAGATCTCCAAAATTGAAAAGCGAAATATTAAATCTCAAATTTATCGACATCTCCCATTTTCAAATTCTACTCCAACAATTTCCACCATTCTCCAAAATCGAAAACCCTAATCACTTAAATCAATCATCTTACTTCACTGTAATCTTTATCATTTGGATTGGGTTGAAGGACACTCCAAATTGTAGGGGGGCTTGCTCTGTAACAAAAATTAAGTCTCCAATTAAAAATAATCAAAATGTAATATGCCTGGATATACCCAGAAACCGGGGTCTAGGTCGAAGAAAACGTTGACAAGAGAACAAGGCAGGTTCGAGTAGAACATTTCAATGTAATAATAGTTTGTAGTTGACCCAATCTAATATGTACACATATTGTTACAAATGTTACAATTGAACTTATCGTAAGTTCTATTTGTAGATTATTACAATATTTTTTGACACAAATAATATATATTTGACAACTTTGTCAACTAATTATTACATGTGATTGTTACAGTTGTTTTTGACACAAGTGATATATATTTGATAGTAGTGTTATATTTGATTGGTTACACGAAGTGTTACTACGACGTTTGATTGAGGAATCCGATTGAAGTTACATGTTATTAATTGACTTGTTAATATTATGTAACATGAAATGAAGTATAAAAATGTATACATGTTATTAATTGACTTGTTGATTTTGTCCTCATGTCATTTGTATCACGAATTGTTAATAATGTTACCTTTCATTCTATCGTTAGTTTTATGTGTGAAAATTTGTGATATTTGTTACATCTATGATCCTATCATTTAACATAAAATAAAGTGAATGAACATGTATACGAGTCATTACTTTTGAAATAATGTTTTGTAACAATTTTTAGTTTATGTTATGTTACGTAGTGTTTATGATACATAATTATTGAATCAATGTCAAGTTCATCGCAATTTTTTCTTATGCAGTCTTACATTAAAATTATTATTATCCAAGTGTAAGGATATATATTTCACATATAATTTTTATATGTCACTTTTCATGTCTCTTTTAAATCTTTTTTCATAAAAACTTCGATAGAACGTGGCTTACCCAATCAAATGACGCTATGTGGTCATTATGTATCATAATTAATTTTTACCAAATTTAGTTTTAATTCTTATTCTCTCTTATTTTTTATTCAAAAATTCATTTGAATTTATGCAGTTAAACCAACTCAGCTTTGAATAAATTTTAAAAATTCATATAACTTTAGGTGTTGAGGGCCGGACTTTACGTTTTCCAGGCCTAAGTCGAATTTTAAAAACTGGACCCCTAAATCACAGTGTACATTCAAATTCTTTTCTTCGTAAGAGTTTTTCAAAACTAAATCTATAAACTCAAAATTCAACAATAAAACGACAAACAAAATGTAATATTCAACAATAAAGAAATCCCATAATTTCTTTTTTATCATAACCCATTTTGCAAGAAGATTGTCAGCATAATTATTTAAAATATAAATTATATGTACAAGTGAGTAACGAGACATTTAGAATTATATGTATCAATATATCATGAATTAATTTATGCTCTTCCAACCCCACTTGAACAAGCGTCCAAGTGGGGAGCATAAGCCCCCCACTAGTGGGGAGGAGATCGGTTGTGATAGACATTTATGCTCCTCCAACCCCACTTGGACAAGTGTCCAAGTGGGGAGCATAAGCTCCCCACTAGTGGAGAGGAGATCGGTTGTGTATAGACATATACGATGAACAAATTTTAGTGATGCAAAATCTGATGTCGACAAGAAATCACAACATCAATTTCATTTTAATCAATTGGTTCAATCATTACCAAAAAAATATAAAAGTTTAACTCGTGAAATATATAAATTATCTAAAATGAATTAAAATGATTAAAAGAGAAGTATCGCTTACAATTCTTGTAGAAAAATGCAATAAAACAACTATATCGACTTAACGTAGACTATGGAGTGGGTTTTTGCCAGATTGGAGAGGGAGATGGGTGATATGAACATTGAAATTGTGTCGAGATTATATGTTTCAACTTTCAAATTTGGAAAAGACGAGATTTTAATTATGATGGCTTTTTTAATTAAATGTGGGTTTGGACTGCTCTAGCTAATCCTTTAAAGAAAAAAAAAAAAAAAAAAACAAAAAAACAAACTTAACACAATTGTTTAGATCTAGGGGCCCCCAAATATTTTGGGCTCAAGGCAGTTGCCTCTTTAGGCCTCATATAAAGTCCGGGCATAAGTGTTCCCAACTCAAATTTTAATAAGGTGTCTTCAACTCAAATTTAAATAGATTCATTAAAAATTTAGGTGACTTCAATAACTAGTGAATTTCTAAAAATTTCATTAATTGATGTTTTTTTAAACAAATTTCAATAGATTTAGAACTATAATTATAATACAAAAAATCGTGGTTTCAGAAACGGATCTTTTGTTGCTCCGAAAATCCGTTGCTTTTTTAGGGTCGGCCCGCCCTAATTAAAAAAATTGCAATTGGCTTTTCTCTCTCTCTCTCTCTCTCTCTCTTAAACATATCACATTTCACATACTATTATGCTGAAACCATGTTGTATTAATTGACTTTTTCCCCCCTCTCCCTTTCAAACTTTTCCCCTTTCATATAAGATTTTGATGTAAATTTTTTGTACAAATTTGTAATTCTTTACGTCCTTATTCCATTTTTTCCAAACGCCATATGAATTTTTTTATTTAAAATGAGAAATTTTGGAGTTTCTTTTAATATACGATAATTTTATAGATTTTATTTTATAATCACAATGTTAGAATTTTTTTTAGTGATCTAGTCAGATCTTATACCATTTTTTTTTAGCATTTTCTTAAAAAATCATATTCTATTTGTGCACAATTTGTGGTTAAAATTAAAAATAAAAAAATCACAAATACATTGTGGGGTGGGGAGTGGGTGTCTTTATAAAGAGTTGACTTGTCAACATTAATTTTAGAGTAAGTTTATCGTCAAGACATTAAATTTTTTTCGTAAAGTTACTATTGACAAATTGCTTTTAACAAATTGAGGAGATAAAAATATAATTTTTAATAAAAAAAAAGTACAAATCCATTAAAATTAATGAAATCCATTAGAATTATTAAAATCTATTGAAATCTTATGAAATCTGTTAAATTTTATTAAATTCCATAAAATTTATAAAAAATTATTAATATTAAGAAATCTATTAAAATATATATTAATGACACTTTTTTTAGTTTTAATTCAAAAATTACATCGACTCATTTGAATTTATGAAGTCAAACCAAAAATTAGAAAATTAATTCTGTCATATATTAAAAAATTAGGAAAATCAAGAAGATAAGTTTGAGAACAATGTCGGTATTACTATAATGCCCCATTGATATTATTGTCTCGAATTGTGTCGGCAGCTGGTGGGGTCCAAATCAAAGGGACGAGAACGACAAAACATTAGGGTCCATTCAACCTTTTTACCACGATAAGAGAATAACCTTAAAATGTACGCATGTAATTGTTTTAGGTTTTCATATTCTGTTTTCCATTTCAGGTACACAACCCACCCCCATCAAATCAATAATAGACATAAAAAGAATCCAAGTAAAAGATATGGCTGCTCAAATCAATTCCGAATCTAATTACTATCCATACAAAGCTAAAACTAAATCTAATTTAAGGACACTTTTAACAAAGGTTTTGATTAAAAAATAAAAATTAGCAGGTTTTGATAGAAGTTGATAAAAATCTTGAATTTTAAAAAATACGTGATTAAATTTAATTATTAATTTTGATTTTAATTTTTTAATAAAAAAATTATTTCCATATTTCATTTCTAAACATGCACTATTTTTTTTTTTGCAAGCATGTTTTGGCTAAGTTTATAAAGATTTACTTATAAGTAGATTTATTTATAACATAAAATAAGTACATTTTATAATAAATAATTTGTTTATCAGTTAGGGTTAGATATAAGTAAATTGTTATATTTGTCAAGATAATCCAGATTTACTTTAACTTTTTTAGTACTTATAATTAAGAAAAAGGTAAAATATCCAAAAAAATTTGAAAAAACAAAGTTATTAAAAATAATTGTTATTTTTTAAAACTTAAAGTATGTTTGGCCGAGCTTACAAAGTTTCCTTTAAGTAAATACGTAATTTTAAAATAAAAAGTTTTAGTAAGTTAAAATTATTTTAACTTTAACATAGTAAATAATTACTTTTATAACAAGTAACATTTTTTACTTAAAAAGAAAAGAAAGTAACTTATCCAAAGATAACAAATGTAACAAACCGTACAATAAAAATTTAATGGTAGAGCATCTCCAATGGGGCACCATTTTGGCGTTTCATGTCAAAATAGCGTCTCAATTCCCCTCTAACTGTGCTCCTATAGGAGAGTCTGAATCTTGTATGAATAGAACCACATGTTAGGCATGGCAATGGGCCGAGCTAAGCCGACTCGTTCCATAAAATTCGAGCTCGGCTCGCCCAAAGGCTCGTTTGGGGACAAGCCGAGCCCGAGCTTGGCTAGTCTCCAAAATACTTGATCGATTCGGCCCACGAGCTCGTGGGTCGAACGGGCCGAGCTGAGCTGCCCACGAGCTCGGCTCGGCCCTCAAATTTTTTTTTGTTTTTTTTTTTTAAATTTTGAAAATGAGAAAGAAATACAATATCGGGTATCTTTTATGTTGAAAATTAAATATTGAAAACCCTCATCCTTAGAATAAGAGTATTTATAGAAAAATAATGAAATTAAAAAATAAAAAAATAAAAAAAAAATGGTGTGACCGTTGGATGATCATCCAACGGTCACTTAATGCACGAGCCACGAGCCAAGCCGGCTCGTGGCTCGTGCTTTTGGGCTAGTGGGCTTGTTCCCATGAGTCCAACGAGCCGACTCATTTTTTGGCTTAGCTGAGCTAGTTCGGCCCTATTTTTTTTTTTTTTAAGCTTAGCCCTAGCTCGTGCTCGTCTCTCGACGAGTCCGAATTCGAGTTGGGCCAAGCTTTTACGAGCCGAGCCGGCGAGCCCATGAGCTTTTTTGCCACCCCTACCAAAGGTGATCTCGACTATCTTTTATGATAATATTTCATGAGCTCTTAAGTTCTTTTGTTTTAGTTTTTAGTAGATACTCCATTTTTTTACTAAGACCCTTAAGCAGGACTAGTAAAAACCATTGTTTGTACGAGTCCGAATTTTAATATTTTATATTTAAAAGAGGATTCTTATAACCCGAAGGTAGATCCCGACCCGTTCTGATGGAATCCCATGAAGGAAGAGAGTAACTGCCAAATTAATTCTTGTAGATAAGGAATTAAGAATTTTTCCCGAGGGGTTTGGGGGGTAACGATTCATAACTGAACTAAGTAACTAATGAGCTTTTGACTTATGACTTAATTGCCTTAATGAGTTAGTGAACTAGAGATTTAATAGATTCTTTTATGCCAACTAAAGCTTTCTAAAGGATCTTTTAATACATCTATAGCTTACATGAGTAAACACTCATTAAAGAGATCTATAGAGCCCTTCTAAGGCCTTTGCTCTCTAATGCTTCTTGATCGCAGTTATTTCTGTTCCTAATGAATCGTCTGAGAGCAAGGGCTGCCCTTCCCTCTGATCCACCACGAAAATACTGTATGGAATCTTCTTCTTTTTTCGGTCCACTATTTCTAAATCCAATGAATGAATGAATAAGAGTCCTACCACTGCCATCAACAAGCGGGGTCACACCATTTAGGTGCCATGAATAGTTTGCACAAAATTTGGCGCAACACTGTTTATTTGGTGTAGAATTAGAGTTTTTTATTATTTCAATTTTGTCTTTCACTTTCTAAAACAAAAATGGTTGGTCCTTCTATATCTTTTTTTTATATCATTTTTTATTTTATAATTTTTTATTTATTTATGTTATATGTAATTTTTTTGTGATATTAAATTTCTTATTTTTTGTTAATTGTGATATTAAGTGTAATGTCTTTTTAAATTTTTTATTATAATGCAATATTATAAGTAATTAAGTATAATTTTTTTTTTCTAATTTTCAATTTATAAATCAACTAGTAATAGAATATGTAATTAAATATTTTTTATATAAATTAATTGTTGAGAAAAAGTAAAAAGAAAAAAAGTATACCGTTCATTTGTTGTAATTGGTTGAAGATGACTAGTGTAAAAATTGTACTAGTTTAATGATCTTAGTTAGAGGTGTTCTTGGTAAACTTGCTTATAAATAAAATAAGATAGTTTAGAATAAAGAAATTTTAAGAAATAAGAAGTTTTTTGATTTTTAAAATAATTTAAAAATGAGAATTTACTAGTTTTGAAGTTACCCGAACATGTGACAACACAGACTTAAATGCAAAATTTGTAGTAATTCAAGGAAACAAGTAAAGACTTTGATGTGTCCTTTTGCTTTAACACGTTGAATAAGGTTATTGGGAGATATAAATATCTTTTTTTCCTTTCTACATCTTGGACTCAACTCCTTTGAGTGTTTTGTAAAATATGAATTAAATATACAAAATATCTGTTTATATTTTGTGCATCTAATAATTTACCATTGTTGAGTATTCACCTAAGAGACAAAAAATTGTTACCTAACCACTCGAGAAGACTTTCTAATTTCCAAAATTTCATCCTATTTCTTCACAGTGATTGTGACTATTTCAGCATCTTAAGTAAATAAAATTGCAAAGAGTACTGGACGGTCAATCTTTTTTCCAATTTCATACAATATTTTTTTTTTTTTTTTTTGGTGTGTGTGTGTTAAAAGTTTGAAATTAAATAATATTAAATTAAAAATTAACATATTTTGATACCTATTTCTATTCTGTAAAGATATCCGACATTATTCAATTTTACTAAAGATACACTCGATGACTAAGGAAAGGCACTTGATCTCTTAAATGGTATCAAACATATACATATATTTATACATATATGCGCGTAAATATATAAGATATGTGCCAACTATTCTTGTTATATAATAGTCTTGTTTTCTTTGGGCTGATCTCCTACTAATGATAGAAAAATAATAGTTGTTATATGTCGTTTGTCAATATTGGCACACCAGTCTCAACGATTCGTCTGCTTCGTTGGTATCATAAGCTCATCTCTGACAGATAAGCAACAATGATCCAACTGCCATTATGCAAGCCAAACATACTATCTATAAAATGACATTTACCATCGACAATTGAAAATATGAAACACCAACAATTGAAAAAATGAAATATCTCTCATTAACTCATAATAATGAGGAAGATGGGGACACCCATCATCAAATGAGGGAGATGAAAGGACATCCGTCATCAATAACTACAAGCCATTGATATAAATAGAGGCCAACCCCCAAGTAAAAACATGACACACAACTCTTATACACTACATATTGCTATTTTGCATATATATTTTAATCATATACTGATTATCACACCGGAGTGGAGGTCTCCACTACTATCGCCGATGCACTCAGAGGAGGAGAAAATATTTATCATCAATTGGTGCCGTGTGTGAAAAACCGCACAAGAAGTCATGGCTCGAACTAGAAGACCTAGGAATGTAACCACTCCACCAGCCTTTATCGAGAATGTAGACACCGAGTCTAACGCTGCCACTAATTACCCACAATAAAAATTTGCCTCTACCGTTCAACTTGCGGCACTACAAGTTCAAGTGGCGCCCTTAACGGCCCTACTCCAGTATCAGAACTCTGTGGTTTCTTAGTCACCACATGGTCCTAGCCTTCCACCGGTAGGATCATTAACACCAGGGGCTCCGCCCCAAAGTCCTAGCCATCTACCAGTAGAGCCTTCACCGCTAGGAACTCCTCCCTAGGCTCCTAACTTTCAAGCAATGGGAACACTACCAACAGCATCTCCAACACTGGCTCTAGATTCTTTGGCTTTACCTTCCGCACCACACTTCCATTCATTGTCATCTGGCCCAAATCTACATTGGAGGCAACCGTCATGGATGCCCACGCCTACGCTGGTTGAGAAACTAGTGTTAAGCTTGGAACATCGATTAGAAGACACGATGGGTCGCAAAGTAGTAGGCAAAAATCTATGGTGTTAGAATAAGATCATTTTTTCTTAGAAGTAATGGCAGTCTCCTTGCCACGAGACTTCAAATAGCCAAGGATGGAGAAGTACGACGGATCCTTTGATCATATCGATCATCTCAGGGCTTTTGTCGACTTAATGGGGTTGTAAGCCATCCCTGATGCGATATGTGTAGGGCTTTCCCGCCAACACTTAGGCGAGAGGCTAGAGATTGGGTAGTCACTCTTTTCCTAAAATCGATCAATACATTTGACGATTTTTTCAAGAGTTTTGCTGCATACTTTGCCAACAACAAACGTACTAAGAAAAATGTCATCGACCTGATGCAATTGACCCAGGAAAAGAACGAACTGTTGAAAGATTTCATTGCCCGATTCAATAAAGTCACACTAAGAATTAAAGATCTGCAGATGTCTGCTGTTGTCACTGCCATGATTAGTGAAACTCGAAGTCGTCTTTTCAAGATGTCACTCTCTGAAAACCAGCTAGATATGATGCATGAGTTACTCAAGAGAGGGGATAAGTATATGGACGCTAAAGAAGCATATCTCATTACCAAAAGTATGAAAGATCAAAATAAACTTGAGTCTAACAAAAGAAAGAATCGGGACAAGCCCGAACCTCGAAATGATAAAGGCAAGCAGAAAATAAATCATCTATGGCGGATAAATGATGAATGTACCAATGAAGAATCCGGCTAGTTGGGAAGTCCTAGTGCACCTATTGGACCCAACTTGCAACAAAAATATCCTCAAGTACTGCAACGGTCAGACGAGGGGACAAAACTTTAGCTATAGAAAAGAAAAATAAATTTATCGAGGCGAGCTCACCCAAGACGAGGCGAGCCAACCAGGCGAGCTAGCTGAGCCAAGGTTCAAAAAAAAATTTGCCAAAGCGAGCTTTCCCAAGACGAGGCGACCTCGCCCAAACCGAGACGAGCCAACTAGGTGAGCTAGCCGAGCCAAGGTTTAAAAAAAAAATTAGGCAAGGTGAGCTCAACCAAGTCGAGACGAGCTCACCCAAGATAAGGCGAGCTCGCCCAATCCGAGGTGAGCTCGCCTAAAGCTTCAATTAAAAAAAATTGAGCTAAGGCGAGCTCACCTAAGGCTAAAAAAAAGGCGATGAGCCTATGTTTAAAAATCAAGGCGAGGCCAGAAAAAAGGCGATGACCCAACTGCCATTATGCAAGCTAAACAGGCGACCTATAAAATGACAGTTACTATCGACAATTGGGAAGATGAAACACCAGCAATTGAGAAGATAAAATACCCCTTATTAACTTCTAATAATGAGGGAGATGAAGTGACAACCGTCATCGAATGAGGGAGATAAAGGGACACCCATCATCAATAACTGCAGGCCATCCCTATAAATAGAGGCTAACCCCCCAGGTAAAAATAAAACACACAACTCTTATATACTCCATATTGCTATTCTGCACATATGTTTTAATCATATACTGATTATCACACCGGAGTAGTCATGGGAGAAAGAAGCTCAGCCACTTTTTACAGGTCTCCACTACTATCGTCGCTGCGCTCAGAGGAGAAGAAAATATTTATCATCACATACCCACTTATAATGTCCATTATGAGGCGGCATCACATAATTGGTATTTTTATCAATCATGTGATACCACCTCAATATGGGCATTATAAATGGTAGGAGATCAGCTCTACATGTTTTCTTTGGTATGAAATTTTTTTATTGTTATACCTGTTATAATAAAAAAATCACTTCTTTTCCTCATATAACACATGTTACTTTCTACATAATGAACACTTTATTTAAATATTTAAATTATTAGTTAATTTATGCATAGCCGGTTCTGCAATAAAGTGCCAAAATTCTAGATATTTTAAGGGTAAATTCAGGACCTGTCACTGTTCATGCGCTTATAGGCTCTTAAATTATATGGCTCAAATTTAATTTAATTAAAGTCATATTTTCAGTGCTAAAAAGACCAACTTGCCACTGCAATTGCAAAAAAGCGATAATTCAATGATACTATTTTATTATAATACTATTTTATTAGGATATTGTTTTCTATGATACTATTTTATTATGATACTGTTTTATTAAAAATGCTTGATATTGTTTTACTTTTAATATTGTACACTAGTTTTTATTATATTATAGCATATTTGGCCAGGTTTACTAACTCTTTTTTTTTCTCGAACTTATTTTCAACCACATTAAAAAAAAAAAAAACTAATTTTAAACTTAACCAAATAAACACACATTCAAAATTAAATTTTTTATATTTGAAGTAATGATAATGTTCAAAATGCTCCATTAGTAGTACAAGATCATTGATATTGTTTTCATTCAAAATATTGTCCTAGATACTGTTTCAATATATGATACTGTTATTTTATTGAGTTGTAGTTTGTGTATATGATACTTTTTTATTAAGATACTTTCATGTATGATACTGATATATTAATATACAAATATATATTATACTGTTTTATTGAAATAATGTTTTAGTATGATATTGTTAAGACGTGATAACCTAAAGATTATCGTTTTAATCTAAAGAAACGACTTCAAATGACTAAAATCCATCTTTTACAGTGACAAAGAGATTAGTCTTGATCAGCTTGTCGATACGATTTCAAAAATATATTATAATAGAAATTCTGAACACGTATACAAATTCTATGCCCATTTTTTTAAAAAATGAAGATCATGATCCCTCGTGTCCATATAAGCCATAACTAGATCCTCTACGCCATCAATTTTCTATCTTTAACTATACAATACTGTTATTATGATATTGATACAAATGTGCTTCTCATAATTTGTATCTTCTCATACTGTTTTATATGTTACTGTTTTATTATGATACTGATTTTCTATGATACTATTTTAATAAGATATTGTTTTATATGATACTTTTTACTAAGATATTGTTTTCTATAATACAGTATCAAACATACACACGACTAAAAAACAAAGAATAATCTAATGGCCAACATTCAAAGCATGCCCACATCACACTTTTTCATCCCTACATAAATTCAAGTTGCTATTTATAGCAACAAATAATGACCACTATACAGAAATTTATCAAATTAAACTATTTACAACAACAAATCATGGCCAATCTACAGAAATTCAAGCCCAATAATCCACCTCCGTACTAGAAGAATCACTCTCCGTATGTTGCTCAACCGCAGCGGAGGAGACCGTGGAGGTGGGAAAAGGCTGTCACCGCATCGTAGAAGAAGCACTCTCCGTGTGCTGCTCAGTCGTGGCGGAGGAGGTTGTGGAGATGGAAGAAGGCTCCCGCCGCGCCGTGAAGTTGGAGCTCAGGACCGGCAGTTCGATGAAAAATATAGATCACAAGAGTAATTTTGGGATTATTTTGAAATATTGCTGAATAATATGACTTAATGATAATTTTGAAAAATATTTTGATTTAATTTGAAACAAGTCACTTACACTTGACTTATAGGCAATTTTCTCATATTTTAATAGTTAGACCAAGCCCATCCCTCCAAAAAAAACTTCAATTGTTTAGTTGAACTGACTAATATCCTGGAGCCCTAGACCATGCCTCCAACTTTTGATTCTATCCTAAATTCTCAATACACTCAATTTTCATTCCACAACCTCTGTAACTCTTCTGTCTCTTTGCTCATTTTGCAATTTGCAAATTAACTCTAAATTCTAGAATTTTAAAGTCAATTGCTGAAGAAAAAAAAAAGGAATGACATTGTTTTGTTCTCAAGGCTAAGTATTTAGCTAATTTTGAGGTACTTTTAATATATGGTTAATTACACTAATGGTCCCAGTTCTTTTAGATTTGTAACGATTTCATTTACATTCAATTTTTTTAGCAGATATAATCTCCATCATTTCATTTATTCACACAAATGGTCCCCAAATGACTATTTTGACAATTCTTTGACAATTTTACTCTTGACTTAAAATAAATTCAAATAAAAGAAAAATAAAATACAATATAAAAATTGTAATTGGACCCCTAACCTTTTCAAAAGTACAAATAAATCATGAATCTTTTATATTATTCAAAACAAAAAAACCAAACAACACTTCATCTTCCCCAACCCATCCACCCCATCCTACCCCATCATACTCCACTCCCACTCTACTTTACCACTGAAATTGGCCGACGGTTTGGACTGGGAAATCCTCTCCTGTTGCGAGATCATCTTCCATTCTTAAACAAAAAGATATAATCTTCCCCTACCCACTTCAATGCGAAAACCAGACGCTTGTAATTGATGTCAAGAATAGGAAATGGATAGAAAAATATTATTTACCATCTTTTTATTACTGTAATAGTGGACAATTTGTTTGGCATCACGGTTAAAATGAACGAAATGAGGCCGGTACTAATGTGAATGAAATTATTTTGTGATATTGCACTTTGATATGTATAAAATGTCTTTTAATACGAGCCTGCATTCCAGGAATTAATTTTGTTGTACACTTAAGAAATCGGAGAAAGAGAAACTGAAGATAAAGCTGATATTTCGTCATTTTAGATGAAAATCTATGAGAAGATTCATATACCAAATTTGCCAGATTTACCAGATTTTCCAGATTCCTAATTCTTCATTAAAATACCACTGTCTTCTCCAAAGAAATCCAGGTAATTCACAAGGGTTATAGTTTCTCTACATTCTCTCTCTGTGACTCGAAACAGAATTCGCGAGACTTCGTAAAGAGATTAAGAGAAAGAGAAAGAGAAAAGTGAGAGAAAACATGATCAAAGGAGGTGATCAAGAGAGCTTCCAATATTGGAATGGTGGAGGTTTTGGCTATCATCTTGGTCGCCACTAACACCATGGCTCAGCCTGCAGAACAATTTGCCCCAACACCATTACCCATCAGCAATGGTATATCTATATGCTCTCTCTATATCCTTCTCTTTCTATCACTCTCTCTATAATTTCTACTATATATATTCATAAAGAACTATTTAAAAGTCTTGTAGTTCTGCTTGAGAGTTATTTGGGTTGGGTTGGGTTGGGTTTTTTTTTTTTTTTGAATAATATAAAAGGCTTAGAATTTATTTGTACTTTTGAAAAAGTTAGGGGTCCAATTACACAATTTTTCTATTGTATTTTTTTTTTATTATTTGAATTTATTTAAGTTAGGGGCAAAATTGTCAAAATAGTCATTTGGGGACCATCTGTGCGAATAAATGAAAGGATGATGATGATAGCTGCTAAAAATATTGAATGAGGATAAAATCGTTACAAACCTGAAAGAATGGGAACCATTAGTGTAATTAACTATTTAATATATACTTTAAAACTCTTTTGATTCTTGTTCTAAGTTTTGAATTTTATTTTTTTCTATTCTAAAAATGAGAGTGGGTTCTTCTATTTATTATACTATTTAAATTTAGTGTTTTGAGTATCATTCTAGCTATGTGGTTTGAAAATTCTAGAATTTAATTTTTGCTCATTTTTTCACTATTTTTTATGGGCGATTTTTCTTTTGATATATACCAACGAATTTTTATAAAATACAAGACTCATAGCACTTTAAATTCTTATGTTGGCTCTAATTGTAAGATGTTTGAAATATTTTATTACTATTTTTTTAGGCTAATCATTGAATAATAGCCATATACCATGCTTGAGTTTGGAACGTTTGAGTATTTCTTTAGCACTTTGAATTTTTACTATTTTTTCATTTTGGAATGTTTTCGATTTTGTTATTTGATTATAATATAAATAGTTTTTATAATAGATTAACAATCAATTTTGTAAAATTTTCATTAATTTTGAATGTATACTATAGTTTGGAGCTATATGAAGTTCAATTTATGAAATTCTTCTCAAGTTCAAAAAATCACTTGATCAACCTTGAATCTATGTGAAATTTTCAGAAAGAGGAGAAGAGATTTGAATATAAATTATTATTTTATCATTACTACATTGAACAAGTTCATCTAAAATTTAAATTATTGTATGAATTAGAAAATTTTTGGTTTTTGAACTTGAGGATGTCATTACATCTGCCTGGTGACGTATGGATATGGAGTCATAGGGTTACAAGAGTGCCTCTATATTGAATTACGGAGACACCTCACACAACAATAAAAAATGTTTAATTAATTCATTTTTAATTCACTAATATAATACTTTGTATGTAGCAAACAACACATACATTATACATTGTACCTAATTATCTATTTTATTTATTAATAAATCTCCTCATCTTGGTCCAAGAAAATACTCATTCTCTTCTGTCACATTCACAATATTATTAAAATTTATTTTACATATTAGTGGAATTATAATATAGGAAGCTATAAAGGTTGAACCCCAACCTTGAGGGCCCCCACCGACCTTGTCCTAGGCCCTTGGTGGAGGAGGTAAATCGCAGGATGTGCCTCCTAGGAGCCAGGGTGGAGAGCTTATAGATAGGCCTAGGCTGTTAACCATATGGTAACTCCCGCTTGCGACAAGGCACAAATCCAATATTTCAGGATTCGAACCCTGCACCCCGCCGCGCTGAGCCCTATCCGCCCTCCCCTTTGCCACTAGGAGATATGCCCTGGGGGCTATAATATAGGAAGCTATATCTCTACTCTTTAAGAAGTTAATTTTTGTAGAACTATTTACTTGATCTTTAATTATATCCACTTGCACATAATTATTGCCTTTCTTAGAGTGTGTTTGATTTTGATTAAAATCAGATTTTTTGGTAAAAGTTGATAAAAGTTTTTGAAATGTGTGGTTGAAAAGTTGTGGGACCATGAAATGTGTGGTTAAAATTAATTGTTGACTTTGACTTTAACTTTTTAGCAAAATTAATAGTGAAAACAAACAAAGCCTTAAAAATATTTGACTCGTTTGAACATTTTGATTGAAGGAAATAAATGACAATAGGTTGAAGTCATACATGATTTCTTTTTCTTTTTTTAAGCTTTTTTTATATATAAATATTAACTTATAATGAATCGCTTTTTCTTTAAGGTAGATGGAAGTCATACACGACTTTTTTTACTTGTAAAAATAATTTTTTCGTATAAATATTGACTTCAAATGAAGTATTTATTTGTTAAATTACAAAAATTTATCACGCTAAAGAAGTCGCGTGACACTTCACCTAACTTCTCTCTCCATGAATAGCTTTTAGAGTTCATTCTACATCTCATTTGAAATTGTCCAATTTTAGTGGCCAAAGTAAAAATTATTTACTTATAAGTTTTTTTATATATTTAAAAAGTCTTATTTGTACACCTAATATCTAATTCACCTTAATTTAAAAATGACATTCTTTTTCGTCAATTCATTTTCTTCTTCACGCCTACCTTCATCTCCAACGTTCCTTTTCTCCATTGCTAACCTTTCTCACCTCTTTCTCACCTTCCTCTTCCACCCTACTCTTGGGAGCTTCTCGAACTGCCAAGCAGCCGATGAGGTGTAAGGGAGTCATTGGGGATGGTAGTTGTTATAGTCAGATCCAATCTCGATATTATATATTTAATAATTTTTATAGATGAGCGAAACATAGACTCCTCGTCTCCAATAAATATCTAAGCCATGAGCTAGATTTTTATTCCGAATGTCTACCAGATTTTGCAAGTGTGAATATGAATTTCAGTTGCTTACAAGCAAAGTTGACCTCAATTTTCCCAAAATTAAGCCCAACATCAAAAGATAAGCGTTGACTTTTTTATAGTCAACTAAGAAACAGTGTTGGTATAACATCACGTGTGTAAGAGTGTAAACACTGGCATGCAAATGGCTACAGTAGTATTTAGTGTAAAAACAAAGAATGATAAATCCAGCTGTAGCAGCCATTTGATTCTTCTGTTAAACTCAATTATTTATCTTAATTCCTTTCGTAATCCAAAAAAAGTTTAAAATATTTTTAAACAAAGGCTTTAAGATTTCAAGAATTACGAGTTAATAATGTTAGACAAATGTGTGAACATTGAACAATCTGTAATTTGTCTTGTTCTCGGCAATTTTTAATTTCCATATTAGGACTAAGAGTTGAGGCAGAAGTACTCAAACTATGTAATTTGTGCAAACGAGTCTATAAACATTTTTGTTTGAACATTTATTCTCAATCATCTCTAGTGACTAATACAATCTAAATTACTGATAAAAAGTTACGTTTTATTAAAAAGACAATTATCCCCTTCTTTTTAGTTAAAACTTAAAAGTAAAAGAATAAATACAAAGAAATAAAAGAAAAAAAAAATAAAAGAGAGAAGAAAAATATCTGGTTGTGGACTTGTGGCTGGGGTTGGGTGGGGTAGAGGCCAAGGGTTTGTCATTTTGTGAGAGACAGAGATGGCAACGTGGGGACCCATTGGTGGGGTGAGAGGGTTAATTTACAATTTTTTTGCACCACATTTTAATTACACTTATCGTCCTTAATATTTGAATATTATAATACTTATGTTCTCAACTTTTTTTTTTTTTTAATCACAATTTCATCTTCAAATTTTTATTAATTAACACATCTTATGTACGATAATGATTTTCGTCCAAAATATTTATTGAGAATTTGTAAAACGACTTATTTGTCCATCATATTTAAAAAAAAAAAAATACAAAAGTACGACAATATATTTTCTCATTTCAAAATATCTTGACACATACCATAATTAAAGATGAAATGTGCTAACTAATGGAAATTGAATTTAAGAATTCGACAAAAATAAGTTAAGAGTATAATTACTATATTGAACAAATATTGATGATCTTAAGTACAATTAAAATGTAGTGTACTTATAGCAATTTCTAGTGCGAATATAATCATTATTTCTATTTGTTTTATTAGAATTAAATGTTTACTCATTTGACCTTTCAAAATGAGAATCGTGCAATAATTACGTATCTTTTTAACTAAATTTGGATAAGTTCGTATCATTTTTATCTTAAATTCGGATAAAGTCCATCCATTAACGACTAATCGCAACAAAAGTAAAATATTGGAGACATAAATATCAAAAAGCAATTGATTACAATTTTTCTATAAAATTTGAATTTAACGATAGAAAATAATTGATTTAAATACAACTTTGAACACTTTATCCAACCATTATCCATAATGATACTTAGTAATCAAAAGGGTTACGACCAAATTAAAATGATATAATAAGTTACAAAAATGTCCCTCTCAAGTCTCAAGTCTCAAGTCTCAATACGTGCATCTTCTTAGAAGGTTTCTAGAGTCAAAAAAAGTTGGATATTTTGGTGGCTCAAATTCAGCAGCTGCAATACCTACCTCATTGGTTTGCATTAAACCACACATCCTTCCACAATATTTTATTTTAATTTTAAAAAATATACAAAATACACCCTTTATATATTTACATTTTACACAGAATAGTTATATCAATGTTACGATTATTATTTGTTGCACTATTTTTTAATTATATTTAAAGTTCTCAATCGTTGTTTATTATAATACTTATATCCTCAATCTTTCATAATTAGTATATCTAATCTCTAATAATAATTTTTGTCTAAAAGTCTGTTTGGAGGACGTAAAACAAACTATTTCCCCATCATTCTATAAAAAAAAAAAAATACAAATGTGCGACAGATTTTTTTTTTTTTTTTTTTCATTTCAAAGCACACGAAATAGATTATTTTGACAGAAACTATCATCAAGACAAGGACGAAATGTTCTAATTAATAGAATGTTGAAGATAAAAATTCGACCAAAAAAAAAAAAAAAAAAAAAAAGGTATGAACATAAATACCACAATGTCTAGAGATTGATAACCTTAAATTTAATTATAATACAGTGCAACAAATAAAAACCGTGGCGTCAACATAACAGCATATTTACATATTGTGTTTGTTAAATAGTTTACAAATATGCCATTATAAATAATTGTTCATACCAAAATACACATATTTAAGATTAATGAATCACACTCTATATGTTTAATTATCTAACACTTCACATTTTTTACTTTTTTATTATTTTGAAAAAAAAAAATGAAGTTTTTATTTATATATTCTTAATACTTAATAACTTATTAAAGTTAATTTCTTATTTATTTAAGTTAGAAATCAAAGAAAATGAATATAATAAATTTGTAAGAATTAAAGAAACGTAATGGCTTCAAGTAATTAAATTTTGGAAATGATAAAATATTAAAAAATATATTATGTAAATAGTTAGATAGTGTCATGTATATGGTGCGATTTGTTATTTACAATTAAAAGTATTTTGTTTGTTCGATGACATATTTATAAATCTTTTAATATTTTTAATTATTATTATTATTATTTTTTGTAAATAGTGTGTTTTGTTACTACTTAGTAAAATAGAATATATGAAATAAATAATTTTTAAAATATGGTATGTAAATTATAAATATACTCTATCTGTAGGGTGTATTTTGTAAATTTCCCTTTAATCTAATAGTTTAACCTACTTACATAAATTAATCAATCTACAAACCAAAAACGATTGATTTAATGACAATTAAACGTGATTAAGAATTAGTTACAGCTCATAAAAGTCACCCCATTTTGCCCCTTCCCACTGGTCAAACGCCTCCCAACCACACATTTAGTCGTCAATTGAACCTTTAAGCCAAGTTTCCTATTCTTCAAAGCATTGGTTGACGTTTCCTTAAATAAAAATTAATTTTAAAAAAAATTAAAATTGAGAAGAGCTCGACTTGTACAAAAGCAAAATAACTTGTTAAATTAGTTATTAAAGAAATAATTTAATTTCTCTAGAATTTTTATATTAATTTAAATAATTAAATATTTGTTTAATTTTACTTAAAAAATTATAAAAGAAAATAATATATTACTATGAATTAATACATTAATTCAGAAATAAAAATTTTATTTAAAATATTTTTGTCAGGTCAGCTAGGGGCACTTTTGTCAATAAAAGTGACTTTTCAAGCATGGTGTAATGGGGTATGGGGTTGTGCTGACGCATCAATCGATTTGTGTAAAAATGGATAAAATCGAGGGCTTGTTTTAAGGAAACTCAGTCCATAAATAAGTATTGAAACTGCTTTGCAATCTCCATTTCCATTCACAGAAATAGCAAAAACTCTGTCCACTCTCAGTTTCAACAGTTTTTCTTCAAAAATATCCCCTTGTTTTCAGTGTTCTCTTTCTTTTTCAAGAAACCCAAGATCTGATTTTTATTTTTCTATAAACGGACTTCTTTTGAAGCGTTTTACTATAGCTTCTTCTATGAATTTGTAGTGATTTTTAACCCAGAAACTATTCCAAGAGATATGAGTAGTAGCAGTTGTTATTTGTTTCCCAATAATAACAGTGTGAAGCGTGTTTCTGAGGGAGAATTCTTGAAGAGTAGAGAAATGATGGATTCAGATTTTTTCCAGAACCAGCCGGGGGCGCCGCCGCCGCCGCCGCAGCAGCAGCAGAGCTTTGGATTGGCACGGTACCGGTCTGCCCCAAGCTCGTTCTTCACAACCCTTCTCGAATCTGGTAATGAATCCGAGAGTATGTTTTCTGCCCTGATGAATGAGACTTCGGATGATCTGAATCAGAAGAATCAGCTGCAGTATTCTTCTGGGGCTATGAAGCAAGAAATCAGTGTCGAAATGGAGACCAGTACCCAGAAAAATGGATTCTCTAATGGATCTGCTTCACAAGTGGTGTATGAAAGTGGGGGTGCTATTGTTGGATCTTATTCAGTAGGAATGGAGAATCAAGTGCAAGTGAGGATGAATAATGGGAATGGTAGTAGCTCAAATCTTGTCAGGCAAAGCAGTTCTCCAGCTGGATTTTTCTCTGGTATGAATATCTTTTATTATTTTCTAGCAAATTTACTGGATTAAATTGGGATTTGGATTAATTTCAGCCTGGATTAACTTGTTTAATTAGTTAATATATGTTGGAAAATTGAGCTTGGAAAGTAGCATTGATACATGTTTCTTCATGGTTGACTTTTAGCCTATTTTTGGATCTTGGAAGAGGTGAGGAAAGTGGGAAAAAATAAAAGACTAAATCTTGTTTCTGATTAATTGCTCCTCCATAAATAGTTATTTATATCATAGGGATAATCTTATTAGGGAGAAGGAAATTTATACAATTGAGTATTTCTGGTGAAGCAGATAATATTTAACTGCAGCAGGAAGAGATTTCTTGGAAATTTTGAATTTTCAGCAAATGGATTATTTCTCTCTCTCTCTCTCCCTCCCTTTTTTGGGGGGTTGGAGTACTTTTTGTTTTTGTTGTTGTTGTTGTTGTCCCATGGAAGGAGGAGGGGGTGGGGAAGATTTTAGTTAATGATTCTGAATATCTGTGCGTTCCTGACATTTCCTGTACATGTGATTATAGATTACCTTACGAGTAGAAACCCCGTAACCCTGAAGGGCAAAGTACACAATACTGGACTCAACCGTATTATGAATAAATTTTTAGCCATAAATGGATTCTGCGGCCGATAGCAATGAGAATAGATGTTTCAAGCAGTTCTCTTGTTAGTATTCATTTTCTTGGTATTGTATCTCGGGTATCATTGAGAATGGATTGCTAAATACTTGTTTAATCTCAGGTTATGGTGTAACTGGAGAAGTAGGAAATTACAGAGTTAGTACAAGTGCAGAAGCCAATTCATCAGCAAATGGTTTGAACAATTACATGAACTTCTCATCCAGTTCACCTTCTAAATCAAGGTTCATGCCCAGCATACCAGAAAATGGAAACGAAGGCATAAGCATGGATAACCCCGAGAATGGACAGTGGGGAAATGGTGATAGTGCTAATGGTAAAGAATACGATGCCACATTTCCAAAAGACTTGTGGAACGATTCTTCCTTCAACAGAATGAAAAGAAACAGAGATGGTGACTCAAAGATGTTCTCTAATTTCAGTGGATCAGAAAATCAGGTAGGCTACTTCTTATTTTGCACTTCGATTTTCGTGTTGTTCCCTTAAACTACATAAATTGCTAATGTTATTTTCAATTCAGAGTGTGGAAACTAGAAACAATAATCAAGGTTTAACACACCATTTGAGTTTGCCAAAAACTTCTGCTGAATTGGCTGTGGTAGAAAAGTATCTACAATTTCAACAAGAAGTTGTTCCTCTTCAAGTTCGGGCCAAAAGAGGTTGCGCCACTCATCCACGAAGCATTGCAGAAAGGGTAATTTTTTCTTTTATCATATTCAAATTCAGTTGGCTAGTCGTTCAAACAATATTTAACTTTTTGTTGGCAAATTTGTAGATGAGACGCACACGGATTAGTGAAAGAATGAAGAAGTTGCAAGAACTATTTCCAACTATGGATAAGGTAGATTTTGTAGGCTCAATTGTGTTAGTGCATTTTCGTTTCATTCTGGAAGTCACTAAGAATTTAGAACTTTTCCCGTGTCATTTCTTGCAGCAAACAAGCATAGCTGATATGTTAGATTTGGCCGTTGATTACATTAAAGACCTTCAAAAACAAGTCGAGGTAATTGAACAGATGAATCCCTTCACACGAAATCTTTCACCAACTTCATCTTCGCTCATTATATTTTCTCCTTTCTTGTGTAGACTCTCACGGACAAAAGGGCAAAGTGCACGTGTTCTAGTAAATCAAAAGAAGCAAATGCTAAAATGTGAGTTGCTTCCATACATACTATAATAGGCAAGATGGGGTTTCATACGTATGCTGTCAGACACATGCACAGACATTGTTGTCTAAGTAGATAAGCACAGTAATCTTTCGACGAGGAGACAAACTCTATTTCCTCAATGTATTCAGGAGTGTCATAAGGGGAAGACCGGTGTAATCTTTAGTGTATTATCGACATTTATTTAGTTATCGTACAAATAATTTGTGTAATGCCAGGTTCGTTGAGGGATGATGGAAACTTGTCCTTTTTGGATTTGGCAACCTGAGCAGTTAGCCACAAAGAGTTCGGAGCAATATACTATAGTTCGACTCTTCTTAGAATTATGCCAGACCTCTTGTGGCAAACTCTGGTCATCCATTATTCCGTCAAGATGGTATAACTCTGCAGATTTTGTAGTAGTATAGCTGTATATAAGTTAATTTTGTTGGGGACCTGGACCAATTTGGAATAGGTCTACTTGACTCGGCCGCAGTTTTTGTTTTTGTGGGTGTACAAGAGAGAATATTTCATTGCTTTCAAGCATAAACCTTTGCAGAATTTGAACATGTTAAATAAAATGTAAATTAAAGGTGTTTATAGGCAGAGTTGGACTTTCAATTAGCGTGTCCCTACGCCAAGGCAAGTTAATAGACCAAACACTGTGATTTTGATGAGCAATGCCGACAATTGCAATAAATATTTTGATCATATGTGAATGTGATTTATAAGAAAAGAACAACAATAGGGGAAATTTGTTTACGAGGTTCAGCAAATGCCTACATTTCTCGAACTAACTGTGTCAAGAGTGGGTTAAAAATACTGGAGGTCTCTCGACTTTAACGGTATTTAAAGTTAGTCGGTATACTTTTTTAATTCCAATTGAGTCATGGAACTTCAAATATGTTACAATTGGATCACTAAACATGAATGTTTGTTCACAGTTTGAACAGTCAGTTCCAAGGATCAAGATAAAATATTGCTAAAAGTTCAGTGTCGCGCATTGTTACTAACCCGTCAAGAGCAGCCAACTTCATATTCGCTATCATACAACAAATTTAACGTCAAGAATAATAAAAAAAAACTAGAGAAATCCAGACACACCATCCACTTCAGCAGTCATAAACTGTGTAGCACAATGCTCCATATAGCAAAAACAACTCAAGATGAATCGTTTCATCTTTTGGTGAAAAATAAGTCTAACAAGCTTGTGATCTTGTTGCAGATTTCAAAATTTAGGCAAAGATTGAATATAATCCAAAATGCTATGATAATTCTCAATGATTTTAAAGACATGTTTTCAGGTTTTGAGCAGAAGTTGCATGTAGACATATATACAAATCCCCTCACATTTATGGTAATTGGAGCATTAAATACTAGAAAAATAAGAAAATCTATAGTATGTAAATTTTGGTGTTACACTGAAACAGAATTGGGTGAGAGATACCGAGAAGCTTGAAGGAGCTCCATATGGCACAGCTGATTGTTATTACAGCCAGTTCCGTTGTTCCTGATCAGTCCTAACAATGGCAGCTGTATGCTGTTCAGATTTCTTAGTTCCACGCTTTTTATCTAATGGATAAACTTCCCAGCAACCATTCCTCCAGTATGTGTGATTTACTTCTGGAATATGTGCAATTTTCCAGTATTCATCACCAAGTTTTTCTCGAGAGAGCGGCACAATAAATTCATCTGGCATATCAAAAAATTCAAGCACTTTTAGGTCTGCGAGACGTTCGATTCCTTCAGGCACACCCTTCAACGAGTTGCATCGCTGAATGATAAGCTTCTCCAGATGAGGCATGGCACCCTCCTCAATGATCACCTGACTCAAGGTTTCTAATTTGTCAAGACCCAATAATTTCAGCTTCGGAAACTTTCCAGACTTGAAACACAGTTTCTTCCCCACATAACTTGCGAGAAATTCAATATGGACAAGATTAGGCAAATCTTGGAGATATTCAAGTGGATCATCGCTTAATTGACTCCATCTGAAGTATACTTTAACCAGGCTTGGAAGAGATGGTATCCACTTTGGAAAATTTGCTAAACGCCCTGTCAAATATAGCCGTTGAAGGGAAAGAGGAGGCGAAGACAGGTGACTAAGATCGAGGACATCTCCCTCTATTGATCTTAGACCTAACGAGCATAGCTTTTGGAGCTTCTCAATGCACAAACATAGAGCTACTCCATCGTCGGTTCTCAACTTTGTAATGCTAACTCTCCTCAGTTCGGTCATCATGGCTATTTCTTTAAGTGCTATGCTTCCTGGATATGCATCGACAAAGCCAAGTTTCTGCAAGAATTTCAAGCGGCCCATTCCTTTGAATACTTTGAAACCATGTACATAATCATAAGGTAGATATGAGCCCGGTACATGACGATATACTAAAAGATGGCGAAGATTTTGAAGTTTTAGAATCTCAACTGGCAACTCATTGATACCTGTCTCTTTAAGATCTAATATCTCTAGCTTCTGGAGCTTCTTAATAGATCTTGGGAGGCTTTTGATCTTGGTGCTTCTCAAGCTTAGATACCTCAAATGAAACAGTTCGAGAACAGCCTCTGGGAACTTCTCCAGAGGAACCCCCCTCAAATCTAATACTTTCAGCATTCTACAGCTTTTAAGCAACTGAAGAATGCTCAAAATGGATTGGGGATCTTCCACATGAAACGATAGAAAGGAACAGAGTCTGGTGCCATAGCGCTTGACATCTGTATCTATGAAGCTCCCATGGACTGAGAGGTGTCTAACTCTTCTGGGCCATGTCATGTTCTGCTCATTGGTGCTTGTTACAAAATTCTGATCTCTTGATTTTGAAAGAATAATCTCCCGGTAGAAGTCATGGATACGGCTCATTTTGATGCTTCCATCATCATTGGTTGTCACGGGACTAAGCAAGCTTCTGTTGACAAGCTCATTGAGGTACCCTTGTGCAACTTCTTCTACTGATCTTCCCACTTTTTGTTTCACAAAACCTTCTGCTATCCACTGTCGAACTAGTGTATTGTGTTCAATCAGATGATCCTCGGGATAATTGCCCAAGTACAGGAAACATGGTTTGAGGTAGTATGGCAGATAATTGAAACTGAGTGACAAAATGATTCTCATACTCTCAAGTTTATCATTACCTTCCAACTCGGAGCCAAGGCTGGAATTGAGCTTCTTCCATTCATCAACATTAATCTCCTTTTTCGTAGACAGTGCCCCACTGATTGCAACAATGGCAAGCGGCAATCCTCCACATCTTTTCAAGATGCTTTTGCAAATATCAATTAAGTGTGTAGGGCATGGGTTCCCCCTGAATGTCTTCTGTGAAAATAGAATCCAGGACTCTTCTTCAGACAAAGGATTCAACTCGTGCACATAGCCATCAGTTTCTTTGCTACAAGATGAAGCCACATCCATGAGCCTGGTTGTCAGGATGACACGACTCCCATTATTCTCATTAGGTAACGCATATCTGATAGCTTCCCATGCTAGAATGCTCCAAACATCATCAAAGACTAGCACATACCTGTGAATATATAGACACCATAACAGTAACACTTAGAACACTAGACTACACTCTTTGGATGATCACTGAAGTTAGGCAAGAAAGAAGAATTTTCGAGGAGCAAAAAGAAACTGAATTTACTAATTGTTTTCAGAACATATAATGCATAAACTTTTGTTTTCTTTCAAACACTACCACACCAACCACAAACTAGGATTTTAATATACTTCAAAGAAGACTAGAAATATTTAAAATTTCCAGTTATAACATTATTAGCACAACCTGTAAAGTGACTTCTAGCATTCAAAAACAACTCGATTAATTCAAAACAATTAAGAAGAGAAATTATCAAAGAGTTCAACGGTACCTTCTTTCGCGCAAGAAATCTTTGATTATGGCTTTCAGTCTATTACCATTCATGCTGCTAAAGTTTTCAGGAGGAGTTTGCTTCATTTGATCAAACAGTTGCTGAATTGTGTCTTTCAGTAGTTCCTCCACCTCGAATGACTGAGAAACCGTAATCCATGCGTGGTTCTGGAAATGTTTCTTCACATCAAAATCATCATACACCTTCTTAATCAAAGTGGTCTTCCCCATACCTCCCATCCCTACCACTGAAACCACCTTAAATTGTGATTCCCCCTCCACAAGCCACCGAATTATCTGCCTTTTCGGGCTTTCAATTCCCACAAGCTCCGTTTCTTCTAATAAAAGTGCATCGCCTCGCCGATCAATCCCTCTATTACTCGCAAATCGCGGTGTTGAAACTTCCCCTGGAACATTAAACCTATAACTATACCTCCTATGTCCCTCTGCAATATCTATGATTCTGGATTTGATGTTTTGGATTCCAGAAGCAATTTCCAATTGGGCTCCCATATTTCGTGCACAGAAAAATAGTTTCCCCAGAAAACGATCATTGTTGAGGTGGGATTGGAGCATGAAATCATCTATAATGTTTTCAGTTTCATATGCAACATCTCGGACTTGCTTAACCCAGACTTTGAGCTCTGGATCATTGTATTCTTCGGCATCAGCAACTCTGAGAAAAGCTATCATTCTCTCAAGTTCATCTCTTATATATTCAACTTCCTGCTTGACATTTTTGACCAGATTCACCTTTTCCTCCAATAAGATTGCGAGTTTGTCAAGAACAAATAACACTACAGACTCTGCCATCTTTTTGGTCCCGAATTCTATGATGGCAAATGAGAAATGCTATAAATCAAACCGTTATTGGATAATTTGTCAATGTTTGCTGCATGAGGCATCAAACAGCAGAAAATTATATATCTGAGGACATAACTCTCCTGTATTTGTAGAAGAAATGTTGAAATAGAGGGTAAACTTGGGTTGGACTGGACTTGGGGATTAGGTATGTTTGAGTAATTAATATGGCTAGACTATGTTGATAGGTCGTTATATTTATAGTAAATTTGGAAATGTTTACGACATTCACAGAAAATTGTTGGGTTATACCAGTCAACTTCTTTAGCTCGGCTTGAAATAAAACTTAGTATTAAACACTAAAAATGGTAAATTTCCCTGTTATTGTCAAGCAATTTCCTTAAGAAAATGAGGTGGGATAAGGACTTAATTATTCAAGTAGATTCTAAAGAAATGACAAAATAGAGGCCCCATAATAGCGAAAGGGGAGGTCACAACAACCCACTTGTTCTAAATACCTTTAAATAACTCATGTAGTAATATGTGTCCAAGTAATGTATTGGTGGCAGGATATAAAAAGACATTTTCTAGTCAAATTGTTTAATTTGTCAACAAATGAAGGTGCCTGGAACATCAAAGACCGACAAAAAACTTGAAAAGTACACATTCTAGAATGAAAATGAGAGAAAATTTCAATGTACTTCTTAGTAAGATTACCAAAACGTCAAAAGGTAGTGTTGCTATTTGAATTATAGTAAACCTTAAATTTTCACATTTAAAGATGGCCTACAAAATGGATCAATATGTGAATCTTTACATTCAAGAAATTGTAAGTCTACAAGGATGACAACACATGAACTAATGTTTTCTTGTCTATTTGGCAAAATAACGAAAAAGTTTCTTTAATATTTTTATTAAAAAAAAATGACAAATGACTTTCACTATTTTCAAAATAGTGACCAATCTTGCCATGACTTCCTGTTGGAGGAAGTTAATATGTACTCCAAATTCTGAAGTGCAAAAGATAGAGCATGTTAAGGATTATATCAAGGCAATGTGACAACATATGCTATATGGGAAAAATAAGCTTTTGAAATAACTTTTTATATTAGATATATACGTAAAACAAGTTACTTATTTTAAAAGTTAAAAAAATTTAATTATTTTAAAATTTGTTCGATGAAAGCACAAAATATTCATAAGAATTAAACAATATTACAACACAAATGGTAGCCATTTATAGTTAAAAAAAGGTCGAAAAATTAATATCTTTTAAATATTGTAATTTATATAACAACTTTAAAATAATAAATTAACATAATGATTTGAAATTTGAATAGTAAATTCAAATGTTCACAAATTTTGGAAAATTTACTATTAAATTGTAAATAATTCAAAGATAATAAATTGGAAAACGATCAAACATTAACTTTTTTTATTTTATTTTATTTAACATACCATCACATTCCCAATGTGGTTTTTAGGCCTCTACCAAAAAAGGAGAGGAGGGGGTGGGGGATTCGGATACCACAACCATATAATCCAATATTAACTTATTAAAATATAAATTCAAATATTCTGTAGTCTAAATGAATATGTGAGCAATACAAGCTCAAAATAACAAATTGTTAAACTAGTATAAATTATGAAATACTAAGTTTAGATATATTTTAGTATTAAATTATATTTAAATGAATTCTTTAGTGAAAATTAATATTCCATTACCTATAATTAATAATTTAAATATAAAAATATTAAAAAGTGTGTTTAAATGATAAAAATTTTTATTGCATAAATTGTTAATTAGCAAGTGACATAAGCAAGTTCAGCTCGTACGTAGTAAAGGTTAGAATCTTGATAAGTACAATTTTGTACTTATCTGAACTCACAAAAAGGGATAATTATGAATATTCTTGTTTGTTTTCAGGTTAATTGCATGTTGTTTTCTTATTATTTTAGAAAATAATCAAAGTCAAATATCGATATGACAAAAAGAGAGCAAAAAGAAGAAAATGGGACTTAATTACTAAGAAAAGATACTTAGAGGACTTGGCATGCAATTACCAAAGAAATAAACACAGGAGATCACAAAAACTAACCATGCGATTGCATGGTTAGTAAGAGCTGCGATCGCACAGAGCCAAATTCAACAGCAGAATGTAAATGTGTAAAACCATGCGATCGCAAGGCATAAGCCTATGCAATCGCAAGGGTATATCACGGAACAGTTTGGCAGTTTCTTGATGGATTTAGAATTCTACAACTCCAGATGAATAAAACTACCTAAATTCACATCTTGAAGGGTTTGGAGGTGTTTATAAAAGGCAGAATAAGGTCCAAAACAAAGGAGACGAATTTTGGGAACAAGATACAAGAAGATAATCGAATATCAAGGCACGAGATTGAAGATTCTTCAGCCAGAGTCACAGGTTGTATTTAATTTTTCTTCTTTTTCTTTCTCCGGATCATGATTGATACAATTCTTTCGTTAATTAACGAAATCATGTCCAGCTAATTTACTTATTTCGAGGATTAACGATGAAATCTCATGATTTTAATTAATTAGAAGTTTTTCCATTTTAGTAGGTAATTGCTTTTGGGTTGATTATTATTTATTAATTATTTCTATTATTTTAATGCCTGATCACCATTAGAATATATTGTGATCTATATTGAAGTCGAGAGATTTAATATATATTAAGCACGTGGTATTGAATAACATATGGTCCAATAATAGGTAGAAATTACTATTATGCTTTATAAAATCCATTTAGGTGTTCTTGAGATTTTAATTCATATGTTTATGTTCGAAGCTTAATTAGAGATAATTAGGTTCGAATATCGTATATAATTGATTGATCATCGAGAGAGGCTTTTGATTATTTTAGGATCACCGATTTTCAATTCAAGGTAATTATAAGCTAAAACGGTTAAATGGATAATTGATTAAGGAATGTGTTGGTGGATTCGCAAATCCTAGTGTTGGTAAAATTTGAATTCGTTCTCATAAATTTAATTTAATTGTTTGATAATTTAGATTTAATTGAAATAGGTTTAGATTCACAAACCAAATCAAATCTGTGTTTTTCATATTGTTAGAATTTAAGTTATAAATTAATTGGTTAAATTGATATCTAGTCCTCGTGGGTTCGACACTCTATTCATTACTATATTACTTGTTAATGATCCTCCACTTGCGGGATTGAAATCGTACAACAAGTTTTTGGCGCCGTTGCCGAGTACTAGTTTTATTAATTAATACATTAACTGATAATTTAGTTTTAACAATTTTTTTAGTACTATTTATTTTTATTTTATTTTATCTTTATTTTTATTTATATTTTCAATTATTCGTGATACTGCTGAATTTTATCTATTTTCTAAATTTTCAGGTGTTAAGTGTGTATGCGCCATACAAAAGATCTTTTAGCCCAGTTGACCTTGTATTTCACTGATTAGGTAGTATGATCATGATTAACATATTAACACTTGATTTATGCAGGTTCTAATCTAAATACGAAAAATTAACTTAGATATTGATGATCTATACGAAATATAGATTAGTGAAACCTTGAATGCTGGAATAAGCAATGATAGGTGTGAGAAATTGTTCAACTACAATGCCAAAAATACTATCTATATTATAATGAGCATCTATGTGTCTACCCGAGATGTATTGTTGTTGCTATGTACATGTGTATCTTACATGGAATAAAATGCAGCCCTTGAATAACTGTATATGATTTGAGCATTCGGGATATGATGTGGTTATCAATTATATGGATTTACATTAGAATATTTTTATATGTCATTATAACTCATACATAATGTACGAGATATATTGTGGCTTTCATGTGCATGTGCATTGCATATGCGTGGACTTAAGAGAATAGTCATGTGTAACTCATAAAGGAAGAGATGATGAAAGTAAGAGAAAGATGATTATGAATTCTAAGAGATGACATTTGGAATGGGATCATAAAAGTGAAAACTTTTAGATAGATAAACTTCAAGAAGTTCCTCGCGGTCATTTAAGGTAGCTGATGATAAGACATTGGTGGTCCAATGCCGATATATGGGCAATGTCAAAAGGTCCTTTGGTAGCTTTGGGATTGCAGATTGGCACAACGAGCACAGTATACATAGGCTAGACCTAATTTATATGTTATATTAACTATGAATTTTGGTGGGCAATGACAGATACACTGTGATCTCTTGATCAGTTTTGATGGACGACGACAGACCCACAAGCGCTGGATTGTGTGCATGTTATTAGCTATATTGATATTTGAGCTCATAAGATACACCGTAGTGGGATTTGGGGTCCAAAGAGATAAAAAAACGAATAAGATGTAAATCTCAGATCAAGTAAAGTTATTGAGAAAGACGTGAATTTTGACCACGAGATCATAATGAAAGAAATGATTGGAAATCATGCATATATTCATGAATATCTTTACTAATTGAGTAACCGTCATATAATTTTGCATTGGAGGTGTTATTTCTTTAGGTTGGTGCCTAATCTCTTATGACGGGACTATTGTATACTAGATACCTAATTGTGGTTTAATGTGTCCATAACTAGGAAAATTTGAAAAGGTTACAGTCATTTCTAAAGAATTTATTTAGCTTTTGAAAATATTGAAACATATTTTATTAATGCTTTATCAATTAGGGTTAAAGTTAATATTAATAGAGTAATATTAAAAATATGTATTATTTTAAATATATTTATACTTAGACAAGATAAGGAGGTTTTGAAGTTAAATACTTACATTTTCTACGGTTATGTACGTAATATCGTCAAATGATTTCACAATCATTTTCGAACGATATTAGAATTGTTTGATATAGTATTATTTACTTTGTTGTTTGAAAAATTGGTAGTAAAATTAATTAAATGTATAGAAATTAGAATAAAATTTGAGTCGCCACAATTATCATGCTTTCAAACCAAAGTGACTATTGGAAATGAGATCGACTACCTTTCTTGAGCGTGGTCAAGCTTACTCATGAAGTCTTGTTTTGCATATATGTAGAGGGAAGCAAGTCCAATCTATTCATTAAGGAGTCTAACCAGATTTTAATGTCACACGCTTCAAAGAAGACTAGAAACATCAAGAATTTTCAACTATAGCTTTATTGACAAACCTGTAAAATAATTTCAAGTATTTCAAAACATCTCAAGCAGTTTCAAAAAGATAAACTTGACATTTTTATGAAGCTTATTATTTTTTCAATCCATTCTACATTATAGTCTTATTACAACATCTCCAATATATTCTATGAATTGTTATTTAGGTGGCACAAATCTTGAAACACTTCTAATCTATATTGCACTAATGTCTTATAAATAGACAATTAAGTTCAAATTTAATCTCTAATATATTCTATGAATTGCTATATATGTATATTTTATTTTATTAAAATAAAAAACAAAATTATATTTAAATATACATAGAAAATATAGAAAATATTTATTAAAATATTACATTTGTGCAATCTGGAATGTACTAGGAACTAGACTTCAACTTACTTTTGTTCCACTTGTAGTTGTGGGCGAGAAAGAATAAATAACATTACATTTCGTATTGTTATGCAATTTCGTAAAGAAAAGGAGTGGGATATTTTAATAGTTTTTATAGACAAAAGAAAGGGTGGTTAACCACTCGATCCAAAAACATCAACTTCAATACATTTTTTAACTTTAATTTACTATGAAAAGTCTTCTTTCGATGATGCATGCAATTTTATTCATGTTATATGTCATGTTGTTATATGTGTCTTCTTCAAGATCTTTCGTCGTAAATTACCATAGAAATTCTTTTAATTGAAGATCAATTTGAAAATTGAACATGATTCAATGAAATCATGAAAAAGTAAAAATAATTGAAATGGGGTCGGAAAAGTTTTATTTAATATTTTCAAAAATACTACAACTTTGACCATTTACCGTTGAACAAGATATTCTTTTAAATAATTAATTATATATGACAGCCAACAAGCAAACACGGTAGCGTCCTGGCAATGACTAGTAATTTACCTATTTCAAAGTTTGTTCAATAAAATAACTAAACGTTCTTTATAATTTAACATATTACACATCACCTATATACTAGACCTATAAATTAAAAAATTCAAATATTTAATCAGTATAAGAAAAATTGCCTTTAACAACATCTAAATAACAACATTCATAAATTGTGTGTTGCTAAAAAAGGTTTACCACAACATGCAGTAAATGTATGTTGTCATTGGTTAACTTAATTGAGATTTGACAACATCATTTTAAAGAACGTTGCCAATGTATCTTTTTGCAATGTTCATAGTATGCTGCAATTTTTTTTTAAATATTTCATAATTTTACAACGGACCGTGACCGTTGTCAAAAAATAATATATTCGGCAACGTTCGTGCATGTTGCTAAAATACATACTTTAAGCACATTTCACAACGTTCACATTCTTTTGCAAATAATAAACTCTTTGCAACGACCATCGCGCGTTGTTAAAACATTAATTTTTAACAATAAATATAGTCCGTTGTTAAAAATAAGGGTAATTTGCAGCCGCCGTCCATACCCTTTGAACTTTTGGCACTTTTATTCTCATTCTTCATTTTTTTGCATCTATATCCCCAACCTTTCTTAATTTGGTGGCTGAAGTCCCCAACCTTTGAACTTTTGGCACTTTTATTCTCATTCTTTATTTTTTTGCACCCATATCCTCAATCTTTCTTAATTTGTTGGCTGAAGTCCCCAACCTTTGGACTCTTGTATCATATTTTTTAATTTTTTTTAATTAAAACTTATGAAAAGTCTATTTAAAGCCAAGTTTTGTGAGTAATTTTGTCTCTAAATGTTGATTTATTTAAAGAAAATTATTTTTAAAAATTTTATGAGATTTTTAGATTAATTTTTAAATTTTTAATTGACACCGGGTTGACCTTGGTTCGACCCGGTTCGACCTTTTGACATTTGAACCGTCACTTTTTCGGGTCGATGACCAATCCTATTTTCTGAATATTGTATTATTTACATAACTATATTTTGATTAATGCTCTATTTGGAGATATGGGTGCAAAAAAAATAAAGAATGAAGATTTTAATTTATTTAAGTTGGAGGTAAAATTGTCAAAAAAGTTTGGGGTCATATGTGTTAAGATTAGAAGGTTAGGGGACTTTTCGACACTTTTTGAAAGATTAGAGACTTTTACTGAAAATTTTCTTTTACTTTTTAAATAAAAAATTTTCCAACGTCAAATTTCACGGAGAATTGGGCGGAAATTGATGAAAATGACCATTGCAGCCAAAAACATTTGAAATAGGGGCTAAACTGCCAAAAATGAAACGATAGATCCTTAACTCACAGTAAGTGCAAAAGTCAGGGACCATTTGTGCAATAAAGCGGTTTTTTATCTATTTTTTAAAAACTTATTTTATATATATGTTCCTAGTAGATATATATGTATAAAACCCAATCCATACACCACATCAACGTTTAAATGAAATTTATACAAAATCAATAAAATATGATCAAGGTTTCAACAATTTAAATATATTATAAAATATAAGAATTTGTAGTCATACAAATTATGACCTAGAAGTTTCTTCAAACATGAAAGTTCGAATCAAAATCTAACAAAATACACATGTACTAGAAATTTCTTGGCATGACAAATATTTAATCTACCAAAATCTTGAAACCGGCAATCTTGCACTTCACAAAAATATCAACAAAAACTCTTCTACCACCCCTCCACTAAAACCGCTACCTCACAACCACCTTTGCTACAAGTTCCAACCCTGCACTTCACAAAAAAAAGGAAGATTAAAACTGATATATAAAGGGACATCACACGCACAAACAATTGATAATGAGTTTTGGCACCACGTGGTAATAATATAAAGTTCAACATGTGGTCAATTGATAATATTCTGGAGATTTAGTATTCCCTCTTCCAATCAAACTAACAAGTGCCACCATTTATATCATGTAATAGAGCTACAATATCATAAAGAACTAAAATCAAATTGTATACTTTGAATAACACGTAATGTGTCACATTCAAAATAAGAGAGAAATGAAAACAACATAAAAATCCCTATAAGTTAACGACATGTCACTTCGGTTTAATACATTTATCAAACATGCCTCATGTAATATGCAAAATTTGAGCTGTAATCTAGTTTTGCAAATTGAACTGCATGCACACACATGAAAGTATATCCAGCTCCATATGTGCAAAAGAAAAATATTGTATAATTTATTAGTATATATACCTTTAATCTTTTCACTTATGTTGAAATAAAATAAAATAAAAATTCGACCTGAAATTAAAACACAATGCAAAAGAATATGTCACACGTGTAAATTGACATTAAGATAAAAGTATAAAAGTAATAAAAATGGTTAGGCAACAATGCCAAGCCCTCGTGAAAACAGCATTACATTGATGCATACTATGAACACGCACGTGAAATTGTGTAGCACAACATTCAGGTAGATTCCCATAGTTCTGTCTGACAGTATCTTAAATTAAACTCATGAATTAATTAATTAAGTACATAATCATGTATTAATTAAGAGAAAAAAAATTTAATTTGTACTTTCAAACGATTAAAGAACTAATTATATATATACCTTAAATAAATCTCTTTTATATTAATCATATATTTTAGTCGACAGGATATTAACATTACCAGATAACACCAGCTTTTTTCCTGCATAAAATAATCTAAGTCTGAGTTGTTTTTGTAGATTTAGGTGGGTGTATTTAATCTAGACTTTTAAAGACTTTGATTAATATTTTTTAAGTGAGGATTTCATTAACTTTTATTGACTTTTATAGATTTTAGTAGACTCTTACAAAATTTAATGGATTTGTATAGACTTTTATGAACTTTTATAGACTTTTTTTTTAATTAAAAATTTTGAATATAAAAATTTAATATCCTACAATTAAAAAAAATGTCGCATGAGAAAAGTCTAGCAATAATTTATTTAATTGTATTAATATTATTGAATTCATAAAAAATGTTCTAATTAATTGATGCAAGTAATTACGTCAAAAGTTAATAATATAAATTATTAACTCATTCTATTTTTTCTTTTTGATAAAAATATATATAAATTTTCAAATGACTTGTGGATAAATTCAAAAAATAATGGCATGCAATTCTTTTTAAAAATATTTTTCAAAAACAATTTATCCAGTTTATAATCTTCCTTTTTATATTTAATAATCCATAGGTAACATATCATTATTAATCATGACAATTGCATAATAAATAATCAAAGTACCAATTTACGAAAAAAAAAATGGAACCATTATATAGAAAAAACAAGAATGAAAATGAAAACAAAACATTAATAAAAAAACTAATTTTTAACCAGATGAAATTCATTAATAAACTATAATTAACAATTATATAAGAATTTAATTATAAATTTATCTTGTTTTTAATAAAAAATGAAAAAAAGATGAAAAAAAAAGAGAAAAATAGTTATGGAAATATTGAAGAAAAAATCACATTGTCTCTAAAAGTTCATAGAAGGAAAAAGAAGAAAATGAAAAAATGGTTAGGAGAATATTGAAAAGAAAAAAAAAAATTCAAATCGACTAGAGATAAAAATATTAATATTTTTTTCATAAAATGTATTGGTAATTAATCATGGTTATAGGATTTGTAGAAAGAAAAAGAAAGAGAAAAAAAATAGTTAGGAGAATATATTGAGGAGGGAAGAAAATCACATTGAAGAAATATAGAAATATTAATCTTGACTCTACAATTTGTTAAAGGAAAAAAGAAAAGAGAAATGTTGCATACAACTCGTATTTACGAGGCATGTCTAGCCTAAAAAAAAACATTTCAATAATCTCAAAATTAAAGTCGACAAGACCACAGTCACATATAAGCCGATAAGACTTCAACTATTTATAATAAGTCAATAAATAAGCGAGGGATAGCTATTGCTTACTTGAGAGTGAGACTTGAGCGAAAATTATGAAATGACAAAATGTGAAAAGCCAAATTTTCTTCTTCTTCTTCTTCTTCTTGAAGGTTTTAAACCTAAAATTGAGTCAAAATTTGAGTTGAAATCAATTTCAATAACAATTCATAATATTCACAACACACAATATTCAAAATTTCAAGTTTCAATGAACATTAAGTCATTACCCAATACCCATTAACAAAGATTAAGAAAAACTAAAAAGAAGAAGAAAAGGTACATGTATACATATTGAATCTGAGGCTTTTATTTTAATTATCAAAAACTCAGATTTGATTTAAAGTTCTCACGACACTGGGAAGGTAAACTAACCTTAAGATTTGTGATGTTGTGGGCCGTAGATCTGGACCGAAACCTTTGGAGAAGTTCAGAATTTTCAAAGACAGTGATGAACTTTTCAACCAAAACGAAATGAAGGTAAAAATTTTTTACAGAAGAGAGTAAAGTTTTCAACCTGAAGCAATATGTATACATAATATATTAATACATTAACATATTCCCCCAAAAACCGATATAAAGACAATTAGACAAACCTATATACATAATACAAATTTAGTTTTCATCAAAACTTGACACATACATAATATACGTTATTTAAATAGATAACGACGATACTTGAACACACAACTTATGAAGGTGATGTTCATATATTGAATCATTTAATCTAAAAGTTTAAATTACTCAATGAAAGAAAGAATCGAATGCCAAACGAAGCAAATAAAGATGGTAGGAACATCATGATTCGTGGAGTACTGTTATCCCTTGTTATAAGTTTCACATGTTTACAGGAAAAAGCTAGTGAACTTAATTTAATTAGTGGATAGTACAAATTTTTATTTTTAAGAACATTTAATAATTATGAATTATAACAAGTGATTTACGAGGAAGACAAAGCTTTAATCGCCCACTGATATAAATGGTGGCACAAACAATCCATAACCCAGAAATACCAGATACAACCATACTACTGATTTCAAGAATTAGAAATGGTTCATAAAACTGACATGGTTAATTTTGTAGCATATATTTGAAACAATTCATTGCTAGCCTGAAGATGTTGACATCCTCAATTATGTGGCCGAAATATCTATATTTTGTTGAACACTTTCGTTTATATACCTAATTATGCATATTAGATACATTTCTTATAAATGTACATATTGGTCACAATTAACATATTAACAAGAAAGCAATACACATTAAAAAAGAACCAAGTAAAAATACCTTATTTAAAGAAGTTTAATACTACTCTTTGGCCAAGCAATAGTACTTCCCAAAACTTCACTAAGAACTCGAATATCAACAGTAGGTCTATATAAGCTTAAATTTTTCATATAGACTTCTTCAACCCAAACCTTCCAACAGTCTCGTCCAAGAGGCATGTGATGCACCTTTGCACTTGGGTCTGTTGATGCAATCTTCCCTTCTGCTACAACTTCTTCTCCATCAAACTTGTACCAATGCAATATTTGACAACTTGTATTTTCCATCTGTTCATTGCCTCCTTGAAAAGCACTTCCTTGTTGTGACTACAAATTGATGTTAACATGATAATATCCCTCTTTAAATTTGCTAGATATAATCTGTATTTATAATAAATAAACAACTATATATCATAGTAAAACACAAAAACTTGAGAAGTAAATACATGTCAACTTCAGTCCTCAGCATTCTTGTTTTGATTTTGTAAAATGATACAAAAATTAAATTAAAATTATACAGGTGAAGTTATATTTACCTAAATGATCATAGTATATTAGAAAATTTTTTACTTGTTGAGATAACTTGAGAAGCGCTTCAACCTTTTTTTCTTGTGTTCCCATATTTTCTTACTGAGTTTACAATTGGCTTTCAAGTTCTCTACTCTTCCATTACTTTGAATTTGAGCATCCACTTTTGCAGGTGTAGCACCAGATCCAAGCCCCCAACCCTTCTACGACGTTCAGGACCTAAAACTCAAGCAATAGCATCATTGTGTATGGAATCTTCTACTGGTATATTAGATATTGATTGGGCACAATCTTCTATCTTTTTGTACAGGTATGGAACTCAAATTTTATACAAGCATGTAATACATATAATAGTAAAAGAACATTGATAAAAAAAATCATCCCAAGGTTTCAGAAATTATTTCATTTATTGGTTTTCCATCATTTCTAAGATGTCCATGAGTACACACTTTAGTTCTTAATCCTATTTTGGATTTTTTTTAACCTTGTGATATTTGGATTCTTTTTTTTTTTTTTTTTTTAATCATACGTTTTCTGAATAAGAAAAAATGAAATAAAATAACAACGGAATAAAATAAAAAGAAAGACAAGTTTGTAATTACCATATCATGAGCCGTACATGGATAACCCTTTCTCCCCATAGTATGGACAAGCTTTTGACTAGTTCTCATTTTACTAAACTTGGAACTTTTTTCCTATTAAGAAAACAAAAAAATTATAAACCAAGTAGAATCAAATAATATTTTGTAAGCTTAATATGCAAATTACTTACTTTAAAGTCTGCAGAAAAAGTCTCATCGAAAAACTTTTCCCATATGCTTCATTCGAGTTTATATTCTTTGGTCTAAGAAGGGCCAATAGTGCGTGTTCTATTCACTGATTTTGTAAGTTCATTTTTTATTTCTTTTCTCAGCCTGGATTTGAATGTCCTCCAATAATTTTCCATACTTTGAAACGTCATTTTTGGTGGCAATCACTCACATTGAACCTTTGCTATATTTATACATAAATACAAATTACCAACTTAGAAGAAACATAAAAGAAGGCCAAAGTTAAGAAGGAAAAGATAAGAAGTATGAAATAGCAAATAGACAAAAAATAGATCATATATAAGAAATATAATTGTATGAAAGACCAAAGTTCATTTTTTTTCTTTTCATCTACCGAACGCCAATCTTTAATTACAACTGGCACATGTTCTCGTACAAATGGCTCCAACTATGGATGCAAATTTATTAGAGTTTTTGCTAACCATTTGGCCCAATTCATTGAATTCAAGCTCCATTCTATGAAAAATATTTTCACAACCATTCTCAATATGGTTGGGCCTCTTTACTTGTTTGGAGCATCCACATTTCTTGATTACATGTCTTTCTCATTTGTAATTGGAGTTGACATAGGATTTTCTGGTTGATCGGAAATTCGCTTCATTTTCATCTCGAATTGTTGCAGCAATTACAGCTCTTTGTTGCTTAGTTTGTCTCTTGGAAGCTTGCTTAGAAGACTATATCAATTCAACATTAAACAAAAGATAAATGTTATCATTTACATAATTTAACAAATATCTTATAAAGTAGGAGGAGACAAACTACCTCAACTCTATCCATCTTTTAAGAATTTCCTTCAGACAAGAACATACATGTGTTACAACGAAATAAATTAAGGTCAGAGATCTATATCAATTAATGCAATTAAAAGGACGAATTAAACTACATAAAAAAGTACTTTAGCTATAAATCTCAATTAAAAGTAATAACTATATAAAGCAATAAACATTCATCATTCACCATACTAATCTATGTAGCACATAATATGCCTTCGACATCTATCCTTGCATAATTCTCATCATCATCATGGTTTTCTTCAATCTACGATATATCAAATGGAATAGTTGCCCCATAAGTAGTTTCTTCATCCATATTTAACGCGTGAAAGCCTTTTGGTGGCACTTTCAAAGCAACATACCAATTAGATGTTTCATTCTCTCTAGAATAAAACAATTGTTTCGCCTGTGATGCCAAAATGAAATGATCATTTTCAAATTGGCCGTATCCCTCGTGAAGGTTAACCAAAGTAAATCCATCTTCTTTTTTTACTCCTTTCACGATATTTACCCAATCACACTTGAATATTGGAACATGAAAAGTATAGTAATAAAGTATTATAACATCTTGCAACACTCCATAATAAACGACTTTCTCAGCAACATGTGCATTATCTTTTGCACTACATCTACAAATGGTCGTTGCTTCAACTAAAATGCCACTATTTTGGTTAGACTTTTCTGCATCTTTTGTGTGAAATCGAAGACCATTTATGACAAAACTAGAATATGACATGGAAAAGCATCTAGGACCACGTGCAAGCCATTTCAAAGTATTTGAAACAATATTGTCGATCATCACTTGAAATTTAATCTGTCACAAGTTTAAACATGTTAGGAATAAATGAATAAAATACGTTTTTTTAAACTTGAACTTTTGACACATTAATTTGTATTTAAACTTTATCATCCAACCAGGCAGCAAATGAGTCAATGTATTTTTTATGCAGCAACGTCTCGTTTCTTTCAAGTTGTTTGTCAAAATTAAACTATTGAGTTCATCCATATGCATCCTAATGAAGAAATAATGTATCAAAAAATTTACATGGTCGATCGACTTAAAATCTAACAAAGTAGTTATTTAACAAACAAACTTTATGTATGATAGAACTTATGTACTATTTCGTAACACATAGCAATGAACAACTTTCAACATCTCATCAGATAGAGGGAATAAAATATTGACCATTCAAACAATATTTAAAAAAATCAATTAACTAATAAAATGCACTCACATTCTTTCTCAGTTGAATATAGTGCACTCACATTCTTTGTCCAAAATTAGAAGTTAAAATTCGAACCAAGAAAATGTGCAACAAATATTCTTATAATTTTAATTGAATCACACAGGTAAGAAAATCACATCAATGACCATTATTTACAAGAAACTACATTGTCAAATAAAATTAATCATTATATCCACAAAGTGCAAACTATTGGTTACTACAAAGATTCACAAAATTTCCATCAACCTGTATACTTATTTGTAAAAGATGGTTTACACATGATCCACTTATCTAGTTTTAATAAACAAATCTGGAAGCACCATAGAAGTTACATACTGCTAATTGGTTAATCTCATTATGTTTACACGTCTTATGTCAAAAATTGATTTCCTGATTCTCTCCACTTTCATATTTCCCTTGTTATCTGACATATATGAATTGTTGAAATAAATATTTGAATTGTGATATGAATCCAGATTTGATAGAAAAGCAAGATATAATCATATGAAGAATGATTAAGGCTGCAAAAGATTATTCTTAAAAGAGAAAACACTACAAGAAACGAGGTCTATAAGTCGTCGCTAAAAGATGAGTTGTTATCGTGTTTTATGTGTAGTGATGACAATGTCATCGCTGTAGGTCATCTCAATAGATTAGTGCCTTTAGGTAATTATGTCGTCGCTAGATACATTTGAACCTATATCGAAAACAATGTCGCCATTACATTGTCGTGCTCAATTTTTCAAAATTAGAGAAATTGTGACGACAAAGTTGTCCCAAAAATCGTCGCTATAAGCGTAAATATTAGCGACGGCGATATCATTGCTATTACCTTTATATTAGTAGCGACGACATTGTCGCCGCAATATATGTAGGATATATTGTGATGACAATGTCGTCACAAAAATACAAGACATGTTTTTTTTAGTGGTGACATATAAAGGTTTTTAATTTTTTTTTAAAAAATAAAAACAATTCAATTGTACATAAATGCTACGGATCTCCTAAACTCCCAACGTTGTTCTCGTCTTCACCAACCTCCTCATCATCCTCTGGCACAACTCCCGGTAATCTCTGCTGCAGATTCGCCATAAGACATGCAATTGTCCTCTCCATTCGATGGAGCCAGATCTCATACATTGCAAACCGAAGATCATCGTTCTGGGTATCTTCACAAAACTGGTTGGATGTTCCTCGAGGAGCGCTCGTTGTAGCGATAGAATCTAGGGAGGGAGAGCTGCCCTTCGGAACCTGTCCAACTCCACGGACAAGAAAACATTAATACAAAATAAAAAATTAAACAAAATTTAATTTTTTTGGAGAACGTGAGTTATTTAAAAAAGGCAAAAAGAACAACGAAGCAAAATTGGTGGAAGCATCCCAATAAAGTGAGGATTTTAAATATTGTCATTAAATAGTCTTCACTTATAATATTTATTTTTTAATGTAAATATTAAACATAGTCAATGTTAAGTAATCTTCACTTATTCACTCTTTAATCAAATCAACATATCTTTTAAGCTTTGAAAATCCTATTAATTGCCAAAAACCTAAAGTATGTTTAAGAAACTCGCTAGCTTATTCATTAATATTTATTTTTAAAATATATTGAACCAATTGTATTCTCTCTTATATTTTTCTATAATGTATATCTATTGATATAGTACTAAAAATCATGAGATTATTAATATAAATTTGGTTTGGTTTTTCTTGTGATGGATTTGGATAATGTTTGACACGGTGTATAAATGACGGTATATTATCAATTATAAAAGGATTTTTATTTTTATTTTAAGTTGATCAACCATTTTGCGCAATTGACTTGGTCATGAAATTATTTTGATCTTAGTCATGAAAAACACTTCTTATTGGAGTCTCAAATTAAAGTTGTGTAGCTTAATTCAGATGGTCTAGGATACATGTCCTCACCTAAATATCGGTAAATATTGTCAAAGAATACGTGACTGTGTATTATCGAATGAAAATTTACACTAGTTCAAGTTTAACCGCACAACGCCTGAGTGTTCAGATTCTCAGTAACTCTAAAAAAATTTACCCTGGTTCAAGTTTTTGTTCTCAGTAACTCTAAAAAATTTATTCATATTCTAAGAAAAAAAACTGTAAATGCCAAATTGAATAATTCAATTTCCCAAGCTTGTTACACATACAAGCCAAACACAAACATAAATAATCAAATCACATGAACAGATTAAAGAATTAGGATCAATTCCTTTGTACTACAAATTGTTGTTCGCTTACAAATTAAAGAACAAGAATTTGCTAAAATTTCAAAAAATAAAAAAAATAAAATAATTACAGTGAACTTAATTCAATGCCAAATTGAAGAATTCATCAGCAAAAAAAAAAAAAAAAAAATTACAGTGAACTTAATTCAATGCCAAATTGAAAAATTCATCAGAAAAATAAATAAATTTTAGTGAACTTAATTCAATGCCAAATTGAAGAATTCATCAGGAAAAAAACAAATTTCAATGAACATAATTCAATGCCAAATTGAAGAATTCATCAGGAAAAAAACAAATTTCAATGAACATAATTCAATGCCAAATTGAAGAATTCACCAGCAAAAAAAAAAAAAAAAAATTTTTAGTGAACTTAATTCAATGCCAAATTGAAGAATTCATGAGGAAAAAAAATTATTACAATGAACTTAATTCAATGCTCACTAGAAAATGTAGCAAAATTGAAGAATTCATTAGCGGACTTGAGGTAGCGGCGGCGGCGGCGAGAATGTTTGCAGAGAAATTCAAACCTTACTACAAAAAATAAAAAATTAGGAAATCAAAAATAACTAAACAATAGGCAATAATGGATAAGAAGAAGTCACCGGAGTTGGAAGAAGAAGAAAAAGTCATCGGAGTCTCTTGGCAGCGGCCGCGACACTGTTTGTGGAAGGCGGCGGGGAAGATGGGGGAAGAGGGAAGAAAAATGGGAAAGAAGAAGGTTTCTGCGGGTTTTAAAGGGTTTAGTTTATAGCGACAACATACATTTTTTTAATTTTTTGTTGCACGCTAAAAATGTGCCGCCTTTTTATAATCTAGGTGCCTCATCTTTAAATTCTATTCATTTACGAGGTTACATGTAGGTCTCAATTTCCACGTTTTTGTACAATTGCAGTCCTTCTTCGCCTGTTTTCTGTGAACAAAATTTCCAATTCCATCTGAACTCGAGTTTTGACCTAAACCAATCACTTTAGTGAGAATAACAACATTCCATATGATTCACTAACAACAACAACAATGAAATTTTCATAAATTTAAGTGACGAACAACAACATTCAATTTGATTCACTATCATGATACGTTTGATCTACATCATCGTCACTATCATCCTCATCGCTTTCACTGCATGTTTCGTCATCCTCATATTCTTCACGTGTGTCGTATTCCACATCCTCGTCGTTAATGAATGATTTCTTGCAATATCAGACTATGCTCCCCTAATAAATGGTGATCCTTTCTCATCAGCTTCACCATCATCCCGGTGCAAGGATATGTGCTCTAAGTTGCCAAGATCAATGATTAGAGAAAAACAAGAAGAATTGTTATTGTGGAGCATGTCTATCTCAGTGATGTTAGATCTCATATTATCTCACGTGCTCCTGTAATGGACTCCTTGTACAATTCGCCAGTTTGGATCACGAGAATAATCTTCAATATAGAACACTTGTTGTGCTTGGCTAGAAAGTATGAACTAATCCTTGTATGCCTCTGCACTGATGTCAATACTGGTAACGTTATTCTCAGTTACCTTCCGTCTCCCATCACACCTAAACCATTTGCATCAGAACATAAAAGTTTCGATTCGAACTATAGCTCCAGTATCTCTTGCAGCTGCCCGTAGTAAATTTTACCCCCAATCCCTGGGACAGACACACCATTGTTCTGCGTTTTTCTTTGAATATCACGATCATATGTTAGGAAGCGAACTCCTTTTACAACTCAGGTCATGTAAGACATAACCTGCGTATAACATCCACTGGCCAATGAAAACAACTTATGAAAAACTTGAGGGGCGTGGCTTTGGCACAGTGCATATACCTGGAAGAAGTGGAAGTTTGTTTTAGTTAATGTTACATAAAAGAAAAACGTGGACATAATTGAAATGTATTTGATCATTGTTCATTTACCTTCCCGTAAAACCAACTGTGAAAGTCTCTTCTATGTACCTGGTTGATGTTTGGGCATCTATTGTGCAATAGCTCTTGTCTATGTTCCCCGCATATAAGATCAACTAATTAGTCTCGTTTAAATTGATAAGGTGATGAAAGGAATTGAATAATATTTAAGAACGAGGACTTACTGCAAGAATGTCTCAATTTTGTTGAGGGTGTAAAACATTGCCTGACTACGAACATCGTAGGAAGCGTTGTTGGTGTCTACTTTCCAATTGGGCGACTGAAAAATAAAAAGTTTTCTTCGTGGAATACTTAGATCCTCATTTCTGTCCAGTCGGTTGAACCTTGTTTCTATGTCCTTGAAATACCTCGAAAAAAAGTCAACGCCTCGTCAACAACATACCCTTCAGCTATTGAAACCTCAAGCTGAGCTCGATTTCTGACGTAGTTCTTAAGTTCTTCAGGTATCGCTCGAATTGGTACATCTATCTCATGTGCACTAGACCACAAAGGATTGCCTTCTCTGGCAGATGCATTATGAGGTGAATCATGATGTTGAAGAAGGCTGACAGAGAGATTCGTTCTGACTTGCAGATGATAAGTATCAGGTGATCTCAGACAGCTATCATATCGCTAACTTTTAGTGTTCTTGTACAAAACTGATTGAAGAACATGTACAGTTCAATAATTGTAGTAAAAATAGTTTTATTCAAGAACGTACGACATCCGATTGGTAATAACTATTGCATGATAATGTGGCAATTGTGTGACTTCAACCCAAAAATGCGGCTTTCATTAGGAGCAATATTCTTCCGAAGATTAGAAGCGAAGCCATCTAGAAAATTAACCGATCAGATAAAGTTGCAAAACATTTGACGGTTTGTAATGGACATGGTGTAACATGCAGAAGGCTTCATACACCTGTTCCCAATATGATACAAGTGCAATTATCTTTTTATCCTTAATTACATCAGATCGTGCCTGGGATTCACCGTGTCCTTTGATTTGAAGGGATCGTCCATAATTTTGTCGAGCAAGCTGTCACAAAACATTTTTCTATACGTGAATGACATCGATGTTATGTTTTAGCTCAGTAGAAGACCAATACGACAACTCGTAGAAAATGCTCATTTTTCTCCAATTCAACTTATCTTCACATCTCTCCTCTTTCTAGCACCCCCGTAGTTAGGTTGCTTTCTCAGAATACTATGTCTTATATGACTTAACTGTGCTAAAATGTCTGCAGATGTTAACCGATGCAGAGGTGGTCGTCTCTCTATCCTCCCGTCAAAGTCTAAATTGCTCCTAAAATAATGCCTAAACGGCAGGAACCATCGATGATCTATATAAGCTGTCTTACCTATCACAGACCTGAAGGTGTCTCCTCGTTGCACGTAGGACATGCCATGTATTCCTGACTGCTCCAACCCGACAAACTATTTCTCGCTGGAAAATTGTTAACTGTCCACAACAACGCTACACACATTCTGAATACCGACCTATTATTGGTTCCACTGTTACGTGTGTCAATTCCATTGGCCAACAACTCCTTCAACTCGTCAACTAATGGTCGTAAGAATATATCAATGTCCTTACCCGGTGCTTTAGGGCCAGGTATCAAGAGAGTAAGTATGAGGTATTCGGGTTTCATACATAACTAAGGTAGCAGGTTGTAAACGGTTACAACTACTGGCCACGTGCTGTACGCCTAACTCATGTCTCAAAATGGATTGAATCCATCTACAGCCAAACCTAACCAGACATTCTGGATCTTACTTTCGAACAGTAGATGTTCTCTGTCAAAATCCCACCATGCCTTCCCATCCACGAGATGCTGTATTTTATCTTTATTCCTAGACCTTTCTGTACTGTGCCACCACATGAGTTTTGCAGTATCTTTTTTCACGAACATTAAATGTAATCTGGGGGCCAAGGAAAAATATCGCAACATTTTGTGTAGAACATTCTTCCATTTCACTTTCCCAGACGTGTGCACCCAACGACTTTTCTGGTAGATCGGACAAGTTTGTCTATTAGCATGCACCCCAAAATAGTGCACAATCATTCTTGCAAGCGTGAATAGATTTGTAACCCAAACCAAGCTTCGTCATCATCTTCTTAGCTTCGTAGTAGGAGTCCACCATGTTCATGTCTGGGAAAGCTAACTTCAGTTTCAAAAGATCATCGACAGACTTATTTGTCCATTTGTTCACAACCTTAATATGCATCAACTTCACTAAAAAGTTTAAGGACAAAAACGATAAAACTCCCAGGTATAATTTTGAATGCAAAGCCTCAAACAATTCGTCATAGTAACCATTGGTGCCTGTATCAGCATGATCATCACTGACTATGTCGTCCTTGACATCTATCATCTTATCCTTCACACCTGCTCTCTCATTCTGTGTATACACATTCGCAGTTTGAACCTCGGTCTCGCCATGGTGTTTCTATGTTACATAACTCACAGCAGAACCATGACGAAATATGTGAGCTTCGACAATTTTTGATAGATGTGTAAGACCGTTTAAAGATCTTGTGCACGGATATTTAAATCTTTCCTTGTCGTTTACTTATGGCCTAGCCCTGTTTATAAATGCTTTCAAATCGTTTAAAAAATTTGACGATTTTGTGCAATTTCTAATTTTTGTCCAACTTTTATCAATATATCCATACGTGAAAAATACTATTTTTTGGTAGTGTATATAATTTGTAGAAATACAGTGATGTATAATGGAAGAAGCAGAACTGAAATAGGAGATTGAATTTGCATAAATATAGAGATGTATCATAAAGAAGAAGATTGAATGTGCAGAAATTTGGAGAAAGAGAGTTGAAAAAGAAGATTATATAGCAGCGACAAAGTTGTCTCAATAGATCTAGAAAGTCGTCGCTATAGATAAAAAATGGGCTCCAATTTTCCAGCCAGATTTGACAACTCTATAGCGATGACAAAAGTCGTCTCAATAGACTTGAATACAAATTACAAGGAGAATCATGCGTCACGTAACTAAATACAAAAAATGTAGCTCTATTGCGACGACATATGTCGTCTCTATATGTACACAAAAATGGCGCGAATTATTCCTGCCGTTTGTTATACAAGTATAGCGACGACATAATTTGTCGTCACTATATATCAAGAGCAATAGCAACGACACTTTCAATATAAAGATGACTTATGTTATTGCTGTAGAATTGGAACTTATAGTGAGGATATTTCATTGTCGTCCCTACTATACATAATAAGTAGTGGCGACATTTTGTCGTCGCAAATGGTGTTGTCGCTACTGGTATCTTTTCTTGTAGTTAAATACACACAAGACTTTTTGAATAGATGTATCATATGAATTCGAAAAATATTATGGGTGAAAATTGATGGATCCTTTTTAACGATTCTACAAGCTTTCATCATGTAAGTAGCAAAGAACTACTTTTTGCAAAATGAAAAGTCAATTCAACCATTACCTGTTGAATTTTAGAGCTGCATTCAATGTAGTAAGCATCACCAATTTATTTATGGAGCTCCTCTCCATGATTATACATAGACAAATAAGTTATTTTAAGATATAGATAAAAACCAAAGAGCCAGTTGCAGCCAATGATGAGAAGACATGCTTGTATATTGGTCACAGGAACTAATCTTGGATGATCAGCTAAGTAGTGTTTATCCTTACGCAGGTCTATTGATTAAAACAATCGTTAGTTTGCATTATTATATGAAAAAAAATAAAAAATGGAAACGATAGCAAAAAAGAGTAAAAATCATTAGTTCACATATGATGTAAATGTTACTTAAATATCGTAACTTACAGAATTATCAGTTTTCTTTTTTAAGGAAACGTTGGAAAAAGGCCTCGTGTCAAGGGAAAAAGTTTGATAAGTAATAGTTTACAATAACATCTTGAAATTCACGGGAAAACTTTTGACCTTCAGTATTGGCACAGCTCACATCAACAGTGAGACTTAGGGAAGCAGTAAAGAACCCAAGGAAGATGAAGTTCAGATGATGCTTGTTGGAAAAATATGTGTCATATTTTTCACTTTTTATATTTTGCCTCTCTTAATTAATATAATTGATTTTTAATGTTAAGAGAGCAGGTCAACGTTTTTGTTATGACTGGTCTGGATAATGCCAGTTCTGACTAACTGCGTTGATAAGCAGATTATTTTTTCCAGATCAGTAAAGCTGGAATTTTATTCTGTTTTCATACTCGATATATATTGATCACATGAATATTATTGAAAGTTCTTTTTGTAGGTTAAAGGATTTTTTATTATTCTCCTAGATTTGTTTAGGAAGGAAATATTTTGAGTTTCCTAAATTCATTCATTCTACAAATCTAGAATATCTTGCTATATATTCTTTCTTACTAATTATCTTACTATTCTTGTTGCAGATTTTTAGGTAGGAAATAATTCCTAATTTGATTTATACTTTAACTATAAGTAAGAGTACAAATCAATAAGGAATCAAGTCTTTGAAAAAAAATAATTTTTGCTCTTGTTTTTCCAAGCACAACCGGCCGAATTCATTGGTGGAAAAACAAGACTCGATGCTTCATTAATTCAACTTTCAAAGCAAAAAAGTTTTCTTCAAACTCATTGAAGAATCAAAAACAAATTGATGCTCAAGGAACAATTCCATATCTTGTTCAAGCTACTTGGCGTGAAGTTAAGAACGGGAGTTCTTAATCCAAGTAGTGGTTGCGGTCAAGTACAATAGGGAAGTGACGATAAAGTAAAGACAAGTGAGTTTGATTCCACTTCATCAACAAGTCAGAAGAAGAAATATCAAAGGGAGTTGATATGTTTTCTTTTGATTGTTATTTTGTTAATTTTACGAAATTACAAAAAGCGATACTATTGTATTTTTGAACAAGATTATTAGTGGATTGTTTTTATCCATGGCATGGGGGGCTGTGGATGTTTTCCTTCGGGGTTTACCACGTTACATCTTGTGTTCGTATTTAATTGTTTAAATTTTGCACTTAACAAGATTAGGTAAACGAACACTATTGTGTGAGTTGGAACTATTATCTTTATCACTCACCAGTTCTGACTGCGTCTACTGCTAGTTTAATTGAGATTAAAATCACTATTAATTTAATTAATTTAGATTTTAGAACTTTCAATGCTTATGTTGATAAATGTGCAAGCCCACAATACTGCATATTATTATGCCTTAGTAATATATAACCATTAACCAACATGCAGACAATGATCACCATAAATAAATGTTGTCGGGCTGAATAAGAGTTACAAGAATAAGACTCCATGATGTAATGTACATATTATAGTTTCTACATCCTGTACATAAAAGTCCGCAATACTTCATTGTAATAATTTGAATACACAAAACTATTAAGAGATTATTGGTTTTATCAGCTCATTTTTAATGATAAAATGGATATGTGTACACTTCATCATATTTAACGTAAGCATCTTCTCCTACTTGTCATTTGAATTAACGAAGAAGGGAGAAAGAATGTTAGAACTGCAAGTGTCTGAAATTACACAGGAATACAAAGATTCAAGGATTCTAATTTAAGCAATGCACAATAAAACATACAATAAATACCAAACAGTTGATTAGTATGCCCTTCAAAAGTAAATGTTCAAATCATCCTGGGAAGGTATCCAAACAGCCAGTGACTATGCATTCAGCCGTAATCATCTGAATGTAATTAAAATGTATGAACAGGTACACGAACATGCAGTGAACTATATTGGCTATCCAATATGTGAGTAATCGGTGACATTAAATAATAGTGCATAAAATATAATATATGCTCGAAATGAAATCTAGGAACTCAGATATTTGTTGGGAATTGAGACCAATTTCTTTATTGGCTACAAGATCCTTGTTCAGAGAAAATTAACGAAACAGAAAAATATAAAAAGATAGAGAAAGATTTACGGACTGTCAAAGCTTTCACTATATGAAAAATTGTTACAATCATATAGATTTCACCTACTCAAATCCCCAAGTATCTAAAGAAAAATAATATCATAAGCTTTACCACATCCACTAATTTCTACTCTTTGTACAACCTACAAAGAAAATAAGAAAAACAACTAAGATGCTAGGCTTACAATTTTTTTTCTCAGAAAACCCTCAGGTCACCACTACAAAAGAGAATAAACCACGTTAATCTATAGTTAACGAATGACCTAATTTTATTACAAGTTTAAACTACCAAGGAGTCCAAGATTTGGAAACTTGTTCAATTTTAGTTGACTTGGATATCTTCCAAGTTTTGACTACCAAAGTGTCCAAGATTAGGAAACTTGTAATTTTTGTCGACTTAGATGCCTTCCCTTTCAACAATTGATGCAACTTTTGATTTTGGCAAGTTTTGAGAAAATATCCCAACAATCTCCACCTTGATTAAAAACGAGTCAAAAATCAATCATCTCTTCTGCAGCTGAAGATCTTGATACTTGAAAAAAAATACCGGTACACTTTGACAATTCCAATTTTCAAAACAGAGAATTAACATACTCCACCATATAAGTATAATCACTTAGAAAAACGAATTCTAAGAATTTCATCGGCTCATGTCGAATAAATTTGCTAAAATATTATGGTGCAACTCTCTTGCTTGACTTACTTGGAAGTTCATTAGCCATCGACATCAATTCTACCACACACCTTGCATTAATATCAAGCCAATGCCCGTGTGCAAACATGTGGACCCGCTAGTAGTAACACATCATCTATCATGGCAACTAGCGCATGCCACGAGGATGTAAATATTTACTCAAGCGACATCATCGTCTCCCATAAAGAGAGACATATTATCCGTATCTGATGTCGAGCAGTTAGCCGAGCCTGCTCTACCTTTTGGACAATTTTTCCTCACGTGACCAGGTTTTCTACAATTCCAACAAGATACTTTCCTTATAGTATCTTTGTTAGAAATAGGGGTTGGGTTCCTTTTCAAAGCCTTGTGCAATCCAAATTGAATCAAAACATCATTGACTTGTACTTGCCACAAGCCAAAATTGATTCTTCCATCAAATTTCTCCACGTCATATTTGATAGACATATCTTCTCTGTGCGCCAACACTCTGAACAACCTGAAGCTCTGATACCACTGTTGGGAATTGAGACCAATTCCTTTATTGCCCACAAGATCCTTGTTCAGAGAAAATTAACAAAACAGAAAAATATAAAAAGATAGAGAAAGATTTACAGACTGTCAAAGCTTTCACTATATGAAAAATTGTTACAATCATATAGATTTCATCTACCCAAATCCCCAAGTATCTAAAGAAAAATAATATCCTAAGCTTTACCACATCCACCAATTTCTACTCTTTGTACAACCCACAAAGAAAATAAGAAAAACAACCAGGATGCTAGGCTTACAATTTTTTTCTCAGAAAACCCTCAGGTCACCACTACAAAAGAGAATTAACCACGTTAATTTATAGTTAACGAATGACCTAATTTTCTTACAAGTTTAAACTAACAAGGAGTCCAAGATTTGGAAACTTGTTCAATTTTAGTTGACTTGGATATCTTCCAAGTTTCGACTACCAAAGTGTCCAAGATTAGGAAACTTGTAATTTTAGTCGACTTAGATGCCTTCCCTTTCAACAATTGATGCAGCTTTTGATTTTGGCAAGTTTTGAGAAAATATCCCAACAATATTTAATATCCATTCATGAGCAATAAATTGATGAGCATTTATACCAGTCTTTTACCCAACAGACATCCAAAAGACTACTATTTTCTTAAGAAAACTGACAATATATACCAAAACATCAAAACAAGAAGACATATTCCATATGCTAAAATGTAGGTTTGATTTATTTTATTACACCTCTCTATGTGTTCAAGTGGAATATATTTATCGAGACAAGGCTGAAGATGAACCTTACAAGTGATGCATTAAAAGTGAAAGCTCTGCTCTCTGTATAAATATTATAAAAGATGCAGATCGTAGCATAGTCTGATGCAACAACGCTCTTCTCTAAATTTTTTTTTCACAAGTCCATTTTCACCTCAAATTAATGCATGTATATGATGACATATTAGATAGAAGAATCCTAAACACATAAACAGAAGAACTTTTAATCCATGAATTATGATATTTGGTAATCATTAGTGCGCAATTTGTATGGACATCATTACAGATTATTGAAAATTCGAAATTCTGGACCCAAATAATTGCTTGGAATTACACTCCAGTACCTAAAATTTTGTCATTAGCAGATATGAATGCAATTACCTTCACTTTTGCATTCAATTTGTCAAATCTAAATATTAAGTAAACATGTTAAAAGGATTCCAGGAATGGAAGTCTAGAACTTCTCACACCTAGATTAGCAAATTTGTTTTGTGAGATTACCAAAAGCCAGTGATCAAAGTGCTTACTAAGTGCATTTTATTTCACCAACTTAATTTTCGTGCAAGCTAGAAGAAGGTAAAGAGAAAAAGAGAGGTCATAGTAAGGATTGCTCACAACCTAAATTTCTTGTCAATATTTAATCTCAATGCTTAGGATAGATTTTTGTTAAGATGTGTTATCATGTCATGTCATCTCAATTGATTACACCAGATTCATTGTCATGTCACGACATTCATACTAACAACTTGTATTCTACAACAATTTAGAACACATTGTGACTGTCAGCGATTTTGTATCCTTAATAATTCCGTAAGTGTACGGATCACTCAAGTAATAAAGTGGATATTGAGTCGAAGTATCGTTCCCACGAAGATTTAGATAATTCAGTTCAATTATACTAACATTAACCGAATCTAATGAACTTTTGAAGATTTTGTGTTTAAGAACTAATTAGAATCTAAACTAAAAACAATAAAATAATTATAATTCAAATAACTAAAAATTAGATTAAATTGATGAAAGATTAATTTAACTTTAGAAAAGAAAAGCGCACTAGGATCTCGAATCCACTTATATCAATTACCTTTGACTCGAACAATTAAATTTGATGACCTGATTTACTTGATCAATATTCCTAATTTAATTTAACAATCTCTCTCGAGTAGAATTAAACATATTCCTATATGCGACCCGACTATATTTCTATGATGAATGCGAGCATACAAGAATGCATTAGAATTTGTGAATACTTAGAGATTACGTAAAGCATAGCGATATATTTCTATCCCCTATCAGACTCTATGACAATTGATACTATGTATAACCTACTTTCCATCTCTCGAAGGTAAAACAAGCCACAAGAATCATACAACTATTGTGCATATAATTTTAGATGAAGAGAAAATCAATTTCAATTACACAAAAATTAAAACATGCTTAAATATCAATAACTAGGTTTGAAGAATTAAAGATTCATGACACAAGCTTCATCATGATCCTAGCACTATTTAATTCTAGCCTAGCATACTAATAATACGAAAATAAAGAAGAGATGAAAATATGGAGTTCATCACCCGAATAAGAAGAACTTGAAAAAGACGATATTGATCTTCGTTTCTTGCAATAATATCTTGTTCTCTCCCCAAATTCGGCTCCCCAAAATTCCACACTTGTTATGAGTTAAGAACTCATATTTATAGTTCCAGAATTGTGCCTTAAAAGATCTCAAAAAGTCCTAAAAATCGTGGGCCAAAAGTTACCTAATCGGAGTCCAAATGAAAAAGAAAAAAAAAACCCAACGCAGCAGAAATATAATATTGGGCGATCGCCCAGGCCTGAGTTTTTGCTCACTGCTTGCATTTTATGTTGCTGGGCGCTCACCCAGCTATAAGCAGAGCAATCGTGCAGCTTAGTAATTTATGAATTTGCCCTTTTAGTCCTCCAAGTTTGGATGTTGTCTTCTTTAGTCCTCAAAGCTTTTAATAACTTTCAAAATGGTCCTTCAAGCTTCAATTGAATATAATTTGATCCTCATACTTTTGAAATATCTTTCAATCTATTGCTCTTTTCATCCATTCTTCTCAAATTGCTGTTAAATAGGTCCGAAACTGAAATATAAAAAATAAAACACGAAATTAAGTATAAATTATAAATTCAATAAAACAATGGGATAAAAGCCTAGTTTAAAGATCTGAATAAGTGCACAAAATACACTTATCAAACACCCCCAAACTAAACATTTGTTCGTCCTCGAACAAAAATAAAAAATAACTATAAATTTAAGCTAAGCTAAAAAAATAATCAGAAATATAGTTAATGTTAAATTTCTTATCATATGCCTCAAGTTTGAAAATAAAGCAACACTTTTAGAAATATATTAAACAACACAACAATTAAATTTTTACTTATCCAATGCTCAACCTTTTGTGAGTGTGTGAATAGCCAGATATTGAATTTACACCTGTATTGGACCACGACCAATATTGTGTTGTTGATATTTTTATAATTATGAATCATTTGTAGTCATTTATTCCTTACACCTCTCGTAAATTATCACACTTCTAATACTTTCCTCTCCAATCCCGAGGTGTTTTAGCGAATTTTGTTTCTACTGATCAACACAATACTTTTTCAAATAAAGTGATAAAAAATAGAACCTTGTATTCTTAGAACTAGGATGGTGAGTGATTTCTAAATTCTCATCTTTAGTCTCTTAGGTTATAACATAGCAATCCTTACCGAGCAATTCTAACTCTTTTTTTACTCATATAAGTAGTCTTACATCCTGTGCAATACTTCTCTTTCACAAGCTTTCTATGTGACCCTTGTAACGAGCTTTGGGCCGATGACTCCCAAGTCAGATGACCATAGGGCACCAGGTTTTGAACTACCATAACAGACTTAATTGCTTGAGTCTCATATGCTATAAGAGAAGTGAAGATGTAATTTTTTTTGACTCATGTAACGAGCTTTGGACCGATGACTCCCAAGTCAGATGACCTTAGGGCACCAGGTTTCAAAATATCCTAACAGACTTAATTGCTCGAGTCAGATATTTTATTCTTATTTATTAGCAATGAGTAGTACTCGATTTAGATTCCTTGACTACAACCTATTCAACCAAAGATGAGACCCAGAAAACTCAAACCATCAGAATTCTATAAAAACGTGTACTAACTTTAATACCCCCAAACTATTCTTAAACAGTTTGGTTACTAGTCTAAGAATTTAGGAATGAAATTTTTCACAATAATCCTAGGTCAATAATATCAACACAAACACTCAAGTCATGTTTCTATATCAGTGATAAGTCAATAGTGGCTACGTGCTTCAAATATAGTCTAACATGGATAAGTATTCTTGTAAAAACGAGTTAAAGTGTTGTCTAATAGTCTAACTAAAAACGTACTTAAATACAAACAAATATCATCATTGGCGGCAAGATATTCAACAATAGCTAATTTTTTTTTTTTCAAAAAATGAAATAATAAGAATTTTTTTAACTTAAAAAAAATGAATTTTTGCCGTTTCTTAGATCCGAAAAATAATTAAGTATCCTGATACTTAACCCACCTCCAAACTAAAACATTACATTGTCCCCAATGTAATAATAAAATAAAGCAGATAAATGAGGAAAAAGATCAGTTACTATGAGGAGATAGATGTGGAGAAGATAGATCTGGCTGGCTGAATGTTCGGTTGAAGTGGACTCAGATGTAGTACTGCAACTATTGGTCAAAAGATGGTGTCATATATATTATCCAAGCGGCTCGCAAAGTGGCACATCCTACAATTGATATGTGAGGCTTAATAAGTGCACTAAATAACAAATAAAATAAAAACTAATGAATCATTTAAACTAATTAAAACTACTACATGTAAAGCAAGTAAATAAAAGGGTTAGAAAATGGGTTGCCTCCTATTAAGTGCTTATTTATAGTCATTAGCTTGACTTATTATCTTCTTGTTTTATGGCACTCTAAATAGTGCTTTGGAAGACTTACTTTGCTTGCATTTATTGACTTTGCACAATTTTTCGTTTATCCTCACAAATTTGAATTTGTGCTCCTCATAAAAATAGGATTTTAGTATAGCACATTGCTAGAACACAACCACGAAAACTTTAACTTCTTCATCGGTATTGATCACAAAATCAATTTTAGAAGAAATAGGAGAGTTGGAGAATTGCTTGTCTAACTTGTGCTTTTGTAATCTCTGAAGAAATGGGATCAGAGGCTCATATGGTTTGATAGGAACGGTTTCCTTAATCTGTGGTGTACCTGCACTCTCTTTAACATTTGCTGTCTGCTTAGATCTTGTTTGATTCCCATTTTAATGGGTTTTTTGTTTCCTATTATTTGACTTTTGAGGAAAAATGACCAAAATGTCCATTTTTTCTAGTCAAATATTGCGACTACTTTGAAAAACAAAAGGGCATTTGTGTCATTTTTTCCCCAATAGTCAAAAATGGGAAAAAAAAAACCCATTTTAATGGGAATCAAACAAGCACTTAGTTTGTTCCACGTGCTACTCATCAGTGGACGATATTTTTTCTTTATTTGCAACTAGCGTCTTTACATGGATTCTGGTAATTGAACCCCACTTCTAGTAGTAACAGCTGTAACACTTTCATTGGAATTCACTTCTGTATTGCCTAGCAATGTATCTGGTACTTTGGCTGATAAAGCAACTACTATCTGATCCACTTGTGTTTCGAGATTCTTTATTGAAGCCCTTTGATTTGAAAAGAGATATCTGTCTTGTTCATGTATTGATTATTAGATCCTATGCACCGTTAAGCTGTCTCCATGAATTTATTAAATATGTCTTCTAGTGAATTTCTCTTTTTTGGCTATTGAAATTGCGGTATGATATTATTCTGATTATCATTCCAAGAGAAATTTGGATGATTTCGCCAACTTGGATTATGTGTCAGAGAAAGCATAATTTTGCTGATAATGGCCACCTTGAACATATTCGGCTTGCATGGGTTGCTGTAATAGAATGGGGCATTCTTATATGCTATGATTTGCTCTACACTCTTCACAAGTTGATTTCTTCGTTTGCATCGAATAGATTGATTGTGACATGCTCTCCACTTTGTATGCCAAATAATCTATTTTTACAGATAACACCGTGATAATGTCTACTTCATCATCAATCTCAAAAGTTGCATTATATCTTGCTATATTAGCTTGCTGCATTGCGATAAAATCTCCAAAAAGCATGTTGTCTTCATCAATCTCAGAAATTACGTTATATCTCACGATATTAGCCTGGTGCATTGCAAAGAAGTCTCCAATAAGCATGTTGTCCTCATCAATGCTAGATTAGCTACGTGGAGTCAAAAAGTCTCCAACAAGCATATTGTCCTCACCATTCTCCTGATCTTTCATCTTGTGTTGTGGTCTAAAAAATAAGAAGAGAACACTAAATAAACTAAAAATAATAATAATAAAAATTGAAATAAATAAAGTTCGAATTAGAGTTAAAATACTTGAAACAGAACTAAAACTAAATCTCCGGCAACGGCGCCAAATACTTGTCAGCGATTTTGTATCTTTAATAATTCCGCAAGCGCACGGAATGCTCAAGTAATAAAGTGGATATTGAGTCCAAGTATCGTTTCCACGAAGATTTAGATAATTAAGTTCAATTATACTAACCTTAACCGAATCTAATGAAGTACTTTTGAAGATTTTGTGTTTAAAAACTAATTAGAATCTAAACTAAAAACAATAAAATAATTATAATTCAAATAACTAAAAATTAGATTAAATTGATGAAAGATTAATTTAACTTTAGAAAAGAAAAGCCTACTAGGATCTCGAATCCACTTATATCAATTACCTTTAACCCGAGCCATTAAATTTGATGACATGATTTAATTATGAAGATCAATATTTCTAATTTAATTTAACAATCTTTCTCAAGTAGAATTAAACCTTTCCCTATATGCGACCCGACTATATTCTACGACGAATGCGAGTATACAAGAATGCATTAGAATTTGTGAATACTTAGAGATTACGTAAAGCATAGGGTATATTTCTATCCCCTATCGGACTCTACGACAATTGATACTATGTATAACTTATTTTTCATCTCTCGAAGGTAAAATAAGCCACAAGAGTCATACAACTATTGTGCATATAATTGTAGATGAAGAGAAAATCAATATCAATTACTTAAAAATTAAAACATGCTTAAATATCAAAAACTAGGTTCGAAGAATTAAAAATTCATGATACAAGCTTCATCACGATCCTAATCCTAGCGCTATTTAATTCTAGCCTAGCATACTAATAATACGAAAATAAAGAAGAAATGAAAATATGGAGCTCATCACCCGAATAAGAAGAACTTGAAAAAGACGATCTTGATCTTCGTTTCTTGCAATAATCTCTTGTTTCTCTCCCCAAATTCGGCTCCCCAAATTTCCACACTTGTTATAAGTTAAGAACTCATATTTATAGTTCTAGAATTATGCCTCAAAAGATCTCAAAAAGACCTAAAAATCGTGGGCCAAAAGTTACCTAATCGGAGTCCAACTGAAAAAGGAAAAAAAAACTCTACGCAGCAGAAATATAACGCTGGGCGATCGCCCAGTGCATTCCCGGGCGATCGCCCAGGCTTGGGTTTTTGCTCACAGCTTGCATTTTATGTTGCTGGGCGCTCGCCCAGATATAAGCAGGGCGATCGCGCAGCTTAGTAATTTATGAATTTTTCCTTTTAGTCCTCTAAGTTTGGATGTTGTCTTATTTAGTCCTCAAAGCTTTTAAAAATTTTCAAAATGGTCCTTCAAGCTTCAACTGAATATAATTTGATTCTTATACTTTTGAAATATCTTTCAATTTATTGTTCTTTTCATCGATTCTTCACTAATTGTTGTTAAACAGGTCCAAAACTAAAATATGAAGAATGAAACACCAAATTTAGTATAAATTCAATAAAATGACGGGATAAAAACTTAGTTTAAAGGTTAGAATAAGTGCACAAAATGCACTTATCAGTGACAACCATGTTAAAAATTTCTTATGTAATTTATGATGGGAGAGTCTCATCTTATATGCTACTGAAAGAAAAGGAAAAGAGAATAAAGCTGTCAACATACAAATTCATTGCTGAATGTGGCTAAAAAAATGGTTTTACAGAGAAAATGATATGTATAACAAACATATGTTTTTTGCTTCCAATAAACAAGATCACTCATACTTGCAAGAAGACACGGGCAGGCTTGAAAGGAATTTTAACTTGTTTTGGGAAAGAAATTTCCCAATCTATAATCTTCGAATACTAAAAATAGCATATTTACCAATGGATTTGTTCAGTTGGTAACTTTCAGTGACCCTCAAAATAGCAACAAATTTTCGGTTACAAATATTCTGTTGGTAGCGACCATTAGGCATGAATATTGTGGCTTTAGCAACAGAAAATCTGTTTCTGAAGCCACGATTTTTTGTAGTGTCGACATCTTCCTTTTTCACTTGATTAACATTTCTGCTTCTAATAAATAAGTTCACACTTAATATGAAGATTGCGACTATTAACATAAACTAATCAAAAATAGAATTGAAGTTTATGTGCCTCAAACAAAGGTGCAAAACACATATATCCACATCCATACATACAACGCCTAAATGAAATATTCACTAATTTTATGAATAAATAATCGAACCTAAAAAGTTCTTCTGAATTTTGAAGAATAATGGATGGAATAATTTCAAAATCACCGGCTAAAAGAATCAGGAACACGAACGACAAAATCTCAGCAACTCAAAAGCTTAATCACTCTTTTTCCCAGCCCAAACCATGAAGAAAGTGAAAGATAATGGTTTTCAATTGGATTTTGGGTTAGATTTAGGGAACAGAGAGCAAAGGTAGGAGATGAATAAGAGATGTAATTTAGGTTGGAACGAACAAATTTGTTTTCGCGAGTAGTGATTTAATTAAATGGGTTTCTAGTTGGGCTTCATATGTTTAGCAGCGGACTATTTACTATAGATTTTACAATGTTTAGAGAACGTTGCCAAATACTCTATTAAATAAAACAATTAGCAACAGATTTTGACTGTTGCAAAATGTCGGCTAACAACAATAGATTTTACAACGTTCGGTGAACGTTGCCAAATATAAAACCTTTAGCAACAGACTTTGACCGTTGCAATATTTCCTAAAATATATGTTTTAACATCGTTCATGAATATTGCTAAATACTCTATTGTTTGACAACGGTCGCTGCCCATTGTTAAATAAGCGATCGTTGTTAAATAATGAAATATATAATTATTTTTGGCAACAGACTCTGACCGTTGAATTAACCAATTGCAACATATATTTGATGATTGTTGCGATAAACTTGTTTTTTCAACAAGCTATTAACGAATATTGTTGTTGAGATGTTACAAAATGCTATTTTTCTTACTATTCTGTATATCTCGTAATTCATTGGGTTATATTAATGAAATGATTATATTTTCACGATAACTAAGGTGGTGTTGTCTTTGCGTCTGAGTTTTGTGTTTTGAGTTTTAAATTCATTTTGTGTTTTGTTTTTTGAGCGTTTATTTTGAGAATTTTGAAAATACATTCTTTTTGGTATTTTTGAAAATTATTTTTGAAAACAGAAAACTCGAAAATTACTTGAATTTTTTAAAAAATTTGGACTTACTTGGAATTAAAAACAATTATTAATTAAAAATAAGTGATAATTGCATCAAAGGTCCCCAATGTTTCAAAAATGTTAGAGATATGCCAATAACCTAAAAAAATAGCACCAGACATCCCCAACGTTTGAAGAAATAGGCACCGTATGTCCCTCTTAATAGTTTCCATCCATTTTCTCTGTTAAATATCAGAATTATAGTGCACGCGAATTTCTCTCTCCTTTCCCCGAAAAAGGTCCACTATTAACTATTCATCTTCATCTTCATCTTCATCATTCATAATAATATTGTCTATCTCCTTTTCCTTTTCTCTCATTTCCTTCCATGGCTGTTACTGCTGAAAATGCCCAACAACATCCTGCAATTTTTGTTTTTCAGTACGAATGAAAAAAAATCATCTTCTTCAGGGGGTAGAGGGTCGTTGTTACTAACATGCACGGGGGCGAGTGGAGCACCCAAGACACCGAGCAACAGCATTAGATTCGACCTTGAATAACTTGGCCCAGAAGTTGAGACAGAGGGAGCCTGACACAACCAGCCAAAAGAGATTGCCGGTGTGCATTTTTAGATGATAAATACAATTATTAGAACAATCAAAATGAACTTACATAAGTTGTGGCTCTGAGAAATCGGTGTGCATTTTTAGTGTTTCGGTCCGTACAGGCACCTTATTTAGGGTACATCTTGCTGCGTAGACTGTCGAGGCAGCAATCACAGATGGACAATACATAACAATGGCATAATTCATCACACAGAGCTCAGCTAGAAAATAGACCATGTTCTCCACCTTATATGGTTCATAGCTGAGTTGATATGTACTTGCATAAGAATCAGGTAAAGAACCAAAATATGGTAGTGATGAAAACAAGAACTCAAAATATGAAGTGATGAAAGCAAGAACTAGAGCCATTGTTTAAGCCATCATTTTGACTTGCAGTAACTAGAGCTATTTCAGTTGATCAGAGTGAATTGGATGCTGGATTTATGGCAGAAGCAGCATATATGATACCAGGTAAATAACTAAAATTCAGCATATGTAGGTGGTGAGAGAGAGGAGGGAAGGAGAGAAAAATTCTCACATGCTTTTTTTGGATAAATATAGCACGTGCACTCTAATTTTGATATTTAACGGAGAAAATGGATGGAAACTGTTAAGAAGGACCTACGGTGCCTATTTCTTCAAATGTTGGGGATGTCTAGTGCTATTTTTTTAAGTTAGGGGCATATTCCTAATGTTTTTGAAACGTTGGGGGACCTTTGATGCAATTATCCCTAAAAATAATAATTATTGTTGGAATTAAAAACTTGGAATCATTTATAATTAAAAACAATTATTAATTAAAAACATTTAAAAAAAATTAAAAGCAATTAATATGTCAAATATTGTTGGAATTAAAAATAATTAATTATTTAGAATTAAAAATAATTTTTAATTAAAAACGTTTAAAAACAATTATTTTTGGAATTAAAAACAATTAAAAACTTGGAATTATTTGGAATTAAAAAAATTATTAATTAAAAATATTTAAAAACAATTAAAAGCAATTAATTATTTGGAATTAAAAACAATAATTAATTAAAAAAAATTAAAAAAAATTATTGTTGGGATTAAACATTTAAAAATAATTGAAAACTTTGAATTATTTGGAATTAAAATAATTATTAATTAAAAACAATTATGTTTGGAATTATTTGGAATTAAAAACAATTAAATTAATTCAAAACAATTAAAAAGGAGCCGTGCATGCTAGACTAAAACTCCTGACCACCAATTGCAAAATCGCGCGTCTAGCCACATTGGAAAGGAGCTGCATTTTTTAAAAAAAAAATGCGGAAACATGGTTAAATCATCATTTTTTTTGCCCAATGTAAAATGAAAAAAAAAAAGGCCACATGCTCGACTCGAAACGCGGACCTCCAACACCAAAATGCGTGTTTTGGCCATTTTGGAAAATACCTATTTTTTGTATAAAAAAAACGCCCAAAACGATGAAATCATTGTTTTCCATTTCCTTTGTAATTTTTTTTTTTGGTGTTTTGAAAAATACATTTTCAAAAATGGCAAAGAACATGTTTTCACTATTTTCAAAAACAGAAAATAGAAAATGGGTTGAAAATTGTAAAGAGAACATGCCCTAAACATCTTGGTTTTGTCATACAACATGACATTTTTTGTTATATAGATTGCTGGACAAACAATGTGAATTGATTAATCTAGGTAAATTAATGATAAATAAAAAAAATATTTTAATTTATCTTTTTCTGAACAGATCAGAATAATAATCTATATCGTTTGTCATAGGATCGAGAACCTAATAGGTTACACACAAAAGACGAAAATTAGACGAGTGAGATTGAGAAATAATTACGGGATAATTACACAAATACACTATATTATGTATAGAATTTGAAATTTACTAGACAAAAATAAAAAATTATAAGAATACTAAATTATAAGAATACTAAATATGAAGAATATTATATGAATTTTACTAGACTATTAAAGAAGCCTTAAATTATGCATTATTATCATTCAAGATATCTTTTAATCAGTTTCAATTAAAGTATCTTATCCCATAATATCATTTCAAATTTAAAATTCAAAAAATGAAGTCTTTATATCATCAATATATCAAATTAGCACTCGTTGGATGTATAAATACACATTCCTGCAAACAAAAAAAAAAAAAAAAATAGAACGCACTAGATTAGCGTGTAAAATGATCTAAGGATTCACTATTAATCTCAAATTAAGGGCTTGTTCGGTAGAGTTTTTTTTGGGAAAAAAATGAGTTTTTTTGGTTACTTTTTGACTTTTCAAATTTTTTGGTAGTGTAAACTGTGTTGAAAAGTCAAAAATTGTAGACAAAAAAATGGGTTTTTTTTTTGGAGAAAATGGCAACCGAACAAGCACTAAATAAAGAATGTTTAAATAAATTAAAACAATTTCATGTCAATTAAACGGTGAATTTTATTGATATGACAAAATAACACTTTAAAGTCACAATAAAATTAAACAATGCGTACTAGGCAAAATGGTAACAAAGAATAATAACATTGTAAATAACCGATTTGAGATAACAATATGTAAATCGTAATAAGATAAATTAACAAGCATTAAAATATATGTTGTTTGATATTTGAAAAAAGAATGAATTGGTTTGATCGATGTGCATCCATTATATTGAAACGTCTCTTATTTTATCACATTAGCATTCAGTAAACACCAACAATTATCATATTACTGACACATTCAATGGTAACAAAGTTTACTAAAAACAATTAGCAATTAGTGTTTGATAAAAACGTGCAGATGATGACAAAACAATGTTGAACAGAACGTGAATGTTTTTCAGATGCCTACAAAACTAAAATTTGATTTATTTTGTTAATGACCCAAAAAAATTCAATAGGCATTAAATAAATCAAATTTATCGTGTTTTTATGTGAAATGAACTTCATTCACAAAATAACCATAATTATTTTGAAAAAGGACACAAAAAATTTGTTACTTTTTTAGGATAAAAAAAGCAAATCTTGAAGAAAAAGATAACATGTATAGCATAAAATAAAAAAAATTACTTTTTCTCCTACGGGAACTGACATAGTAATCTTCTTCTTCAATGTCTGGAAAATGTTTTCTTCTTCATGACTGAATTATTTTTTCTTGCTTTTACGTATGAATTTGTTATTGTTGCAAGCAGAAGTCATTGACATTGAAGAGAAAAAATTTAGCTTCTTCAAGCCATTGTAGAGATTTCTCCTTCTACGATTACAGACACAGAAAGAAGTTTAAAAATTGTGGACTGTGTGTTAGAAGAGAGATAATTGAGTAATTACCTTTAATCACTACACTATTTATGGAATGATAAGATTTGATTCCTGAATAATAGATTGAAATCAGTATTAATTGATATGTTTGAATTATATTTAAATAATAATTTTTTTTTTATTATCCAGTATAATTAGTGTAATTATAGTATTATTACAAAAATAAAATTCGATATAGTATAATTCAAATTTTTTTTTTAAAATGTAGGAGAAGGATATAATTTTCTCAATAATTAATTGAAAAATGTAAGACATTTGTACAAATTAAAGTCAAAATTAATTAACGGGCTTTATTCAATTGGGCTTCTACTTTTTTTTGACTCGCTCAGGATTAAATAGAAGCTATAAATATAGGGATTTTTTCAATAATGCGCCACTTTTTGGAAATAATTCTAAAAAGCCATTTCTGTTACTTAAATTCCAAAAATACTGTTTTGGTAATATATTTATTATAATTACAAATATTAATATATTAATTAGATGCTGTAATTAACAGTTGTAACTGAAACCCGGAAAAAAGGGAAATTTTCGTTATTATATTCAATTAGAAATGTAATTGATTCTTTGCCAAAATACTAAAAATAAAAAATTTCAGAAAATGCCGTGAAGAAGATCAATACGAAAGCTAAGAACATCATTCTGTGAATAACATCATTCGGCGAAAAAGATCAGTACGCGAAGAACATCAGACTGTGGAAAACTTCCGTCCGTGAAGAAATGTAAACCGGGCTGCTCTAAATGACTTGTTCTGTATGAGAGTTCTCTCCCAGCCATAGGCGACTCATGAGCCATCTCCCTCCAATCAACCCAAATATGCCTAATCAACCCACAAAACCACCGGATATCTCCTCCTCCATGGTCGGCCAACACTCGCCGGCCATACCCATACCCAACACCGGCCCCATGCCACAAAAATCAGGCCTCACGCTGCCCGTTTGCCCCAAAACTACCGGAACCCTAGACTTGGACACAATTGATGCCGCGGCTCCTCCCAATGGTGGCTTGGTCACCGGACAATCTTCAATCAATTTGCCACCCATGGACGGCCAGTTTGAGGGATTTGTTACCTGCCAGAACTTGGAGCCTGCGATTCTGCCTTCTGGGCAATCGCGTGCAGCTATGCCCGCCCCCTCAGGCCCTTTCGTTTTGGCCAATTCTCCTCCGATTGCAGATGTGCCATACTCAGCCTCCCTTACCTCCTCTCAATTGAATGTCCCAGCATCAGAACAGCCCCTGCCTCTCGCTGATGATTCGCGCACACACACGCCAGCCCCTCAGGCACCTTCAGGCGCGTCAAACCAGCAGGCCATTGGGGGCGTTCCAGGTTCTGTTGGGCTCCCTTTGAACCAAATTTCAGAGCCCAACAAGTCGCTTGATCCAATTGCTGAAGACCCGTCCGATGCCAATGTACCAGCCCCTGCACTGCCTGAGCGCACAGCGCCCACTGCGCGTGCGCCTGTGGTGCTCCAGCAGGCTGCACAGCGTGCCACTCCGGCTAATTTTTCTGTCCCCCTCCGTTTGCCTAATTTTTCAGCCCCTACTGCTCCGGGCCCTCATGTATTCCCCCAAGAGGCCCAGTCTGCTTTAAATATTGGAAAAAAAACTTATGCTGCTGCTGTGACTGAAAAACAGACCATCACTCCGTCTGAACGCAGTATGCGTAAGTCATTTGCTTCGGTCCTCCAGTCTGCCCCTGATTCTGCCTGTCATCAATTTGTGGCTAAGGAGCCTTTTTTGCATCGTGGAGAACCAGCCTTGACTATTACTACTGATGAGGAAGCTTCTCCCGCCAAGCCTTTCATGTTCACACTTGTAGGCAAATTTTCTCATCGTAAACCCAGCATGGTGGAGGTACGCAATTCTTTTCAGAAATTTGGGTTTACTGGTGATTTTAAGATTGGGCTTATCGATTTTAAGCATATTCTTATTCACTTGACGCATGAGGATGATTATAGTCACTTATTTTTGAAACCTTTGTGGTTTATTATGGGATGCCCTATGCGTGTGCTTAAATGGACGTGTGATTTCCATCCTGATACTGAGACCCCCATTGCCCCTGTGTGGATTTCTTTTCCATTACTGCCTGTTCATTTACGTGCTAAGGAATTTTTATATGCTCTATCTAAACTTGTGGGGATTCCTTTGAGAATTGATGAGGCGACTGCGGATTTATTGAGGCCTAGTGAAGCCAGGGTTTGTGTGGAGGTGAATTTGGAGCATAAGCTCCCTGAGAGGGTTTGGATTGAACGGGGTGAATCTCGTAGTTTTTGGCAGCCTGTTGTTTATGAGCAGCTGCCTCATTTTTGTGCGAAATGTAGACATATGGGTCATCTTATTGACAAGTGTAGAGTTGGGATGACTCCTCTAGATGTTGACAGATCTGTTCAGGCTACTAAGTTAGTTGGTGCCCCGGCAACTAAGCCTATTGCTAATGTGATTCCTAAGCATACAGTTGGTGCCACGGCTCCTAAGCCAGTTGTTGTTGAGTTGCCAGTTGATGTTGAGATGCCTTTGGTTGATAAGGCAGGGAAGGGGAAGGGGAAGGGGAAGGGGAAGGGGAAGGGGAAGGGAAAGGAGGTCGTTGTTGAGACATGGAAACAGTGGGTCCCACTCGCTAGCTCTTCTCTTATTCCACCACCTGTTTCAACACCTCATCCTGAGGAATTTGAGAGAGCTACTCCCGAGTATGTCCCTCCGGTTGCTACTGTTTTGGCTTCAAAGCCAGTCACTGCAGATACTGTTTTTGATCCACTGCTTGACCATATGATGGCAGTTCCTCATGAGTATCCTATGCTATCAGAGCCAGTACAACCAGTGTTTGATCCTGCTCCACATAACCTCCCAGATCCTAGCTGCCATGAGAACATTGAGGTTCCTATACCTGCAGACACTGCTAGTTCTATCCAGTTAGGGGGTCACCAGCAGGGACACTTTCGACGTAATTCTTCGAAGGACTTGGTGGGATTAGGAGAGAGACAAGAATCAGATAGTTCACTACGATTCAGAGGAAGAAGTCCTCGAAAGGTGTTGATATTCCTCGCCCGAGCACGCGGGTGACTCGTAGTCAGGCAGGTGCTTCATCACATAACCAATCCCTTTGATGTTGGTTATCATTTGGAATGTGAGGGGAGTGGGCAGTACTGCCACGCGTAGACGTCTTAAGAAATTGGTTCAGATTCACCAGGTTTACTTCTTAGTGATTTTGGAGCCATTTGTTCTGAAGAAAAACTTTGACTTTATCCGACGATCTCTCGCATTTGATGTGGGACTTGAGAATGAGTCGGGTAAAATTTGGTGCTTTTGGAATTTGGGGACTACAGTTGCTTTATGTGTTGATCATCCCCAATTCCTCCACATTAGAGTTGAGGATCCCAGACTGTCCAGGACGATGTATATTACCCCAGTTTATGCTTTTTGTTCGCCGGCGGGGCGTAGGGATTTATGGATGGGACTCCACCAGATTTCTCTTGTAGTGGATGGGCCGTGGATGGTTGGGGGAGACTTTAATGTGATTGCTCACAATGGTGAGCGTACTGGTCATAACACTCGAGACAGAGGTACATCTGATTTTGCAGATATGATGATGGATTGTGGCTTGACTGATGCAGGTTACAGTGGTAGTCAGTATACGTGGACTAATGGGAGAGTGTGGAAACGGTTGGACAGAGTGTTGATTAACTCAGCAGTTGGTTCTTCTTGCTCTAGCTTTTCGGTTCAGCATCTGAACCGAAGTACTTTAGATCACTCTCCGCTCTTGATTCAGTGGTCTTCTGATGACGATTTAGGACCTCGTCCGTTTCGATTCCTCAACGTTTGGTCTAGACATCATGACTTCTTGAGCTTCGTATCCCAAAAGTGGTCTTTCACGACTCATCATACGGGAATGACTGCTCTTTGGGAGAAGATTTTTAGGCTCAAACAGGGCCTTCGTTGGTAGAATCGACATGTGTTTGGTGACATCTTCCAGCGAGTCAGGGATGCAGAGTGTAGGGTGGACGAGGCAGAGTTCGTATATGATAGTGATCCTACTCCAGCCCACCGTGATACGTTACACCAGGCCCAGGCAGGCCTGAACCAGACTTTATCTGTCGAGGAGGCTTTTTGGAAACAAAAGGCAGGGGCTCGTTGGGTTTGTGAGGGAGACCGCAACACCCGGTATTTTCATTCTATGGTGCAGGGGCGTAGGATCCGATCTCGGATTAGGTCTATTACTTCCGAGACGGGGGAAGTGTTTGACTCTCAAGAGACTATTCAGCCTTCAGCTGTGACATTTTTTCAGGAGCTTTTGTCAGCTGCTCCTCAGCCTGTCGATCCTATTCGACCCGATATTATTCCTAGACTGGTGTCCGATGAGGATAATCTGCAGCTCAATCAGATACCGACTTTGGCTGAGGTTCGGGAGGCTATCTTCAGTATTGATCCTGACAGTGTAGCGGGGCCAGATGGATTTTCTTCACACTTTTTTCAGGAGTGCTGGGATATTATCTCAGATGATGTTTTTCAGGCAGTACTGGACTTCTTCGCAGGGGGACATTTTCCGAGAGGTTTTTCAGCTACTTCTATAGTATTGATCCCTAAGTGGGATAATGCATGTCGGTGGTCTGAGTTTCGTCCTATCAGCTTATGTACAATTTTTAATAAGTTTGTTACAAAACTGCTGAATTCGCGACTGAGTAACATACTTCCTCAGATTATTTCAGCACCTCAGAGCGGATTCATCCCAGGACGACTCATTGGGGATAACATCCTCCTTGCACAGGAGCTTCTACACACACTGGATATGAAGGTGCGAGGGGGTAATACTATCCTCAATCTAGATATGGCTAAGGCCTATGACCGCCTGGATTGGGGTTTCTTGATCTCTGTTTTGGAGGGCTTTGGATTTGATGCTATATGGATAGATCGGATACGGAGGTGCATCTCAGAGTGTCACTTTTCAGTCCTGCTCAATAGTAGACCATGTGGTTTTTCCCCTCATCCAGGGGACTTCGACAGGGTGATCCCATCTCTCCATCGTTATTTATTCTAGCGGCTGACTATTTTTCGCGCATCCTTACTCGTCAGTATCAGCAGATAGCTTCGATGGCTTACAGACATGGAGGGGATGCTCTTATCTCACATCTATGTTTTGCAGATGATATGATCATTTTCGCTAACGGTCAGAAGCAGTCTATTAGACGGGTCCTACATTGTATCGAGCACTATGAGCGAGCTTCGGGCCAGTTAGTGAATAGAGATAAGAGCGGGATTATTTTACCCAGACGGGCTACTATTCAGCAGATACACAGGCTTGAGCATCTGACAGGCTTTCGTCACCAGCAGCAGCCTTTCACTTATCTTGGAGTGCCCCTGTTCAAAGGGCATCGTAAGATATTCCTATACGATGATCTCATTCAGAAAGTACGGAGCAGGATATCTGGCTGGGCTTTGAGATTACTTTCTCCTGGAGGACGGATTACTCTGATTCGGTCTGTTCTGTCTTCTCTTCTTCTCTACCTTCTTCAGATTTTGAAGCCTCCAAAGGCTGTCTTGAAGAAGCTAGAGAGCATCTTTGCTATATTCCTCTGGGACTCCAAAGATCAGACCCATCGTCTTCATTGGAAGAGATGGAAGGACTTATGTCTCCCGACTGAGGAGGGAGGACTGGGATTTAGACGGTTACAGGACCTTGTTGACACTTTCTCGCTGAAGCTATGGTGGCTATTCAGATCTCAGAGATCTCTTTGGGCTCAGTTTTTACGGGGTAAGTACTATCAGGGCACACATCCGATACTGGCTACTGTTCCTTATTATGCTTCACCTGTTTGGAGACGGCTGAAGCTTATAGGACCACATGCCGAGTCCTACATTGCATGGAAGCTGGGGCGGGGTCACATATTTTTTTGGCATGATTGCTGGATGGGCGATACTACTTTGGCTGATCAGTTCCCGCAGCTACCACATTCTTCCATCCAGGTGCACGATTTCTTTGATGATATTGGATGGAATAATGACAGACTCATTCAGATCGTTCCACTTACCATGGCTGAGCAGATAGGGAGCATCCCTATCACCCCACATGTGGATGATCAGATTGTATGGACTGATACCTTAGATGGCAGATTTGTTACCAAGTCTGCATGGCAGCTAGTTCGTACAGGGAGCACTATTCAGGCTGTATATCGTATGATATGGAGTTCGATTATTCCGACCACAGTTTCCTTTTTCTGTTGGAGATTGTGGCAGGGGCTTATACCAGTGGATGTGGTGATCCAGAGACGGATAGGGAGTCATATGGCATCGAGGTGCCAGTGCTATTCGGCTATAGAGACTATTCAGCACTTATTCATTGATAGTCCGACAGCAGATACTGTTTGGAGACACTTTGCAGACATCTTTCATATCACCCTCAGGCCGCTCGAGGGATTCCAGTATCGCTTCCAGACTTGGAGATTCTTGGGTCAGTTTGTCAGCACGGGACATATACGCACGATCATTCCTCTATTGATATTATGGTTTCTATGGACTGCGAAGAATGATGCGAAGCACAGAGATATAGCTATGGAGCCGAGGAGGATCATTTGGAGAGTTTACCACACCATCTCGCTTCTGCATACAGGCCGCTTATTTCGGCACATCCATTGGCGTGGAGACATGGACATCGCTCCGCTTTTTGGTGTCATTATTACCACCCCCTCCCCTCCTCCTCCCACTTTAGTTTTCTGGCGTACTCCACCAGTGGGATCCTACAAGATCAACACTGATGGATGCGTCAAGGACGGGGTTGCTAGTGGCGGAGGGATTATCAGAGATTCGTCAGGACAGTGCATTCGGGCATTCTTCTCTTTTTATGGCGACTGCACCATTCTCGAGGCGGAGCTACGAGCTATACTAGACGGGATCATTCTGGCTCAGAGGCTTGGGTTATCAGTTCTATGGGTGGAGTCAGACTCTACATTAGCGATCCACTGCATCACCAAGGGAGGAGGACCTTGGCATATTCAGGCTACTCTATGGCACACCAGGCGTCTACTAGCACTGGACAGGGATACTATCACTCACATCTTCCGAGAGCGCAACCAGGTTGCTGATCTTCTTGCGTCAGAGGGCTGGGATCGACGCTACTATTATGAGTATAGCTCTCAGGATCTTCCACGACGACATCGTAGTCTAGTCCAGATTGACAGATTTGGACTTCCTACTGTTAGAGGCTTATAGTTTCTTTTTAGACATTTGTATGGGAGGTAGTATCTCCTTATTTATTGATTTCTGTGTTGCATTTACTCTTTCATTCGTTTGTGCTTGGAGGTCAGGTTTTATGCCCCCCTCCCTTGTACTATTATGAGCTTTTTATATATGGTTGGGGCTTCCTTAACCCCCCCGTCCTTCCCTGATGGAGGCCTAAAAACCACATTGGGGCTGTGATGGTGTGTTGAATAAAAAAAAAAAAAAAAACCGGGCTGCTCTAATACCATTTGTAACGCCCCAGAATTTCTAAGGTTCTAGAGTGTTAATAAAATTCATAAGAAGTAAAATATTGCAGAAAAGTGACTTTTATAATAAAAGAAAAATCTCAATTGCTAAACAATTGGTTAATTCGTAGACATTAAAGAAAAATAAATTGACAAATGTCAATAAACTTGAGATTTTGACGCTAATCGTCTTATTAACTAAAACATTATAAATAAACAAATTTTATTTGGCGACCATTAGCTTGACAGCTTCACCAACCCGCCACACATCCATCACATTAATCATTACCTGAAATTTGTTAAAATGAGGGATGAGTATAAACAATTATATTCAGTGAGATACTTGATATTTTCACAAACAGTCCAAATATTATAATTATGCATAAAATTATCTTACTAAACTGAACTGAGAATTACCAGACCTTGACAATGATAATTCATGCAAGAGCTGCAAATAAACTGAAACTCAAAGGTTTAACTGAACCTGAAAGTTTAACTGAACTGATTCATGATTTCTCCCAAAGGAGCACTGAAATAAAGTAATAAATTTACATACATAACTACAATAATTAGAAAGTCATAGAAATCAACCATAGCACAAAGTGTCTCACCTTAGTTTTTAAAATGTTATTGCTTCTGAAAAATGAATGACTGAATGTAAAGCTTGAAAAAAAAGGTGCCACAAAAATCTGCCGGCTCTTTTCTTGATAATGACATAGGGGGGTTAATCAATTTTATATAGGTTGAGCAACATAAATTTTTTTTTAAAATACAACTCTAGTAGTATAGATTAACTAGGATTGTTGGTATTTGAAAGCAGAGAGAGAGAGAGAGAGAGAGAGAGAGAGAGAGAGAGAGAGAGAGAGAGAGAGAGAATCTACAAAATAACAAATTGGAAATTCAAATGCAATAATATGCCGAAATACTATCAATGGAAAGTAGTCACTTTAAGAATTAATTAATGAAAGAAACTTTTAATCGTCTCTATCTTAAGTTTAGCTTATCCAAAAATTCTTTTTCTCGGGCCGATAATCGTAATTAAATACGAGCTACCCAACGAGCCTAATATCAATATACTAAAACTCGTTTATTTACAAACAAATTATTTAGCCCAATTAAATAAATCAATTCTAAATTTTGGTTTTCACTTAGGTCCTTTAATAATAAATAATAATAAAAAATTTTCGAGATTCTACAAACTATCCTCCTTAAAAAAATTTCGTCCTCGAAATTTTACTTAGCTAGTCAGAGAGTTCTTGATACTTAGCTTCTACTGCCTTCTGCTGGTTTAAGGCGAAAACCCTGGCTTCTTCCCCTTTGCCTTGTTCGTTGTCCCTTTTTGGTGGGGTTTCTTGGCAATTTCGAACCATATGACCCGACTTACCACATCGATAGCACACATTCTTGCCGTACAGACACTCGCCCCTATGGGTCCTATTGCACTTAGGGCATGGCGGGATGACTTTATTCAGTTTGCTTGATACTGATCCATTATTAGCCTTCTTGTTCTGTCCATTTCTGTTTTCTGTATACGGCTCATTCCATTCTCGCTTTTTAGAAACCTCAGAACTGGGTAGGATTTTCTCTTCCAACCCTAATCCAGTAGAGATTGCCTGTGCCTGACTAAAAGCTTCTGTGTAAGTGGTATACTGCTTGGCGGCCATGATCCCTTTGATCTCGGGTTGTAATCCTATCTCGAACCTCTTGACCTTTGTCAGCTCGGTGTTAACCATGTGCGGTGCATATCTAGACAGCCGTTCGAATTTCCTTTCGTACTCTCCATGCGACATGTTCCCTTGCGTGAGTTGAAGAAATTCTGCCTCCTTTTGGTCCTTCAATGACTAAGAAAAATATTTACCTAACAAAGCTTCCTTAAATTGGTTCCAAGTGAGACTACGTTGCTGCACTACTGTCCTAGTACGTGAATCAGATTCCCACCAATGGCTAGCATCGTCAATCAGCATGAACTTCTCACAAGAAACCTTCTGCGTATTATTGTAGTTCAAATGCTCAAAAATCACTTCAAGTCTCATTTGCCACTCCTCGGCGACGAAAGAATCATCCTTACCATTAAAGGAAGGTGGTTTGAAACGACGAAACTATTCAACTATCGAACTCGTGTTGTCAACTCTTGTCGCACTCGGGGGTGGCTCCTGAGCCTGTTGTCTGCCCAAGTCTTGCACTACCCTCATTAAGTCTCTGAACATATTTGCTTGGATTTGTGTTTGTCGAGATATTTCTATCAAATAAACAAAATAAATTTATCTATTTAGGTTTGCTAACCATTAGTCATTTTTTCATATTGTATTTCAAGTGATAACAGTTACAAAATTTAATTAGAATACACATATACCACTAACCAACGTGAATATAAGGGAACAACTCATTGTTTACATTCTGTATTCCAAGTCTTTGGTCTTAAAATACACTACTATGTTTCGCGTACTACTTAACTTTAAATAACTATACCGTATTACTAAATAGTTCAAATGCAATAGTAAAATAAGCGACAATTATTTTATAAAAATCATGCTAACCAATTTATTCGGACTAGCTAAACAAATAATAATTTATAGTAATTGAATATATTTACTTATTTCATAAAACATTTTTTTTTCCAAACTGAAAAAAAAAATTTCATTGCTACTGTTCACGTGAACAGTAGACGTACACTGTTCCATGAACAGTAGAGAAAGTTACTGTTCATAAAAATAAAATAATTTTTTTCACTACTACTGTTCATAAAAAATAAAAATAAATTTATTTTCCTTTTTTTTGTTACTGTTCATGTGAACAGTAGACGTGTACTGTTTCGTGAAAAGTAGAAAGTTACTGTTCATCTCAAAATTTTTTTTTCATGTTTATATGAACAGTAGTATTGTTCACAAAAAAATAATTTTTCACTATTCACGTGAAACAGTGCCGTATTGTTCACAAAAAGAATAAGAAATTTTTTTTTTCCGAGTCTACAGAAAGGTAAACCGGAATGCTTTGATACCATTTGTAACGCCCCAGAATTTCTAAGGTTCTAGAGTGTTAATAAAATTCATAAGAAGTAAAATATTGCGGAAAAACGACTTTAATAATAAAAGAAAAATTCCAATTGCTAAACAATTGGTTAATTCGTACACATTAAAGGAAAATAAATTGACGAATGTAAATAAACTTGAGATTTTGATGCTAATCGTCTTATTAACTAAAACATTATAAATAAAGAAATTTTATTTGGCGACCATTGGCTTGACAGCTTCACTGACCCGCTACGCATCCATCACATTAATCATTACCTGAATTTGTTAAAATGAGGGATGAGTATAAACAATTATACTCAGTGAGATACTTGTTATTTCCACAAACAGTCCAAATATTATAATTATGCATAAAATTATCTTACTAAACTGAACTGTGAATTACCACACCGTGACAATGATAATTCATGCAAGCGCTGCAAATAAACTGAAACTCAAATGTTTAACTGAACCTGAAAGTTTAACTGAACTGATTCTTGATTTCTCCCGAATGAGCACTAAAATAAAGTAATAGATTTACATACATAACTACAATAATTAGAAAGTCGTAGAAATCAACCATAGCACATAGTGTCTCACCTTAGTTCTTAAAATGTTATTGCTTCTGAAAAAATGAATGACTGAATGTAAAGCTTTAAAAAAAAGGTGCTACAAAAATCTGCTGGCTGTTTTCTTGATAATGACATAGGGGGGTTAATCAATTTTATATGGTTAAGTATTATAAATTGTTTTTTAAAATCCAACTCTAGTAGTATAGATTAACTAGGATTGTTGGTATTTGAAAGCAAATAGGAGAGAGAGAGATAAGCTAAAAAAAACAAATTGGAAATTCAAAAGGAATAATATGCGAAATACTATCCAAGGAAAATAGTCACTTTAAAAATCATTTAATGATAGAAACTTTTAATCGTCTCTAGTTTAAGTTTAGCTTATCTAAAAATACTTTTTCTCGGGCCGATAATCGTAATTAAATACGAGCTATCCAACGAGCCCAATATCAATATACTAAAACTCATTTATTTACAAACGAATTATTCAACCCAGTTAAATAATTAAATTCTAAATTTTGGTTTTCACTTAAGTCCTTTAATAATAAATAATTATAAAATTTTTTCGAGATTCTACACATCACGTCCAATTATTCAATTCAATATGTTCTGCGTTGGACTTCAGCAGTGATGCACTTAGGTCCCTCCCAATTTGGACCTGAAGATCTTGAGATGCTTTCATTAGTTGAGGGGAATACCTTCTTTAGTACTAAGTCGGCAAGTCGCCAACCCGAAATACCCTTTTGCTGACCTTATAGTTATAATACTTGGCCATTCTCTTTTGAGATATGGTCAGCCTAGTCTAAGACCCGTCTTTAGCTTTATCCAACAAGTGACGTTCCACCAATAGCTAATTTTCATTAGATAACTCATTAAAATGGATCGGCCGAGGTGAAGAAAGCCTGATTTCAACCAACACCACAACCTCAATCCCATAAGTTAGGAAAAATAGTGTTTCTCTAGTGGCCGTTCAGCTGGTGATTCGTAAGCCCAATGGACATGGTGAAGCTCGTCCACCCATACACCTTTCATGGTGTCCAAATTTCTTTTCAAAGTAGCTTTGATTATTTTATTTACATCACCAACTTGCCCATTTGCCTGAGGATGATAATTAGGAGTAGAAAACTGTTTTTAAATCCTTAAATCATCACATAAGTTCTACAACTTCTTGTTGTCAAACTATTTTCCATTATCTGTAACAAGAGAATGTGGGATCCCAAATCTGTAGATAATGATCCCAAATCTGTAGATAATGCTTGTCCAAATGAACTTAGTGGTGTTTGCCTTGATTGTAGAAGTTAGTGCTTCAACTTCAACCCATTTCCTAAAATAACCAATGGTCATTATCATATATTGAGCGTCGACTATACTCTTGGGAAGTGGACCTACAATGTCAACACACCATTTAGCAAAAGGCCACATACTAAAGAAAAGATGAAGTACCGAGGTAAATTTTTGGTTCTTGTCACAGTGCTTGACATAGCTCAAAGCGTAATTTCTCATGGTCGACCAATAGTAACCTTCTCGGAACATCTTATGCGCCATTGACTGTCCTCCTTCGTGGATGTCACAAATTTCTTCATGGATTTTTTGTAAGAGGTATTCAGCTTCAGCTGGTTAAATTAGATGAGTGTTGTGGAAAAACCTTGCTTATAAAGTATCCCATCTCTGATGATAAAGTGGGCAGCTCTTAGCCTTATTTTTATTTAACAGAAGCTTTTGAATTGTTAGAGAGTCCCTAATTTCTGTCATCCACTTAGGCTATTCACTGGTCGTTATTACTTCTTCTTTTACCTCAATAGAAGGTCTTTTCAAGTTCTCTATGAGAACGACTTTTAAAAACTTAGAATTCTTGCTGTTGGCTAACTTTGATAGAGCATTAGCGTTGCTATTTTTCTCATGAGGGATTTGAGATATCTTAAATTTATCAAAGATGAGAAAGAATTTCATGACACGGTTAATATAAACCGGCAATCCATTATCTCTTGCTACAAAAAACTACCATTTAGCTAACTCACCACGAGTTGGAAGTTGTTGAGCGTGAGCATTTTTACTTTCATTTCCTTGGCCAACTAGAGACCTGCAATCAAAGTCTCGTACTCTGCTACATTATTTGAGGAAGTAAATATGAGACACATGGTATAATTAAGGTTATGAACCTCGAGGCTTATTAGTATTATACTAGCACCAATCCTGATTCTCCAGAAGATCAATCCACAAATAAGGGCCATCAGATCAACTCATAAGCCTCAGTATCCTCAACATCCATCAAAATTACAGGCCTTTTTATTAATTCTGCCATAAAATCCAGAAAAGTCTGACCTTTAATTGATGTAAAACTGAATCAGCTCAATGTCCCACTTTAGCAAACTTCTTGAAGTATTAGGCTTTTGGAGCATCTATTTCAGTGGCTAATTGGTTAACACTTCAATCGCATGGCCTGAAAATAGGACATCAATTTTCTGGAAGCAACCATGTGTGCTAATACGAGCTTCTCCATATTTGGGTATTGTATCTTGGTGTATTAAACATGTTTACTCATATAATGATTGCAACACCCCGAGTCCAGAAACTCTAGACTTGGAAATGTTATCCTCTAATTATCATTAAACGACAAGATATAAATGCGGAAAAGTGGATAAAATTATTCATTCTATTTAATTTTATTTGAAAATACGAAATAAATGTCAATGACTTTCAACAGTATTAATTAAAAACAATAATTTGCATAATAAATGTTATGCCCAAATTTTTTATTGAATGAACTCAATAATTGCGGAAAATTTCATATTTTAACTAATTTAAAATAAGTAAAATAATAGTATTCCAATAACACAAATTGGCCTAAGGCATCTTATTTATGAAATAATAACAAAATAAAACTTAGATTTAAATAATACTGACTCCGTCTCACCCAAACAGTTGTTTCGAATCATCTAGTTCTCATCGTCTGAAAAGCAGAAAATATAGGATGAGCTAACACCCAGTAAGCAAACCTCATGCACGTAATAATGTATGCTTATGATATGCATTAGTTTCAAGTAGTTTTTCTAGAATATGTATCCCATCTTTTTCAATCCTTTAAAAACTTTAACATTGTGAGCTCACTTTTGTTTATCGCCTATCCAATCACAATGTAGTAGGTCATTATTATTTGGAACCCGTTCTATCTACCGGTAGTACCGCAAAGTGGTTAAACATTAACATTCAACATTCAACATTATCATTCGTCGGGTGCGCCGGTCCTCCACGCCCCATTTACCACTCACACCTTTCATGGCATAGGCGTACACACCATTTCTTTTATAAAATTGGGATACATATCTTTCTTGAGTAAAATATACATTTCAAATATTATCATTTAAATCTTTACTTTATGCATGCTTATAGATGCATTAACATGAATATACATGCAACAATATGTCGCGTAAAACATTAATGGCATATAAATGCATATAAAACTACATCAAAATATATCATGTTCTCATAATGGCTATTTACGTAACACATCTAGACATTTAACATTGCATTCTAAAAATGAATTTTAGGAGAGGTTTACTTACCTTGGATCTTTATTCACGTTTTACACTACAACAAAGAGGGTCTATAGCGGCGACATAGATTGCGACGACAAAAAGTCGCCTCTATTAATTCTACATATTAGCGACGACAAAGAAATGTCGTCGCAATACCAAAAAAACTTATAGCGACGACATATGTCGTCGCTATAACACCTAACTCGTCGCTGTTGTGTAGAGGCTATAACGACGTCTTTCTGTGTCGTCGCCACTAAGATTGGGAAAGGGCGGGAACTAATGGCGGCATTTTGGTGCATACATAGCGACGACAAATGTCGTCGCAATTGATATGCTGATGATGATGTAAGTCACGTGAATCATGTATTTTCTCGTAAAGTGTGAAGGGGGCTATAGCGTCGACATATGTCGTCGCTATATACCAACATCAATTTAGGCGGGAAATTTGGCGCCCAATTGTTATATATAGCGACAACATATGTCGTCGCTATACCTATTTTGATTAAATTTTGCAGGCGCGTGAATAATTACTTTCCTCGAAAAATGGGAATGATTCTTTAGCGACAACTTATGTCTATAGCGATGACAATGTCGTCGCTATAGAGTCTTCTTTATCTTCTTCCAATGTCCGCATTTCTGTATTGCATCTCCGTATTGCATCTACACACACTGCAGAAAAAATTCTTCTCCATCTCCGTTTTTTCATCTCCATTTCTTCATAATCATCTCCAATTATTATCAGTACTGTATTTGTAAGAATATAATATTTTACAAGTATGCATATTGATAAAAGTTGGACAACAATTAGAAATCGCACAAAGTCTGCAGATTTTTAGAACGGTTTGCAAGCATTTATAAACATGGCGAGGACATACGTTAACGACAGAGGAAGAATTAAATGTCCGTGCAAAAAATGTTTAAACGGTCTCACACATCCATTGGAAATTGTCGAGGCTCACATATTTCGTAATGGTTTTGCGGAGAGTTATGTCACTTGGATATATCATGGCGAGATTGATGTTCGTACTGCGAATGTGTATAGACAGAATGAGTGAGATGGTGTGGAAGATGAGATGATGGATGTAATAGACGACGTAGTTGGTGATGAGCATGCAGGTACAAGCACCGATGGTTACTATGACGAACTGTTTCAGGCTCTTCATTCAGAACTGTACCCGGGAGTTTCATCATTTTCATCCTTAAATTTTTTAGTCAAGTTGATGCATATTAAAGTTATGAACAAATGGACAAACAAGTCTGTCGATTATCTTTTGAAATTGCTGAAGTTAGCATTCCCAAATATGAACCTGATTGACTGTCACTACGAAGCTAAGAAGCTGATGACGAAGCTTGGTTTGGGTTACAAATCCATTCATGCCTACAAGAACGACTGTGCACTGTTTTGGGGTGAACATGCTGATAGACAAACTTGCCCGATTTGCCAGAAAAGTCGTTGGGTTCACACTTCTGGGAAAGTGAATGGGAATAATGTTCCGCATAAGGTGTTGCGATATTTTTCCTTGGCCCCCAGACTAAAACGTATGTTCGCGACGAAGGATACTGCAAAACTTATGAGGTGGCACAGTATAGGAAGGTCTAAGGACGATGATGAAATGCAACATCCCGTTGATGGAAAGGCATGGCGGGATTTTGACTTGAAACATCCAATGTTCGCAAGTGAGATCAGGAATGTCAGGTTAGGTTTGGCCGCAGACGGATTCAATCCATTCGGTGACATGAGTCTGTCGTACAGCATGTGGCCAGTAGTTGTAACAGTTTACAACTTGCCACCCTGGTTATGCATGAAGCCCGAATATCTCATGCTTACTCTGTTGATACCTGGTCCTAAAGCACCGGGTAAGGACATTGATGTATTTTTACAACCATTAGTGGATGAGTTGAAGGAATTGTGGGCCGATGGGATTGACACGGGAGACGGTGGAACCAACAGTAAGTCGGTATTCAGACTGCGTGCAGCTTTGTTGTGGACTGTTAACGATTTCCCAGCGAGAAGTAGTTTGTCCGGTTGGAGTAGTCAGGGGTACAAGGCATGTTCGACATGCAACGAGGATACTCCTTCAGTCCGTGTGATAGGGTAAGACAGCTTATGTGGGTCATCGTCGGTTCTTGCCATCCAGGCATCATTTTCGGAGCAATTTAGACTTCGATAGGAGGACAGATAGGCGACCACCTCCGCGTCGGTTAACGCCTACAGACATTTTAGCACAGTTAAGTCGTGTCAGATATAGAAGTCCAGGAAAGCACCCAAATTACGGTCTACAATTCGGAGAAGTGATGACGAGCTCAATTGGAGAAAAAAGAGCATTTTCTATGAGTTGCCGTATTGGACTTCTACCAAGCTCAAACATAACATCGATGTCATGCACGTAGAGAAGAATGTTTGTGATAGCTTGCTCGGCACAATTATGGACGATCCATTCAAATCAAAAGACACAGTCAATGCGAGGCGCGATCTAATGCAATTAGGGATCAAAAGGGAGTTACACTTGTATCAGAACGGGAATAAGTGGATGAAGCCTGCCGCATGTTACACCATGTCGTCTTCAAATCGTAAGAAATTTTGTCAATTTATCCGATCGGTTGAGTTTCCAGATGGCTTCGCTTCTAATCTTCGGAAGAATATTGCTCCAAATGACAGCCGTATTATCGGGTTGAAGTCACATGATTGCCATATTATCATGCAACGGTTATTACCAGTCGGATGTCGGGCGTTCTTGAATAAAACAATTTCCACGGTCATTATTGAACTGTGCACGTTCTTCAGAAAGCTTTGTGAAAGAACACTAAAGGTTAGCGACATGATAGCATCCCACGATCACCTTGTACTCATTCTCTGTAAGTTGGAAAGGATATTTTCGCCAGCCTTCTTCGACATCATAATTCACCTCGTAATGCATTTACCAGAAGAGGCAATCCTTGGAGGTCCTGTGCACATGAGATGGATGTATCCATTCGAGCGATACCTGAAGAAATTGAAGGGCTACGTAAGAAATCGAGCTCGGCCCGAGGGATCAATAGCTGAAGGGTATGTTGTGGACGAGGCATTGACCTTTTGTTCGAGGTACTTCCAGGACATAGGGACAAGGTTCGATCGACCAGACAGAAGTGAGGATGGTACTGTTCCACAGCTTTCTGTTTTTCAGTCGCAGTGTCACCCACTTGGAAAGCAGTCACCAACGACGTTTCCTACTCAAGTTCGAAATCAAGCAATTTTTTACACCCTGAACAACTGTTATGAAGTTGAGCCATTCTTGCAGTAAGAAGGCGTTAATTCTTGATTATTATTCTTTTATCTTGAATTAACTTTATCATTTGAAACGAACTAATAAACGTTGATCTTCAATACTTTGTTCAGGGAACATAGGCAGGAACTAATGAACAGTGGCTGTCCAAACATCGAACTAGTGCACAGAAGAGACTTTCACGGTTGGTTCTACAGAAAGGTAAACGAACATCGACTGAATAAAATTACAAGTTTTCAACATAATTGCTTTCAATAACTGAGAATAATTCTTGTCATGCAGCTATATGCAATGCGCCAAAGCCACAACCATCAAGTTTCTCATGAGTTATTTGCGTTGGCCAGTGGATGTTACCAGCAGGTTCTGTCATACACGGATTATGTTGTCAAAGGAGTTCGGTTCGTGACATATGATCGTGATATTCGAAGAAAAACTCAAAATAGTGGTGTGTCCGTCCCAGGGATTGGGGGTGAGAATTACTACGGGCAGCTGCAAGATATACTGGAGCTACAATATGGACCGAAACTTTCAGTCTATCTGTTCCGATGCAAGTGGTTTAAGTGTGATGGGAGACGGATGGTAACTGAGAATAACGTTACCAGTATTGACATCAGTGCAGAGGCGTTCAAGGATGATCAGTTCATACTTGCTAGCCAAACACAACAAGTGTTCTACATTGAAGATCCATCTCGTGGTCCGAACTGGCGAGTAGTACAAATTGTCCATCACAGGAGCACGTGGGACATAGTGGGAGCTAACATCACAGAGATTGACCTGCTCCACAATAACTACTCTTCCGATTTATCTCTAGTCGTTGATCTTGGCAACATAGAGCATGTATCCTTGCACCGCGATGCTGATGAAGCTGATGAGATCGATGCATCGGTTATCAGGAGAGCCTCGTCAGATACTGCAGGAGAAACTTCGTTTATAAACGACGATGATGTTGAAGACGATACAAATGCAGAATACGAGGATGAAGAAACATCGAGTGAAATCAATGAGGATGTCAGTGACGATGATGTAGATCAATCGTATCATGATAGTGAATCGGATTGAAATGTTATTGTGCGTCACTAAATTTGCAATGAAATTACTTTAAAAAAACGCATGTATTTTTTTGTTGTTACTGTTTTCGGCTTGAATGTTTGTCATTCATTCATCGGTTCATTGGTATTGGTCAAAACACGAGTTTGGATGGAGTTTCAACATTTGTGTACATTTTTTCGAACAAAAAAGTTCTACAATTGTACAAAAAACATGATTTTATTTTCCCATTATATCTTCAATCGTAAAAGTAAAAGGACTTAAGTTGCAAATAAAATTGAAGGAAATTGAAATAAAAGAAAAATTATGAGGACCCAAATGAAAAATGTTTAAAGTTCAATGACCCAACTAAATATGAAAACATAAAAATTAAATATTAAATATTAAATACTAAAAATTATTATTCATAATATTAAATCTCAATAAATATTAAAAATTAAAAATTAAAAATTAAAAAGTCAATATTAAATACTAATAATTTATAATTGATATTATTAAATATCAATAAATATGAAAACATAAAAATTAAATATTAAATATTAAATACTAAAAATTCTTATTCATAATATTAAATCTCAATAAATATTAAATATTAAAAATTCAAAATTAAAAAGTGAATATTAAATACTAATAATTTATAATTGATATTATTAAATATCAATAAATATGAAAACATAAAAATTAAATATTAAATATTAAATACTAAAAATTCTTATTCATAATATTAAATCTCATTAAATATGAAATATTAAAAATTAAAAATTAAAAAGTCAATATTAAATACTAATAATTTATAATTGATATTATTAAATATCAATAAATATGAAACATAAAAATTAAATATTAAATATTAAATACTAAAAATTCTTATTCATAATATTAAATCTCAATAAATATTAAATATTAAAAATTCAAAATTAAAAAGTGAATATTAAATACTAATAATTTATAATTGATATTATTAAATATCAATAAATATGAAAACATAAAAATTAAATATTAAATATTAAATACTAAAAATTCTTATTCATAATATTAAATCTCAATAAATATTAAATATTAAAAATTCAAAATTAAAAAGTGAATATTAAATACTAATAATTTATAATTGATATTATTAAATATCAATAAATATGAAAACATAAAAATTAAATATTAAATATTAAATACTAAAAATTATTATTCATAATATTAAATCTCAATAAATATTAAATATTAAAAATTCAAAAATAAATAATAATAATTATTATTGATAATATTAAATATTAAAAATAATTGATAATATTAAATATTAAAATTTTTTCATAATTTTAAAAAGCGGGAAAATTAATAATTATAAAAATTATTGCAATTGAAATACTCCCTTCAAAGGAGAAAGCAACATATAATTTTCTGCAATGTATTGTCAATAGCGACGACATATGTCGTAGCTATTGTGCTGAAAATTGGGCGCCACCTTTAAGGCGCGTGTTCAAAAAAGCTTGTTATTTTCCATTTCTGCCAATTTTGTTCTTCTTCCGTTGCTGCTGTCGCGCCGCCGCCGTCTCCCGTGCGCCGCCGTCTTCCTCTCTCTCAGAATCGTCCAGAGACTCCCATCCTTGCAACAAAGGTGAGCTCTCTCTCTCTCTCAATCGCTCTATCTCACTCTCAAACTCCACATCATTTTATGTCCTCTTAATTTTTTTTTTCAATTTGAGGGTTAAATCTGTTCTTGCAGTTTTTTGTTTCAGGTTGCTGAAATTTGCAGAGGCGCAGGCGAAGGTGCCGCAAGAAGAAGGTGAGCAGTTGAGTTTCCCCTCCTGCTTTGCGAATATGCAGTTATTTTGTCGGTTCCTGAAAGAAAAATTCAATTGAAGAGTAAAGGAGATTCCAGATCAGTGTTAAATTTAAATTTTAAATTCCTCCTTTCAGTTTATTTTCTGTTTAAGTGTTGCTTAAGAACAAAAAGAATAAATTATTAGTGAACAGAGAGAAGTTTGCAATTAAGAGGTCTGAAATTTAGAATATTTCAGAAAGCAGTTACTGGAAATATGGTTTGAGTTGAGAAGAAGTAATTTACTACTTTTATCCAAACTACATAGATAATAGTCATAGAAACACATTTACTGAAGTTGTTTGAGGACTTTGATGAAATAGAGAAATCTCACATAGCGAAAAATAGAAATAGAAATAGAAATTTTGACACTCACACTGGTAAAGTAATAAACTACCAAGGTGTTTATTTTTTTACTTTTGAGTTTTCATTACTGGTGATATGTTTTCTGACCTACATTGGTGGATTTCTTCTACTTTTACTTCAGTTTAAATTATGGGTTTATAGCTTAGCAATGGATAAGGTAGTTGGGCTTAATGAGGTTCATGAATTTGAATGTTTTGATGTATAGAACGGAAAATGATTTTGATATAGTATTGTAAATATTGTGTTGAATATTCTTGCTATTCTTAGTGTAATTTTGTTTGGTAGATGACACAATGTATCTTAAACGTGCAAAATAATTGTGTATGTTAGATGGAATAGTTGTTCTACGTTATTTTCATTCTAAGATTGCATTTTGACAGGTTTATATTAATAAATTTGTTATTGTGACTTTAAGAGAAATGAAATGGATGTTTATGGCTGTTTGCAAAAACTATTGGATCTACGTAGAAGCTTTTTATGAATGAACTTTGACCTTATTATAATTAGGGTTTAATTTTTGGAAATGGGTTCAATTTGATGGTATAATTTGGGAAAAATTTTCCATAATATCAAAGTTTAGGGACTTATTTGCAATAAAATAAGTTTAGGGGCCAATTTATAATAAAATATAATAAAGTCAAATTTTTCCATAATTTCAAAGTTTAGGGACTTATTTGAAACTACAATAAGTATAGAGACCAATTTATAATAAAATATAATAAAGTCAACTTTTCCCATAAATTCAAAGTTTAGGGACTTATTTGAAATTACAGTCAGTTTAGGGACCAATTTATAATAAAATATAATAAAGTCAAATTTTCTCATAAATTCAAAGTTTAGGGACTTATTTGAAATTAAAGTAAGTCTAGGGACCAATTTATAATGAAATATAATAAAGTCAAATTTTTCCATAAATTCAAAGTTTAGGGACTTATTTGCAATAAAAGTAAGTTTAGGGACCAATTTATAATAAAATATAATAAAGTCAAATTTTTCCATAAATTCAAAGTTTAGGGACTTATTTACAATAAAATAAGTTTAGGGACCAATTTATATATATAATATAATAAAGTCAAATTTTTCCATAAATTCAAAGTTTAGGGACTTATTTGCAATAAAAGTAAGTTTAGGGACCAATTTATAATAAAATATAATAAAGTCAAATTTTCTCATAAATTCAAAGTTTAGGGACTTATTTACAATAAAATAAGTTTAGGGACCAATTTATAATAAAATATAATAAAGTCAAATTTTTCCATAAATTCAAAGTTTAGGGACCTATTTGCAATAAAAGTAAGTTTAGGGACCAATTTATAATAAAATATAATAAAGTCAAATTTTCCCATAAATTCAAAGTTTATGGACTTATTTGCAATTTTACAATAAGTTTAGGGACCAATTTATAATAAAATATAATAAAGTCAAATTTTCTCATAAATTCAAAGTTTAGGGACTAATTTGAAATTAAAGTAAGTTTATGGACCAATTTATAATAAAATATAATAAATTCAAATTTTCTCATAAATTCAAAGTTTAGGGACTTATTTGAAATTAAAGTAAGTCTAGGGACCAATTTATTATTAAATATAATAAAGTTAAATTTTCCCATAAATTCAAAGTTTAGGGACTTATTTACAATTTTACAGTAGTTTAGGGACCAATTTATAATAAAATATAATAATGTCAAATTTTCTCATAAATTCAAAGTTTAGGGACTAATTTGAAATTAAAGTAAGTTTATGGACCAATTTATAATAAAATATAATAAATTCAAATTTTCTCATAAATTCAAAGTTTAGGGACTTATTTGAAATTAAAGTAAGTCTAGGGACCAATTTATTATTAAATATAATAAAGTTAAATTTTCCCATAAATTCAAAGTTTAGGGACTTATTTACAATTTTACAGTAGTTTAGGGACCAATTTGAAATAAAATATAATTAATTCAAAATTATCCATAATTTTAAAGTTTAGGGACTTATTTGCAATAAAAGTAAGTTTAGGGACCAAATTGAAATAAAATATAATACATACAAATTTTCACATACATTTAAAGCTAGTATGGCTGACGTGATATTCGCAATTATGTCATGTGTTAGTATGGCTGACGTGATGTCGCACGGAGGTGATGGTGCAGGAGATCCTCCACAGCAGCCATCTCACCGGCTCCCTTCGGCATGCGAGTCTGGTAAGACGTTTCTTTCAAATTGTAATTATTTATTATTTTATACATATCGTTGAAGAAAATCGTATGATCAATACATTTTTCAATTTTTTCATTTTCAGCACCCCCGCCAAAGCGACGGGGTATATCTCGAGGTATCAATCTCGAGATGGTTTGGCAGGCGAATGGGAAGATGCCACTTCCTATCGCGTTCGACAATGCACAATGCAGCCGATCGGGAATAACGCGAAGTATTTCACGCGCTTGGTTGGGAACCAAGTGAGATTCACCGTGCCCCCGTGCTACCCTTCATGGACAGAGGTTCCAGAGGAGCAGCGGGCACGGTTACGTAGCATTATCGAGGTATGAACGTAAATTAGTTTTGTTATTAGTACACTTCATTAATACTTGTTTTACGACTTGTACACTAACATATTCTTTTTTCACTCTTGCAGAGCTACTTCGATCTACAGGGCGATCGGTCGCCCGACGAGTACCGAGCAGTATGTGCCGCAGTAGATCGTCTGGCAGCCGATCGTTATCGCGATTACAAACTCAAGGCGCATAATCACTTAAAAGCGCATGGACCGAGCCGACCATACGGCGAGATGTCCGCCGAGGACTGGCAGAAGTGCATTGACTTCTTCACCAGTCCTACTTTCGTGGTAAGTATTGTTTATATATTGTTTACGATATTTTATATACTCTTTTAAAAAATACATTTTTTGCTAATCAATTATATGTTATACTTTCAGGACCGGTCCTCCAAAAATAAAGTCAATCGGGGTAAGGCTAAATACCCGAGCGTGCAGGGGTCGAAGAGCTTCTCTGCCACGCGTTACGATCAGGTACAACATATAAATTTTCAATATCATTATAAATATCTTCACTACATTACGTAAAAATGTATACTAAATTTCACGTTTAAATTGTCGTAGCGGGACCCCGAGACCCAGAAGTGGCCGGGGATTATTGATTCGTTCCGGATGTTTCACACATTCCGGGATGGCAATTGGGTCAACCCGCAGGCGGCTGGTGACTATGTGAGAATTTTTAAATTATGTGAATATAATTTTATCTGACATGCATGATATTATTATTTATTATTATTTTTTCACTGAACAGGATAAGCTTGTTGAGTTCAGAGAGACTCAACAGACACAAGTCGCCTCCAATAGCGCGTCATTAGACGAGCGTGCTATTGCAAAGGAGGTTCTCGGAGAACGACGAGGTCACGTCCGTGGGGTTGGTCGGGTTCCGAAGGGCACCTCTCACTCGCTCGATTCGACTGCTGCATCGTTTGCCCCACAAGGAACTTCCCATCAGTCCTCTGCAGACCCCCAGAATAATGATGTTCGGTTTGCCATGTACGAAGAGCAGCTACGCCAAATGCAGCGTGAAATTGAGCTTCTAAAAAGTAAAATACCAGCTGCGCCTGCGGATGAGAAGGACGGGGACGGGGACGGGGACGACGGTTTGCAGGGTCTGTAGATTTTTTGAATTTTTTATATATTATTTATATTATTTGGAAAAAAAAAATTTTTTTAAAAAAAATTCAAAACGTTTATAGCGGCGACAATGTCGTCACTATAGGTAATTACATTATTTAAAAAAAATTTTGTAAAAAAAATTCAAAACGTTTATAGCGGCGACAATGTCGTCGCTATAGGTAAATACATTATTTGTATTAGCGACGCCTTTATCGTCGCTGTAATGGATGAACGTATGGCGATGACACAATGGTCTCTATTATTTTGTCTATAGCGACGGTTTTTACGACGACTATGTCGTCCCTATAAGTCCGTTTTCGAGATATGGTCACGACTCTATTGAGACGACATTGTTGTCGCTATAAATACAAATTTATATAGAGACGACGTAGAGTCGTCGCTATAACTCTAGAGACACTAACTTGTTGCGGTGATATATTGCGACGACTTTGTCGTCTCTAAAACCTTAAAGATACGACTTATGAACATTCAGCGACGACAAATGTCACCGCTATTTCCCTCATTTCTGGTAGTGTTAAGTAGCAAATGGAGATGTCCCGAGTTGTTCACGAAGTCAACGTGCCAAAAATCCTTAAGTGTGATCTTGAAATCTGAGAAGATGAAACAGTAGAAGAAAGAGTTTTTTTTTTTTTTCGAGGCTGGACATTTCCTTCGTTCACATGAATAAAAGAGAGAGACTTTATTTTTGTAAACAAATATGTAGAAGTAGGATGATCTCCTGCCCCTCTGTGGGCAGGATATTATGCCCACATGCTGACTTGTCAGCATGTGGGCAGTTGATTAAAAAACTGTTTTTTCAATCAACTGCCCAAGTCAGCATGTGGGCATGATATCCTGCCCACAGAGGGGCAGGAGATCAGGAGTGATATGTAGAATTAGAAAAAGTCTTGGATTCTAATTATATGGTAAGGGAAAAATTTAAGTTGTGTAATTATTCCAAAATGATTTCATTAGTCGGTGAAAGTTTTAATTGGTTGCCTAATTATTAATCAAGATGGAATAAATACGGTTTACTTAATATAAAATATGGATGTTTCACAAGAACAAGTCCAGGTTCAACTTACATTACAAATGGCAAATTATAAATTTAAAAATAGATAAGAAAATAAATATGTTATATAATTTGTTCAAAATTTAATTGAATTATATGCATATTTAAATTAAATTCAATGGCACGTTGATCGTCTAGGGTGTCACGGAACGTTCCACTGCAAAACCATAGTTAGTCACAAAATAATAATAATAATAATAATAATTTTTTAATTAAAGATTAAATATAATATTAGAACAAGTATCGTCATAATCTATAAAATCATGTAAGTGAATGCGGCGTTACAATTCATTACACTGTAAAAATAAATTTCGTTCTCGAAATTAAAACTTACTAAATAGGTAGGGGTACTTCGCGCGCACCTCATCTTTGCGCTCCCATGTCGCCTCTTCCACAGCATAGTTCTTCCAAAATACTTTGATTGGTGTTATTGTCTTTCTTCTAAGTTCTTTGTCTACTCTCTCTAAGATCTTTACTGGCATCTTTTCATAAGTAAAATCTTTACGGAGATCCAACGATTCATAGCTTAGGATGTGAGAGGTTTCTGAGATATATTTTCTCAGCATAGAAACATGAAATATGTTGGTGGTAATGCGATCTGATAAGCTAACTCTCCTACCTTTCCAAAATTTCAAAGGGTCCCACAAAACGAGGACTCAAGTTTTCTTTCATCCCGAATCTCATTACACCCTTCATAGGTGCCACTCTCAATGCTGAAATTTCTATCTGTATTGCGCATAGTCGAAACAACTGCAGTAGCAATTCTTTCAACATCAATTGGGTCATTTTCAACCATATTTTCCTATCTCAGATGTTTAGGTGGCTGATAAACTGATTCCTATATTATTTTGTCCTTTCTAAGATTATCTCTATCAGGAGCAATATGAGTCTGGGGCAAAATATCTTGGAACGTGCGAGTTCTGCCACCACGATGCATGACTCACCTACATGATATGCATGTTATGCTAGATGTCAGAATGCGTGTGTCATGCAAACATATAAACCCTGAACCATGCTCTGATACCAATCTGACACAACTAAGGGTTGGACCCACCAACAAGTCTACTAGAATTACTACTCATGATTACTTATTTTTATGAAAATTTCGGTATTATCTCCCCTGTAATTTGGACTAATCAACCTGAAATAAAATACCACATATCCCAACAAACTATATTCGCAACTAAATGGGACCATTTGCCCTTCCAATACTCACAATAAAACAACGCAGTAGAGACTAGCTGAATTATAAAACTTTTATTATTTAATTAACATAAACTGTACATACGAATGACAAAATACATAGTGAGCCCACCTAGCTATTTACAAGTAATGCAAAATGATATCCAAAAATGAACACGCATCTCCAAAATAATGACTACATGCTCTATGAAGTGAGTCATACTAAATATCTTTGTCGTGTGGCTCCGACTTCGGACTCAAAAGTTTTATATCCAAAAGCTGCCCAGAAATTCAACCGCTACCTGATAAGAAAAATCATCGTTGAAAATTAAATGAGTTGATAGGCTCAGTGAGTGGGAATTTTTAAAAATAATTATACTCTTTTCATTTACAGATACTATCGAAAACGAGCTCACGTCATTTAACAATTCACATTATAACTTCTCATAACGTAAATGAGCCCACATCTAAATCAACATTTACATCATATTAATTTCAATAAGTAATATCAGCTCATAATTGTAGAATATTGATCAGCTAAAATATATATAATCATTTCATCATATCGTCATATCACAGTATAATGGAAAATCTCATTCAAATGTACTCTTTTTATATAATCTCCGCATGCGTGCACAGACTGCCTCAAAGGGCTAAGCTTTCTAGTATACGGCCAAGACCCCTCAGTGTATATGATGTATGGTCAAGACCCCTCAGTGTACGAATACATGGCCAAGACCTCTCAGTGTACTAATACACGGCCAAGACCCCTCAGTATACTAGAATAATCAATGAATTCACCAGGTACTTTTTATAGATTTAAACGTCATCTCAATTCACGTTTAATTTCAGAATAGGCAATTTCACAATCTTTAGAATTTACAACATAACATAATACAATAAACAATTATAAGAAATCACGTAATTTAACATTTAATTATATAATATCTTATAATTGAAATATAAATTTTCTAAAATATATTTTCCACTCACAAAGTTATCTATTGGAGACTAACTCGGCTGATAGACTGTTCCGATATATGAATCACTTCCTGAGATAACAATAGGATTATCCAAATCAAAATTCACTTATAATTCTCCTTCTTGAAAAATCCAATAATTAAAGCTAGGAATTAAACTGCTAATTCTTAACCCACTATAAACACACAATTAAACCAATTGTTAAAATCGAAGTTTCTCTTCTTACCTCATATCGTAGCCCAAAAAAGAGCTCTCTAATGTCGAAAGTCTAATGAACTAAATTTTTTTTGGTGTATAAAAGATATTAGGGCTGAAGAAACTTGAATGATCTTGGGCTGAAACTCTCTGTTTCTGGTACGTGCATAAGGAAAGAGGAAATGAAAGGAAAGAAACCAAATTCAGCATAAAGAAGAAACCAAAATTTGTATTTGGTTTTGTGCTCAGTGCCACTGCCTGACTTAACCTTTTCCTTTTTTTTTTTTTTTTGAAACTTGACTTGAGATTTTTGACCAAGATATTACTTGACTTTGATTGAAGTATGACAAACTCATCTCCTTCAAAAAATTTCATCCTCGAAATTCAATTGGTTAGGCATTGAAGAGCTGTGGATATTGAAAACGCATCTGATCTTCATTTTCCCATGTCGCATATTCTATTGTATGATTTCTCTATAACACTTTAACCATTGCTATAGTTTTTACTCCGTAGTACTTGTTCTTTTCTATCTAATATTCTAACTGGTTTTTCTTCATATGTAAGATTCTCTTTCAACTCAACCGGTTGCGATTCCAACACATGAGACAGATCTGGAATATATTTACGAAGCATTGAAACATGAAACACATCATGAATTCTAGATAACTCAGTTGGCAAAGCTAAACGATAAGCAACTGGACCAATGCGCTCAATGATCTCATATGGGCCGATATATCTTGGACTCAATTTTCCCTTTCTACCAAATCTGAGAACACCTTTTCACGGAGACAATCGTAGAAAAACTATCTCCAACTTCAAATTCAAGATTTCTTCTATATTTGTTTGCATAATTTTTATGTCTATCTTGAGCCGTCTTTAGTTTTTCTTTGATTAATTTCACTTTCTCAGCAGTAATCTGAACAAGTTCAGGGCCTAACAGTTTTCATTCACCAACCTCATCCCAACAAACTGGAGTTCTGTACTTTCTACCATATAATGCTTCAAAAGGAACCATTTCTATACTAGAATGATAAATGTTATTATATGCGAATTCCATTAAGGATAGATGAGTATCCCAATTCTCTTTAAACTGAAGAACACAAGCCCGAAACATGTCTTCTAAAGTATGTATAGTCCTTTCTGATTGGCCATCTGTCTGTGGGTGAAAAGCTATACTAAAATGTAGTTTAGTACCCATGGCTTTCTGCAGACTGGGCCAGAATTTAGAAGTGAAACGCGAATCTCTGTCTAAAACAATAGATACTGGTGCTCTATATAAACTAACTATCTCATCCACATATATTTTCGCCAATTTATCGAGTGAATAAGTAACTTTAATCGATAAAAATTTGGCAGTTTTTGCCAGTTTATCTACTACGATCCATATACCATCATGACCACTTTGAGCACGAGGAAGCCCAAATAAGAAATCCATAGTGATGTGCTCCCATTTCCACTTGAGAATAGGTAATGTCTGTAAGAGTCCAGCTGCTTTCTGACGATCTGGTTTCACTTGTTGGCAAATAAGACATCTGGATACAAACTCAGCTATTTATATCTTCATTCCGTGCCACCAATAATGTTCCTTAAGTATGCGATACATTTTGGTACTCCCCGGATGCATTGCATAAGCTGAACTGTGTACTTCTTCCAGAATTTCTTTCTTTAACTTTAAGTCGTCCAGAACACATAGTCTACTTCCTATAACCAAAGTTCCATCATCTCGAATAGTATAATCTGCGTGTTTACCATTACTAACTTCTTCTTTCAATTTACTCAATATCGGATTTTGAGTCTGAGATTCTCTAACTTTGTCAATCAAAGTAGGTCTCACTCAAAAATTAGCAAATAAAGCTCCCAAACTGGTTACTGATAGTTGAGCAATCCAAACTTTGAATTCACTGAACAAGGAATAGCAAATTGCATTAGTCTGATTCGTAAAACTAGACATCTTTCTACTGAGAGCATCAGCAACTACATTGGCCTTTCATGGATGATAATCGATTTTGCAGTCATAATCTTTTATTAGCTCCAACCATCTCCTCTGTCCCAAATTCAACTCTTTGTGATCAAAGATATACTTTAAGCTTTTATGGTCTATAAAAACCTGACATTTCTCACCATACAAATAATGTCTCCAAATTTTCAATGCTAAAACAACTGCGGCCAGCTCTAGACCATGTGTAGGATAATTCAGCTCATGTTTCTTTAACTGTCTAGAGGCATAGGCTATGACCTTTCCATTCTGCATCAAAACACAACCTAAACCTTGACGTGAAGCATCACTATAAATCACAAATTCTTCATCTGAAAATGGAAGAGTAAGCACTGGGGCAGTAACTAATCGATGTTTCAGTTCTTCGAAACTCTTTTCACATTCTTCAGTCCACACAAATTTAACATTCTTTCTAGTCAGAGTAGTCAAAGAAAGAGCAATTTTGGAAAAACCTTAAACAAAATGATGGTAGTACCCTACTAAGCCAAGAAAATTACGTACTTCTGTCACATTAGTAGGTATTTTCCATTTTACCACTGCTTCATTTATATGTAGGTCTACATAAATTCTCTCTGCTGAGATAACATGCCCTAAAAATATCACTTGGTCGAGACAAAATTCACATTTATTGAATTTAGCATATAATTGTTTATCCCGCATGACCTGTAAAATAATTCCAAGATGCTCGGTATGCTCATCTTGATTTCGAGAATATACCAATATAATATCAATAAATACAAGCACAAATTTGTCAAGATACGGATGAAACACTCTGTTCATTAGATCCATAAATGCTGCTGGGGCATTGGTCAGCCCAAATGGCATCACAAGAAACTCATAATGGCCATATCGTGTTCTGAAAGTAGTTTTTGGTACATCTCCATCCTTGATTTTTAGCTAATGATATCCTGAACGCAAATCAATCTTTGAAGTAGCACTCTGAAGCTGATCAAATAGATCATCAATACGTGGCAAAGGATATTTATTATGGATTGTCACTTTATTCAACTGTTGGTAGTCTATACATAATTGCATGGTGCCGTCTTTCATCTTCACAAACAAAACTGGTGCTCCCCACGGAGATACACTATGTCTGATAAAACTTTTTTCTACTAATTCCTGTAACTGAACTTTTAACTCTTTCAATTCTGATGGAGCCATTCTATATGGTGCTTGTGAAATAGCTGCAGTTCTTGGAATTAAATCAATAGTAAACTCAACTTCCCTATTTGGGGGTGGACCCGATAATTTTTCTGTAAATACATCAGGAAACTCTTGGACAACTGGGATGTCTTCGAGTTTTATCTTACTAACATCTGTATCAATTACATGAGCTAAATACGCAAAACAACCCTTCTTGAGTAATCTTCTAGCGTCAATAGCGGATATCATACAAGATGGTAAGATTTTACACTGTCCACTAAATATAAGGTTGTCCTGATCGTCTAAACACAACCTCTTTACAAAAACAATCAACTGATGCTCGATTTTCAACTAAGAAGTCCATGCCCAAGATAACATCGATATCATGGATAACAAAAGGTATTAAATTTTCCTTGAACTCCTGATCATTCACCTTGATCCCACAATCTCGATATACATTCTTAGCTAAAAGAGATTCTCCTACTGGTGTTTCCATTACCAAACAACTATCTAAAAGTTCTAGCTTTTGGTTCGCATATATAGCAAGTGCAATTGAAATAAAAGAGTGTGTAGATCCAGGATCAATTAAAATACGAGTATTTTTATCAAAAATAGGTAACATACCCATAATTACATCTGGTGACTCTTCTGCTGCCTGCTGTGTCATAGCAAAAACTCTTATCTGATTATTTGGACATCCTGCTTGGCCTTTCAGTTTTACCCTGCTACTACTTGCTACATTGGGCTGAACTTCACTATTTGTACTTGCTTTATTAGTCAAAGTATCTTCTTGGATCTGATTCTGTCTTGTACTACCCACACTCTGTTGGGAAAATATCCTTGATGATATGCCACTCTCTTGTACTAAAACTGGGCAATTTCTTCGTATATGCCCCGCTTGGCCACAATGATAACAGACACCAAACCCCTTGAACTTTAAACACCGCCCAAGTGAAATTTTCTACAAAACTTGCAATGAGGAAATTTTGTGCTGCTGGAACTCCCTCCATATCTCGGAGTAAATGATCTTTGGGAGAAACTCAGAGTAGGATGACGATTACTCCTTGACTGCTGTATCGTACTTTGGCTGAATCTAGAGCCTTAACTTCCTCGTGATCTGGGCTTGAACTGGCTTGAAATAGAAACACCAGGTCGAAATCCTCTATTATCCATCTGAGGTGGTCTGTAGTTAGAAATTTCTTTCCATGTCTGACTACCGCTAGCTCTGGATTTTATCTGTTCTTTATCAGTTTTTCTATCTGACATACTTTTCTCCACTCTCAAAGCTGATTCTACTAATTTTCCAAATTCACTCCAACCTGCTCCGATCACTTATGATCTAATCTCTTTTCTTAACCCATATTCAAAACGTTTGCATTTGTCAAGTTCATTACCAACCAGGACTTGTGCATATTTCGAAAGTTCAATAAATTTTTTCTGATATTCCGCAACAGTTGAAGACCCCTGTACTAGCCTCAAGAACTTATCTTGTTTAGTATCTTTATAAGAACGAGTGTAATAAGCATCATAAAAATTACGTCTGAAATCTTCCCAAGTTATAATAGAAGGGTCTATATATTTTTTCTGCATTGACTGCCACCAATCGTATGCTCTTTCTTCTAATAAAAAAGTGGCAAGATGTAATTTTCTATCATCTGGGCAACCTATCATATCAAAAACTCTCTCTATTTTTATCATCCATGCCTCGACAATTGCAGGATCAGCTGTGCCTATAAAAACTTTAGCCCCAAAATTTGTTGCTCTCTCAATGCTGAAGTTTGTATATGTACTGCGCATAGCCGAAACAACTGCAGTAACAATTCTTTCAACATCAATTGGGTCATTTTCAACCATATTTCCCTGTCTCGAATGTTTAGGTGGCTGATGAACTGATTCCTCTATTATTTCATCCTCTCTAAGATTATCTCTATCAAGAGCAATATGAGTCTGGGCAAAATATCTTAGATCATGTGAGTTCTGCTACCACGATGCATGACTCACCTACATGATATGCATGATATGCTAGATGTCAGAATGTGTGAGTCATGCAAGCATATAAACCCTGAACCATGCTCTGATACCAATCTGACACGACCCGTCCCAATCAATAATATATTCCCGAGACATCATGTGTGCCGATAGTGAATACCAACTAAGGGTTGGACCCACTACCAAGACTACTAGAATTACTACTCATGATTACTTATTTTTATGAAAATTTCGGCACCTTGTAATTTGGACTAACCAACCTGAAATAAAATACCACATATTCTAACAAACTATATTCGCAACTAAATGGGACCATTTGCCCTTCCAATACTCACAATAAAACAACGCAGTAGAGACTAGCCGAATTATAAATTTTTTATTATTTAATTAACATAAATTGTACATACGAATGACAAAATACATAGGGAGCCCACCTAGCTATTTACAAGTAATGCAAAATGATATTCAAAAATGAACATGCATCCCCAAAATAATGACTACATGCTCTATGAAGTGAGTGATACTAAATAACTCTGTCATGTAGCTCTGTCTTCGAACTCAAAAGCTTTATATCCAAAAGCTGCCCAGAAACTCAACCGCTACCTGATAAGAAAAATTATCGTTGGAAAATAAATGAGTTGATAGGCTCAGTGAGTGAGGATTTTTGAAAATAATTATACTCTTTTCATTTATAAATACTATCGAAAACGAGCTCACGTCACTTAACAATTCACATTATAACTTTTCATAACGTAAATAAGCCCACATCTAAATCAATATTTACATCACATTAATTTCAACAAGTAATATAGCTCATAATCGTAGAATATTCATCAGTTAAAATATATATCATCATTTCATCATATCCTCATATCACAGTATAATAGAAAATCTCATCAAAATGTACCATTTTTATATAATCTCAGCATGCGTGCACAGACTGTCTCAAAGGGGTAAGCTTTCTAGTATACGGCCAAGTCCCCTCAGTGTATATGATACACGGTCAAGACTCTTCAGTATACGAATATATGGCCAAGACCTCTCAGTGTACTAATACACAGCCAAGACCCCTCAGTATACTAGAATAATCAATGAATTCACCAGGTACTTTTTATGGATTTAAACATCATCTCAATTCACGTTTAATTTTAGAATAGACAATTTCACAATCTTTAGAATTTACAACATAACATAATTCAATTAACAATTATAAGAAATCACGTAATTTAAAATTTAACGATATAATATCTTATAATTGAAATCTAAATTTTCTAAAATATATATTTTCCACTCACAAAGTTATCTATTGGAGACTAAATTAGCCGATAGACTGTTCCGATATCTGAATCACTTCCTGAGATAACAATAGGATTATCTAAACTAAAACTCACTTATAATTCTCCTTCTTGAAAAATCCAATAATTAAAGCTAGGAATTGAACTACTAATTATTAACCCATTATAAACACACCATTAAACCAATTGTTAAAATTGAAATTTCTCTTTTTACCTTGTATCGTAGCCCAAAAAAGAGCTCTCTAATTTCGAAAGTCTAATCAACTAAATTTTTTTGATATATAAAAGATATTAGGGCTGAAGAAACTGGAATGATCTTGGGCTGAAACTCTCTGTTTCTGGTACGTGCATAAGGAAAGAGGAAATGAAAGGAAAGAAACCAAATGCAGCATAAAGAAGAAACCAAAATTTTTATTTGGTTTTGTGCTCAGTGCCACCTCCTGACTTAATCTTAACCTTTTTCTTTTTTTTTTCTTTTTTTTAAAACTTGTCTTGAGATTTTTGACCAAGAAATTACTTGACTTTGACTGAAGTATGACAAAACATAATAAAATATAAAACAGGTTGTGGGTTCTATAAAATATGAGGTTGAAATGTTGATAAAAGTTGTGAGTCCCACAAAATATGTGGTTAAAATTAATCGTTGACTTTAATTTTAACTTTTTACTAGTTTTTAAACTCTGCCAAACAAGTTCTAAATTAAAAACTGAATTCACGTATTCATCCGTTCAAATTAATATATCAACAATAAGAAATTTATAAACTAGTTAAAAATATGTAATATTTTATTAGATTATATTTCTGATTGAAAATTAATATTCAATACATGATTAATGTTATGCATATAAATATATCAAAATGTATTTTAATAATATATTATTTATTTAATGAAGTGTTAAAACATATTTATTTTATTTTGTGATTTTATAAAATATAATTGGAAAGTATGTTGATATTTCATTATTTATTAAATAATTTCATATATTATATTTTTTGTGACATTAGAGGAAATGTTTCCTCTTAAGAGATCGAAAAGATTATGGTAGATTCTGTTTCAAGAAATTACATGGTTGCTTCTAGCCATTTTCGGCTCTTTCAGCACTATTACCTTCTTTATTACTAAGTGATCATTTATAAACTTTAATTGATAATCTTGATTGTTTATCTCTCCACGATCTATAGTTCCAAAATAGCCTTAGATCTTTTTAATGCGTGACAAATCTTAGCATGATAGCACTCTTTTGAAGATTTGACGCTATACTTCATTTCCTAATTAAGACTTATCCAATTCTCATAAGAGAAGATTAGTACATTTTTATAAGAAACAGAAACACCATTGAAAGAAACTTAATAAAATAAGGAAACAAGAAGATCTGATTGAGTTGACGATGGTGACAACACGAGAAAAATCAACACATTTCTTTTATAACATTCAAAATTTCATATTTTATTACATAAACATACTATATGTAATCCTTAGTCATCTCTTTACTTATACGAATGCGCATTGAATGTTTATCCAGCGAGTTAACAGAATTAGCTACGAACTACACTCCCTTGCTGCCAATTTCTCTTTACTTATACGAATGCGCGTTGAATGTTTATTCAGCGAGTTGACAGAGTTGGCCGCGAACCGCACTCTCTCGCTGCCAATTTGTCTTTACTTATACGAATGCACGTTGAATGTTTATTTAACAAGTTGACAGAGTTGGCTGCGAACCACACTTTCTCGTTGCCAATTTTTCTTTACTTATACGATGCGTGTTGAATGTTTATCCAGCGAGTTGAGAGAGTTGGCTGCGAACCACACTCCATCGCTGCCAATTTTTCTTTACTTATATGAATGCGCGTTGAATGTTATCCAGCGAGTTAACAGAGTTGACCGCAAACCACACTCACTCGCTGCCAATTTCTCTTTACTTGGTACAGTAGGGTAGAGAATATTTTGGTTTGGAAAATAATAAACTTTATTTAAAGAACACGGCGTCTAGTAATGCTGAAAACAAGAGAAATGAAAACTACTGGTAATATGGTCGAAGATGAGTGATATTCCAGGGATGCCTCGTCTCTCTCCATTCTAAATCTTTCAATCTGTAAGTTCCAGGCTGGATTTCTTCTACGATCTTGTAAGGTCCTTCCCAGGTAGGCCCGAGAGTTCCGGTTCACACCTCTCTATTAGCTTGGAACATTTTTTCAGAACGAAGTCGTTGATGTGAAAATTCATACCCTTAACCTTGGAGTTATAGTATCTGGCCATTTTTCTTTGATAAACCGCATGGCGAAGTTGCGAGTATACATGCCTTTCATCCTGCAAGTCCAGGTTCGCCATGCGTAAGTCTTGATTGGTAACCTCGTCGAAGTGCAAGTGCCTAGGAGAGGGTATCCCGACTTTGAAGGAAATCATTGCTTCCGCCCCATATGCTATGGCAAAGGAAGTTTTGCCAGTCGTCGTCCGAGAAGTGGTTCGATATGACCACAGAGTCTTGGGTAATTCTTCGGCCCATCCTCATTTGGCGGATTCTAATTTCCTTTTCAGTGTGTGCTTGATGATCTTGTTGATGGCCTCTACCTAGCCATTAGACTGGGGATAGTACAGGGTATAGAAATCTCTCCAAATGCCTAGATCCTCGCTGTTTGAGTTAAACTTCTTCCCCATGAACTGTGTACCGTTGTTAGAAACAAGGGAGTGGGGAATCCCAAAGCGACAGACAATGTTCTTCCAAACGAATTTCCATGTGTTCTCCTCGGTGATCTTGGCCAAAGGTTCAGCTTCGCACCATTTGGTGAAATAATCCACCACTACAACCGTAAATTTGACTCCACCCCTTCCAGTTGGGAGGTGACCTATAAAGTCGATCCTCCATTTGGCGAAAGGCCAAGGACTGGTGACCGGGGTGAGGTTCTGAACTAGGAGCTTTGGCACAACAGCGAATTTCTGACACCTGTCGTACTTCTTCGCGTAATCATGTGAATCCCTCTTCATGGTTGGCCAGTAATACCCTTCCTTCAACGCCTTTTGTACCAAAGCCATTCTCCCTGAATGATTACCACAAATTCCCTCGTGTATTTCCTTAATCACATAATCTACTTTCTCCTATGTTATACAAGATAGGAGGGGGTGGCTAAATATCTCTTATATAGGATCTCATCTTGTAGTACGAACTTCGTTGCTCTTCTACAGAGTTTCTGTGTTTCCTACATGTCGTTCGAAAGGGTCTGGTTGGTCAAGTATGCGATGATTTCCTTCATCCATTTAAGAGATTCAGATATCGTCATGGTGTTCGATACTAGAATATCATCAGTGGATGGTCGGCTAAGCTTTTCAACTGGGATAGCCCTTATCAGGTCAGAATCCATGCTGCTCGCCAATTTTAAAAGGGCGTCTGCGTAACTATTTTCGATCTACGGGATTTGGAGAAGCTCGAATATCTCTAAGTGGGATAGGAGGTCTTTGGCCTTTTTCAGGTATGCCACTATGGACTGTTCGTAGACTATGAAGGTTCTGTTGACTTGACTAACCACCAGCTGAGAATCGCTATAGATCTGGAGTTTTCTTGTCTTCATCTCTAGTACCAGCTTCAAGCTTACTAAGAGCGCCTCGTATTCAGACGAAGCGCACAGTTGAGGTTATGACCATCGGGGCTGACCAGCAAAATCCCAGCTCTAGCTCTAGCCTCACCTGAAGATCTGTCAACATATAATTTCCATGTTAGTACCTCCTGAGGCTTGGCCTAGAGCGGCTCCTTTGGGATATGGGCGAATTCGGCTATAAAATCTACTAAAGCCGTCTCTTTATGGAAGGTCTTAGCTTGTAAGAGACGTCGAATTGGCTAAGCTCGATCGACCACTTCATCAGCCTTCTTGCGGTGTCTGGCTTCTGGAGGATTTGTCTCAGGAGGAGGTTTGTAAAGACATCGATGCTATGTGACTGGAAGTACGGTCGAAGTTTTCGGGAGGCGACAATTAGAGACAGGGCGAGCTTCTCCATGTCTAGGTATCTTGTCTCTGCATCCTATAGGGCTTTGCTTACATAATGGACTGGAGTTGAGTCGGGCCTTCTTCTCGGATCAAGACTGAACTTACTACTTTTTCAGACACCGCAAGGTAGATGAGTAATGTTTCTCCATTCTTTGGCTTGGATAGCGGCGGGGCCTTTCTGAGGAGGACCTTAAGCTCTTAGAAGGCCTTCTCGCATTCTTCTGTCCACTCAAATCTTTTTCCTCCTTTGATGGTCTAGAAGAAGGGCTGGCAACAGTCGGTCGCTTTTGATATGAATCGATTCAGGGCTGCCAATCTTCTTGTTAGGCTCTGGACTTTCTTGAAGGAAGACGGTGACCGCATCTTGACGAGTGCTTTGATCTTTTCGGGATTAGCCTCTATCCCGCGCTGATTTACCATGTAGTCGAGGAACTTTCCCGACGCGACTCTAAAGGCGTACTTTAGGGAGTTAAGCTTCTTGTGATATTTGCTAAGGATTCTTAACATCTTCCATAGGTGCCCGATGTGGTCCTTGGCGTTCACGCTCTTTACGAGTGTGTCATCGACGCAGACTTCTATAGTGTTTCCAATAACATACGGTTTACTAGCCGCTGGTATGTGGCTCATGCATTATTTAGGCCGAAGGGCATCATCCTGTAGCAGTATAACCCTCGGTCTGTAATGAATGACGTATGATCCTCGTTTTCCATTAAACATCGAGATCCTGAGTAGGCATCCATGAAGCTAAGTAACTTGTGACTGGCAGTCGCATCGACCAACTGGTCGATGCGCGGCAATGGAAAGTTATCTTTGGGACATGCTTGGTTTAAGTCTGAGAAGTCTATGCATACCCTCTATTTCTTGGTGCTCTTCCTTACCAGTACGGGGTTGGATACCCATTGGGAGTAGACTGCCTCCCTGATGAACTCATTAACTAACAGCTTGTCAACCTCTTCCTTCAAGGCGGAATACCTCTCGTTGCTCAAGGGTCTCCTTTTCTGTATCTTGGGGCGCATTTTAGGATCCACCTTTAAGGCGTGGCAGGCCACGGATGGATCAAACCCCACTATGTCACTATGTTTCCATGCGAAGATATCAGTACTCTCTCGCAAAAATTGCTTTAATTATTCCTTCATCTTTTCCTCGAGCTTCTGTCCCACCTGCAACATCTGGAAAGGTTCCGAAGGGTTCACTAGGAATGCTTCTAGCTCCTCGGCTGGGGAAGCAAGAGAGTCCGAGCCTATAATTCGAGGGTCCAGGCCCTCGTCCAATATCATTTCCTCGTCCATTTTTTAAGGGTCGACTTTCATCAGCTCCAAATGTATGGTCATTATCACCGGGGTAACATCCTCACGTTTTGCTGCCTTTTGTAACGCAATCATGTAGCAGGCCCTTGCCTCTATTTGATTACCGAAAATCTTGGCAACCCCTCTCAGCGTCGAGAACTTCATTGCCAAGTGATGGATGGATGTGATCACTTGTAGATCCTTGAGTGTAGGCCTACCGAGGACTTCATGGTAGGCGGAGTGAGTATGAACTACCAAAAATTTCATGAATTTTCTAAGATGACACGAGGGCTCTCCAAAGTCCACTGCGAGGGTGATCTTTCATCGTAGAACGAGGCTATCTTCCATGAAGCTAAATAGTAGCCCTGAGATGGCTTTCAGCTCGTGATCCACGTCTATCTGATCAAAGGTACTGTCGAACAAGATGTTCACGGCACTTCCATCATCGATCAGCATCTGTCCCAGTCTGTTTCTGGCGACAACAGCGCAGACCACCAATGCATTGCAGTAGGAGTAGTGTATGCCAGCTTCGTCTTCTTCAGTGAATGAGATCTGTGGGGCTTTTGGTCGATGTCTATGGACTTGCCAACTCTCTGCGGGTTTTTCTCTTACTGCCTTTGCGTAGTTTCGCCATGAGTTCATTGTGTACCCTCCGACATAGGGCCCTCCTATGATCATATTGATTTTTCTGACTAGAAGGGCTCCTGCCCTCGGTGGGTCCCTGTTTCTGTCATTTCTTCCGTCATTGCGGAGAGGTCCATCGTCCTGGCATCGATGATGAGGTCTTTGCCTTTGATTGGAGAGTCTTCGATGTCCCCGCGTAGGTCAATTCTCCTATCCCTATCTCTGGTTTTCGTGGTTGATCAGTTCCCTTACGTCTGGGTAGTTTTCTGTGTTATGTACCCTAGTCATTTGTATGTGGCAGAACTTGTATGGTGTGGTCACCGAAAAAAGGGCCAATGCGACTGTCTTGGGATGGAGGGCTGGGACTACCTCCGTCTGGTTAAATTTCCAGTAGTGGTTATTCTATGGTCCGAAGAAGCGCTTCCTCTGAAAGCGGTTGAAACGAAGTTCAGGAGGGCGTCGCCCATCCCTTCGATAGCGGTCTCTCCTATCTCTTTTAGCTTTCTCCCTATTTTTGATTGTCTCCTCCGACCAAATATCGCGCTGGACCAAGTCTACCAACTGACTGTAAGTCTTTGGTTGGCTGTTCTAGATGTCTCTCCAGAAAGGAGTGCGCATGTGAAGTCCGGTCACGAGTGCATCCAAGGCTTTTTCATCGGTTACAGTTTCATTCTTGTTGATGACGTTGCTGAACCTCTTGAAATAGCTTTTGACTGTTTCTCCTTCTTTCTACCGAATGTCGTGGAGTTAGGCGATATCGACTATCATTGTTCGGTTGCCAATGAAAGCATTGACGAACTCTCTTTTGAGCTGATGACAACTCTGGATGCTTTCTGGTTTCAGCTTGTTGTACTACATTTTCACGTCGGATGTAAGTGTGGTATGGAAATTTCGACATTTCACCATGAGGAAGTGGCCTTGGAGCTTTATCTTGTATATGTTGATATGATCCGTGAGGTCGCTTCTCCTATTGTATTTGTCCATAAGAGGCATTCAGAAATTCACGGGTATCTCCATGGCCTACATGTAATTGGTGAATGGAAGGTTCTCGTCGTCATCATCCTTATAGCATTCTAACTTCTCTTTCTCGTCCTATGGCCTCACGTAACTGGGTTTTGGGTCCTTCCTCCTTTGCGTGCTGGCCTCACTGTTCTCACTACACCTGTTGTGCACTGGTAGGGATGACGCTATGGAGGATCCTACCCTCAACTTATCAAACACGCTGGCAGCAAGAGCTGGCTGGTTTCCTTACGCTGGAAGAGGTCTCTCCTTCTGATCGTCCTGCGAGGGCTTCAGAACGATGTTCTGAGGGTTCCAGCCATTTGAAACGGGTAGGTCATTTTGAGATCGACGACTTTCTATTAAGTCGGACCTTGAAGGGCTTCTCCGGGCATGACTACGCTTGGGTCCATGTTGGAGGGATTGATTCTCCAACAGTTCAAGCGCTACCTTCATCTGGGCATTGTCCAACTTCAAGTCCTCGTTCTCCTGTTCAACCGTCCGCTTCTGTCGTTGTCTTCTCCTCTTACAGCGGGTTATGTTCTGGAGATATTGAGCGCTCTCCTGCCGTAAGTCAGTGTGGTGGGACTCAACTTCTCCTTCCATGGAGTGTTCGGTCGCCATGCTCTTCCCGGTAGAAAATACGTTTTTACCACAAGTTTTAGGTTGTATAACGTTTTTTTTTCGATTTCCATAGACAGCGCCAATCTGTTGACGTCAGAACCTGCACTGTCCACGTGTCAACAAATCTCCAGTCACTTCTCTACCAACCTGTATGTTACCTGCACACTCGGACAATCGTTAGGCACTAAGATCTTAGGAGAAAAAGGGTTCAGCAATCGTTGGTACTCTGACGATCAAGTCAACTGCCAGTATATAGATTAACATAAGGGGGTGAAAGAAATTGGGTGTGGGAGGGACAAGTAGGCAGAGATTTGAACAGAGTTTAGTGGTGAAATTATTGCATGAAAAGAGCGTACTTTAGAATAACTGGAGACGTTGTATTTATAGCACAAGAGTTCTAATTGATTTAGGAAACAATCAATTAGATATCTAATCGGATCCTTATTCCTTAGGGGATAGAGATGATCGGCTGTCAAGACAATCTCCTAGATTACTGTCCTTAATTGAATTCATCACGTTGCCTAATTTTTAGGAGATTGGGATTTGGTTTCATTGTGAGGATCCGTATGCCATTCAAACACAATCAGTTTTTAATTACTTCTCTGGTCATCCCAAAATATCGTGCTGCCTACTAGTTATAATAAATACGAAGCCCGGCGAAGCTCTATGGGTCGGCCATGAGCATTGAGGCTTTTCATGGGCTTCACAATGCTTCGATTCGAGAATGCTAAGATGCTCGATGGGCCTCCGAAACCTTTTGAGAACTTACGAGGTCCTTGCAAGACCCCCGAAGCTTTCGCCGGGCCCACTTGGATTTTTATTAGGGTTTCGCTGACGGGGCCTTATCAAAATCGGGTGGTAACATCTTATCTATGTGACATAAATATCTAATAAATAGACAACTAAATTCAAATTTAATTTCCAATATATTCTATGAATTGTTATATTTTATTTAAAAAAATTACATTTAAATATGCATACAAAATATAATTTACATAAGAATCTAAATTTTGTTATTTCAGAGTGTCTAATGCAACTTTGCTTTCTCGCTTTTGGTGGAATCACGAATGTACTAGAACTAGCTAGACTTTCGGTAATATAAGTCAACTCACATTTCGTGTTATGCAATATCATAAGGAAAATCAGTGGGATATTTCAATGGTCTTTATAGACAAAAGAAAGGTGGTTACAACAAAACCCACTTGATCCAAAAATATTGACTTCAAAACATTTTTTTTCTTTAATTTACTACGAAAGTCTTCTTTTGATGATGCATGCAGTTTTATTTATGTGTATGTCACGTTGTCATATGTGTCTAATGCCAAAAATGATCTTTTGAACGTAAATTACCATAGAAATTTTCTTTATTGAATATCAATATGAAAATTGAACATATTCAACAAAATCATAAAAAAATAAAAATAATTGAGACGGGGTCGGAAAAATTTTATTTAACATTTTCAAATAAAAAACTACAACTTTGACCGTTTACTACTAAACAAGATAATTTTTTAAATAATTAATTATATATGGCAGCATAGTTGAAATGCCAACAACCAAACATCAATTGTTGTCGATTTTAATCCCACAAGGTCGTTAACAAGTAATAAAGTGATGAAAAATGTCGAACCCACGAGTACTAGCGATTAATTAACTAATTAATTTATAGTTCGATTTTTAACAAGATAAAAACACAAATTTGTTTATAATTTCAATCATAAAATTATTCTACTTAAGTTTAATTAAATCTAAATTATCACGCAATCAAAAGTAATTTAAGAACACATTCGAATTTAACTAACACTAGGCGAATCCACCTACACGTTCATTAATCAATTATCCGTTAATCGCTTTAGCAAATAATTATCCTAGATTGAAAATAGGTGATTCTATAATAATCAAAAGTTTCTTTTGACGGTCAATCAATTCTATATCGATATGCAAAATATAAACTTCGAATATAAAAATATGCATTTAAATCACAAGAACACCCTAAATAAATTTCATAACACATAATAGTAATCTTTATCTATTATTGAATCATATATTGTTCAATATAATGTGCTTATCTAGATTGACTCTCTCGAAATCAATAAAGATCGTAAAACATTCCAATGACGATCAAGTATTAAAACGTAGAAACGGCAATGATGAATAATCAATTTGGAAGCAATTAATTACGAGAACGAAATAATTTCTAATTAAATAAAAACACGAAGTTTTATCGTTCATCCTATCAATAAGTAATTTAGCTGAACATGATTTCGTAAAATATTACAAAAGTTGAATTAATTATGTCCAGAGGAAAAAGAAGAAAAAAGAAATAAAACACGTGATTCCGACCAAAGAATCTTCATTCCGTTCTTTTGATCTTCAATTCTTGTGATATATTTTTTCTCTACTTTTGTCTCCCTCATTTTCTCTATTCTCTACCTTTTATATGCTTCACCAAACTCCTAGAAACGTGTTTTACGTTATTATTTTACCCTGAACTCAATAGAGTTCTGTTTCCATCAGGAAACAAATAAAACTTTTCACGTTATAACTAACCTGCGATCGCATGGTATTGTACATTTAGGTTCTACAGATGAAATCCTTGGCTTGTGATCGCACCATTGACCGAATGGTTAATTGATTTATAGTTCTTGAGTTTTTCTCTTTTGTATTTGCATGACAAGCTCCTCAATTCTCTTTATTTGTTCAATTGAGTCCCTTCCCTTCCCGGTTTGATTTCTTTTCATTTGATCGATACTTGAATTTAGTTATTTTCCTAAAATTATCAAAAACAAAACGCCATTATGCTGAAAACATATAAAAGTACTCATAACTATTCCTTTTGTTGGGGCCCCGATCAGTATAACAGCAATGACTAGTAACTAAATATCTTTTATAATTTAACCATATTACATCGCATATACTAGACCTATAAATTAAAAAAAAAAATTGGAATATTTAATATCTTAATTATTATTATGATATAAAGAGTTTAAAATAAAAAATTGATATTGTAATTTGAAATATGAAGAAGTCAAAATATTCACAATTTTGGGAACATTTACTATTAAATGGTAATGATAATTCAAACATAATAAAATATAAAACAAGTTGTGGGTCCCTTAAAATGTGCAGTTGAAATGTTGATAAAAGTTGTAACTCCTACAAAAAATGTCGTTAAAAGTAATCGTTGACTTTAACTTTAACTTTAACTTTTTACTAGTTTTTAAACCTAATCAGTACAACTTTTGTACTTATTAAACACCTCCAAACTTGAACCTTTATTCGTCTTTGAATTTACTAACTGTTGACAATCATGCACAAAACAAATTAAATAGTGACAACTTTCACAACATAAATAACATGCCGTTCTTGTTTCAGCTTTTGCAACGACTTATAATTCATGACAAGTGTCCAGATATTTCTATTGCAAATATTATTCTAATTAAACTATACTTATTATGTGTGTAAGTAGTTAATCCGATGTACTTAATTTTTACGGTGATGATAGTCCAACCATTTGCTCAAATTCTCATTTCCCTCTCATAGGGTACACTTTCCCCCAAATTGTTATTTTCTTTCAATTCTTGAGATTTTGGGTCTAAAGTTATGCTTTATTCATTATTTTCTTGCTCAAAGCTGAATGAGCAAGCTAATAATCATGACTAACTAGGTTTATGAAGATTCTTTAATTTTTGAGTGCTATCGACCTAGAAATTTCCACTAAATAAGTCAAACTCATTAGTTATATAATATCCATGTTAACTTTGCAAAAGTATCTTTCATGTTGGCTATAGGAAATAATAATTTTTTTTATAGTTATATATATATCTAATGTGCAAAAATAAGTTTATTAAGCTTTCTAGATGACTCATGTAACGAGCTTTAGGCCGATGAGCGTTATAATTATTCGAGTAAAAAAGGCTACAAATTCCAAAATAAAACAATTGGAAAAAAATTCCAAATTCCAAATTGACTTAGAAATAAATATTCCAAACAAGCCAAAAGGGTCTAAGTAATCTAATCAGTCATGACCAAAACAACCCAACGAACCTACAAGAAGACTCTAAAAAATAAAACAAAGCCGGATGACAATATCTAAAGGAAACAAAAAAGACTTGGCAGGACGAATGGCTCAAGGCCACTCGCTAGAGAACGGAAGCGATTTCAAGTTTAAACCAAGTCGGATCAAACTTGCTCTAATACCATGTAAAAGTTATAACAATAATATAAATCAAATTAAGAAGAGAAGAACAAAGAGAAATAAAGAAGAACCAATCTTATTAAGCAAACGGGATAATAAAATAATAGATACAACTCGTATTTATTGTAATGCAAACCCTAACATATAAAGGGTAAAACACTCTATTATTAATGCTAATACATTACTAGTATAACTCAACCATATATAATATACTATATGTAAATTTTGGCGTCACAGTGTAATAGAATTGGGTGAGAGATACCGAGAAGCTTGAAGCAGCTCCATATGGCACAGCTGATTGTTATTACAGCCAGTTGCGTTGTTCCTGATCAGTCCTAACAATGGCAGCTGTATGCTGTTCAGATTTCTTAGTTCCACGCTTTTTATCTAATGGATAAACTTCCCAGCAACCATTCCTCCAGTATGTGTGATTTACTTCTGGAATATGTGCAATTTTCCAGTATTCTTCACCAAGTTTTTCTCGAGAGAGCGGTACAATAAATTCATCTGGCATATCAAAAAATTCAAGCACTTTTAGGTCAGCAAGACGTTCGATTCCTTCAGGCACACCCTCCAACGAATTGCATCGCTGAATGATAAGCTTCTCCAGATGAGGCATGGCACCCTCCTCAATGATCACCTGACTCAAGGTTTCTAATTTGTCAAGACCCAATAATTTCAGCTTCGGAAACTTTCCAGCCTTGAAACACAGTTTCTTCCCCACATAACTTGCGAGAAATTCAATATGGACTAGATTAGGCAAATCTTGGAGATATTCAAGTGGATCATCGCTTAATTGACTCCATCTAAGATATACTTTAACCAGGCTTGGAAGAGATCGTATCCACTTTGGAAAATTTGCTAAACGCCCTGTCAAATATAGCCGTTGAAGGGAAACAGGAGGCGAAGACAGGTGACTAAGATCGAGGAAATCTCCCTCTATTGATCTTAGACCTAACGAGCATAGCTTTTGGAGGTTCTCAATGCACAAACATAGAGCTACTCCATCTTCGGTTCTCAACTTTGTAATGCTAACTCTCCTCAGTTCGGTCATCATGGCTATTTCTTTAAGTGCTATGCTTCCTCGATATGCATCGACAACGCCAATTTTCTGCAAGAATTTCAAGCGGCCCATTCCTTTGAATACTTTGAAACCATGTACATGACGATATACTAAAAGATGGCGAAGATTTTGGAGTTTTAGAATCTCAACTGGCAACTCATTGATATATGTCTCTTTAAGATCTAATATCTCTAGCTTCTGAAGCTTCTTAATAGATCTTGGGAGGCTTTTGATCTTGGTGCTTCTCAAGCTTAGATACCTTAAATGAAACAATTCGAGAACAGCCTCTGGGAACTTCTCCAGAGGAACTCCCCTCAAATCTAAAACTTTCAGCATTCTACATCTTTTAAGCAACTGAAGAATGCTCAAAATGGATTGGGGATCTTCCACATGAAACGATAGAAAGGAACAGATTCTGGTGCCATAGCGCTTGACATCTGTTTCTATGAAGCTCCCATGGACTGAGAGGTGTCTAACTCTTCTGGGCAATGTCATGTTCTGCTCATTGGTGCTTGTTACAAAATTCTGATCTCTTGATTTTGGAAGAATAATCTCCCGGTAAAAGTCATGCATACGGCTCGTTTTGATGCTTCCATCATCATTCTTTGTCACGGGACTAAGCAAGCTTCTGTTGACAAGCTCATTGAGGTACCCTTGTGCAAGTTCTTCTACTGATCTTCCCATTTTTTGTTTCACAAAACCTTCTGCTATCCACTGTCGAACTAGTGTTTTGTGTTCAATCTGATGATCCTCGGGATAATTGCTCAAGTACAGAAAACATGTTTTGAGGTAATATGGCAGATAATCGAAACTGAGTGACAAAATTATTCTCATACTCTCAAGTTTATCATTACCTTCCAACTCGGAGCCAAGGCTGCAATTGAGCTTCTTCCATTCATCAAGATTAATCTCATTTTTCGTAGACAGCACCCCACTGATTGCAACAATGGCAAGCGGCAATCCTCCACATCTTTTCAAGATGCTTTTGCAAATTTCAATTAAGTGTGTAGGGCATGGGTTCCCCCTGAATGTCTTCTGTGAAAATAGAATCCAGGACTCTTCTTCAGACAAAGGATTCAATTCGTGCACATAGCCATCAGTTTCTTTGCTACAAGATGAAGCCACATCCATGAACCTGGTTGTCAGGATGACACGACTCCCATTGTTCTCATTAGGTAATGCATATCTGATAGCTTCCCATGGATGAATACTCCAAACATCATCAAAGACTAGCACATACCTGTGAATATATAGACAACAAAACTGTAAAACTAAGAACACTAGACTACACTCTTTGGATCAATGAAATTAGGTTAGAAAGAAGAACTTTCGAGGAGCAAAAAATAAAATGAATTTACTAACAATTTAAGAAGAGAAATTAGCACAGAGTTCAACGGTACCTTGTTTCGCGCAAGAAATCTTTGATAATGGCTTTCAGTCTATTACCATCCATGCTTCTAAAGTTTTCAGGAGGAGTTTTCTTCTTTTGATCAAACAGCTGCTGAATTGTGTCTTTCAGTAGTTCTTCCACCACGAATGACTGAGAAACCGTAATCCATGCTTGGTTATCGAAATGTTGCTTCACAACAAAATCATCATACACCTTCTTAATCAAAGTGGTTTTCCCCAAACCTCCCATCCCCACCACTGAAACCACCTTAAATCGTGATTCCCCCTCCACCAGCCACCGAATTAGCTGCCTTTTCGGGTTTTCAATTCCCACAATCTCCGTTTCTTCCAATAAAAGTGCATCGCCTCGACGATCAATCCCTCTATTATTCGCAAATTGCAGTGTTGAAACTTCCTTGGCAGGAACATTAGACCTATAACCATACCTCTCATGTCCCTTTGCAATATCTATGATTCGGGATTTGATGTTTTGGATTCCAGATGCAATTTCAAGTTGGGCCCCCGTATTTCGTACACAGAAAATTAGTTTCCCCAGAAAACGATCATTTTTGAGGTGGGATTGGAGCATGAAATCATCTATAATGTCTTCAGTTTCATATGCAACATCTCGGACTTGCTTAACCCAGACTTTGAGCTCTGGATCATTGTTATCTTCGGCATCAGCAGCTGTGAGAAAAGCTATCATTCTCTCAAGTTCATCTCTTATAAATTCAACTTCCTGCTTGACATTTTTGAGCAGATTCACCTTTTCCTCCAATAAGATTGTGAGTTTGTCAACAACAAATAACACTACAGACTCTGCCATCTTTTGGTCCCGAATTCTGTGAGAGCAAATGAGAAATGCTATAAATCAAACTGTTTTTGGATAATTTGTTAATGTTTGCTGCGTAGAGGCATCAAACAGCAGAAAATTATATCACTGAGGACACAACTCCCTTGTATTTGTAGAAGCAATGTTGAAATAGAGGGAAAACTCGGGTTGGACGTGGGAATTAGTTATGTTGAGTAATTAATATAGCTCTACTTTGTTGATCCATCGTTCCATATATAGTAAATTTGAAAGTGTTTATAAGTACTTATAAGTTAGTTAAACATTATTTTTATTCATTCATTTTGTATAATCCACAATTTTTATTCACTTTCTATCGAAACTATTTAACAAGTAATTAATCTTTTTCATTGTTTAGGATCAGACCTCAGATTTTTTTGTATGCTAAAACCTTTCTAAGAGATTTGATAGTTGTAATATGTAAAATTATATAGTTTATTACAACTTATTTCTAACTATATTACAACATGTTTTTGTTAATACTTTTGAACTAATTCTAAATTTGCATGTTTGGTAGGTTATACATTCATTAAAAAAAAAAAAAGTTTATTAGTTATATACTAGTATACCGCTTCCTTGCGGTGAGATCCGATAGCCTCTATTATGATAATGGATTGAGGTGATGAATAGATTTTGAAGATAATCGGTGAATGGAGATGATATATTAAAAGAGATGGATTGGGGAGGTGAGCAGATTTTGGAGATAATCGAATCTGGCATATAAATTGAGCAGTCAACAAAATTTGGAGGAGGGAATCAGGCATATAGATTGAGCGGTTAACAAATTTTGGAGAAGATGATTTTGTGAGGATAGAAATTGAATACATAGTAACACAGAGACATTTAAGTATTTTTTTTTCCCGTGGTGCAGAAAACTCTCTACGATTGTGATTAAATGCAATATTATCTATTATTGTATATCAATGTCCCTAAAGGTATTATTCACATCATTCGCGGAAAATTGTTGGGTTATACTAGTCAACTTCTTTAGGCTCCACTTGAAATAAAACCTAGTATAAATACTACAAATGGTACATTTCCCAGTTATTGTTAAGCAATTTCGTAAAGAAAATGAGCTGGGATAAGGAATTGATTATTCAAGTAGACTCTAAAGAAATATAAAATAGAGGCCCAATAATAGCTAAAGGGTAGGTCACAACAACCCACTTGATCTAAATACCTTTAAATAAGTCATGTAATCAAATCATATGCATCCAATGCCAAATAAGGTTCTTTTTAGAATTGAATTCCCAAGTAAATTTATGTATTGGTGACCGGATATAAGAAGAGATTCCGTAGTCAAATGTTTAATTTGTCAATAAATGAATGCGGAACATCCAAGACTGGAAATATTGAAACATATTTTATAATATTAATTCTCGAGATATATATATATACACATGTTATATTCTAAACTATATTGCTTTAGCAATTAAGGTTGGAGTTAATATTAATAGAATAATGTTAAAAATATGTACTGTTTTAAATATATTTATACTTAAACAAGATAAGGAGTTTCGAAGTTAAATACTTACATTTTGTACTGTTATATAATATCATTAAATGATTTCACAATCATTTTTAAACAACGTTAGAAATTAAAATAAAATTTGTGCCGGAATTAAATGCATAGAATTAAAGACCTTTTTTTATGTCAATTTAATTTACTTTTCTATATTAAATTCTTTCTATTAAAATTGATATATTTAATGTGTGTTTATTTTTAACAAATAAATTTTATTTTATTTTTATTCCCACTTTCTATAGGCTTTTTTTCTATTGCTATTCCGATGTAAACACTATTATGAAGCTTATTATTTTTTGAATCAATTATACATTATAGTCTTATTAGAGCATCTCCAATGCATTCTAATATATGTGGCATTAGTGTCTAATAAATAGACAATCAAGTTCAAATTTATTCTTCAATATATTCTACGGATTGCTATATATGTGTATTTTATTTTATTTAAATATAAATAGAAAATATAACCCACAAAAGAATTTAAATTTTGTTAATTATGTTTGTCTAATGCAACTTCGCTTTCTCGCTTTTGTGGAATCAGGAATGTTGAAAGTCTTTAATTTACAATATCATGTGCAATACTATAGACAAAAGAAAGGTTGTTACAACTAAACCTACTTGATCCAAAAATATTAACTTCAAAACATTTGTTTTTTATCTTTAATTTACAATGAAAGTCTCCTTTCAATGATGCATGTAGTTCTATTTATTTGTATGTCACGTTGTTATATGTGTGTAATGTCAAAAAATGATCTTTTTATCGTAAATTACTATAGAAATTCTCTTGATTGAAGATCAATACGAAAATTGAACATGATTCAATGAAATCATGAAAAAATAAAAATAATCAAGATGGGATCGGAAATTTTTTATTAAATATTTTCAAAAAAATAAAACTACAACCTTGACTATTTACCACTGAACAAGATATTCTTTTAAATAATTAATTATATATGGCAGCATGGTTCAAATGCCAACAATCAAACACAGACGTTTAATTAATTTTTTATTTTCGTAGTAGAGAAAACTGCTTACGGTTGTGATTAAATGCAATGTTATCTATTATTGTATATCAATGTCCCTAAAAGTATTATTCACGACATTCGCACGAAATTATTGGGTTATATGAGTCAACTTCTTTCGGCTCCACTTGAAATTAAACTTAGTATATATAAACACTACAAATGGTACATTTCCCTGTTATTGTTAAGCAATTTCCTAAATAAAATGAGCTAGGATAAGGAATTGATTATTCAAGTAGACTCTAAAGAAATACAAAATAGAGGCCCCATAATAGCTAAAGGGGAGGTCACAACAACCCACTTGATCTAAATACATTTAAATAAGTAAGTCATGTAATCAAATCATATGCATCCAATGCCAAATAAGGTTCTTTTTAGAATTGAATTACCAAGAATTGTATTGGTGGTCGGATATAAAAAGAGATTTTATGGTCAATTTGTTTAATTTGTCAACAAATGAAGGTGAATGGAACATCAAAGACCGACAAAAAACTTGGAAAGTATTCATTCTAGAATGAAAATGGGAGAAAATTTCAATGTAAGATTACCAAAAAGGTCAAAAGATTGTGATGCTATTTGAATTATAATAAACCGTTTGATTAAATTTGCACATTTCCTACCTATAAAGATGGCCTACAAAATGGATCAATGTGTGAATCCTTACATTCAAGAAATCGTAAGTCTACAAGGACGACAACACATGAACTAATGCTTTCTTGTCTATTAGGTTTGACAAAATAACGAAGAAGTTTCTTTAATATTTTTATTAAAAAAAAAAAAAAAAGACAAATGATTTTCACTATTTTCAAAATAGTGACCAATCTAACCATGTCTTCCTGTTAGAGGAACCTAATATTTACTCCAAATTCTGATGTGCAAAAGATAGAGCATGTTAGGGATTATTTTGTAAATGCCCTTTTTAAAGCTTTCGAGTTTACCATATAATGCTCAGTCATTGGTCTATAAAGCGACCCATTATTGACATCTTGTTAGATATTAGTCTAATATTAGATCTTATGTTATATAAGTCAAATCTTTCAATTGTTTGAGAGGTCCAATGAGTCTATCTACTCTTGTATGAATTTATTGAAATTTCCCAAGGATGTGAAAGAAGGCGTGACAGAAAATGTAACATTTCTACTTACCACAATTTTCACCCCAAATCCCGTTTTTGTTACTTATAACCCCAGTTGACCCTGCATTTCCCCGATTATATAGTATGGTCATGATTAATATATTAACACTTGATTTATGCAGTGCTAACCTAAATACAAAAAATTAAGATAGATATCGATGATGTATATGAAATGTAGATGAATGAAACCTAGAATGCTAGAATTGGTAATGATAAATGTGAGTAATTGTTCAACTACAATACAAAACAATATTACCTATATTATAATAAGATCCTGTGTGTTTACACAAAATGTATTGTTGTTATTGAGTTGGCCATCCACCAATGAGTACTCTTCCTTATATTCTTCTTTGGAAGTAGAAATTCAAAAGCTTTACATGTGATGGCATATGCATTTATAATGGAATCTTACTATCTTCTAATAAAGAACATTAACTCTTTTAATTTGCATCTTACAATGTGGATCGAGCACTTCCCTAATTGATTAAAATAATTAATTCATTAATTGTTCAAACTTTAAACGTACGTACGAAGATGTACACAATATTGATCAATGATGCATTTCTTCAAAAAAAAAAAAAAAAAAAAAAAAAATGTAAACGTACTAATTAATTAACTACATTACAGGTTATTGACTCCTAATTAATAAAGAAAACGAAACCCATTATCGATAACAATTAAACTATTTAGAAATTTAATTATTACCTTAGCTAGGTGATGGTCAAAGCTCGTAAATTAATTAAGATGCTTAACAATATTATATAATCATTATTTTTCTTATGTTCTCATTTGAATCGTTCACAACCATAAATTGACTTTGAACCAAGAAAGTTATTTAGTTTCGTCGAAAAATAATTATTCAGAAATTTTTTATGATAAAAATAATATTTCTTGTAATAACTTCTTATAACGTTAATTTTAATTGTCCAAATTGTTCATGATGAATCGACTAGTCTAGGTCTGCACATCAAACCCCAAATCAATTATTGTCCATCTTCGAATAGACTTATATATCGATGAATCGAATCATAATTGAACCGTGACATGAATATTGAGTTTTTCATTTTTATCGGATGGGGTAGGGGTAGGGGTAGGGGTAGGGGTGGGGTATGGGGGAGTTATTTGACAAACCAGAAGAAGCCATTGGTTGAAAAGAAAAAAGATAAGATAAACTAAGATGAAAATCAAAAGGCAAAAGAATGCATGCAAGAACTGCAGTTGTGAATATGGGCGGTGGTGTGTCAGGTTTCCTCGTAGCACCAAATTTGAAGCAGACTCCCATTTGGAAGCCCAAGAAATTATGATGACCAAATATTAACTGAATTTGGTCCTTCTAGGCAACACCAAATAATGGAATAATGAGTCAGATTTTCTTGTCGTTCGATAAGGGATTAAAAATGGATAAATTCAAAGCCGGTCACAATTTTAGCATTTATGTGCTATAAAATTATATGCTCAAAATTTAATTCAATTAAAATCACATTTTAGAGCTAAAAAACCAACATACCCTTAATTGTAAAAACCGCTAATTATGATATTGTTCTGTTGTGATACTGTTTTATTGTGATACTGTTTTCTGTGATATTGTTTTATTATGATACTGTTTTTTTGTGATATTGTTAAACTTATGATTTTGTACTATTAATGGAACATTTTAAGAACAATATTAGTCTCTTGTTTATTCTCTACTGACTAATTCGTCTACCATTAAACACCCATATATTTATACTTATATATCCAATGGCAATCTATGTCCTAATTGAATCTCAAACATGTTCATAGCATCTACAGATCTCTCTAACAAGTTGAAATTTCAACAATATCTATTTCATGGCTCACCTTGAGATTCACGAATCAGTTTAAAACCTTGGAGTTTTCGATATGACCATGTTTTCTGCATAAAATATATTCAAACACCAGTTTTGTGGTGACTATTCATAAGGTTTTGGTGTTATGAGTAGTCAAGTACAAGTTTATGATTCTTGTAGTGAACCTTGTTTAGGATCTGATCAATCAAGAAATGTGAGTGTTAATGAAAAAGAATCAAGTTCAAATGATGTTTAACAAGAGAAAGATGAAAGGTGGCTTCAATAAAGATACATTTATCTGTGATACTGTTTTATATGATGTGTGATACTGTTTTGACAAGAAAAATTAAAGATTGTCATTTTAAGTTAAAGAAACGACTTCAAACGGGTAAAATCTATCATACATAGTAGCAAAAGCTACTAATCTTGACCGTCTCGTTAAGACCATTCTGAAAATATATTATAATAAAAATTATGAGCACGTGTGCAAATTCTATGTTCATTTCTATTGTGATATTGTTTTGTATAATACAGTATCAAACAACACACATGACTATAATACCATGCTTTTATCTTTGATACTGTTTAATTAGTCATGTGTGTTGTTTGATACTGTATTATACAAAACAATATCAATAATCTTATACTACTAATGTAATATTTTAAAAATAATATAATTACTTCAACTAGTAAAACATCTATGATACTGTTTTAATCTAAGATAATATTATTGAATGCAAACAGTATCAATAGTCTTGTACTACTAATGAATATTTTAAGAATAATATAATTACTTCAACCAGTAATACTATTTTATTTAGATAAAGTGATGTAGTATACTTATACCACGTTTTTAACTTTGATATTGTTTTATTATGATAATGTTTTAACCTATGATACTGTTATTTAATCTATGTTACTGTTTTTTTATTGGGTTGTAATTTATGTATGTGATACTGGTTTATTAAGGTATTTCATGTATGATACTAATATATTAAGGTACATTTATCTGTGATACTGTTTTAGCATGTATGATACTATTTTGACAAAAAAAATTAAAGATTGCCATTTTAAGCTAAAGAGACGATTTCAAACGGCTAAAATTCATCGTACGCAGTGGCAAAGCCACTAGTCTTGACCGACTCGTCGAGACAATTCCAAAAACATATTATAATAAAAATTCTGAACACGTATACAAATTCTATATCATTTCTGTTATGATAATATTTTGTATAAAACAATATCAAACAACACATATGACTAATTACAATAATCTAATGGCCATCTTCAGTCGTAGAAATGTCCACATCGAACTTTTACATTCCTACAGAAATTCAAGCTATTATTTACAACAAACAAATCACGGCAACTCTACAGAAATTCATCAAACAAATCTTCCTTAATGTTTTATATAATACAGTAAAAGTGTTTATAATACTGTTTCTCATTCTTGATAACAAAACTACACGTTACCATTCTCTCAAATCCACATTCATTATCTTCATCAAATAAGTTTCAAGATCTACGCAAAATCACTAACAATTTTTCAAGAATTTATTTCCTCTCACAAGAATATTTTGTTCACTCCAGTCTTTATTGTCTAGTGTAGAATTTATGTTCATCAATGGCAGCTAATTCGAATAGATCATCTTCATCACTTTCCACAAGACCCGTTAATCTGAATATTAGAAATTCAGAATCTAATACTGGAGCCAGAAGAAGTTTAAGTATAAACCTTTTTTCCAAACCCTCCGTAGACACAAATCTAATATAGGCTTTGAATTTACACTTTAATCCTCTGTAAATCTAAATTTATTTGTTTGTTTGCAGACAGAAGCAAGCTGGTAAATCATTTTTATCGTCTTGAACACCAGGAAGAAGATTTAAAGAAGAAAAAAGAAGCAGATCTTATATTGGTGCGTCTACAGTGAGTTTCTGATGCACCGTGAGCTAAGTTTAGGGATTAAACAAGGCACTGTGAGCTAAGTTTACAAATTAAAAGAGCTGTTGGCGGTGGTGGTGGCGGCAGCGGCAGCGGTGGCAGTAGCGGTGAAAGCAGAGACAAAGACAATATTTGTGGCAAATATGAATTAAAGGGATAATGTTGAAATTAATATAATAAATTGATGAAGAGTGTGACTTATTGACAATTTTAAAAATTGTTTTGACCTAATTTAAAACAAGTCACTTGCAGGTGACTTTTAGACAATTTTTCCTTAAAAAGTCTATCCAATATTAACTAAAGCTTGCAAATAGGTTGGGTTAGGGGCCACAAATAAAACTGGATCGGACTGGTCCAACCCAGTTTTGTACGAGCCAGAAATATATTAGCCCAATCTAGTCCATTGGCCCAACTAGGTCTTAATTTTCTTTTTTTTCTTGTTTTTTTAAATAATTATTTTATACAATCTAATATATTACATCAAATACAATTTTAGATAAATTTAGACTATATATTTTGAGATTTTTAAAGAGATTAATTTATAAAATTGAGGCTCTCATATATTTGTCAATAGATAACCGTCAAATTTCTCTCAAAATAAATTTTTTTTTTGTTAATTGCAAACTTTTTGTAGGCACCTTTTTAAAAATTATATATATATATAATTATTAAAAACCTGCTAGTCTTATTGCTTTGAGATGTAACATGTTTGAATTAAATTAAAAAGTTTATTTATAAGTAATTTAAAATAAATAATTTACTTGTCACACCATATATATTTTGGACTGAAACTTAAATTAAATTAAATTTTAATTAAATCTAAACAATTTTATGTTGGATCTTGGGATTTTTGGACTAATATTTATTGGTGACTTATGCTTAGATCATTTTAGATTGATATTATTTGGATTATGTATTGGGACTATTCAAAAAATGAGTGATTAGTATTAAGGAGCATATAAAAAACAAAAATTCAAAATCGGGCCGGCCCAACTAGCCCACGGGCTAGGTGGGCCAGGCCATATTGGTCCAGTTTTATTTAGGCCAAGGCCAACCCAATCCAACCCAAAAGTCTAGATTATATGGACCTGGCCGATTTTGCCACCTCTAATATTAACTATGAATCTTGATGGAAAACGACAGATGCACTGTGATCTCTTGAGTATTGGGGGATGACGATAGACACCAAAGCACTAGATTGCACGTGTGTTATTGGCTATATTGTTATTTGAGCTCACACGATACACCGTTGTGGGATTTGGGGCCCAAATAGATAAAAATGAATAAGATGTAAATCTGAGATGAAATTAAGATTTTGAAAAAGACGTGAATTCCGACCACGAGATCATAATGAATGAAAGGATAGGAAATCATACATATATTCATGAATGTCGTTACTTATTGAGTAACCATCATATAGTTTTGCATTTGAGGTGTTATTATTGAAGGTTGGTGCCTAATCTGATATGACGGGACTATTGTATACTAGATACCTAATTTGGTTTAACGTGTCCATGATAATATGAAGAGGTTACAGTTATTTCTAAAAGATTTATTTAGCATTTGAATATATTGAAATATATTTTATAATGTTAATTCTCTCTCTCTCTCTCTCTATATATATATATATATATTAGTTTTAAGCTCGTGCGTTGCACGTGTACATTTCTTCCATTTTGAAGATAATAATTGCTTCAATTTAATAAAGTAACGTGTCAAAAGAACATCTGATTTGAGGAAAAGCCATTGTTGAAAATATTTTTAAATGTGAAGTTAAACATCTAATTCTGGACAAAGAGGATAACTTTCTGTTTCTTTATAGAAAAACAGTGATTATGAGTGAAAACTTCATTTTAATTACAAGGAAGTTTCACTTTGATGCTATTTTTGCATATCATGTCGGAAGTCACGAACGAATGTTCATCAATATAGGTCAAGAATTACAAATTGTGTGCACTAAGCATTCTTACAACTTAAAAACAGAGAACCAACATACTATAATTAATACACATTTAATATGAGATACAAAAGATTATTGAATCACATCTCCCAATGCAGCAACATGGATAGTGAGTTTTTCTTGAAACTTAATAGATCATAATAACTAAGAATTGTCTCCATTTTTCATGTATCTTCATCTGATTATGAATATGCTTATTTGACTAATTCACTATTTATTTTTTTTGTAAAAAAAAAATTGATTCTTAAACATATGCAGCATTTATTTAGAATAATCAGTAAAAAAAATATAAATAATTTACCTTACAATTCAAAGGTTTTCAGGATTAAAAAAAAAATATAACAAAAAAAAATGTAAAGTCAAAATGGGCTCAAAAGCCTATTTTTATTGATATGAGTGTGTGTTAAACTCGACAAACACACACCCAAATTTGCTTTTTAAATTTTTTTTTAAAAATGTATGTGGGTGTTTGTAGAGTTATTCGACAAACACCCACTTCTCCACTTAAAATCAAAATGAAGCTCATTTTGAACTTTTTTTAATTTTTTTAATTTTTATATTGGGGTGTGTACTTAACAAACACCCCCCCGCCCTCCCCCCCCAAACAATAAAAAGTGAGCCTTTTAGCCCATTTTAAACTAATTTTTTTTTTTAATTTTTTTAATTTTTTAATTTGGGTATATATTTGTCGAGCACATTTGGACTTTTGTTGAGTAACTCGACAAAATGATATTAAGCATTAATCTTATTAAAAAAAAAAAGGGTTAGTCGAATAAAGCAACAAAAACCCAAAAAAAGAAAAAAAAAATTCAAACATAAAAAACATATTTAGAAAAAATAAAAAATAATGTTGTCCAGTAAAAATAAAATATCTACAATTTTATTTTATTTTGTTGTTATTAGTTTTTATTTTGTTTATTTAAAGAGGAGGACAAAATAAAATTTGAAACAAAATTCAAAGGTTGGGGATGGCCAATGCTAAAAAAAAAGTTATGGATAAATTTGTTATAAATTGAAAAGATTGTGGACCAAAAGTGCAAATTAGAAAACAAACAAATTAGATAAAAGCCCACACAACTAAAAATAGAAAAAAAAAATATTCCAAATGACTTTGACGAGGTAACTCGGCAAAGTTTAAAAAAAAGAAAAAAAAAAACAAATGACTTTACCGTACCTCGTCAAAGTTTAAAAAAAAGAAAAAAAAATCAAATGACTTTACCGAGCAACTCGACAAAGTAACAAAAAAAAAAAAAAAAAATCAAATGACTTTGCCGAATAACTCGGCAAAGTAAAAAAATAATTCAAATGACTTTGTCGAGTTACTCGACAAAGTCAAAAAAAAATATTCAAAAAAATTTGCCGAGTTACTCGACAAACTCAAAAAAAAAAAAAAATTTAAAATTCCAAAATACTTTGTCGAGTAACTCGACATAGTCATTAAAAAAAAAAAAATTAAAAAGACTTTGTCGAGTTACTCGACAAAGTCACTAAAAAAAAAAAAAATTCAATCAAAAGACTAACTCGAAAAAGTCTTGATTTTATTTTTTATTTTTTAATTGTAACTTGACAAATTGTTGTCGAGTTACCCGATAAAGATTTAAATTTTTATTTTTTACCTTTGTCGAGTTACTCGACAAAAAAAAGCAAAAAAATTAAGAAAATATTTTCCCCTTTGTCGAGTTACTAGACCAAAAAAATTAAAAAAATATTTTTCTATCAAAAAATTAATTATTTTCCCTCTTTATCGAGTAACTCGACAAAAAAAAAAAAAAAAGAAAAGAAAGTTAAAAAATTGTCAAATTGGACTTTATTGAGCAACTCGACAAAATATTATTAAGCATTAATCTTATTAAAAAAAATTAGTCGAGTAACGCGACAAAAACACAAAAAAGGAAAAAAAAAATTCAAACATAAAAAACATATTTAGAAAAAATAAAAAATAATGTTATCCAGTAAAAATAAAATATTTACAATTTTATTTTATTTTGTTGTTATTAGTTTTTATCTTGTTTATGTAAAGTGGAAGACAAAATAAAATTTGCAACAAAATTCAAAGGCCGGGGATGGTCAATGCTAAAAAAAAGATTATGGGTAAATTTGTTATAAATTAAAAAGGTTGTGGACCAAAAGTGTAAATTAAAAAAAAAGCAAAAAGCCCAGACAACAACAAAAAAGGAAAAGAAAAAAAATTTTAAATAACTTTGACGAGTTGACAAAGTAAAAAAAAAAAAAAATATTTGAAATGACTTTGCCGAGTTACACGGCAAAGTCACCAAAAAAAAAATAATAATAACAATAATTTGAAATGACTTTGTCGAGTTACTCGGCAAAGTAAAAAAAAAAAATTCAAAATTTCACTTGATTATGGAGTAACAAAAATTTCTTTGACATAGAAAACGATCACCGAACAATATGAAATTTTCAGGGAACATAGAATACTCATGTAGCTACCACATATCAAAATTTGATAGTCCGACGGTATGTTTCGACTTACTAAAATGCTCACCGAAACATCCTAGGTAGTTTCTCAAATTCATACTATTACATTTTACAAAATTGTCCATAACTTGAATTATATAACATGAAATTATGTGAGACCAAAGCCAATGGTTAGGTAACCCATAGGGCTATCGTCTCCAACTGGAATTATATAAAAAATACATAATATATAAGGTGCAGCAGATTTTTGAATTGGACAACAGAAATTGCAGCTTAGAAAACATAAAGTTTAACATCATTAATGTGTAATCAAAACATGGGAATCCACTAAAACTACCACAAAACCAAGGTCCACAAAATTTTAAGAAAATATTTACACTACTTAAAGTTTTTTGATTGGTTTATAATAGCGATTCCGGCACGTCGATGGTATGAATCTGAAAAACTGCCTAGGAGGATTCGGTGAGCATTTTAGTATGCCTAAACATGCAATCGGACTACGAGCCAGGGACCGGCGAACCGTGTACCGACTAGACAGGACTCAACACATAGTCCAATAGGAACATTAACGTGGGCTGAAACCGATACCAAGAATCCGTCAAGCTAAGGACTCTATTGGAAGTATATCAGAGTCTAATGGCAGATTGGGGGACCAAAAGAAGCGTGAGACAAAGTTGGAGGGCCAAAATGCAGATGGAACAGAATTCCGCGCAGACGGCCTGGGTAAATAACCATGCGATCGCATGGTTATATAGGTCTACGATCGTAATGGTGTTGATTTAAAGGCAGAATAGTTTGGGGCCATACCATGCGATCGCATGGAAAAAGCCTATGCGATCGCATGGCTTATTTTCAGAGGAAGTCCGAATTTTAGCAAGTTTTAGTTTCCTTTTTAGTTTAGAACTCTTATTTAATTGGTTTTAAGTTAATTCCGAATTAGATTAGGTTTCTTTCAATGTTTACTATATAAACAACTTTTCATTGTAAACATAAACAATTACGTTATTTGTGAGATTAATCAAAGTGAGGATTCACTTTCTTCCTAGTTCTTAATCGAACTAACTTAAACTTATCAAAGAATTCGCATATCTTTGTGGCGTTCATAACTTTGGTTCGTTGTTTCAAGAATTCATCGGGTCAAGTTTTTACGGCTGGATTTTAGCTTTCTTGGGGTTCATATCAAACCTTTGTGGGTCCGGGATTTAATCCTTCGCGGGTTCGCATCAGTTGGTATCAGAGCTTTGGCTCTAAAATCAGGTTCTATCTTTAAATTTTTGTTTCATCAGATTCATCTTGAATCATATCAAAAAAAAAAAAAAAATTTTTTTGTTCTTTCCTTATTCATCCTCTTCAAGAATTGTTCTTGCATGATCCATACATGCACCAAAGTTAATTAATTTTAATTCTTGATTTGTGATCTCTTTTTTCTTCATTCTTGCGTTGAATTGAAAAAAAAAATTCAAAAAAAAAAAAAATTCAAGAAAACGAAATTCTCGTCATAAATTATCATCCGGTGTTTATTTCTTATTCCTGATTGCTTTCTTTAAAATTCTCGTCATAAATTATCATCCGGTGTTTATTTCTTATTCCTGATTGCTTTTAATTCTTATTCTCTCCGTTGTTCTTCTTGTTCTAGTTCTTAGTCTTATTCTTGAATGCCGCGGGTGTTGGAATTCTTGATTGAGTTTAGATAGTTCTTTAGAGAACATGGTAAGAAATACAAGAGTGGAAAAGGCAAGAGTGGTGAGATTATTATCGGGAAAAAGCCATATAGAGCGAAACACGAGTGCAAACACGTGAGACAGATAATTTTCTTTTCCTTTTTTATTTCTTTCTTAATTTTTAAATTTTTTAAACAATGTCTAATCACGGAGAAACTACCCCTGGGAGTGAAAACAACCAGTTCTTCTTGTTAAGGGCCATGCAACAACAATTTGATCGTATGAATGTGGTGTTTGACGAGATGATGGAGACTAATAATGCTTTAAAGGTTACCGTGGAACAACATAGTGCTATGTTTACAATCTTATTAGGCGAACAACAACCTGGGGTTACTCATGATAGGAGACAAGGTAGGCAGTATCATAGCCCTTTGGCAGATTTTGAGGATGAGATGGTAGCAGGGAGTGAGGATGGTGAAGCCTATAACTATGGGGCTGAGATGGGTAGAATGAGACGTCGGGGAGATAGGCGTGAAAGACCACCTAGACCGGTTGACTATAGAGGTCAAGGTGGGATAGATAGAAACCTTGGGAGTATTAAATTAAAAATACCTTCATTCCAAGGCAAGAATAATCCTGATGCCTACTTAGAGTGGGAGATGCAGATGGAATTGATCTTTGATTGTCATAACTATTCGGATGAAAAGAAAGTCAAATTAGCGATAATTGAGTTCACTGACTATGCTATTATGTGGTGGGATCAATTAGTGACCAATAGGAGGAGGAATCATGAAAGGCCTGTGGAAACTTGGAATGATTTAAAAGCTCTCATGAGGAGGAGATTTATACCTAGTCATTACCATATGGACCTCTATCAAAAATTGCAGGGCCTTACGCAAGGGTCAAGTAGTGTAGAGGATTACCATAAGGAGATGGAGATGGCTATGATTAGGGCTAACATTGAGGAGGATAGGGAGGCTACCTTAGCTAGGTTTTTGAATGGGTTAAATAGAGACATAGCCAATATAGTTGAGTTACAACATTATGTGGAGTTGGAGGACATGGTGCACATGGCTATGAAGGTAGAAAGGCAGTTGAAACAAAAAGGGGCAACACGGTATTCTTTGGGATCTAACCCTCCCTGGAAACCACGGGGGGATAGTAATAACAGGGGTGAGATGACTGTTTCAAGGAGGAAGGCCGAACCACCTAAGGGAACCAATGTAGCACCTACCAATAACAAAACCAAATCAGATTTTTAACCATCTAGGAATAGGGATATTAAATGTTTTAAATGTTTGGGTGTCGGGCACATTGCTTCACAATGCCCAAACCGAAGGGTGATGGTTTTGCGTGACAATGGGGAGGTGGTATCTGAGATTGAGAGTGATAGTGATGAAATGCCTGAATTGGAGGATATTGGTGTAGAATATCCCGTGGAAGGTGATGCTCTAGTTGCGAGGCGAGCTCTTAATGCACACATTAAGGTAGATGATATGGAGCAGCAGAGAGAGAACATATTTCATACTAGGTGTTATGTTAATAATAAAGTGTGTAGTCTAATAATAGATGGGGGGAGTTGCACCAATGTAGCTAATACCACACTTGTTGAGAAACTAGGTCTGTCTATGATAAAACACTCTAGGCCTTATAAGCTACAATGGCTGAATGAATGTGGAGAGGTCAAGGTTAACAAGCAGGTCTTAGTGAGCTTTAGCATTGGGAAGTATACTGATGATGTGATGTGTGATGTGGTTCTTATGCATGCTGGCCATCTTTTGTTGGGTAGGCCTTGGCAGTATGATAGGAAAGTGATACATGATGGGTTTCAGAATAGGTACAGCTTCGTCAAAGATGGAAAACCGGTTACTCTTGTCCCATTATCACCAAAACAGGTTTATGAAGACCAAATGAAATTAAAGGGCGATGTTGATCAAAAGAAAAAGAGTGAGTTAGAGGCACAAGAACAAATGAGGAGGGAAGAAAAAAATGAGAGTGTGGGTGGAAATAATTTAAAATCACGAGAGAAAACAAAAGTGAGCTTCTTTGCTAAAGACAGAGAGATCAAGAGGGCCCTCATCGAAAATCAACCAATGATTTTGCTAGTCTACAAGGAGTCCAACCTTGTAATTAGCGACATTAACCACTCCCTCCCCAGTTTAGCTATTTCTTTGTTGCAGGAATTTGAGGACGTGTTTCCAGAAGAGATGCCTAGTATCTTGCCACCCATTCGAGGCATCGAACATCAAATTGATTTTGTACCCGGCGCTGTTATTCCAAATTGCCCAACGTACAGAAGTAATCCAGAAGAGACCAAGGAGCTTCAAAGGCAAGTTGAGGAGTTGATGGGCAAAGGATATGTGAGAGAAAGCATGAGTCCATGTGCAGTGCCAGTGCTACTTGTGCCCAAAAAGGATGGGACTTGGAGGATGTGTATTGATTGCAGGGCAATCAATAACATTACGGTAAAGTATCGTCATCCCATACCTAGATTAGATGATATGCTTGATGAGTTGCATGGATCTTGTATTTTTAGTAAAATTGATCTTAAGAGTGGATACCACCAAATAAGAATGAAAGAAGGAGATGAATGGAAAACTGCTTTTAAGAATAAATATGGTTTGTATGAGTGGTTAGTAATGCCTTTTGGTTTAACTAATGCCCCTAGCACTTTTATGAGATTAATGAACCATGTTTTGCGTGCTTTCATAGGCAAATTTGTGGTAGTCTACTTTGATGATATTTTAGTATATAGTAAGAACTTGGATGAGCACATTGAACAGTTGCGTTGTGTGCTTAATGCTTTAAGGCATGAAAAATTGTATGCTAATCTTAAAAAGTGTACCTTTTGCATGAAACAAGTTGTTTTTCTTGGCTATGTTGTTAGTACAAATGGTATTGAGGTCGATGAAGAAAAGATTAAGGCTATTAAGGATTGGCCAACGCCGAAAAGTGTCACTGAGGTGAGGAGCTTTCATGGCTTGGCTAGTTTTTATATGCGTTTTGTTAAAGATTTTAGTACACTAGCTTCACCACTCACTGAGATAGTAAAGAAAAGTGTTGGTTTTAATTGGGGCCTTGATCAAGAAAATGCTTTTAATATTATTAAGGATAGATTGTGTTCTGCACCTGTGTTAGCGCTACCTAACTTTAACAAAACTTTTGAGATTGAATGTGATGCCTCAGGTATAGGTATTGGAGCTGTGTTAATGCAGGAGAAACGCCCAATTGCCTACTTTAGCGAGAAACTAGGCGGGGCTGCCTTGAATTACCCAATATATGACAAAGAATTGTACGCTTTGGTGAGAGCCTTGGAGACTTGGCAACATTACCTATGGCCGAAGGAGTTTGTTATCCTTACCGATCATGAGTCCCTGAAGCACCTGAAGGGGCAAGGTAAGCTGAATAGGTGGCATGCCAAGTGGGTAGAATTCATCGACACTTTTCCTTATGTCATTCACTACAAACAAGGTAAGGAAAATATTGTGGCTGATGCATTGTCTAGAAGGTACACCCTCATCGCTACTTTAAATACCAGATTATTAGGTTTTGAGTATGTTAAGGACTTGTATGCTAATGATAATGATTTTGCTGGTATGTATGGGGCATGTGAGAACAATACTTTTGGGCAATTTTATAGACTAGATGGCTACTTGTTTAAAGCAAATAAATTATGTGTGCCTTTTAGTTCTTTACGTGAGTTGCTTGTGCGTGAGGCACATGAGAGAGGCTTAATGGGACATTTTGGTGTGAGGAAAACTTTGGATGTATTACATGAACATTTCTTTTGGCCTAAAATGAGATGTGATGTGAAAAGATTATGTGCAAGATGTATCACATGTAAACAGGCCAAATCTAGAGTCTTACCTCATGGTTTGTATACCCCTTTACCCGTACCTAACGAGCCTTGGATTGATATCTCTATGGACTTTGTGTTAGGCTTGCCTAGGTCAAAACAAAATAAGGATTCAATTTTCGTGGTTGTTGATAGGTTTTCTAAAATGGCGCATTTTATATCTTGCAATAAAACAGATGATGCTACTAACATTGCTGAATTATTCTTTCGAGAAATTGTCCGCCTACATGGTGTTCTAAAGAGTATTGTTTCTGATCGAGATGTTAAATTTCTTAGCTACTTCTGGAAAGTCTTGTGGGGTAAGTTGGGTACTAAGTTGTTGTTTTCAACTACTTGTCACCCTCAAACGGATGGCCAAACCGAGGTAGTAAACAGAACTCTATCTACCTTATTACGTACTGTAATCCAAAAGAATCTAAAGAATTGGGAGGACTGTTTGCCTTTTATTGAATTTGCATATAATAGAAGTGTACATTCTACTACGAATATGTCTCCTTTCGAAATTGTGTATGGTTTTAATCCATTAACACCTTTAGATTTGATCCCTCTACCTGTTGATGAACGACTAGCTTAGATGGACACAGGAAGGCCGAAAGGGTAAAACAGCTCCATGAGGGTGTGCGACGTCAAATTGAAAAGAAGAATAAACAGTATGCCACCAAAGCCAACAAAGGTCGTAAACGAGTTATCTTGGAACCTGGAGACTGGGTCTGGGTGCATATGAGGAAAGAACGGTTTCCTGCCCGGCGACGGTCTAAACTACACCCTAGAGGGGATGGGCCTTTTCAAGTTCTTGAACAAATAAATGATAATGCTTATAAAATTGATCTTCCAGGTGAGTTTAATGTTTCGGCTACTTTCAATATTTCTGATCTTTCCCCCTTTGATGCAGGTGATGATTCGAGGTCGAATCCTTTTTGGGAAGGAGGGGATGATGTGAGCCAGGGACCGGCGAACCGTGTACTGACTAGCCAGGACTCAACACATAGTCCGATAGGAACATTAACGAGGTCAAGAGCTAAGAAGATCAATGAAGACATGCAAGGTCTTGTTCAAGCTACGTGGGCTGAAACCGATACCAAGAATCCGATGCCAACTTTGGTACACTTGATTCAAGCTAAGGACTCTATTGGAAGTATATCGGAGTCTAATGGCAGATTGGGGGACCAAAAGGAGCGTGAGACAAAGTTGGAGGGCCAAAATGCAGATGGGACAGAATTCCACGCAGACGGCTTGGGTAAATAACCATGCGATCGCATGGTTACATAGGTCTGCGATCGCAATGGTGTTGATTTAAAGGCAGAATAGTTTGGGGCCAAACCATGCGATCGCATGGAAAAAGCCTATGCGATCGCATAGCTTATTTTCAGAGGAAGTCCGAATTTTGGCAAGTTTTAGTTTCCTTTTTGGTTTAGAACTCTTATTTAATTGGTTTTAAGTTAATTCCGAATTAGATTAGGTTTCTTTCAATGTTTACTATATAAACAACTTTTCATTGTAAACATAAACAATTACGTTATTTGTGAGATTAATCAAAGTGAGGATTCACTTTCTTCCTAGTTCTTAATCGAACTAACCTAAACTTATCAAAGAATTCGCATATCTTTGTGGCGTTCATAACTTTGGTTCGTTGTTTCAAGAATTCATCGGGTCAAGTTTTTACGGCTGGATTTTAGCTTTCTTGGGGTTTAGATCAAACCTTTGTGGGTTCGGGATTTAATCCTTCGCGGGTTCGCATCACTGTCGGACTACCAATTTTTAATATGTGGTAGCTACTTGAGTATTATATGTCTCCTGAAAATTTTGTATTGTTCGGTGATCGTTTTCAATGTCAAATAATTTTTTGTTATTCCATGACCAGGTAAAGAAAATTTTCAAAATAAGGGCAGTGTTACTAAAATTTCTTCACCCGGTAACTGAGTAACAAAAAATTCTTTGACATAGAAAACGATCACCGAAAAATATGAAATTTTCAGGGAACATAGAATACTCATTTAGATACCATATATCAAAATTTGATAGTCCGACGGCTTGTTTCGGCTTACGAAAATGCTCACCGAAACATCCTAGGCAGTTTCTCAAATTCACGTGGTCGCAGTTTACAAAATTATCCATAACTTGAGTTATATAACATGGAATTATGTGAAACCAAAGCCAATGGTTAGGTAACCCATAGGACTATCGTCTCCAACTGGAATTATGTAAAAATTCTTAATATATAAGGTGCATCAAATTTTTGAGTTGGACAATAGAAACTACAGCTTAGATAAACATGAAGTTTAGGAAAACCTTCAAGTTCACATCATTAACTTGTAATCAAAACATGGGAATATACTAAAACTACCACAAAACCAAGGTCCACAAAAGTTTAAGAAGATATTTACACAACTTAAAGTTTTTTGATTGGTTTATAATAGCGATTCCGGCACGTCGACGGCATGAATTCGAATAACTGATTAGGAGTTTTCGGTGAGCATTTTAGTATGCCTAAACATGCCTTCGGACTACCTATTTTTAATATGTGGTAGCTACCTGAGTATTATATGTCTCCTGAAAATTTTGTATTGTTCGGTGATCGTTTTCTATGTCAAATAATTTTTTGTTACTCCATGACCAGGTGAAGAAAATTTTCAAAATAAGGGCACTATTACTAAAATTTCTTCACCCGGTCACTGAGTAACAAAAATTTCTTTAACATAGAAAACGATCACCAAAAAATATAAAATTTTCAGGAAACATAGAATCCTCATTTAGCTACCATATATCAAAATTTGATAGTCCGACGGCATGTTTCGACGTACAAAAATGCTCACCGAAACATCCTAGGCAGTTTCTTGGATTCATGCGGTCGCAATTTACAAAAATTGTCTATAACTTGAGTTATATAACATCAAATTATGTGAAACCAAAGCCAATGGTTAGGTAACCCATAGAGCTATCGTCTCCAACTGGAATTATATAAAAATACTTAATATATAAGGTGCAGCATAATTTTGAGTTGGTCAACAGAAAGTGCAGTTTAGAGAAACAATTTACCCGGTCATAGAGTAAAAACAATTTTTTTGACATAGAAAACTTTCACCGAACAATATGAATTTTTCAGGGAACGTAGAATACCCATGTAGCTACCACATATAAAAATTTGATAGTCCGATGGCATGTTTTGGCATACTAAAATGCTCACCGAAACATCCAAGGCAGTTTCTCGGATTCATGCTATCGCAGTTTACAAAATTGTCCATAACTTGAGTTATATAACATGAAATTATGTGAAACCAAAGCCAATGGTTAGTAATCTATAGGGATATCGTCTCCAACTAGAATTATGTAAAAATACTTAATGTATAAGGTGCAGCAAATATTTAAATTGGACAACAAAAACTGCAATTTAGAGAAAATAAAATTTAGCAAAACATCTAAGAATTGATTGTATTTCGTCCTTTGTTCACCATAGCAGCTGGGGATAAAAAAGCACCAAATTTGATGAATTATTAAGGAAAAATGAATATATATTTACTATAATATATAAGAAGTCAATAATTACAGCTAAAAGGTACTAATATATATATATATATATATATATATATATAAAAGAAAAGAAAAGATGAATAAGTCAAAAATTGCGGCTAAAGATATTAATTTAATATAAAAAAAGTGTCAAAAGTTTAGGACAAATGGGTGAGATTTGGACGAAATTAGGAATACTAAATCAATAAAACGACGTCGTGTTGGTTGAAGAGTGAATAGACACTTATATTATTGTAAACATATAATAAAAATATGTATTATTTTAAATATATTTATACTTAAACAAGATAAGGTGGTTTTGAAGTTATACTTACATTTTGTACATTTATATAATATCGTTAAATGATTTCACAATTATTTTCGAATGACATTAGAATTGTTTGATATAGTATTTACTTAGTTGTTTCAAAGAAATTGATAATAAATTTAATTAAATGCTTAGAAATTAGAATAAAATTTGGGCCGCCACAATTATCATGCTTTCAAACCACAATGACTATTAGAATGAGATCGACTACCTTCCTTGAGTGTGGTCGTGCTTACTTATCAAGTCTTCTTTCGCATATATGTAGAGGGAAGCAAGTCCAATTTATTCATTAAGGAACCTAACAATATTTTAATGTCACACGCTTCAAAGAAGACTCTAGAAACATCTAGAATTTTCAACTATAGCTTTATTGGCAAACCTATAAAATGCTTTCGAGTTTTCCAAAACATCTCAGGTTATTTCAAAAAGATAAATTTGACATTTTTAAGGATTTCACATTTTCCTCCAAGAAGGTTGTAAGCTTGTCAAGACTCTGCCATCTTTACAAGGGTGATCGATTTAGTCCCAGATTCTAAGAGAGAAAATGAGAAATGCCAATTCAAATATTATTTAGATAATTTGTTAATATTTAGTATTTACATCATAAAACATCAAACATCATAAAGTTCAATCTTGATTATACAATACCCTTATATTTATACTTGTATTTATAGCAAAACAATGTTGAAGTACGCATGGGTCGGAACGTCCATAGCAGCCTAGGCAGTCTAATAGGTCGAGGACCTACCATCACTCACCTTTGTAGGTGGGTCGTGAAGTATTCAACCTATGTTGTCAAGTGCACCGAAGCTTTTTAATTTTTGAAATTTTTATTTTTTTAAAAAAATTAAAAAAAAGTAAAGTTACTTGTCATGGATAGTGTTTTAGGGCTTGTAAGAACTTAGGGTTTATTTTATTTTGCGTTGATTTACTTTACACTTCTATATTAAATTATTTCTATTAAAATTGATATATCTAATGTGTGTTTATTTTTAACAAATAAACTGTAATTTATAATTTTTTTATTCCCACTTTCAATTTTTTTTCCCATATTGCTATTCCATGTAAACATTATTATGAAGCTTATCGTTTTTTGAATCATTTCTACATTATAGTCTTATTATAGCATTTTTAGCACATTCTATAGATTGCTATTTAAGGGCACAAATATTGAAATACATCTCTTATCTATGCATTGCTATATTTTATTAAAATAAAAAAAAATTACATTTAAATATACATACAAAATATAATCTACATAAGAATTTAAATTTTGTTAATTCAGAATGTTTAATGCAACTTTGCTTTCTCGCTTTTGGTGGAATCAGGAATGTATACCAGAACTAAACTTTGGTAAATATAAGTCAACTAATTACATTCCGTGTTACTGTTATGCAATATCATAAAGAAAATGAGTGGAATATTTCAATAGTCCTTATAGACAAAAGAAAGGTGGTTACAACTAAACCCACTTGATCCAAAAATATTGACTTGAAAACATTTTTTTCTTCAATTTACAATGAAAGTCTTCTTTTGATGTCATATGTGTCTAATGTCAAAATGATCTTTTGATCGTAAATTACAATAGAAATTCTCTTGATTGAATATCAATATGAAATTGAACATGATTCAACAAAATCATGAAAAAATAATAATAATTGAGATGGGGTCGGAAAAATTTTATTTGATATTTCAAAAAAAAAAAAAACTACAACTTTGACCGTTTACCACTAAACAAGATAATCTTTTAAATAATTAATCAGGTATGGCAGTACGTTTCAAATTCCAACAACCAAACAACAATTGTTGTTGATTTTAATTTCACAAGTTTACGGGTCGTTAACAAGTAATAAAGTGATGAGAAAAGTGTCGAACCTATGAGGACTACGGATTAATTAACTAATTTATTTATAGTTTGAATTTTAACAAGATAAAAACATAGATTTGTTTATAATTTCTATCATAAAATTATTCGACTTAAGTTTAATTAAATCTAAATTATCACGTAATCAAAAGTAATTTAAGAACAAATTCGAGTTTTACTAATACTAGGCACTAGGCGAATCCACCTACACATTCATTAATCAATTATTCGTTAATTGCTTTAACAAATAATTACCCTAGATTGAAAATCGTTGATCCTATAATAATCAAAAAGTCTCTCTTGATGGTCAATCACACTATAAGAAATAGTGGCAACAGCGACGACAAATAACGGCGACTATTATGTCATCGCTATAGAATAGCGTATATAGCGACGACAAACTCATTTCGTCGCTATAGCGTAGTGAGACATATAGCGACGATATTTGTCGTCTCCATAGATAGATTTTGTCGTTGCTTTTGCTTTAGAAGATGGCGAGAAGCTTTGCCGCTTTTTTATTTAACTATAGCGATGACAAAATCTACATATAGCGGCGACATAGTCGTCTCTATAGGTGATAAGATGGCAGGAAGCTTTGCCGCTTTTTTATTTACCTATAGCGACGACAAAATCTACCTATAGCGGCGACATTGTTGTCTCTATAAGTAAGGTTTTTTTTTTTTTTTTTTTGAATCTTAGCAATGGAATTTGATTTTTCACTAATATTTTTTTTTTTTTTTACGTTATAAGCAATTATAGAAAATATTGCTCATTAAACTAATATATATTGTAAAAACAAAATTAATCACAAGAATTCATTTGTCTCTAATGGTTTGGTTGTATATTCACAACCATTAGGTCAAGGGTTCGAATTACAATACAATCAGTTTGGAATAAAAATGCTTTGCAAATCGGGTCGGGCCTTCAGTGGGTCGGGTTTCAAGCCCATAATTGGTAATTCGGGTCAATGGTCCACCAACTATTTAAAATTATTATTTTTTAATTATTAAAAATTTGATTCTTATAGCGATGACTAGAAAATGCGATTATAGCGACGATAAAATGTCGTCGTAATAAAACTTGGGTAAATTCAAGGTCGGTCACTGTTTGGGCACTTATGGGCTCTAAAGTCATATGCTCAAAATTTAATTCAATTAAAGTCATATTTTAGAGCTAAAAGACCAACATACCCTTAATTGTAAAAAAACGCTAAATGTGATACTGTTTTGTGGTGATTTTGTACTACTAATGAAATATTTTAAGAACAATACTGATTAATTCGTCTACCTACCATTAAACACCTAATATATTTTTACTTATGTATCCAATGGGAATCTATGTCCTAATTGAATCTCAAACATGTTCTAATTCAAGGGAAAAATTAGAAACATTGTTTATAGTTTTAGATGAGAACCCTTTGCATGACTTCCCATTAACTTGAGAATGACTGGCAGTTCTTCTTTCTTCATTTTAGCATTGCTCTAAAGTATGTGTTTGCTTTTAAGGGACTCAGATACCTTGGAAGAGCTTTAATTTGCAGCAAAATGATGTACATTTATCCGTGATACTGTTTTAGAGGATTTGTGATACTGTTTTGAAAAAAAAAATTAAAGATTGTCATTTTAAGCTAAAGAGAGGACTTCAAACAGGTAAATTCCATCATAGGCAGTGGCAAAGCGACTGGTCTTGACCGTCTCATCGAGACCATTCCGAAAACATATTATAATAAAAATTCTGAGCACGTGTGCAAATTCTATGACCATTTCTATTGTAATACTATTTTTTGTGATACTGTTTTGCATAATACAGTATCAAACAACACACATGACTATGATATCATGCTTTTATCTTTGATGCTGTTTAATTAGTCATATGTTTTGTTTGATACTGTATTATGCAAAACAGTATCATATATTAAAATATGAATTAAAACAGTATCAATTTATATTAATACACATTACCTAAACAAAACATTATCATGGATTAAAACTAAGACATTCAAACAGTATCACAGGTTCAAACCTTGCCATAATTAAACAGTATCAAAGATCACATAGATTCAAACAGTATCACAGGATTAAAGCAGTATCATGGATTAAAACGGTATCAAAATATATTAATTACTTAAATAAAACAGTATCATAGATTAAAACTAAGACATTCAAACAATATCACAGGTTTAAACATTGCCATAATTAAACAGTATCAAAGATCACATATATTCAAACAGTATCACAGGATTAAAACATGTTTCAAATGATAGTGAAATATTATGACAAAGTTTCAATCTATTAAACCTTGTCATAATTAAACAGTATCATAGATTAAAACTAAGACATTAAAACCGTGTCATGGATTAAAACTAAGACATTTAAACATTAGATGATGGAACATTCAAGCTCCTATTTACAACAATTCTATATCCATTTATATTGTGATACAGTTTTGTATAATACAGTATCAAATAACATACCATGACTAAACATTAGATGATGGAACATTGAAGCTCCTATTTACAGCAATTAGATGGTAGAGCATTCAAGCTCCTATTTACATAAGATAGTGGAGTATTCAAGTTCATATTTACAAAATTCAAGCTCATATTTACAGCATTCTATGCCCATTTCTGTTGTGATACTGTTTTGCATAATACAATATCAAACAACTTTCACAACTAATTAACAACACAAAGAAATAATCTAATGACCAACTTAATACAATATCAAGTTGCTATTCTATAATACAGTATCAACAACAGATGTTACCTCATTATTTACATAACTAGAAAATGCTTATTGTTTACAAAACTGCTAAAATACTCAACCCAGGTTAATCATATCGGTCAGCCTCTCTTGCTGCACAGATAGATCAATGTTAGCTGTTAGATCACTAGCCTGAAAAAATAATCAAATACAAGAATTAAGATTAAAACAAAGAAATTAATAACAATATTCCTACGTTAATTTGTTACCTCAATATGGATTCTATGAAGTAACTTGTTATTTACTTTTGTAGTTTCACAGCTAACAACATTCAGTCCCCAGCTGGAAATTGATCCAAAATCTTCACCAAAAAACTACCTAAAAAGTGACACTGCGCCATAGAAGCACTCGTCGGAGGTTGTCGGAGGTCACCGGAGGTGGAAGCGGTTGTCGCCGGAGGTCACCAGAGGTGGAAGCGATTGTCACCGGAGGTGGAGCCAGTGGTCGCCGGAGGTGGAGACGGTTGTCACCGGAGGTGGAGGAGGTTTGTGAAGTTGGAAGATTGTGTCAATGAAAAATATGGTTAAAAGGGGTGATTTTGGAATTAATATAAAATATTGATGTGAAGTATGACTTAATCACAATTTAAAAAAAAGTTTTGACCTAATTTGAAACAAGTCATGTGGAGATGACTTATTGGCAATTTTCCCATAAAACTATACCAACTAATTTATAGAGACGACATTTAGTCGTCGCTGTAACATTATAGCATCGACTTTTCGACCTATAGCGAAAACAAAAGTCGTCGCTATAGGCAATGTTTCTTGTAGTGTCAATTTTATATCGATATGCAAAATTGACTATCTCTAGCTAAACTTCGAATATAAAAATATGCATTTAAATCACAAGAACACCCTAAATAGATTTTATAAGGCATAATAGTAATCTTTATCTATTATTGGACCATATATTGTTTAATACAATATGCTTATCTAGATTGACTCTCTCGAAATCAATAAATATCATAAAATATTCTAATGGTGATCAAGTATTAAAACGTAGAAACGGCAATGAGGAATAATCAATCCGAAAGCAATTAATTACGAGAACAAAAAAATTTATAATTAAATAAAAACATGAAGTTTTATCGTTCATCCTAGCAATAAGTAATTTAGCTGAACATGGTTTCGTAGAATACTACAAAAGTCGAATTAATCGTGTCCAGAAGAAAAAGAAGAAAAAAGAAATAAAACCCGTGATTCCGGCCAAAAAATCTTCAATTCGTTCATTTGATCTTCGATTCTTGTGATATATTTTTTCTCTACTTTCGTCTCTCTCGATTTCTCTATTCTATACCTTTTATATACTTTTTAAGTATTTATATTATAAGTTGTTAGTGAATGTGTGAATAAAAAGTGAGTTGTAAGTTGTGGGTTATATGAAATGTGTGGATAAAAAATATGTTTGGCCAGTTTGACCTGCTGAAATTATAATTTAAGCAATCCCAAACATATGCTAAATGTGACCATTTTCCATTTCAATATCTACAACAAAACAACGTGGTAGAGACTATCCGAATCATAAAACTCTTACTATTTAATTAACATAAACTGTACATACAGATAGAAAATACATAGTGAGCCCACCTAACTATTTACATGTGATGCAAAATGCTATCCAAAAATGAACATGTATCCCCAAAATATAATGACTACATGCTCTATAAAATGAGTCATACTAACTAATTCTGTCGTGTGGTTCTAACTTCAAACTCAAAAGTTTTATCTCCAAAGGCTGTCCAGAAACTCAACTGCTACCTGATAAGAAAACTCATTGTTGGAAAATACATGAGTTGATAGGCTCAATGAGTGAAGATTTTCGAAAATAATTATATTCTTTTCATTTATAGATATTATTGAAAACGAGCTCACGTCATTTAACAATTCACATTATAACATCTCATAATAATAATAATAATAATTGAGAGACATTCTCATAACGTAAATGAGCCCAAAATCTAAACCAATATTTACATCACATTAATTTCAAAAAGTAATATTAGCTCATAATCATAGAGTATTCATCAGCTAAAATATATATCATCATTTCATCATATCACAGTATAATGAAAAATCTCACCAACATGTACCTTCTAATTAAAATCTATAATATAGTTATGCATGTGTAAACCACCCTCAAATTTAGGTACTCTCATACACGGGGCTTAAGGCCCCTTCAGTGAACTATATTTACACGACCAATTAGACCCCTCAATGTAGAACAAGGCCAAGACCCCTTAGTGCACTAGAATAGATAAAATAACTGGTACTTTTCTGGTGGATGTCAATATCACATATTTCTCACATCCCATTTTACAAGTAATCAATTTACAATCTTTATAATTCGCAAATACTATACAAAATAACGTTTAATTATAATTACATAAAATGACAAATAAGTTCTTAAAATAACACGTTACATAATGGTATAATTAATTGTCATTCTCTAGGAATATTTAACTTTTTCCACTCACAGAGTTATCTATTGGAGACTAACTCAGCTGATAAACTGTCCTGATATTTGAATCACTCCTTGAGATAATAATAGGATTATCCAAATCAAAACTCGCTTATAATTCTTGTTCTTGTAAATTTCAATAATTAAAGTTAGGAATTGAATAGCTAATTCTTAACCCACTATAAACACACAATTAAACCAATTCTTAAAATCAAAGTTTCTCTTCTTACCTCGTATTGTAGCCAAAGCAGGAAATTAATTCTTCCAAGCTTAAACTTACATCACTTTCTACTTTCCAATTTTTCTCTTTGATTTAAATTTTTTAAATATGAATTAAGGTGTGAGTAAGGAAGAAAAAAAGAGAGATAGAATGGTTGCTATTTCTTTTGCTGAAGATGATAAGTGAAAAAGGAAATGAAATGTTAAAATGAGAAATAAAATGGATTTGCTTTCGAAATCCATCCACCGTCTGACTCAATCTTATCCCTCCCTTTTTTTTTTAAATTTGAAAGTTGGCATGACATTTTTGACCTCACAAGTTTGACTGAATTATTATAGACTTCAACCGACTCCACAATCTCAGTCCCATGAGTTAGGAAAATTAGTGTTTCTCTAGTGGTCGTTCAGCTGGTGATTCGTAAGCCCAAAGAACACGGTGAAGCTCATCCACCATGCACCTTTCAAGGCGTCCAATTTTCTTTTCAAAGTAGCTTTGATTATTTTATTTACATCATCGACTTGCACATTTGCATGAGTATGATAAGGAGTAGAAAACTGTTTCTAAATCCTTAAATCATCACATAAGTTCTACAACATCTTTTTGTCAAACTGTTTTCCATTATCTGTAACAAGGAAATGTGGGGTCCCAAATCTGCAGACAATGCTCGTCCAGATGAACTTGGTGGTGTTTGCCTTGATTTTAGAAGTTAGTGCTTCGACTTCAACCCATTTCGTAAAATAACCAATGGTCATTATCATATATTGAGCGTCGACTATAATTTTGGGGAGTGGAGCTACAATGTCAACACACCATTTAGCAAAAGGCCACAGAATACTTAAGAAGATATAAAGTACCGAGGTAAATTTTTGGTTCTTATCACAGTGCTTGACATAGCTCAAAGCATCATTTCTCATGGTCGACCAATAGTAACCTTCTCGGAACATCTTATGCGCCATCGACCATCCTCCTTCATGGATGTCACAAATTTCTTCATGGATTTTTTGTAAGAGGCATTCAGCTTCAGCTGGTTTGACACAGCAAATGAGTGTAGTGGAAAAACCTTGCTTATAAAGTACCCCATCTTTGATGATAAAGAGTTTCTTAGCCTTAGTTTTTTAGCCTTATTTTTATTTGACGGAAGCTTTTGAATCGTTAGAGAGTCCTTAATTTCAGTTATCCACTTAGGCTATTCACTGATCATTATTACTTCTTCTTTTACCTCAATAGGTCTTCCAAAGTGCTCTATGAGAATAACTTTTAGAAACTTAGAATTCTTGCTGTTTGCTAACTTTGATAGAGCATCAGCATTGCTATTTTTCTCACGAGGGATTTTAGATATCTTAAATTTATCAAAGGTGAGCAATAATTTCATGACACGCTTAATATATACTGCTAATCCATTATCTCTTGCTACAAAACTACCATTTAGCTTACTCACCACAAGTTGGAAGTTGTTGACCATGAGCATTTTTACTTTCATTTCCTTGGCCAACTTTGTTGGCGTGAGCTGTCATTTAGGAGAAATTATAGGACATAATTTGTATAAAAATCTTCTTTATACGGTAGTGATTATATAGCCTAAAATAGGACCTAATCTCCTTATATAAATATGTATCATTGCTGGTGAAATAATATACAAGAAAATACTTTTTCTACATGGTATCAGAGCCAGGTTCCGATCCTAGGACCTGTGGGTTATGGGCCCACCACGCTTCCGTTGCGCCACTCTGATAACGCTATTGTTAAAGGATGGCTGATTAATTCCATGAACTCCTAACTGATTGGGAATTTTATCCGTTTCTCCACAGCAAAAGAAGTGTGGGATTCAATTGCTACTATGTTCTTTGATGGTAGTGACACATCTCAAGTACATGATCTCCAGCGGCGTGTGACTCAGTCTTGACTGGACTGAAGCAAGCCGGTGGTTCCCTGGAAAAATACTACACCAACCTGCAGGGACTATGGCGTGAAATCGATTTCTGTCGTCCAAATCCTATGGAATGTCCTGTTGATATCAAGCACTATAATCAATTCATTCAAGAAGAACGAGTTTATACCTTCTTGGATGGTCTTGATGATCGACTAGACAACATTTGGAGTGATATTTTACAGATGATTCCCTTCCCAATTGTTGAGCAAGCTTATGCCCATGTCCGACGGAAAGCCACCAGACAACATGTGATGACTGCCAGCAATGGGACTGCCAGCGACAGGGCTTAGGGGCTATTTTAGCCTCCAAAGGCCTTGCATTGGGCCCTTCTACTGGTGGAAAAACTACCAAGAATCGGGCCTCAAATGATGGTAGCAAGTGTTCTCATTGTGGGAGCACCAAGCATACTCATGAAAACTGCTTCCAGTTAATTGGGTACCTTAACTGGTGTCATGATTTTCAAGAAAAAAAGTCGTGATGGAGGAACAGGTAAAGTTGCGGTTGCTGCAGCTGAGCCACACCTCTTTTTCATACCACCATCCTCGGCTGAAACCTCTCACTCTGACTCAGGTATCTTTGGTCTTGCTCTTTTTAATTCTCACAGATGCAAACAACACTACTTGGCTTCTTGACTCAGGGCCCACCGATCACATGACCTTTGATGCCAAGGATTTCTCTTAGACTTATGCTCCACAATGCACTAGCTTTGCAAATGCTAATGGTGTTATTTCTTCGGTCACTGCAGCAGGATATGTGACTCTATCTCCTTTTCTATATTTATCTAATACATTACTCGTGCCATCACTTTCCCATAAATTGTTATCTGTTGGACAAATTACTGCAGAATTGGGCTTTGCTGTACTCATATATCCCACATTTTGTCTTCTTCAGGATATTCTCACAAAGGAGATTATTGGGCGTGGTACTAAGAGGAGAGGATTATATTATGTGGATGATGTCAATGTTGGATGAGCTCAACTCAACTATTCAGTCAGTGCTAAAGAAAAATAGATTTAGCTTGGCACCGACTGTTGGGGCATCCATTCTTTTCTTATTTGAAGCATGTTTTTCCTAGTTTATTTAAGCAGTTAGAGATTTTTGATCTGAAATGTGATACATGCATCCTGGCTAAAAGTCACTGGGCCACTTATTCGTTAAGCATAAATAAAAGTGATACCCCATTCGCATTAATTCATTCTGACATATGGGGCCTTTCTCCTATTTCAAACTTGTCTGGAGTTCGTTGGTTTGTCATATTTGTGGATGACTGTACTCGTATGACGTGGCTTTATTTAATAAAACATAAAGAAGAAGTCCTCGGTATATTTGAAAATTTTCACGCTATGGTACATGTTCAGTATAGAGCAAACATTCGGATTCTAATTCATGAACTTCATGCCCACAAACACCTCAACAGAATGGCATTTGCTGAAAGAAAAAATAGACATATTCTTGAGACTGCACATGCGCTACTCCTTGGTACACATGTGCCCAACAAATTTTAGACTGATGCCGTATATACTGCAGTTCACCTTCTCAACCGAATGCCTTTTAACGTTTTGTCATTTAAGACACCACACTCCAAGCTCTATCAACTTATGCGTCACTTCCTATAGCCTTAATACTTTCACCTCGAGTTTTCAGCTGTGATGCCTATGTCCAACTATATAAGAATCAATACACTAAATTAGATCCTTGTGCAATTCGGTTTCTCTTCTTGGGCTATGGCACTCATCAAAAAGGGTACCGCTGCTATCATCCCACCACTAGACAACTCTATGTGACTATGGATGTACAATTCTTGGAAACGAACATGTTTTTCTCCCTTTCCGTATCCAATTCTCTTCTTCCAGGGGGAGACATATGATGAAGAGTCGAATTGGTTAACACTTGATGTGCCTACTTCTCATGACAATGGAGTAGGACCTAATGATGATTTGCATGAACATCCAACGAATGATGAATCAGAACTCGTTTCAATCTTTGATACCGACCTTCGGGTGGAGCATGTTACTTGTCCAAATGAAGCATATGCACCTCTTGACACCGAAGCTGCATTCCCTCACTCTGAAATACCCACTACCTCATTTCCTGAGAATACTCCTGAGGTATGTGAACTCAATACATACCTACATACTAATAACATAAATTATTCTTATGCGGGATATACCTTACCTCTCAGGCCCAATCATGGAAAACCACCAAATAGATACTCTCCAGACCTTGAGGAACGGAGGTCAAAATACCCAATTGCTAATTATGTTTCCACAAAAAATACAGTCTGAACCTTTCAAGAAATTCACTCGAGAGCTCTCCTAATGCCAGACCACCACTAGTGTTGAGGAGGCATTGGCAGATACCAAGTGGACCCAAGTTATAAAGGAAAAAATGGAGGCATTAATTGAAAATGATACATGGATTCTTGTCCCATTACCTGAAGAAATGAAAACAGTCAGATGTAAGTGGGTATTCTCTATTAAACATAAGGCAGATGGATCTATTGAACGCTATAAAGCAAGACCGGTAGCGAAAGGATTTACACAGACATATGGCGTTGACTATCAAGAGATGTTCTCATCGGTAGCCAAATTGAACACAGTTCGGGTGTTATTGTCCCTTGCAGCTAACCTGGATTGGCCTTTACATCAATTTGATGTAAAGAATGCATTTCTCTATGGCGATCTTGAAGAGAAAGTCTATATGGATATTCCTCCAGGATACACGACATCCTCTACAGTTGTGTGTAAAATACAGAGGGTACTATATGGGTTGAAGCAATCACCACGAGCATGGTTTGGGCGATTTAGCCTGGCAATGAAGAAATATGGCTTAAAGCATGGCTTGACCATACCCTGTTCTTAAAGCATCAATATGGAAAATTAACTACTCTTATAGTACACGTAGACGACATGATTATTACAGGAGATGATACAGATGAAATCTCTCTACTTCAGAAGCAGCTGTCAACTAAATTCGAGATGAAAAACCTGGAAGGGCTTAAGTACTTTTTAGGAATTGAAGTTACCAGATCTCAACAAGGTATATTTCTATCCTAACAAAAGTATATTCTTGACTTACTAACTGAGGTAGGAAAGCTAGATTGTAGACCTACAGACACACCTATTGTTCAGAATTACAGACTTAGAGAAGACTCAAATCATACGCCAACAGATAAAGGAAGATACCAAATATTAGTTGGTAAACTCATTTATATCTCTCATACTCGACTAGATATTGCATATGTTGTAAGTGTTGTCAGTCAATTTATGCATAATCCAAGTAAGAGTCATATGGAGACAGTAATTCGAATACTTCGATACTTGAAGTCATCTCCAGGAAAAGGACTTATGTTCTCAAAGAATGACGGTCAGTTAAAATTTGATGGCTATGTAGATGCAGACTGGGCATGTAACATCACGGACAGAAAATCCACCTCAGGATACTTCATGTTTGTCGGATGAAATCTTGTAACATGGAGAAGCAAGAAACAAAAGGTTGTTGCACTGTCAAGCACCGAAGCTAAGTTTAGGAGAATGGCTAAAGGTCTATGTGAGCTTCTTTGGCTAAGAAAGCTACTATCAGAAATCGATTTAGCTCCTACTTATGAGATGAATCTTTTTTGAGACAATAAGGCGGTGATTGCTATGTCTCACAACCCTATCCAACATGATCGCACTAAACATGTCGAGGTAGATAGACACTTCATCAAAGAGAACATTGAAGTAAAAATAGTTCGCTTTCCGTTTGTGAAGTCTGAAGATTAGCTAACGGATATACTTACAAAGGCTGTGTCTAGCAAGGGGTTCTACACCTCACTTGCCAAGTTGCGCATTCAAGACCCTTATGCATCAACTTGAGAGAGAGTGTTCGCATGAGCTGTCATTTAGGAGGAATTATATGACATAATTTGTATAAAAAATCTTCTTTATACGGTAGTGCTTATATAGCCTAAAATAGGACATAAAATCTTTTTTATATGGTAATGATTGTATAGCCTAAAATATGACATAATCTCCTCATATAAATATGTATCATTGCTTGTGAAATAATATACAAGAAAATACTTTTTCTACAAACTTGAGACCTACAATCAAAGTCTCGTTCTCTACTACGTTATTTGAGGCAGCAAATAAGTAAATACGAGACATGTGGTGTAATTAAGGTGATGAACTTCGAGGCTTATTAGTATTATACCAGCACCCGGTCCTAATTCTCTAGAAGATCAATCCACAAATAAGGGCCATCGTATCAACTCATAAGCCTCAACATCCTCAACATCAATAAAAATTACAGGCCTTTTTATGAATTCTGCCATGAAATCTGCAAAAGTCTGACCTTTAATGGTTGATTTTGGCCAAAACTGGATGTCAAACTGAATCAGCTCAATGTCCCACTTTAGCAAACTTCTTGAAGTATTAGTGGGTAATTGGTTAACACTTCGTTCGCATGGCCTGAAAATAGGACCTCAATTTTCTTGAAGCAACCATCTGTGCTAATGCGAGCTTCTTCATATATGGGTGTCGTATCTCGGTGTCTTAAACATGTTTACTCATATAATAATACTGTTTATTCCCATCAGTTTGTACTAGCACCACACTGGTTGTGCTTGTTGAAACAATACATTGACCTTGTCGAGGTAATCCTTCAAGACTGCCAGTCTCTTCATACTGCGTTGTCCACTCTAACTTCTTCACTCATTTCATAACTTTTAAAGAATGGTGAACATCTGATCGAAGCTACTCCAAACAAACATTTGAGCTGGTTGAGTTTTATTTGTATATTGGATACCTAATTGTGGTTTAATCTGTCCATAACTAGGAAAATTTGAAAAGGTTACAGTCATTTCTAAAAGATTTATTTAAGTTTTGAAAATATTGAAACATATTTTTTATTGCTTTATTAATTAGGGTTAAAGTTAATATTAATAGAATAATATTAAAAATATGTATTATTTTATATATATTTATACTTAAACAAGATAAAGAGGTTTCGAAGTTAAATACTTACATTTTGTACGGTTATATAATATTGTTAAAAGATTTCACAATCATTTTCGAACAATATAAGAATTGTTTGATATAGTATTATTTACTTTGTTGTTTCAAAAAATTGATAGTAAAATTAAATAAATGCATAGAAATTAGAATAAAATTTGGGTCCACAATTATCATGCTTTCAAGCCACAGTGACTACTGGAAATGAGATGACTACCTTTCTTGAGTGTGGTCTATCTTATGTAGAGGGAAGCAAGTCCAATCTATTCATTAAGAAGTCTAACTAGATTTTAATGTCACACGCTTCAAAGAAGACTTTAGAAACATCTAGAATTTTCAACTATAGCTTTATTGGCAAACCTGTAAAATGATTTCGAATATTCCAAAACATCTCACGCAATTTCAAGAAGATAAGCTTGACATTTTTAAGGAGATTTACCTTTTCCTCCAAGAAGTTTGTAAGCTTGTCAAGACTCTGCCATCTTTACAAGGGTGCTAGATTTAGTCCAAGATTCTAAGAGAAAATGAGAAATGCCAATTCAAATATTATTTGGATAATTTGTTAATATTTAGTATTTACATCATAAAACATCAAATGTCATAATATTCATTCTCGAGTACGCAACACCCTTATATTTACACTTGTATTTATAGCAAAAAATGTTGAAGTACACATGGGTCGAACGGTCCACAGCCAAGGCAGTCCAATAGGTCGAGGACCTACCATCACTCACCTTCGTAGGTGGGTCGTGAAGTATTCAATCTATGTAGCCAAGCGGACCGAAGTTACATGACATGGATGGTGTTTTAGGGCTTGTTAGAACATAAGAATTTTTTTTTTTGGGAGGGAGGGGGGGGGGGGGCAATTTACTTTACACTTCTATATAAAACAAATATATTTTTAACAAATATATTAATGAACTTCTCTAGTTCATCACTTTGCAATTTCACCTGCACGAAAACCATGTAAAGAGCCTAAAGTCGTAATAATATTTTTATAGCCAGGAAGAAAACAAACAAAAGATTAATATATAGTGACTGTTGTTTAAAGTGAGAAACTTAACATTATCAAAATCAAGCAAGCAACAAAATAAAAGGGTATAATCTACATTGTGGGGGACCTGTTTGGCCATGTTTACTATCAATGCCTGAAATTGGAGGGCTATTAACAAAGAAGACCAAGACATAGCAGTCCCAGAGATTTCATGGTAGAATAGCAAGCATCAGAAAATGTGGCTAAATGGAGAAACTGCAGGTCTGTACCAAGTACTTACAACTTAATAGGCACCTGTAGCCAAGCACTTTACACTTCTATATTAAACAAATATATTTTTAACAAATATATTAATGAACTTCTCTAGTTCATCACTTTGCAATTTCACCTGCACGAAAACCATGTAAAGAGCCTAAAGTCGTAATAATATTTTTATAGCCAGGAAGAAAACAAACAAAAGATTAATATATAGTGACTGTTGTTTAAAGTGAGAAACTTAACATTATCAAAATCAAGCAAGCAACAAAATAAAAGGGTATAATCTACATTGTGGGGACCTGTGTGGCCATGTTTATTATCAATGCCTGAAATTGGAGGGCTATTAACAAAGAAGACCAAGACATAGCAGTCCCAGAGATTTCATGGTAGAATAGCAAGCATCAGAAAATGTGGCTAAATGGAGAAACTGCAGGTCTGTACCAAGTACTTACAACTTAACAGGCACCTGTTTGAGCTCGCTAAAGAATGTTTTCAAGTATAAAGACTGGCAATATGTGTATTGCCGATTGATAAGTACAATTTTGTACTTATCTGGGCTCACAAATAGGGACAATTATAAGTTCTTTTAGTTGTTTTCAGTTTAATTGCATGTTGTTTCCTTATCAATTTAGGAAAAAATCAAAGTCAAGTAACAATCGGATGAAAAGAGAGCAAAATGAAGACAATGGGACCTAATTGCTAAGAAAAGAGACTTCAGGGGCTTGACATGTAATTATCAAGGCGGGAAATTCAAACTTAGCACCAACATCAACCATGCGATGGCCTGATGTTGGTGCGATCGCAAGACAATTAAAAATTCTGCAGAATGTTTATGAAGAATACCATGCGATCGCAGGTAATTACACCATGCGATCGCATGGGCCAAACGCAGCAGAATTTTGGAGAAACTTGATTGAAATAGAATTCTACTAGTCCAGATTAATTCAAATACCAAACACACGTCTTGGGGTCTTGGGAGAGAAATATAAAAGGCGGAAGATAGACATCTTGCGGGGGACGAATTTTGGAGAAACAAGATACAAAGCAAGAACAAAGATCAAGACGCGGAATCGAAGATCATCGAGCCGAGATCACGGGTTTTATTTTACTTTTTGTTTTCTTTTCTCCGGACCATGATGAACTCAATTCTTTCGTTAATTGACGAAATCATGTCCGGCTAATTTACTTTATCTAGGATGAACGATGAAACCTCACGTTTTTAATTAATTAGAAGTTTTTCCTTTTTAGTAATTAATTGCCCGTGGATTGATTATTCTTTATTCAGTTTCTTTATTATTTTAATGCTTGCGCACCATTAGAATATATTGTGATCTATATTGAAATCGAGAGATTCAATATAGATTTAGCACGTGGTATTGAATACATATGGTCAATAATAGATAGAGATTACTATTATGCTTTATGAAATCCATTTAGGCGTTCTTGAGATTTTAATGCATGTGTTGTGTTCGAAACTTAATTAGAGATAATGAAGTTCGCATAACATATAGAATTGATTGACCATCGAGAGAGGCTTTCGATTAATTTAGGAACGCCGATTTTCAATCTAAGGTAATTAAAAGCTAAAAAGTGATTAACAGATAATTGATTATAAAATGTGTCGGTGGATTTATGAATCCAAGTGTTGGTAAACTTTAATTTGTTCTCATCCTTGAAAGTTGCTTATTTTTAATTTCAATTTAACTAAGATAGTTAATTTAGTTTAGAGTCATAAGAACAAAAATTGAATCTGTGTTTATTTACATTGTTAAAATTTAAGTTGTAAAATTAATTAGTTAAATTAGTATCTAGTCCTCGTGGGTTCGACACTTTATTTATCACTTTATTACTTGACAACGATCCGTCCACTTGCGGGATTTAAATCCAACAACAAGTTTTTGGCCATTCACAGTGGTGAAAGTTTATCCACATGGAGCGGTGGAGGTGGCTCATGACACGAAGGGCAGGTTCAAAGTAAACGGACAAAGGCTTAAACATTACTTGGAGGGTGACTTTTCAAAAGAAAAGTCATTTACCGCCTTGAGCAATCCGGAGTGATCACCGCGTCAGAGTCGAGCTAAAGACTTTAAACAAGCGCTCAATGGGAGGCCACCCATTTTTCTCCCTTTTATTTACATTTTCAGCATTATTTCAGTCTTAGGTGTTTAATCACGTTTTTGCACGTTTTAGGTTTTTAAGTTTGGAATAGGTTTTTAAATTCTTAGGTTTAGAGGCTTTTATCATCGTCATTTTGCAAATGCATGTTTACTGGTTTTGCAGTTAAAAAAAAAAAAAATTTGAAACAGGGTGTAGGCATAGACTGGGCATATTACATTCTGCCCAGATTTTATCATTCCTGCGACCGCAGGAACTTAAATCCATGCGATCGCATGGACCATCAGTTTAACTTAAAACCGGGGATCAGACCTTTCTTTTCATTTCTTAACTTTTGAACTTCAAAATCGTTCCTTCTTCCATCCTTGATCCCCAAACACAAACCGAACATCATTGGACTTCAACATTACACAATCAAACCTTCATTCACATCCATATACACGAATTCAAACGGTAAGTTCCAATTTATTTCAAGTTATTTTCGGATATTGTGTTCATTATAAGTAAATTCTTGCTTTTTGCTTAATTTGGAGGAAATGTTTGATTAGTCTAGGCTTGAATCGGTTCGGGAAATATATTTGGATTGGGTTTAGTTGATTAGGCTGTGATTTTTTTTGGTTTTGTTCCATTTTCCCCATTTTTCCAAACCTTTGAAGGTCAAGCATTGCATACATAGTGTTTGATGAAATGTTCCGTCCAATTTCTTTGCCCAATTTGGTGGAAACTAGACCTTAGGCTAGCTTATTGACCAAATGCCATCGTCTAGAAGCATTCAATTTGGGTTGAACACATTTTCATCATGGGATAATTCCAAACGTAACCATAGGGCCTGCAGGCTGCCATGGCTGCCCACAGGCATGCCACAGCAGCTTGTCTTCGTTAGCACCTTCGTCCACCATTCGTTTGGCCCAAATGACCTCGAAATCATGTGAATTTTGACTATGTGGTAGACCATATCATACACTTTCATGCCACCCTCGTCCGTTTCAATTTTGCAATTTCCTAGGTAGATTTTTCGATACACGAAGTTGCCTCGTCCATCACGTTTTTTGAATTTTTTTTACCTAATGTTTCAACTAGTTTGGGGGTGATGTCTTGAACCATGTATGTTATCTTTCACATCTAACATATATTTGTTCATTTTACAGATTATGGCTCCAAAACGACCACCGACCGCCGTTGAAAAAGGAAAAAAGAAGGCTACCAGAGGCACATTTAAGAGGGCACGAGTAGACACTGCCGACTCTCGCCTTTATCTGTCTGAGGAACACAAGGAGAGATTCACCAAGGCCGTGAGCCATTGGACCATTTGGGGGGAGCGAAGATTGCACTTGGACGACTTCCCTCATTCCGAGCTATTTAATCTCATTGATGTCTGCCGATGGTCCAAGGTGGCTGATACACCGTATACAATTTACTCCCAGCTCGTCCATGAGTTCTACACAAATTTCAATCAAGAGATAGACATTCAAGGGACGGAGCACTATGAGCAGACATGGGTACGGGGCACATGGTTCATGTTTACCCCGAGGGTCATCAATGACTTCTATGGCCTATCCGCTGAAGATATTCACCCTCTACCCGCCATTCAGGATATGGGTAAGGTGGCCCAGTTTTATATGGTAGAGCAGATGCATGGCCACTACCCGGGAGGGACTTCGAGCACAGTAAGTTGACAGACTCCCTTCTCATTCTGAATGTATTTGTGAGCCACAACATCGACCCAACTACGCATCGCACCACCATCAATGATGCTAGAGCTCGATTGTTGTACCATCTGGCTCATGGGAGGAAAATCGAGTTGGGGATGTACATCTACACCCTGATCAGCATACTGGCCTTCCAGACAGACAAGAGGCACACAGCCATCTTCCCAGTGCTGATCAGTGGTATCTGTACAGCAGCGGGGGTTCCTATTTCACCTGCGGAGCTAGTTTTGAAAGCAAAGGGACCTATCAACTGCTTTGCTTTAGAGAATGCTAGACGGGCCACTGCACGAGCTGTGGGGGCTACCCCAGCCGTAGACAAGCATCCTCCTAAGGAGAAGCCAGTAGTACAGCAGCCAGCTGCGCCCCAACCATCCGCACCACCTAGAGACATAGCAGCCTTGCTATATCGCATACTGGAGGGTCAGACTGAGCAGACACAGCTCATTATTGCCACCCGGATTGAGCTACGCACAGTGCAGTAGGAGTTGACAACTCTACGATCTCGAGTGGATACAGTCAGGCACACTCAGTCGTGCATTGAGTCTAGTCAGCAGCGGACTGAACTAGAACAGAGCTGGATTCGATCTGACTGCGACCAGGTCAAGAGAAGGCTAGACAGATGTGCGGGCAAGCTGGATGACATCCATGATCAGATCTGCCACCCGACACCCATGCCAGCTCCTCCACTTGTTGATCCTTCCACACTCCTTCTCCCGGCACCCTCCGACCCACCTCCGGGAAGTTCTTAAATTTTGTTTTATGTGTTTCTTTGTTTTGCTTGCAATTGGGGACAATGCACGTTTCAAGTTTGGGGGTGGGTGATAAAAATTTGCTCAGTTGACATATTCATGATATTTGATATTTGATCGTTGACTTAGTTCGTTTTTTATTATTTTTTTTAAGTCAAAAAAAAAATTTATTTTGTTTACATGTATATGTGGTATGAATAGCCTTGCCGGCTAATGATGAAAATTTTCATTTAATTTTAGCTTTAAATCATGACTTGTGAATAGAGTATATTTTTGTTTAAATGTGAGACCATTTAATCATATCTGTAATCGTGTTGTGTCGGACAGTGACGATGATTTGTAGCTATGTTGGTGCACTTAAGTTGAAAACAATAGGATCTCTAAACCTGCAAATCATCTGTATCTCAACTAAGTAACCAATAAAGTGAGTGATTGTAGCGAGTAAGCTGTGATGGTGGCTATCTAGATTATGTTTGATTTCGTGTATGTCGAAAAACAAAATTGTGTGGAGCACTTTAGACCAGTTAGAGGAAACTAAGTAATGACCGAATGTTAGGAATCTAATCCCCTAGCATGAACTTATTGCACGTAAAGAACAAAGCTATTATTTTTATATAACTCATTTCATAGCCTTTTTGACTCGAGTGATAAAGTCATTGACCAAAAGCTCGTTACATGGGTCATTTAGAAAGCTTAATGGAATGAGTTTCACATACTATTAATATCTTATAACTCTTTTCGTAGCCTATTTGACTTGAGTGAAAAGGCCCGTAGGGGTTTCTCAAAACCCGATGCCCTTAAGTTCAAAAGATTTGGGAGTCATCGGCCTAAAGCTCGTTACATGAGTCATTTAGAAAGCTTAATGGACCGAGTTCTGCACATAAGATAAAAAAAAAAATAAATAAATAAAAAAAATTCTTTGCAAAGTAAACCTGAGGATTAGATGACTAATGGATTTGACTTACTTAGTAGAAAATTTCTGGTCAAGAGTGCTCATAAATTGGAGAATCTTCATAAACCTAGGTTGTCACAATCATCAACTTTCTCAGCCAGCTTCTAGAAAGAAAAGAATGTGAACAACCTTAGCCCAGAAATCTCGGAAATTTGAGATAAAACAATTATTTTGGGAGAAGTGTACCTTACGAGAGGCAAAGAAAAAATTGACCAAGTGGTTGGGCTATCACCTCCATAGAATTTAAGTTGATCAGATGAACTGCTCTCACACACGACTCAAGTATGTTTTAAGTAGAATTACGTTTACGACTGTATAACCTGAACACTCATCATGAATTATAAGTTTTTCTTTTTGCAAAATCTGAAGCAAAGACGGCAAGCTATTTATATTGTGAACTTTATTATTGCTTATTCCATCTAGTGCAAGATTGTTTTTAGTTAGTTTATTCGAGGACGAATAATAGTTAAAGTTTGGGGGTATTTGATAAGTACAATTTTATACTTATCTTGGCTCACAAAAAGGAACAATTATAAGTTCTTTTAGTTGTTTTCAGCTTAATTGCATGTTGTTTTCTTATCAATTTAAGAAATAATCAAAGTCAAGTATCAATCAGATGAAAAGAGAGCAAAATGAAGACAATGGGACTTAATTGCTATGAAAAGAGACTTTAGGGGCTTGACGTGCAATTATCAAGGCGGGAAATTCAAACTTAGCACCAACATCAACCATGCGATCGTATGGCATGATGTTGGTGCGATCGCAAGACAATTAAAAATTCTGCAGAATGTTTATGAAGAATACCATGCGATCGCAGGTAATTACACCATGCGATCGCATGGGCCAAACGCGGCAGAATTTTGGAGAAACCTGTTTGAAATAGAATTCTACCAGTCCAGATTAATTCAAATACCAAACACACGTCTTGGGGTCTTGGGAGAGAAATATAAAAGGCAGAAGATAGACATCTCGCGGGGGACGAATTTTGGAGGAACAAGATACAAAGCAAGAACGAAGATCAAGGCGCGGAATCGAAGATCATCGAGCCGAGATCACGGGTTTTATTTTATTTTTTGTTTTCCTTTCTCCGGACCATGATGAACTCAATTCTTTCGTTAATTGACGAAATCATGTCCGACTAATTTACTTTATCTAGGATAAACGATGAAACCTCACGTTTTTAATTAATTAGAAGTTTTTCCTTTTTAGTAATTAATTTCCAGTGGATTGATTATTCTTTATTCAGTTTCTTTATTATTTTAATGCTTGCGCACCATTAGAATATATTGTGATCTATATTGAAATCGAGAGATTCAATATAGATTTAGCACGTTGTATTGAATAACATAGGGTCCAATAATAGATAGAGATTACCATTTTGCTTTATCAAATCCATTTAGGCGTTCTTGAGATTTTAATGCATGTGTTGTGTTCGAAGCTTAATTAGAGATAATGAAGTTCGCATAACATATAGAATTGATTGACCATCGAGAGAGGCTTTCGATTAATTTAGGAACGCCAATTTTCAATCTAAGGTAATTAAAAGCTAAAAAGTGATTAACAGATAATTGATTATAAAATGTGTCAGTGGATTTGTGAATCCTAGTGTTGGTAAACTTTAATTCGTTCTCATCCTTCAAAGTTGCTTATTGTTAATTTCAATTTAACTAAGATAGTTAATTTAGTTTAGAGTCATAAGAACAAAAATTGAATCTGTGTTTATTTACATTGTTAAAATTTAAGTTGTGAAATTAATTAGTTAAATTAGTATCTAGTCCTCGTGGGTTCGACACTTTATTTATCACTTTATTACTTGTCAACGATCAGTCTACTTGCGGGATTTAAATCCAACAACACTGATACAACTTGATCAACTGATCAATAGCTCGAAGAAATGTGTCTCTTTTTTTACAGAATGTGCAGTGGATAATTGAAGCCACAAAACTGAAAGATAAAGCTGGGTACTATTGAAACTATCCAACCTCTTATAAAGAAAAGGTAATTCACTCCCAAGAGAGACAACAATAAATGTTAGACAAAAAAGAATACTTCTCTTAAAACTCTTGTAAGAGATCTGTCTATCTTATTCATAGCTTCTCTTTGTTATCTTTTCTCACAAATGTATCTAACTTGATTGTCGGAGATGAATCCATTGCCACCATCCACTTCAGCAGTCATAAACTGCGTAGCACAATGCTCCATATGGAAAAAACAACTCAAGATGATTCGTTTCATCTTTTGGTGAAAAATAAGTCTAACAAGCTTGTGATCTTGTTGCAAATTTCAAAATTTAGGCAAGATTGAATATAATCCAAAATGCTATGATAATTTTCAATGAGTTTGAAGACATCTTTTCAGGTTTTAGTTTCATGAACCATGATTGTGCAATAAATTATCATCAATAACAGATTTTATTGTCTAAGATGGAACAAGAATCATGTATTGAAAGAGTTAAGGATGGTAACGAATTCTTGAAGCTTGTGAAATTTCTAACAATAATATAAATTAAACTAAGAAGAGAATAACAAAGAGGAAGAAAGAAAAACCAATCTTATTAAACAAATGGTATGATATGATAGAATCAATCTTATTAAGCAAACGAGTTAATAAAATAATAGGTACAACTCGTATTTATACTAATACAAACTCTAACCTATATAAGGTAAAACACTATATTATTAATGCTAAAATATCACTAGTATAACTCTACTAAATATAATATACTACTAGTATAACTCTAACATCTCCCTCAAACTCACGATACTACAACAAGAAGTAGCGAGAGGTTTCCAAGCAAGAAACAAAAAGGATAGACCAGATGAGACTTCGTGTAAGAGTTAGCAAGTTGCAACGATGAAGAGATAAAATGTAAGGAAATAGTGTCATGCTGAAGATGATGGTGAATAAGATGGCAATCAATCTCAATATGCTTCGTTTGCTCATGAGACACAGAGTTGTAGGAGATTTGAATAGCACTCTTATTATCACAATAAATAAGAGTTGAAGAGGAAAGAGGAACACACATGTCTGCACGTAAACAACGTAACCATACAATCTCAGTAGTAATGGACGCCATCGTATGATACTCTGCTTCAGTAGAAGAACAGAAAACAACAATTTGCTTCTTAGTCTTCCAAGGGATAAGAGAATCACAAAAAAATAGTATTATAGAAAGAAGAGAAAACGGGAGAAAAGAAGAAGAGAAGAAGGGATATGAAAGGAGGTGACACACCATGAGAGAGAGAGAGAGAGAGTGAGAGAGAGAAAATAGTCTTTATTCAATAATAAAATTATTACATACCAAATTTCAGATTAATCGAAAACAAAACCAATTAGTTCCAGGTTAGTGGACCAAATTTCAAATCCAAATTACTGGATGCAAATACCAAATACCAAATCGCAGATCAACAAAATAAAAAAAAAAATCCATATTGTCACCTGGATGAAAAACGAACCAAATTCCAGAATAAAACAACTGGAGAAATTCCAAATTCCAAATTAACTTAGACATAAATACCCCAAACAAGCCAAAATGGTCTAAATAATCTAATCAGTCAAGACCAAAACAACCCAACGAATCTACAAGAAGACTCTAAAAAATAAAACAAAGCCAGATGACAATATTTAAAGGAAACAAAAAAGACTTGGCCGGACGAATTGCTCAAGCCCACTCGCCGGAGAACGGAAGCGATTTCAAGTTTAAACCAAGTCGGATCAAACTTGCTCTGATACCATGTGAAAGTTGTAGCAATAATATAAATCAAACTAAAAAGAGAATAATAAAGAGGAAGAAAGAAAAACCAATCTTATTAAGCAAACGGTATGATATAACCAATCTTATAAGCAAATGAGATAATAAAATAATAGATACAACTCGTATTTATTGTAATGCAAACCCTAACCTATATAAGGTAAAACACTCTATTATTAATGCTAATATATTACTAGTATAACTCTACCATAAATAATATACTATTTGTAAATTTAGGCGTCACAGTGTAACAGAATTGGGTGAGAGAAACCGAGAAGCTTGAAGCAGCTCCATATGGCACAGCTGATTGATATTACAGCCAGTTCCGTTGTTCCTGATCAGTCCTAACAATGGCAGCTGTATGCTGTTCAGATTTCTTAGTTCCATGCTTTTTATCTAATGGATAAACTTCCCAGCAACCATTCCTCCAGTAAGTGTGATTTACTTCTGGAATATGTTCAATTTTCCAGTATTCTTCACCATGTTTTTCTCGAGAAAGCGGCACAATAAATTCATCTGGCATATCAAAAAATTCAAGCACTTTTAGGTCAGCAAGACGTTCGATTCCTTCAGGCACACCCTCCAACGAGTTGCATCTCTGAATGATAAGCTTCTGCAGATGAGGCATGGCACCCTCCTCAATGATCACCTGACTCAAGGTTTCTAATTTGTCAAGACCCAATAATTTCTGCTTCGGAAACTTTCCAGCCTTGAAACACAGTTTCTTCCCCACATAACTTGCGAGAAATTCAATATGGACTAGATTAGGTAAATCTTGGAGATATTCAAGTGGATCATCGCTTAATTGACTCCATCTAAGGTATACTTTAACCAGGCTTGGAAGAGATTGTATCCAATTTGGAAAATTTGCTAAACGCCCTGTCAAATATAGCCGTTGAAGGGAAAGAGGAGGCGAAGACAGGTGACTAAGATCGAGGACATCTCCCTCTATTGATCTTAGACCTAACGAGCATAGCTTTTGGAGCTTCTCAATGCACAAACATAGAGCTACTCCATCTTCGGTTCTCAACTTTGTAATGCTAACTCTCCTCAGTTCGGTCATCATGGCTATTTCTTTAAGTGCTATGCTTCCTGGATTTGCATCGACAACGCCAATTTTCTGCAAGAATTTCAAGCGGCCCATCCCTTTGAATACTTTGAAACCAAGTACATAATCATAAGATAGATATGAGCCTGGTACATGACGATATACTAAAAGATGGCGAAGATTTTGGAGTTTTAGAATCTCAACTGGCAACTCATTGATATATGTCTCTTTAAGATCTAATATCTCTAGCTTCTGAAGCTTCTTAATAGATCTTGGGAGGCTTTTGATCTTGGTGCTTCTCAAGCTTAGATACCTTAAATGAAACAATTCAAGAACAGCCTCTGGGAACTTCTCCAGAGGAACTCCCCTCAAATCTAAAACTTTCAGCATTCTACAGCTTTTAATCAACTGAAGAATGCTCAAAATAGATTGGGGATCTTCCACATGGAACGATAGAAAGGAACAGAGTCTGGTGCCATAGCGCTTGACATCTGTTTCTATGAAGCTCCCATGGACTGAGAGGTGTCTAACTCTTCTGGGCAATGTCATGTTCTGCTCATTGGTGCTTGTTACAAAATTCTGATCTCTTGATTTTGGAAGAATAATCTCCCGGTAAAAGTCATGCATACGGCTCGTTTTGATGCTTCCATCATCATTGGTTGTCACGGGACTAAGCAAGCTTCTGTTGACAAGCTCATTGAGGTACCCTTGTGCAAGTTCTTCTACTGATCTTCCCATTTTTTGTTTCACAAAACCTTCTGCTATCCACTGTCGAACTAGTGTTTTGTGTTCAATCTGATGATCCTCGGGATAATTGGCCAAGTATAGAAAACATGTTTTGAGGTAATATGGCAGATAATCGAAACTGAGTGACAAAATTATTCTCATACTCTCAAGTTTATCATTACCTTCCAACTCGGAGCCAAGGCTGCAATTGAGCTTGTTCCATTCATCAACATTAATCTCATTTTTCGTAGACAGCACCCCGCTGATTGCAACAATGGCAAGCGGCAATCCTCCACATCTTTTCAAGATGCTTTTGCAAATTTCAATTAAGTGTGTAGGGCATGGGTCCCCCCTGAATGTCTTCTGTGAAAATAGAATCCAGGACTCTTCTTCAGACAAAGGATTCAATTCGTGAACATAGCCATCAGTTTCTTTGCTACAAGATGAAGCCACATCCATGAACCTGGTTGTCAGGATGACACGACTCCCATTATTCTCATTAGGTAATGCATATCTGATAGCTTCCCATGGATGAATACTCCAAACATCATCAAAGACTAGCACATACCTGTGAATATATGGACACCAAAACAGTAAAACTAAGAACACTAGACTGTACTCTTTGGATCAATGAAATTAGGCAAGAAAGAAGAACTTTCGAGGAGCAAAAAAGAAACTGAATTTACTAAGGCAGAACAGATATATAATGCATAAACTCTTGTTTTCTTTCAAAACAATTTAAGAAGAGAAATTAGCACAGGAGTTCAAAGGTACCTTCTTTCGCGCAAGAAATCTTTGATTATGGCTTTCAGTCTATTACCATCCATGCTTCTAAAGTTTTCAGGAGGAGTTTGCTTCATTTGATCAAACAGTTGCTGAATTGTGTCTTTCAGTAGTTCCTCCACCACGAATGACTGAGAAACCGTAATCCATGCGTAATTCAGGAAATGTTTCTTCACAACAAAATCATCATACACCTTCTTAATCAAAGTGGTTTTCCCCAAACCTCCCATCCCCACCACTGAAACCACCTTAAATCGTGATTCCCCCTCCACCAGCCACCGAATTAGCTGCCTTTTCGGGTTTTCAATTCCCACAATCTCCGTTTCTTCTAATAAAAGTGCATCGCCTCGACGATCAATCCCTCTATTACTCGCAAATTGCAGTGTTGAAACTTCCTTGGCAGGAACATTAGACCTATAACCATACCTCTCATGTCCCTTTGCAATATCTATGATTCGGGATTTGATGTTTTGGATTCCAGAAGCAATTTCAAGTTGGGGCCCCGTATTTCGTACACAGAAAATTAGTTTCCTCAGAAAACGATCATTTTTGAGGTGGGATTGGAGCATGAAATCATCTATAATGTCTTCAGTTTCATATGCAACATCTCGGACTTGCTTAACCCAGACTTTGAGCTCTGGATCATTGTTATCTTCGGCATCAGCAGCTGTGAGAAAAGCTATCATTCTCTCAAGTTCATCTCTTATAAATTCAACTTCCTGCTTTACATTTTTGAGCAGATTCACCTTTTCCTCCAAAAAGATTGTGAGTTTGTCAACAACAAATAACACTACAGACTCTGCCATCTTTTGGTCCCGAATTCTATGAGAGCAAATGAGAAATGCTATAAATCAAACTGTTTTTTGGATAATTTGTTTATGTTTGCTGCGTAGAGGCATCAAACAGCAGAAAATTATATCACTGAGGACATAACTCCCTTGTATTTGTAGAAGCAATGTTGAAATAGAGGGAAAACTAGGGTTGGACGTGGGGATTAGGTATGTTGAGTAATTAATATGGCTCTACTATGTTGATACATGGTTACATTTATAGTAAATTTGGAAGTGTTTATAAGTACTTATAAGTTAATTTACATTATTTTTATTCATTCATTTTATATATTTCACAATTTTTATTCACTTTTTATCCACACATGCCGTATGACACACTATTTAACAAGTAATAAACCTTTTCCATTGTTTGGGATCAGATTTTTTTGTAAGCATAACATTAGAAAACTAAAATTAAATTAAATCTCGTGTGATACCTCTATGCTAAAACCTTTCTATGAGATTTGATAGTTTTAATATGTAAAATTATATAGTTTATTACAACTTATTTCTAACTATATTACAATGTGTTTTTGTTAATACTTTTGAACTAATTCTAAATTTGCATGTTTGGTATGTTATACATTCATTTAAAAAATAAATAAATTATTAGTTATATACTAGTATACCGATTTCTTGTGGTGAAATTCGACCATGGACTCTATTATGATGATGGATTGAGGCGGTGAACATATTTTATATATGATTGATGGAAGAAGATGACTGATTGAAGGAGATGAATTGAGCAGGTGAGCAGATTTTGGAAATGATCGAATCAGTGATATGGATTGAAGTGGTGAGTAAATTTTGAAGGATATGATTTTGTGAGGGAAGAAATTGAATACGTAGTGATACAAGTACGTTTAAGTAATTTTTTTTTTTTTTTTTTTGATAGTGGAGAAAAACTCACTACGGTCATGATTAAATGCAATGTTATCTATTATTGTATATCAATGTCCCTAAAAGTATTACTCACGACATTCGCGTGTATTGGGTTATACAAGTCAACTTCTTTAGGCTCCACTTGAAATAAAATTTTGTATATACAGGACAAATGATACATTTCCCTATTGATGTAAACATAATTATGAAGCTTATTAGTTTTTGAATCAATTCTACATTATAGTCTTATTAGATAATTTCCAATGCATTCTATAGATTGTTATCTATGTGGTACAAATGTTGAAATATTTCTAATATATGTGGCATTAGTGTCTAATAAATAGACAATCAAGTTCAAATTTAGTCTTCAATATATTCTATAGATTATTATATATGTGTATTTTATTTTATTTTATTAAAATAAAAAAATTACATTTAAATATACAGAGAAAATATAATCTACATAAGAATTTAAATTTTGTTAATTAAGTATGTCTAATGCAACTTGGCTTTAATTAAGTATGTCTAATGCAACTTGGCTTTCTCCCTTTCGTGGAATCAGGAATGTACAATGAAAGTCTTTATAGACAAAAGAAAGGTGGTTACAACTAAGTCAACTTACATTTCGTGTTATTGTTATGCAATATTTCAATAGTCTTCATAGACAAAAGAAAGGTGGTTACAACTAAACCCACTTGATCCAAAAACATTTTTTTATCTTTAATTTACAATGAAAGTCTTCTTTGGATGCATGTAGTTCTATTTATGTGTATGTCACTTTGTCATATGCGTCTAATGTTAAAAAAATTATTTTTTTATTGTAAATTACCATAGATATTCTCTTGATTGAAGATCAATGTGAAAATTGAACATGATTCAATGAAATCATGAAAAAATAAAAATAATCGAGATGGGGTCGGAAATTTTTTATTTAATATTTCCAAAAAAAAAAAACTACATCCTTGACTGTTTACCACTAAACAAGATATTCTTTTAAATAATTAATTATATATGGCAACATGGTTCAAATGCCAACAACCAAATTGTTGTCGATGTTAATCATGCAAGTGTACGAATCGTTAACAACTAACAAAGTGATGAGAAAAGTGACAAACCTACGAAAACTAGCAATTAATTAACTAATTAATTTATAATTCAAATTTTAACAAGATAAAACACAGATTCGCTTATAATTTCAATCCTAAAGTTATTCTACTTAAGTTTAACTAAATCTAAATTATCACGCAATCAAAAGTAATTTAAGAACAAATTCGAGTTTTACTAGAACTCGCGAATCTACCTACACATCAATTAATCAATTATCCGCTAATCACTTTAGCTAATAATTACTCTAGATTAAAAATCGGTATTTCGAAAATAATCAAACGCCTCTCTCGAAGGTTAATCAATTCTATATCAATATGCAAAATTAACTATATCTAGCTAAAGTTCGAACATAAAAATATGCATTTAAATCATAAGAACACCCTAAACAGATTTCATAAGACTTAATAATAATCTCTATCTACTATTGGACCCTATATATGTTATTCAATATAATGTGCTTATCTAGATTGACTATCTCGAAATCAATAAAGATCACAAATCCAATGGAATGTCGATAAGGGAATAAGGAATAATCAATCTGGAACTAATTAATTACATAAACAGAAAAAATTCTAATTAATTAAAAAATGAGGTTTCATCATTCATCCTAACAAAATAATTTAGCCGGCCACGATTTCGTAAAATATTACAAAAATTAAATTAATCATGTTTTGAAGGAAAAAGAAGATAAAAGAAATACAACCTGTGATTTCGGTCAAATAATCTTCAATATCCGTTCCTTTAATCTTCGATTCTTGTGATATATTTTTTTCTCTACTTTTGCCTCCCGCGATTTCTATATTCTCTACCTTTTATATGTTACGCCAAACTCCCAAAAATGTGTTTTACGTTATTGTTTTATCATGGACTAAATAGAGTTATGTTTCCATCATGAAACAATAAAACTCTACACAGTGTAACCATGTGATCGCATGGTTCAATACCTTGCGATCCCATTGTATTGTCGAATTAGGTTATGTAGAAGAAATCATTGGCTTGCGATCGCACCCTTGATTAAACATGCGGTCGCATGGTTAATGATTTCCAGTTTCTGAGTTTTTTTCTTTGGTATCTGCATGACAAGCTCCTCAATTCTCTCTCTATTCAATTGAGCCCATTTTTCTCCTGTTTGCTTTCTATTTTTTTGATCGATATTTGAATTTTGTTATTTTCTTATAATAATAAAAAACAATACAACATTATGCTGAAAATATGTAAGATTACTCATAATTGTCCCTTTTATAATGTTAATTCTCAACTCTCTCTCTCTCTCTCTCTCTCTCTCTCTCTCTATATATATATATATATATATATATATATATATATATACACACACACACACACACACTATTTGCTAAACAATGTTGCTTTATCAATTAGGGTTAAAGTTAATGTTAATATTAATAGAATAATAATAAAAATATGTATTATTTTAAATATATTTATAATTAAATATATATATAGACACACACACATTATGTTCTAAACAATATTACTTTA